>CAWUFW010000219.1:0-1200000 GCA_963921515.1 Calotriton arnoldi
ACTGCAGTGCAAATAAGACATACCTTTGGCCATGTGCAGACAAACAACACCCATGGGGGCTGACACTGTCAACATTCATCAATGACACAATGACAGAAGTGACCATCAGAATGCAGACCCACATATTTGCACCAATGGGCACACAAATGCAGATACCCTGTGGAGACTGTAGATGTGAGGTGAACAGATACCAAACCATGGCAGCAATGGGACACACAAACCATGATCATTGTGCTGACCGATGACCTAGGAGTCCCAGGGACAGCATGGGAAACCCACCAAACTACATACAGCCAATGGCACACCCAAGATATGCCAATGCAGTGGTGCAGATGCACAAACACAAACAGGCAGACCCACACTGCACATCATACACAACAGGTGAGGGGGGGTGCCAGTGTCCCCAGGCAACCACACAACACATGAGGAGACCTGAATACCAATCAAACAGATGTGCATACAGTGCCACACAAAGGTAACTCATGGATCCAAATCCCCTATGTGGGCAAGCAGGCATTGTCAGATGAGAGGGAGCACAAATCACACATGTCACACAGGCACGTAGGAACAGCAACTGACACAGCAAGACACAGACACACCACAGCACTACCCCCAGGGCCCCCACAATGTGGTGACCCTGGGCTGCATTACAATCCCACTGTGATGACAAAGCTAAATGTCGTTCACACTGTGAACCACAGTCATGTGTCCTGAGCAACAAACTACCATCACACCTACACAAGCACAAATCAATCAGCATGGCCAGTAAGCCAAGGCCAACATGGAGGCAGGGGCCTAGCCGGGCAACAACTCTCATCTGCACACACTCAACACCACACCCCTCGACCTCCAACAATGTGCAGCAGTGAAGCACACATGCACTGGTGACATTGCACATGCACCCATGACTATTCCAGGGTGGTGGGTGGGAACCAAGGTGCAGAAACACATCACACATGGCCACTCAACAAGACTCCTGAATGTCTGACACACTGCACACTACGCTGTACATGGACATGACGGCAATACCACACCAACCAATGGGATCCCAGCCACAGTCACACACCAATGAAGAAGCCAAGGTCACCCACAAAGAACACACATAGACAACAACTAACATTGCAGCCCGGACCCTGAGGAGTGCCAGCAGTCACACACACAACGTGTCACAACCAATGAAAGTTAACACAAACCGGAAATCACATGACAGGTGTAAACAACAAGTGCCAAGGGAAAACCTGACTGTGACCCATCTGCGTCTGCACACAAACTCAGCCCTGACAGCAAACACACCTATGGGTGACACCCTGATGACCAGTAATGTGCCATGCACCCACATCACAGAGAACCCAGGGAGAAGACTTTGGGGGAACATAGGTCAACTCAGCAAGCATCACAAACAGGTACAACACTAGGGATCACAGCATGCACAGCTAAACGGAAGTGAACACACAGACATGCTCATACAACACACACCTTGGGCGCAGGCAATGTCACAGGAGTACACACTGCCATGAGGGGACTCCACTCCTGTGTGAGGAAAGCTGTGCCATATGTTGCCTCAGTAGGGCCCCATCATGTCAGCTGAGCACTTGGTCACACAATCAACAATTAGCACCAAATGAAGGCTCCCGTCACATCAGCCTGGTCATGGAAGTGCCAACGAAATCATCAGCACAGATCCAACACACTTGTATAGCAATGTTGCACTGACAACACAGATGAGTCCTTCCCCATTGATGCCCAAACCTGCATGTCCAGTGGAGATGGCCACACGGTCAGGGAAGTAGACGAATTGAACAATGGCAGGCACAACAGATGTGCAGGGGTGGAAGCCACAGATGTGAAATTGCTAATGTAAGTAGGAAATCCCATTGCCAAATACTGAACACATGACACCCTCAGATGCTGCTATGGATGACATGGATACACCACAGGATAGGACACATTCCCCCTGGACCACATGGGTTCCTGCACAGTAACACTTCATTATCATGAGACCAAATATCACCATCACTGCAGCAAGGGCATGGTTAGCATCATCAACAACATGTACATCAGAAGCATAAGCACTAGAGAACAGAAAGTTGCTTTATTCAGCATATGTGTGTATTGAAAACTGAAAGTCCAGAAAAAACACAAAGGCCAATGGCCAGTCCATTGGCCAGTCCATTGTCAAAGTCCAAACAGGGTGACAGTGGCAGATGTCACCCTACGCATGCATGCACTGCACAAAACCAGGGACAATCCACTAGGAGGGGCAACCGGGGGGGCAGGCCAGGCACCGCAGGGACAGGGTCAGGGTTCACCAGGAGGAAGCAGGGAAGGGGTGGTGGGTGCTGGAGAGCCACTGACAACTGCAGTGGAGGTGTCTGACATGGTGTGTGCCGGCACAACTGGGGGGCATGACTCAGATGTTGTGGGTGCTGGCACGACTGCAGTGGACCCTGCAGATGGAGTGGACAGGTCCGCCACTGCAGTGCCCAAGTCAGACAGGGTGGTAGTGGACTCCACTGCAGTGCCTACCACCAGGGGAGGAGAATGGGGAACAGGCAAGGTGGGCTGGACAGAGGGGAGGACACCCTCACCACATCAGTGGCACAGACAAGCGCAACGGGGGTGTGGTGCCGGGAGAGCAAGTGGCAGGGGAGAAGGCCGGATCCTCTTGGGGATGGTATATCTGTGGGTGGGGGAACCTGGGGCAGGGTGTGGTGGGGGCACCTGTGGAGTGGGGGCCTGAGGGATGGAGGAAGGAGACCTGGTGCCTGAGCTGCAGGGCGGCGGCGGGGTCTTGCTCTTACGACTCCGGGGGGACTTGCGGGTGGGGGCCTCAGTCTGTCTGCGCCTGGGGGAGGGTGTCCGGGGGCGAGGGGCACTCTGCTCCGTGTGGGTGGGCTTCCTCTTCCCCCTGATTGCTGTATCAGCTGGATCGGAGGGGAAGAGGCCGAGGTCACTGAGGAAGAGGCGCTGGGTCTTTGGGGTTGCAGGTGAGGCAAGGGAGAGTGTTTTGGAGGGAGAGGCAACTGAGGACTGCGCAGTGCTCGTGGATGCGTGTGTGTGTTCCAGGGCCCCATCCCCTGTGAGTCTGGTTTCAGTCCCCTGACTGTGCGTGCGTGTGCGTTTTGTTTGTGGCGTGTGTGTCTGTGTGCTGGATGTGTGTGTGCTGGTGTGTGCCTGTGCCGGTGTGTGTGTGCTTGGGACGGGTAAGGTGCTGGGGAGTGTGGATGGAGCAGAGGCAGGAGGGGTGAGGGACTGTCTGAGGAGGGACACTGCTGCCGTCAGGGAGGAGTCCATGGACCTATTGCCCCTCTGTAGGTCAGACATGTCCGATGAGATGCCCTCAATGAACGACACCAGCTGAGTCAACAGAGCGGTGTGCGCATGGAGGACACTCAGCATGGCTGTCTGCCCTACATGGAGCTGGCGAAGGAGGTACACAGACTCCTCACTCAGGGCAGCAGGGGACGCAGGGGGTGCGGTGCCTGGCCCAAAGGAGACACGCTCCCGAACATGGGAGCCTCCACGGACCTGGGGAATGGGAGCCGATGGGAGGGCGGTGGTGGTGCTGGTGGTGGCGGGGACAGCAACACTAGCTGGGGTGTGGTGGCTGCTGACACCCGCCTCCATAAGGGAGTCATCCTCCGAGTTGCTCTGGTCCTCAGCTGAGGTGGATGGTGCTGAGGACTCCTCGTGTGGCTCCCCTCGCCCTCCGTGCCACTGGGTCCCTCCGACCACTCCTCGGCTGCTGACCCAGTCTGGCTCTCTGGCTCCTCCTGGTCCATGGAGCTGTCCCCTTCCGTGGCCGTGGATGTATCTGCAAACAATGGGGAAACAGACAGACATCAGTCACCTGCACCAAACGCACACACCACTGTGAGCACAGCACATTACAGAGCAAGCCCTGGCATCATTAGTTGATCATTGCTAAAAGTGCCCTAACTGAACAGGAGAAGCCAATTGTCAGTCTGATGCCAACCATGGCACTCACATCCCACATGGCCTTGCACCCATCTGTCTGGTGTCTGTTGGATAGCAACACCCCAGTGTGGACACATGCACCACCTACACAGTAGTTGGACAGTGCAGAGGATACGGTGTAGCATGTGGACATGCACACATCACAACTCTTGCCACTGAGTCAGTACAGGTTTCCGGATGAAAGGGATGCCCAGAGTCAAATAGGAAATGCATGTGATGCATACCAGCGACAGACACCATGATGCACCCATGTCCTGATAGCCATCGCCACAATGGTGTGCATGTAGCACATGTCACTCCCCTGCAGGATCACCAATAAGTAGACACATGCCATGGCGGAGGCATGACTGCTAAGTCATACATCACTGTCTCAGTGATGTATGACTTGGCAGCCAGACAACAACACTCTGCACTGTGTCACAATAGTAGGTCATGGGGAATGCAAGTCCTGGAGCTGCACAAGTGCACATGTACATCCCCCACACAATACATCATCTTAACCCTCATCTGTCCAGGTCATACCGATTGGACATATGGGAGACCTGTGACACTACCCTCTGAACCTGAGCCCCTCACAATCTGCTGTGAATGGGAAACAGCTGCCTGAACTTCACATTCGCATACCCCAGTCTGCACGGGCAGCTGATCAAACACCTATGTGACACACAAGTATCGTCTCCTATGGTCACATCTCCAGTGGCATGCTGAGCCCCTACCGAGAAACACCCCAGCAGTCCTGGCAACAAATCCACAGCAAACTGACACAGAGGCAGACACCTAAGGGGTCAAATCACTGCGCACAATGTGTCAGCTGATACACGGGAGTGGGAGTACAGAGTGCATTGCATGGCCTGGAGTAGGCATGACTGTCCTGCCCCACATGAATGAGGGATGAGCCCTGGACAGTGGATAGCTGGCTATGTATGTGTGACACACGTAATCTGCACACTCCTGGGGCCCAAACATTGTTCCCACCTGCTGCATGGGCGTGTGCCACATACCCCAGGCACATGTGGTGGCTCAGCTCAGCAAGTGGACCGCATATCAAAGCAACACGCAGATTACATGTCCGAACACAGGCGTTGTGTGAACAATGGACCCACCCATGATGCCCACAACAGAGTTAGGGAAACAGATGCTGTCCCCCACCTTTAGTGAAGCGAACTGCAAGGACACAGTCCCAAGTGACACAATTCCCTGAATGTAAGGGCCACACCTGGGTATCAGATGAGGAGTGGGCAGTGCACAATAGAGGGACATGGCTCCTGGACAACATGACTGCTGTACTGTGGCAGTTGAACCAGGCCAGAGGAGGGCACATAGCATGTAATACAGAGTTCACAGTGCAGTCTTTGACTCACCCCCTCCTTGCTGCTGTCTGGCCTTCAGCTGCCCATCCAGGTCTAGAAACACCACCGCCAGGATCTGGAGCATGTGGGGGGTCAGGGTCTGTGTTCCGCCCCTCCTGCGAGGAGGCGACAGCTTCAGCTGGACCCGTGCAATCCTCCGGGTCCAGCCCCGAAGGTCCTGCCACCTCTTCTGGCAGTTGCGGATCCGGCGCTTGTAGACCCCCACGGACCGGACAGCCCGGACGATGTCCTTCCAGATCTCCTGCTTCCGATGGGCATTAACCTGTCAGGATGACAAAGTGAAAAGGCCATTACTACACAAGCAACATATCCGTGCATGACACAGTTGTATATACATGTCTCAATCACAGGGGCATATGATGTACACAGGCAGTGCAACGCTGCCCATGGACAGTTTGCCAGAAGTCACTACATGGTATCATTGCATGGGAAGTAAAACCTTGTTCAAATGCACTGTCACTGCACCATACCTGTCCAGTGCATGTCACTACACACTATGGGGGTGACAACTACTCAGTGAGCCTGCTAGCCAGTGGCGTGCAGACTTTCAGCCTTGCTAGTCAGACAAAATGCACATTCAGAAAGGCAGTGCACAGAACACTCACCTGCTCCCTTGGTGTCCCATACAGCTTGCTGTACTGTGGAAGTAGGCTGTCCAGCAGGGCCTGGTTCTCCTCAAGGCTGAAGGCTGGGGCTCTCTCACAGTACGTGCCATTGCAGGGTCCAGAGGGGGCAGAGACAGCAGCAGTGCAGTGGCAGATGTCGTCCTGGAGCATGTAGTGCAGGCAAGTGAGCTCTCAGGGGAACAGCCAGCAATATATATGTGCTGGAGAGGCAGATACTGTCCCATGTGTCCAAAGTGATAGGTCCAAGTCGTTTGCATCTTCTGAATCTGGCCAATCCATGGAATAGCAGCACCAATACACGCCCACAGCATCCTTCAAATCTTCAACTTCATGACATACATGATTTTGCAACATTGTTGTGGGTGACCAACTGAATTTCCAGCAACCGACTCGTTCGAATTTCGAAAACGCGTCCGTTGCCAGGCTAGGCCATTGTCAATGGGTGCGCACCGATCGGTCCATTGCTGATCAACGCGTACAGGGGTACAATGCGTACCCGCACACATTGAATGCAATGGGCCGGCCGGGGGCACCGATCGGTCCATTGCTGATCAACGCGTACAGGGGTACAACGCGTACCCGCACACATTCAATGCAATGGGCCGGCCGGGGGCACCCATCGGTCCATTGCGGTACAACGCGTACAGGGGTACAACGCGTACCCGCACACATTGAATGCAATGGGCCGGCCGGGGGCACCCATCGGTCCATTGCTGATCAACGCGTACAGGGGTACAACACGTACCCGCACACATTGAATGCAATGGGCCGGCCGGGGGCACCGATCGGTCCATTGCTGATCAACGCGTACAGGGGTACAACGTGTACCCGCACACATTGAATGCAATGGGCCGGCCGGGGCACTGATCGGTCCATTGCGGTACAACGCGTACAGGGGTACAACGCGTACCCGCACACATTGAATGCAATGGGCCGGCCGGGGGCACCGATCGGTCCATTGCTGATCAACGCGTACAGGGGTACAACGCGTACCCGCACACATTGAATGCAATGGGCCGGCCGGGGGCACCGATCGGTCCATTGCTGATCAACGCGGTACAGGGGTACAACGCTGTACCCACACACATTGAATGCAATGGGCCGGCCGGGGCACCGATCGGTCCATTGCGGTACAACGCGTACAGGGGTACAACGCTGCACCGCACACATTGAATGCAATGGGCCGGCCGGGGCACCGATCGGTCCATTGCTGATCAACGCGTACAGGGGTACAACGCGTACCCGCACACATTGAATGCAATGGGCCGGCCGGGGCACCGATCGGTCCATTGCTGATCAACGCGTACAGGGGTACAACGCGTACCTGCACACATTGAATGCAATGGGCCGGCCGGGGCACCGATCGGTCCATTGCTGTTCAACGCATCCCTGTACAAGTGACTGGCATATGTCACCATGCCTGTCTCAGATGAACATATGCCAGCCACAGATAGCTCCCAGGGAGTGAGGGGCACACCTACAACACGACAGCCTGTCCAAACTGTATCATAAGGCATGTAAGGCTGCATTTCCTATTGTGTGTATGTTGGTGTACATGTTGTCCTGTGGGTGTCACCTGGGGGCAGCCACCCCCAGGCTGTGCACGTGTTCATGGGGACAGGATCCTGGGTGTTACGTGTACATGACCACTGTGATGTGCAACTGTTCATATCTGTGCATGTGCCATGGTCACATTTCACGGTGGTGTATGTGTATGTCATGTCACATACCCCATGAGTCCCATGTGGGACGGTATGTTTGAGCCAGGGTGTCCCAGTGGCACAATAGTGATGGTCCTCCACAGTCTGTGTGCATGTAGTGTTTACAATGTCTCTGATTTCATGTGCACAATGGGAGACAGTCTCCACATCCACGTTGTGTGTGCATGGACTTTGATGTTGTGCGTGTGTGTGTCACAGACGTCCATGTCTGTCCTGCAGTGGCAAGTGGGACCACTACCTGTGGGGGTCATGGTTGTTTTGCTCTGGTGTATACCTGATACTCCATGTAATGCCAGTGTCCATGTGGCAATACAGGGTCCCTGGGAATGTACCTGTCGTTGAGCTGTGATGCCTGGGGCACATCTGTCCTCACATGTCACTGTGGGGGATGATTGTGACACGGCAGCAGGAGATGGGAACTGTGACACGGCCTCATGATATCCAATGGGCCAACCTGGGACTTATTGATGCCACTTGTTGAACCGTGATGACAGATGTTGGCCATGTATGTACCATACATGTCCTTACGGAACTGCACACTTCATGTAGTTGTGCCTCATAATGATGTATGTTGTGATATTGAGTGTGTTCAATGCCGCATATGTGGGGTGACTGACAATCTTGCTTTCTTCTCCTCTGCACTGCAGGGCTCCTGCTGTCCATAGACCATTCCCAGACCTGGCACCGATGGTGGAACGGGACAGCATCCGACGGTACCGCTTCACCAGGCAGCTGATTGAGGATTTGGCAGTGCAGTTGGCCCCACATTTGCAGCCTGGCCGGCCGTATCCTACAGCGCTGACCCCCAAGGTGAAGGTGATGGCAGCCCTACACTTCTTTGCCACCGGTACCTTCCAACATACTGTGGCGACTGCTGGTGGGATGTCACAGACCATGTTGAGCCGTGTGCTCCGCGATGTTTTGGAGGCAATGTTGCTATTCCTGAACCGGTACATCTATTTCCCTAGACTGCAACGACTCACTGACGTGAAGAGTGACTTCTATGCCCTGGGGAGGATGCCGCATGTCATTGGCTCCATTTATGGGACACATGTGGCTTTGGTTCCACCACAGGCCCAGGAGCAGGCCTACCGTAACTGCAAGCACTACCACTCGGTCAATGCACTGGTGGTGTGTCTTGCAGATATGACCATCACACACGTGTGTGCCCGTTTCCCTGGTTCAGCACACGATGCCTTTGTGATGAGGAGTAGTCGCATCCCAAGGATGATGCCACAGATGCAGAACCAGCGTGCCTGGCTTGTCGGTGTGTACTGACTTTGTGCCATTGTGTGTGATCTGATCTGTAGTATTCCGCCCACTTTTCCAAGTCAGCTAATGTGCACTTGTCTGTCCGTAGGTGACTCGGGATACCCCAACATGCCGTGGTTGCTGACACCCCTCAGGAACCCTGTGACACCAGCCCAGATGCGCTACAATGAGGCACATGGTCGGACCAGGAGAGTGATTGAGCGGACATTTGGTCTCCTGAAGAGCCGCTTCCGCTGCCTGGACAAGACAGGAGGGTCCCTCCCATATGCCCCAGCGAAAGTGTGCAAGATTATCATCGTCTGCTGCATGCTCCACAACCTGGCAGTGCGGAAGGAGTTGCCTCTCATCCAGGATGACAATGACCAACATCCGCCACCTGTGGAGGATCCTGGCCTGGACCACGATGCCAGTGATGATGATGATGATGAGGGTGATGTCCGCACACAGCTCATCACCAACTTCTTTAGCTGAATGTGAGTATCCTGAGGTGTCATGTCAATGATGTGAGTTGGAATGATATGTGTAGGTGGTGCTCTGGTGTTGTTGGAGTGTGTCCATGGGCTACTTGACTGGATGTGTGTAGCGATGTGTGCTTACAGGTGGTCTGTACTCCCCAACAGTGTTGACATGCTAACTTGGTTCTGGGTGGGTATCTTGTAACATGTATCGTGCATGAGTTTTGCTGTTCTGTCCTGTTCTCCATTGCTTTTGACTGTGTGTCATTTCTGTCCTTCACAGGGTACTTTCAGATTCGTTTGGTCAACTGTGTCCACCGACGACGTGATTGTACTTCCAGGGTGGTAGCTGTTGTGTCCCTACAGGTGATGTGCGCAACACCCATGGACTTCCTTCCTTCTACAGTTGTTGACTGTGTGCCCGCTGCCAGGTGGGATTACCTTGCATCTGTAGTGGTTACGACATGTTGCAACTGTGTAATAAACCTGTGCTTCACTTTGTGATGTGCGTTGTCTGTGGTCACACATTTGACTGCCATTTGCTTACTGCACCTGTGGGCTACTTGACTACAACTGGGAATAGGTGTGGTGTCTGTGCATTGCACCGTCTTCCCTGGCAACATCAGTGTAGGCAATGAGTCAGATGGCCTAGGTGTGTATGTGTTGTGTAGCCCTGGTGGTGTGTCTCCCTCATATGTGTCACGTTGCCTTTACTCACATGCCTGTGTTGTACTTGCTGTTGCAGTTCGCATACACAGTGTAATTTTGCAGTTCATCATCCCCATGACAGCACCCACGTTGGAATCACAACAGAGGCAAGTATGGTGTATTAGTGTGTTTATTGTGATACATTTGTGTGAATAGTGCATAGGATGGTTAGTGTTGTACATATATCTTGCAATCAGAAGTTCCTAGGTGAATTGAAAGTCCTGGTAGACAAAATCCCCAGTATCGGGGCCACAGTTGTCTGAGACATTGGTCCAACTTGTACTCCCCATGTAATGTGTGGGAGTTGTGTTGCCGTCAACAGGGTGAACAGTTTGTGCACAAAGGTGAACATCCAGAACAGGTTCAGGCTTCCTGGGAGTTGCACTTGGCCATCGGCCTCTCACTTGCCCCTCCTCGGACGACCCTCTTCTTTGGGGGGGCCCCTCAAGTACAGGCTGCTGCGGTGCAGGGGACTCTCCGCCAGAGTCATCCTCCCTCCCTGTGGCAGTTGCAGTTTGTTCAGCACCAGATGTTGTTGGCACACAGGGAGGTGTAGACTGGTTGTTGTTCATCTGGCGGAGGCATTGTAAAATGTCCCTGTGCACCGCCGTCATCTCTTGCAGTGCGTCCCACTTGGACTCCACGCGGGACATGTGTGAGTCCAAGCGGGCATGATGGGCAGCCTGCTGCTGTTTCATGTCTCTGAGGAGCCCCACTACCTGGCTGAGATCTCCGGTGCTGGACTGGTACGCATCGGCTATGCGTACCAGTTGTGGGTCATCATGCACACCAGCAACCTCTGCAAGCAGCGACCTCTGTCTCCCACCCTCCCACCACCTCTGCCGACATGTGCAGTGCGTGCAGTGGCACGCACAGATGACCCTGGTCCCCCTTGGGGGTTGGTGGTGGTGGTGGTGTCCATGGCCCCACGTTGGTCCAGGGTCCCTGTGCTGGTGTTGCTCCTTGTTCTGTCCATGTCGGCAGGGATGGTATTTGTGGTGACAGTCGTTGGAGGGGTGGGTGCAGGGGTGCAGCTGGTGGTCCTGCTGGTGCTGCAGCTGGTGGTCCTGCTGGTGCTGCATGTTGACTTGCACCGGATGTGCCAGGTTGGTCTTCTTCGTCCGAGGAGGGCAGAGGCTGTACGACACCAGTGAGCTCTGCATCCTCTTGAGCTTGGGACTGGGACTCCTCAGCGTCTGCTGCTGTGTCCCCATCATCACCTGTTTTTGGGAGACACACACAATGTATGTTATGTTTCTGCAGGCATCAATGGTTGACACACCTGACAGTTGTGACTGTGCCTCTGGGTGCGGGCCTGTACATTGCATTGTCCTAAGTCGTCACAGTCAGGGGTTGATATTGGTGTAGCACATTGTCCTGCATTATTTGGGCATTTCTATGTATTTGTTGGGGTGTGAACATGGTCTGCATTGGTTGTATTTGGTTGACAGCCGGCCCTCCTTCCCACCCAGCCAGTCAGTTATCCCACCATGGACTGTGCTTGCATTGCAGGGAGTGGAAGTTGTCTTTCAGGATGTCAGTCAGTGGTGTCCTGCTGTTGGTTGTTGCACAGTTGCCAGCAGGGCCTTGTGCTCCCCACAGCAGTAGCCAGTGTCAGCCATCTTGTCAGTCATTATCCACTCCCTGTGATGTGAGCATGGTTCAGGGTGGTGTTGATGGGACAGTTGTGGGGGTGAGCTATGTCTGTGACTATGACTCCCATCATGATATTGCCTCCACCCCACTTCCCAGCATTCCCATACTTACTTGCTTTTGTGGGGAGTTCAGTGTGTGTGGGTGTGAGAGCAATGGCAAGATGGCTGACAGTGGTGTCCTGCTGTTGGTTGGTGTGCAGTTCCCAGCATGCCCTTGTGCTCCCCACAGCAGTAGCCAGTGTCAGCCATCTTGTCAGTCCTTATCCACTCCCTGTGATGTGAGCATGGTTCAGGGTGGTGTTGATGGGCCAGTTGTGGGGCTGAGCGATATCTGTGCCTACTACTCCCATCATGCTATTGCCTCCACCCCCCTTCCCAGCATGCCCATGCTTCCTTCCTTTTGACTCTGCTTCCCTGTGGGGTGGGCTGCCTGTGCTGACAGGATGGCTGGGAGTGTTGTCCTGGCAGTTGTTTGGCTAAAAGTCCCAAGAGTGTCCCTGTGCTTCACACTACATTACCCAGGGTGGAGGTTCTTTGTGGGATCTTGAGTTAGGATGTGAGGCATTGCATTCTCCCAGGTGGGTTCTGTGGAGTTTGTGTTGAGGGGGTGTGTGAGGGGAGGTGCTTGTGACTATGGTCAGTGCTGCGAGTCCTCCTTCCCACCCAGCCAGCCAGATATCCCACCATGGAACGTGCTTCCAATGCAGGGAGTGGAAGTTGTCCCTCAGGATGTCAGTCAGTGGTGTTGTGCTGTTTGTTGGTGCACAGTTGCCAGCAGGGCCTTGTGCTCCCCACAGCAGTAGCCAGTGTCAGCCATCTTGTGAGTCCTTATCCACTCCCTGTGAAGTGAGCATGGTTCAGGGTGGTGTTGATGGGCCAGTTGTGAGGCTGAGCGATATCTGTGCCTACTACTCCCATCATGCTGTTGCCTCCACCCCCTTCCCAGCATGCCCATGCTTCCTTCCTTTGACTCTGCTTCCCTGTGGGGTGGGCTGCCTGTGCTGACAGGATGGCTGGGAGTGTTGTCCTGGCAGTTGTTTGGCTAAAAGTCCCAAGAGTGTCCCTGTGCTTCACACAACAATACCCAGGGTGGAGGTTCTTTGTGGGATCTTGAGTTAGGATGTGAGGCATTGCATTCTCCCAGGTGGGTTCTGTGGAGTTTGTGTTGAGGGGGGGGTGTGAGGGGAGGTGCTTGTGACTATGGTCAGTGCTGCGAGTCCTCCTTCCCACCCAGCCAGCCAGATATCCCACCATGGAACGTGCTTCCATTGCAGGGAGTGGAAGTTGTCTCTCAGGATGTCAGTCAGTGGTGTCCTGCTGTTGGTTGTTGCACAGTTGCCAGCAGGGCCTTGTGCTCCCCACAGCAGTACCCAGTGTCAGCCATCTTGTGAGTCCTTTTCCACTCCCTGTGATGTGCGCATGGTTCATGGTGATGTTGATGGGACAGTTGTGGGGGTGAGCAATATGTGTGACTACGACTCCCATGATGCTATTGGCTACACTGACTTGCCCAGTATACACAGAATTCCTTCCTTTCAGTGGTCTTCACTGTGTGTTGGTGTTGTAGTGGTGGCTACATGTCTGGATGTGTTTGTTAGTTCTATTTGTGCCACTGCCTAGCTGTAGTTGTAGTTGTGTTTGTACATGTGATGACACGGTTAAATGTAACTTTGAGATGGCATGTGTTGTGTTTATCTGACTGACATACACATTTTGGGATGATTCTGTTCTGGTTGCTGTGTAATTGCTATGAGTGCATGGTTTGACTCTCCCCTTGACAGTGATGTGTGTGTGTATTGTGGCAGAATATTGTGTACATTTGTTGTGTACTCACCAGGCTCTGGGATGTTCTCTAGTCGATAGACGCTCACTGGCGGAAGGATGGCCCGCACCTTCTCCTCCCAGGGCCTGAGGTATACTGGCTTGGCAGGAGGGCCACTGCTGGTGTATTGGCTCAGGAGGTAGTCCTTCTTGAGCAGCTCCCGTACCCTCCTGCGCACGTCATACCACCTGTTCTGGATGTCAGTCTTTGTGCGCAGACATGGTGATTGTGCGTTCACCCTGTTGATGATCCTCTCCCACATCTTGGTTTTCTGGGAGATGGGGGTCTGTTGGACCAGTGTGCCAAACAGCTGTGGCTCTACCCTGAGGATCTCGTCTACCAGGACTTCCAATTCACAATCTAGGAACTTGTGATTTTTCTTGGGGGGCATGGTGATGGGTGGTGATGGTGAGTGATGTGTGTGTTGGTGTGCAGGTGAGGGTGTGTGAGTGTGTGTTTTGCTGGGTGTATGTGAGGTAGCTATTTGTTGGTGTGCTGATGGTGTGTGGCTTGTGTGAGGGATGAGCTGTGGGTGTGTGGTTGCTGTCTGTTGAGTGCTGGCAGTAGAATGGCATTTGCAAAGGATCATGGTTGGGATTTGTGTCCTTTATATGGGTGGAGTTGTGGGTGTGTCTTTGTTCTCTGTCTCCACCCCCCCCAGTATTTATTGGCTTTGTAATTGCTTGTTTGGCCTTTTTTGTGTATTTTTCCTTAGTACTTTTTGTGCATGTTGGAAACGTTCTTGTGACCGAGTCGGACCCTGCATTTGTCTCATACGGTCTTCTCCGTTTCGTTCATGCTGTGTTTGTGCAGTTTTCTATGCTGCGTACACGTCGGTCGCAGTGTTTTGTGTTACTTGGGCTCGGTTTTGTATGCGTGTCGGTCGTACGGCTTGTCCTCCGTTCGACTCGGTCGTGGTTTTCGCGCCTTGCATCGTACTTTGCGGTTTGGAGTTCGCGTGTACGTTTCGGTTGGATTTGTTCCGGGTGCGTGTCGGTCGGTTCGATTCGCGTGTTTTTCCGGCCGGATTGCTGTTTTCCGTGCGGCTCGGTCGTTCGGCTTGGGTTCAGTACGTGTCGGTCGGAATTTGCACGCTTTGCATCGTACTTGGCGTGTCGGGCGCCACAGGTACGTGTCGGTCGCAATAAATTCCGGCTCCGAGTCGGTCGGTGCTTTTTCCGGCCCGAATGGGAATCGACCCCAGAATATCTAGTTGGAAATGTCGACATACACAAATATCGAGTTGGAAATATCGTGACACAGAAATATCGACAGCAAGAATATCGTGGTCCACACTATCGACTTTAAGGTAAGAAATATCGTTTTTACAAATAGCGAAGTCATTAATATCGTTTGCAAAAATATAGTTGTTTAAAATATCGATTTTTTAATTAGTGTTATGTATTTTAAATGTATGTGATCTATTTTTTTTGTGCAAGTATTGTTTTTGTTTTTTAATATATGTGTTACATTTTTAGTTGTTATTAATTTTATTTTAATTACATTTTGCGTTTTTTCGTTCTGTAGCGGGTTGTGGGTTTATAGGGGAATAGGGTGGGAAGTAATCATAATTATAATAAATTTTTTATTTTTTTTATTTATTAATATTTTATTTAATTTAGAGTTTATAGTGTTAATTGTGGGAAGTAATTTATTATTAATTAATTATTAATTGGCTGTTAATTATTATTCATTAATTAATTGGTAATTAATTGTGTTATTTGTGTCATTTTTTTAGGAGCGGGTGGTGGGGTTTATAGGTGTAAAGGGTGGGAAGTAATTTATTTTTAATAATTTAATAATTATTTGTTAATTCATGCTAACTAATTAATTTTAATTTAAATATGGCAATTGTGTAATTAATTTTAGATGAGAGTTGTGGGGTTTACAGTGATAAAGGGTTGGGAAGTAATTTATTTTTAATTAATTAAGTAGTTGTTAATTGATATTATTTTATTAATTTATAATTAATTATGGAAATTGTGTAATAATTTTTAGATGTGGGTTGTGGGGTTTATTGGGGTAGAGGGTGGAAAATAAGTTTTGTTTTATTAAGTAATAATTAGTTGATCATTAATAATAATTCATCAATTGATAATTAATTAGGGTAATTGTTTATTTTTTTGTGTGTGGGTTCTGGTTTTATAACGTTTGGGGAGTAAATTGATTTTTATCTGTTTTAATTTGTCTTTTAATTAATAATATTTCTTTAATTGATAATTAATTATGTTAAATATGGAGGGAATTTTTTTTAAATTTAGATGCGTGTTGTGAATTGTGTGGTGTTATAGGGTAGGAAATAAAAAAGATAACATTTATGTAATAATGTTTTTGTTTATAAATAATTTCTAATTAAAAATAATTATTTGTTTGTAAATTATTTTTACATTTAATTGATATAATATTTCTAGGTATTTATTATATTTATTTAACATTATAATATGTTTCTATCTTTTAAAATCTTTAATATTTTCATAGATTTTTTTTATATTTTGTGCGGTTGTTGAATTTTTGTTTGTTTTTAATTTTGAACTGACTCCATTGGGAATATTAATTTTTACCCCTCCGCTATCCAACACTTTCCCTATTGTTGCACTAACTGAAGTGGGAATAGTATTTTTTACCCCTCCACTACCCAACACTTTCCCTATTGTTGCACTAACTGGAGTGGGAATAGTATTTTTTACCCCTCCGCTATCCAACACTTTCCCTATTGTTGCACTAACTGGAGTGGGAATGGTCATTTTTAGTCCTCCGCTATCCAACATTTTCCCTACTGTTGCACTAACTGGAGTGGAAATAGTAATTTTTACCCCTCCGCTATCCAACACTTTCCCTACTGTTGCACTCACTGGAGTGGACATTTTAAGTTTAAAGATTTTTAAATAGTTTAATGTTTTAATTTATAACATAATGTTTTTTTTATTAGATTTTATGTTATTGGTGTATGTATATATATATTTTTATTTGTGAATTTATAAAATAAATTAAAATTAATAGTTTATTAATTGTTTTAAAGTAAATATATATATTACATGTTATATATGTTTAAATTTGTTAAATTAAATTTATTTAATATATTTGTTAAAATGTATATTAAATCTAAAAAAAAATAAAGTTAAATCTTAATATTTAATATTATTTTTTATATATATATTAAAATCGATATTTTGTACAACTATATTTTTTACATCAATATTATTTTTCGATATTTTTGTACTTACCATTATAAATATAGGATGTCGATATTTTTGACATCGATATTTATAACTCAATATTTTTGTATGGGGATACTTTGGGGTCGATATTCTATCAGTAAACCCCTCCCGATAGTCATTCTAATTTCTTGAAGAAATTCCCTGACTTTCAGAGTACTGACTGATCACACCCTTCAGCCTCCTATTTTATACAGAAGCGGCAGCAGATTCCAATAAATCTAATCACTACCAACAAGCTGATTTACTCTACTGAGTTTAGTCAAAACCTGGCTATTTAAGGATATGAGTATGAGGAAGCAAATGTTGATGAGAAATGTATTTGGAGAACTAAAGTTTGGCAGATCCAAGGCAAAGAAACTGTATATGGGGCCTATATAATACCGAAAGAAATAATCTTTAGGATGTATGACGGAACAACGCAGGGAAATACATCTCATGCCTTAACCACGCATTTTTTTCCTCCGCATTTTTTTACAACGCTTATGCTTTTACAACAATGCCATTACCACGCATTGTGTGATCAAGGCAGTGAATGCCGAAACGCGTCACAGCGTAATTATGGAATAAACGCTTGATTTCCTGAAATCTCCCTGTGTCGGTGTCCGGTTCTTGGTGCGGAGAAACTGATGTGGAGTTCATATATATATATATATATATATATATATATATATATATATATATATATGCCACGAACCTCGCTTACAGCCTTCTTCTCGAAAACAAACGAGCGTAGACCCAGGTTTGGTGCTAGATGTTTAATTAGTTCAGCACACCATCAAGTTGCCATGACGCGTTTCGGCAGATCCCTGCCTTGATCACATGACAGCATTGAATTATGTGAGACCTCTTTTTAAAGTGCCAGTGCAATTGATTAATACTAAACATAGAAAAAATACTGTACGTTTCATGCATAAATGCATACCATTGACATTGTTGAAATACAATCATATATCTGAGTGAATAAACTTTTCAAATAAACTGGTATGATACCTTATTTTAAATAAAATGGTATTTACCATTTCATCCTTGATGAAAAAACTGTATTATATCATCGTTTCATTTATCCGTTCATATTATAGAAATTTCTTGCTTAAATGCAAAGTTCTCATATCCTCTCCATCATAATCTATGTAAGTACCAATTCTAGTGATTAAATAACAAAAAAGTGCAAAATATACCTAAAATATAATAAAATAATACCCCACCAGTGTCTAATGTGTAAAGTGCTAGTGCTAAATAAAAGACGTCATGTCTATTTGCCATGAATAGTACAATGTTTCTATATTATCTCTTAAAAACCCTGTGCAAGTGACAGCATGTGCAAAAAATGCGTTTTGGAAAATTTCCCTGAGATTTTACAGTACTAAGACAAATGATTCCCACAATCATAAATATATATCTATAAATATGTAAATAAATAATTATTAAATAAATACATTTATAGTCCTATAAATACAATTCATTCATCTTAAAGCCCAGTAAAAAAACTTTAGTAAAACAACCTATATTGATGCTTTAAAAGATATTTTTCTTTCTAAAACCTCATTATCAAAATGTCATTGAAAAAATGTGCAAAATTTCAGACCAATATCACATGACAGTTGAATACAGCCAATAAAAGAAAAGAACCAAGAATACTCGTTAGTTAAAATCAAGTAATACTTAAAAGTTGATGTTTTATGCCAAGGTCAAACCACCATATATCATTGTCAGTCCATGTATCAAACCTGACTTATAGATTCTTGGTATTCTAAGTGAGGGCTAAAGTATCATCCCAGAGCTGTATTTGACACAAGTTTTAAACAAAGCTGATATTATACTGGATTTTTTTATAAATATGTGTAAAGGTCCTCACTCATGTTGAGTCCCCCTGACTGCTTTGTATCTAGCTCAAGGATGTAATGCGTCTCTAGACGTCTTAGCTTCCCTTCTCGGTCTCCCCCTCTCCTTTGTACCGGAACGGTATCTATGACATAATACCTGAGATGTTTCAGGTTGCTCTCGTGATGTTCTTTAAAATGTCGGGCCACCGGATAATTGGGATCATTGTTTACAATTGCCCTAATATGTTGTAGAACCCTCTTGTGGACCGCCAACTTTGTGCTTCCAATGTATGCCAGCTTACAGCTGCATTCTAACACATATACTGCGAAGTCGGTTCTACATGTAAGGTGGTATTTAATCATCTGTGGCTTGTCACTGAAAGCGGTTAAATATGATGTTCGATTGCTTCCAGAAAGACAAGCTTTGCAATTGGAACATTTTAAAAAACCCTTTCTTGCGGTGAGCCAACCTTCCCCATCCTTGTGTTCCGGACTGCTCTTCACTAAAACATTCGCCATAGACACTGACGTCCTGTATGTTATCGAAGGAAATCTGGGAAGAGAACTGCCTATAATAGGGTCTTCCCTGACTATAGGCTAATTGCGCTGGATGATTTTGCGCAATTGTTGTTCCTGTCTGGAAAAAGTCAGGATAAGTCTTACTGGTTCAGTAGAAGCAGTTAGGCTTTGATCAATGGATTTCAAAGAGTGATCTTTGTAATGTAGCAGGTCTTCCCTAGCCATAGCCCTGGATTTGCGAATAGCTGCATCTATGGTTTTGATGTTGTATCCCCGCTGCAGAAAACGTATCTTACTATCAGACTGGTGTCTTTCCAAGTCCTTATTATCACTGCAAATCCTGCGTAACCGCAACATCTCCCCATATGGGATGCTATGAATTAAATGGGGAGGGTGTGCACTGGACGCGTGGAGCAAAGTGTTGCCAGCTGTCTCTTTGCGAAATAGGGAAGTGGTTATGGTCTCATTTACTACTGTGACCTTTACATCCAGGAATGTGACACTGCTGTTACTAATACATGATGTAAATACAAGATTAACATTATTCACATTAATTCGAGCAATGAAATCCCTGGCTTCGGTCTGTGTGCCATTCCATACAATGATCAAGTCATCAATATATCGTAGCCAAGATACCACCTTCCCCCAATAAATTTGTTCATATTGCTTCCTTAGGACCAGCTCCTCCCACCAACCCATGAACATACAAGCATACCTTGGGGAGAAGCTGGCCCCCATGGCAACACCCTGCACCTGTTGAAACATTTGTTTTTTTAATAAAAAATAATTATTTTCCAGGCAAAAAATTAGCATGTCCATTAACATTCGATTATGCTGCATATACTCAATGGGTCTTCTCGCTAGAAAGTACTCCACCGCCTTCATACCATCACAGTTTCTAATGCAGGTATATAGAGAGGACACATCCAACGTGATTAACTGGTATCCATCTTGCCATGCCACTTTGCGAATCTTTCTTATGAAGTCACTTGTATCTTGAATATATGACTCCAAACTATGGACATGTTCCTGCAAAAAGAAATCTATATACTGTGACAAGTTCTCCAACGGCCCATCACAAGCTGAGATGATGGGCCTTCCTGGTGGATTTTCAATGTTCTTGTGCACCTTAGGGATGAAGTAGATGACGGGGGTTTTAGGGTGGTCTTTTCTTAAAAATTTAAATTCCTCCAAATTGAGCAAACCCAAACTTTTCCATGCCAATAGTTTGGTGTACAGCTGGTCCTGCATTGCTTTGTATTTGAGGGGGGTACTTTTACGATAACACTCAATGTTGTTCAATTGACTATAGGCTTCCGTCATGTAGTCTGCTAGGGGCCATAAAACAATATTTCCCCCTTTGTCCGAGTTCCTAATTACCATATTCCCCTCTTTTTTAAGTTTGACCATCAACTGTCCATACTTTCTTTCATGATTTGAGATTTTTCTTTTATCTTTATTGATTTTGATGTTAAGTTTCTTTATTTGAGCCACAACTGCTTCATTGAAAATGTCAACTGAATCCCTCATTGTAACCGGTGTAAATTTGGACTTGAGTTTAAAAGGAGTGTCCGGTTTCCTCCAAGTAATGCCTCCAGATCCCTGTGAAGCCTGGCCTGGGTGTTCATCCGTGCCCACCCCCTGCTGTCCAACTTGTTGGGAAGTTCCTGCTTCACTTTCCAAAGCCTGTGAGTCTCTCAATAGATCATGATCTGCCACTACTAAATCCGATGTACTGGAAATAGTATTTGTTGCCCTTGAATCTGTATGCGTTTGTGGCTGAAGCTTATGGAACTTGCAGAGTTTCAACTTCCTGATAAATTGGTACACATCTGCTCGCGTTTGAGTGTAGTTGAAATTTGATTCAGGGCAGTAGGTTAGCCCAAGGGAGAGCAGTTGCTCTTCAGCTGCCGTTAGTTTTATTTTTGCCAAATTGATGATTGTATTGGCATTCTCCGGTTTTTGGGAGGGTGTCATAGTCAGTTTATCTACTTGTTCCTCCATGACCCCCGTCCCCGTCCTCCCCGCTTGCTGCCTGTGTTGCTTGGCTGCCCTCCTTCTTTCCCTCCTACTCCGCGTGCGCCGTTTTTTGCCGGTTGACTTCTAGGGCATAGTGTTTCTCTCCTGCTCCTTCTCAGGTACTCAAGTTCTTCCCCTATTGTAAGGCTGATTGCATTGCGTTTCTGTTGGTCATCCCGGCCCTCTACGTCCGACTCACTATCAACCGCAGAGCTCAAATCCGAGGTGGATGGGGCTTCCTCTTCTGGTAATTTTTGCACTGACTGACTCCCCTCCTGTTGACGTTTACTTGCTGTGGCATTTCGAAATTTATCGTACTTACGGCAAATGTGAATATTTGCCCATTATCGTAGTCTTGTTTATCCCTTCTGAACTTGTACGTTTTGCGTTGTTTGATTTTGTCTTCCTCCTTTTGGAGCCTGAGCATCATTTCTTCATTAAATTTGGATTTCTGTGATTGTGGGTCATTCAGCGCCTTTATTTCCTCATTCAGGGCATCAATTTTCATCAGTAAATCCCCCCGGTCGCTAGCCGCATATTTTACTAGTATTTCAACTAGTCTCCGGGAGGAATCCAGGTTACATTGTGCCCATTCAGCCATCATCAGGGGGTTGGGTGTATCATAGCTAGGCGCTATCATTTTCCGCAACCCCCTGGGGATACGTCCAACATCTAAGTATTTTTGTAGCGATTTAGACTCCCACCATTTGGCTGTTTCCTGGCGCATACGTTTTTCTAAAGCTCGGTATTTTTCTTTCAGGCTTTGTGCCCCTGCACCGCTGTAATCGCCGGCACTCCTGCTGCTCATTCACTGCTCAGATGGAGCGTCCGTAAACATTACTTCCGCAGCAGTCTCTCGGTCTCGCAACGCTGTGGCCGACATGATGGTGTGCTGTTATCTAAACTATTTTCCTGCCGGAAATACCCCCACAGGCACGCCTGCACCGTGGACAGGCTCCCGGTCGCACACCTCCCCTCCTGCTGTTAAATCTAGTACACGTCCCGTACCTGCTTAGGGAGGTAGCTACCGCAGCGCGGCCACTCCACGAGGCTCCACTCTTCCGAGCGTCCACTCCCGCGGCGAGCTCTACACTGCAGCAGTCCTCCTTCCCCACGGGACAGCGTTACTTGGCAACAGGGGGCTCCGTGTAATCCGTTTCCGGGTCATTTAGAACGGCTTCCGGGTTCCCACCAGCTTGCTCGAAGCCTCGATGCTTGCTTGTGTCCGCCGGATGCCTGCGACTTTCCTGATCACGGAGCCAACTTGTGGGAAGGGGGTCTACGTCACCGGAGAAAGTCAACCCGGTGCACATATGCCACGAACCTCGCTTACAGCCTTCTTCTCGAAAACAAACGAGCGTAGACTCAGGTTTGGTGCTAGATGTTTAATTAGTTCAGCACACCATCAAGTTGCCATGACGCGTTTCGGCAGATCCCTGCCTTGATCACATGACAGCATTGAATTACGTGAGACCTCTTTTTAAAGTGCCAGTGCAATTGATTAATACTAAACATAGAAAAATACTGTACGTTTCATGCATAAATGCATACCATTGACATTGTTGAAATACAATCATATATCTGAGTGGATAAACTTTTCAAATAAACTGGTATGATACCTTATTTTAAATAAAATGGTATTTACCATTTCATCCTTGATGAAAAAACTGTATTATATCATCATTTCATTTATCCATTCATATTATAGAAATTTCTTATATATACACATTGTATTTGTGGGGGGAGACCCCCACACCCCCAACTTTCCTTAAATGGCGTGGTAAAGGCATGCTTTGTAAAAACATACACATGATAAAAACATGTATGCCAAACTATGCGTGGTAAAGGCACAACATGGTAAAAACCCCGTTGTACAGGCTGTTTCCCTTTCTAAACAAAACAGGCTACTTGTCTGGGATTTGGAACAATGAAGGATTTAAAGAAACCTTCTATACCAAAAGTCAATTTCACTATGTTCAATAATTGGCCATTTGAAATTAATATGTCTAAACCTGACATAAGTGATATGATACACGATGGAACCTATAATTCAACCCAATTTCCTGTTGAGGTTTAGCCTTATAGCCGTATAATTCTGACACCTGTATGCAGCATTTCCTTTAAAACACTCCTGGACCTATAATTAATCATTCTGACCCACTTTATAATACACAAACACCTGTAGTAGTTACCACATATAGTGTAGGTAAGCTATGTGTTATATCCTGGTTTCTATGTGTTCATGCTCTGCCAGTGAGTTCCTCCTAGAATGATGTAATATGGAATGTTGGGGGTCAGAGACTACAGTTGGAGAAGGGCTGAGCAGCATGCTGGCCGCTCCTGGTGGGCTAGTCTTGGGCTAGTCTTGGGCTAGTCCTGGACTGAACATCTGGACATGTAACTACTTCAATAAATACTCCTGAAATACTACAACCTGCGTGGAGTTAATCACTACAATTTTATGGCGACGAGTTACGTCAAAGAACCTTCGTGTGTACCTTTCAAGACCTCCATCTTCAAGTTTGGAGTATCTGAAAACCTACTATCAAGTTGAAACAACTTCTCAATCTACAGCTGCATATATTCAACCAACTGGCACACCTCAGCCCCACCAGTGACCTTGCCATCGGTCGCCCACCACTCAATCGTGCCAGTTCCTGCAATCACAGCTTCAACTGCAGCTCAAGTGAATACATGCTGTCTCTACGGCGTCTCAACAGCAAGGTAATTGGACTGCCTGAATGGACTGCCTGTATTTGTGTTTCCTGTCCAGAGTGAGATTCTGTCTCACACGTTCAATTTCGTTTGGGACAAGTTTAATATATTCACAGTGAAGCTCACATTCTACAATGTCAAACTGCCTCGACGATCTACGTAATTAGTCTGCCTGAATTTGTGTCTCCCGTGCGCAGTCTTGTACTTCTGTCCGGCGCAAACCAGCTTAATTTCACGCTCACCAAGACATCAAAGGGAGAAGTGATGATTGTCAGAGTGCTCATTGTGCCACACGAGATCCGAGCTGTACAGGGATCTGTTTAATCAGTGTGTACAAGTACTGTTCGAGTAAACGTGTGCTCGCAACTTGCGTCTATTCCACATGTGGTGGCGCTGGAAACTTTATATAAAGCACATTCACTAATGAGAGGTGAGGCCTTTTATCTTATCCCTGATTGTTGGTGCCACTCTGAGACATATAGAACCTTGGTTTTACCAACCGCTGGGTTTCAAATTATGTCTCGCGCGCCTGGAGCATAGAGCGCGCTTACCTTCACCTTCTCAATGGTGCCTGTGACGTCCTCCGTCTTCCCTGCGAGATGCTGCTTGATGTTCCCTGCTTGCACGGACGTGCTGTGAGCCTCTCGGCACGGCGTGATATAGCGTGCCACCATCTTGGAGTTGGCACAGGATGCTGTTTCACGCTACAATTTGCCAACCACGTCTATTTAATGCGGTGTCTCAATAAAGTTTTCTTGAGACTGTTGAGGAACTTACAACTTCTTCCACCTGTCTGGGGTGGAAACTACTGGCACCTGACACTGGCAGGCTCTGCTTTTCGAGTACAGCCATGACGTTTGCTGCTTTTCTCCGATGCTCCGTTTTTCATTTTAATGGTCCGGTAAGGCTACACTGACTTTGTAGTTATTTCGGATGTCATCTGCGGATCCCTGTTACAAGTCCGAAGTGTGAAGATTTCCGCTGCCTTGACTCTGCTTCATGTACATTTTGGTTTGCTGAGTTGCTACCTGTCTAGCTGCCCAGGCACTAGTCTACTCTTATGGTCATTCTTCCGCCATGTGCTTTTGTTTCTTTGGTTTGGATTCTTAATGTCTGGGCGCACAGAAGCTATGTATCTATGTTTTCTCCAGTATCACAAGCACTTGGACGTGCTGCAACAATGCAAAAATGACCGTTAGGCAGCACGGTCAGTGTCATTTACATTACAGCTTACTTTGCAGGTTGTCGTTGGTCTGCACAAGTTGGGGTCTCTCACACAGCTCGGGTGAGGTATTCGCCCATAACATGTCTTTACACTAAGGTCTCAGTCCCTACGTTTTGGAACACTGCAAGAGACCTTTACCACGCTTATGTCTTACTGTTACCCTACATAGGGTGTCGTGAGGGTTCTAGTCACATCACTATAGTACACAACGTTTTTGCCTCTACCAAGGATGTCTGTAATCTAATCTAATTGTACATCACACTGTGCACAATGTCTGTTTGCTACAGCGCATGTTGTTTTTTGCTTCTAGGTTTCAGTCCTGATGGTTTCCCGGTCACTACAGTGCACAACATTGGACCTTCACAAGGTCGTCGTTTCTCATTCTTTTACCCTACACAGGGTGTGCCTTACCGGCTCTACGCTCATTCTTACAGTGCACAATGTTTTACCTCAAAGTACACGAGGTGTTTTGCGTGGACTGTAGTCCCGCTCCTACAATGCACAACTCTTGACCTCTCCGTGAGGTGTGTTTGTTGGGTTTTCTCCTATTGTTATGTGCATAACACATGACCTCCATTCGAGGTGCGTCCTTACTTGGATTTTCATACGCTTATCTTTATCTTCACTATTTAGTGCATGTTTTTACCTTACGTAAGGTGTCTAGTGTGGGTTATTGTCCCACTACTTAGTGCACAACATATTTATCTCCACTCGAGATTTGCCTTTGCACATTCGAATTGTTACCCTCTTGGGTGTGTAGTTTGGATTCTAGTCCCATTCCTACAGTGCATGGGTTACGTCACACTGGGTGTTTTATGCTTCTTGTCTCGCCTTTAACTCTTTAACCCAGTGCTCTTTTCAATTTAGTATTCATTTTTTTTCATTATGCGATGGAGTAGTATGAGTAATTTTTTGTATTTCTCTGCTTCTCTGTCTTCTTGTTTCCTCCTGCTCTGACTTGCTTCTCGCATACCTTTCTGGCCAATGGGTGTGTAGGTGGTAGTCATTGATGGTTTTTTCCTATTTCATCGGTTTTTTTCTGTCTCTTTCTTTTCTTTGGTTATATAGAGAAGGGAGGATGGGTAATGGATTATCTTTATCTGTTTTGTTCTTAATTCTATTGTCTCCCACTGCTCTTCTTGTCTCTCCCTGGATCTCTCTACTCTCTTCCGCTTATCTAGCTTCTGTTTTCTCCTTTTATCCGCTATGGTGTTCTTTTCTGTTTTCCTTCTTGGAAGAAATGGGGATATGTTATATCCTGGTTTCTATGTGTTCATGCTCTGCCAGTGAGTTCCTCCTAGAATGATGTAATATGGAATGTTGGGGGTCAGAGACTACAGTTGGAGAAGGGCTGAGCAGCATGCTGGCTGCTCCTGGTGGGCTAGTCTTGGGCTAGTCTTGGGCTAGTCCTGCACTGAACATCTGGACATGTAACTGCTTCAATAAATACTCCTGAAATACTACAACCTGCGTGGATTTAATCACTACACTATGCCAACAGAGGCTAGAACAGTCTAGTCTTTCAGCGGTAAAGAAACACTTTTCCTTAATTAATGAAAACATGGATTTTTCTGACTTTCTTCTGGGACCGCATCCTAAAAGAAATAAAAGATTCCTGGACGTAGGAATATATGCCATTTATAATGAATTAAATAAATATCCAGAGAAAGAAGCTGCAGAAATAATTAGGCAAATAGATTTGAAAAGCTTGCAAACTGATTTTAAAGTTATCGACAATGGAATGCAAACACTTTCTAAAAGCGTGTACTCGTTAAACCGCATTCTGTCCTCAGCCTTAGACCTCATGAAAGGAGACCTGAACTTATTACAACATGGGCGGGCTCAGTTAAGAGCTATTACACAATTAATTTGGGCACTACAAACACTCAGTTCAAGTTTTGAGCCTTGGCAACTTCTCAATGAATAAGCCCTCTTTGAACCAAATCATCTAACACTCAAACAAAAAAATAATGGTCAAGAAAGAATCTATTTACACATTATTAAATACAGAACAATTTGTAGAGGCACCATTCATGGTGAGTGACACTCCACTTATTACATGGCTAATACATGGTATTATTTCCTTGCCCATCGGGTTTCATTTTCAACACTGTCAAAAATATAAATCTGTTGGGTGATATAAAACTATGCATAATTCACAAATGTTCCATTCATGAAAGTTTCCTTTGACCCACACCTGTTTGAATGAAAATGAAGATGACCCTGTGTATATCACTATAGCAAATTGCAGAAATCCCTTAGGATACTCCCTTCTGTGTGACACCATATCATTACAACGAATGTGAGCTCTTTAAGGCAAGGATTAAGTTGTGTTTTATCTGTTCTCTCATTGCATCTACTCCCACACATCATGAACTCCTAAAAATGGTTGTCATTGATTTCTAACAAATGTTACTAGCTGTGGGAACCCGGCCAGCCATATCTGATAACAGTTTCAGTTTCAGAAATAATAGTGTTGTGAAAGGACCCTGTACCCGCCACCTCGAAATATCATTAGAAACATCCCATGGCCTAGTATAAACATGAAGTCTATGAGTGCTAACAATTTAAACAAGCTATTGTCTGTTCTATTACAAAAAGAAGTTCCTTTGGCTTCAGCAGTTGAAACTAATGAACTGAAGAAAGCCAGAACTGCTTCGGAAATTCTGAGGCTGTTACACAGGCAATACCAGGCACACTTTGCGATATCATACAAACGATATTTAATTCATCTTTGATAACTGGTGGTGTGCATCTTTTTAAGAACATAGGATGTGTTCTGGTGGCTGGACTTAAAACTGAATTTGGACTGATTCCATAATTTTTTCATTCTTTACTCTCAAGCCTTTGTGGAGGGTTTCCAATCATCATACTGCTAATCGGCTGTGGTATCATCATCTTTCTCCTGTTCCAACAAGGAAATCAACAATACTTGAGGAGGGTTACCTTATTTTGTTGGATCCTATTACTAACCACAAGACAGAATGTTGCGTTGCCACTGTCTCACTCGGTGTAGGATTGTTCACCTAGATAAATCGGTAAAAATCACTGTGCCCTCCTGGGTTATATTTTAGGGTCCTCACCCGCCAGTACCACCTATGGCTTGCTTCATCATCAGACCCTCGTCCCGCTCACCTAGTGTGGGGGGACGGGCTTAACACTTTTGTAAGTGAGTTCCTTAGCTATGCGGTTTTAGGGATTGTGAGATAAAATTAAAGTTGCCTGCCGGATCCTACTATTTTTTTAATGGTTGGTCCACTGGCATGGTTAAAAACAGTGCGATGTCATAGGGGAGTAGTGACCCTATACATCTGAGGTCAACATGTTTAAGCTGATAGAATCGCCCGTATGGGTCGGCCGGCCTTTTTCTGGACCTTATTTTTGCGCTAATCCCAATAAGTGTAACTGGCCTTTATTGCTGTGTATATCCGTCTTTTTTAAGAGTTCGGAAAATATATAATTTTTGTGCGCAATTATGCACTACTGAAGTCAATGGGGAAAAGCAGGAAAATGCATATAAAATCATGCAATGCTTTCACAAAGTTCACCTTCTCCTTTTGGGTTGACAGCTAGACCAGGTCCAAAGTTCCAGCAGCAGAAGATCAGGAGCGTCCCGGATTCGGCCAGGAGCAGGGTGCTGAAGGTGTCTGTAGCTGGTGCGCTATGACAAAGGGGGCCACCTGCAAAGACACTGGAGGACTTGGAAGTAAGTGGGTGGGTGCCACTGGAGGGAGGAGGTAGCAAGGGTTGCAGGAGCATGGGAGGACAACTTGTTCATCATTATCGGGGCCGGGTGCAGAGCAGAAAGGTCAGCCGGGCGTCGTGCGTCGAGAATTCCTCGCGGTCAGGAGCAAGCAACTTGGAGAGGTGATTTCGGGACAGTTAGGCCACTCAGGATGTAGGTTTCAGAGGTCTCAATGTCCCTCTGTGGGTGCTCACTTCTGGTATTGTTGGAGTCCGGAATGGACTCTTTGTCTCACTGTTTGCTCTAGGGGGACCGGTACCCCGGGTATTGGTACGGTGCTGCTCCGGTAGGTCCTGGTGTCTCCAAACTTGGTGAGGAGACAGATCTGACCTTCTGAAGCTGTTGTACCTCTTTTAGTGCGGGTGCTCTGTCAAAATTGTCAGGGAGCAGCACGTCGACAAATTGGACTCAGTGAGATCGGTGCCTGCGGTGTGCAGGGGAGTGATACCTTCACTACAAGTGAGGTTATTGGCGATTTCTCAAAGTCTGGAGGAGCTCTGGGGTTCTTGGCCTCCTCACAGCTTCAGGACAACACAGCCCACTCCGACTGTCGAGTCCTAGAGGTAGCAGGCAGGGTTTGGCACCAATTCCTTCTGCAGCAGGGCTTCAGTTCTCGGGCAGCGAGTCTTCTTCGTCCTTGTCTTCTTCTTGTCCATTGAATCGAAGGGGCATATGTACAAGCCCCTATCGCCACCACAACGTCAATTTTATCAACGTTGTGGTGGCGATAGGGGCTTAGTCTTATTTACAAGGCAGCATTAAGCCACTTAACGTGGCTTAACGCTGCCTTGTAAACAAGGCCCCCTTTCACGCTATGCTTAGCGTGAAAGGGGTGGGCAGTGGGTGTTGCGGTGGGCGTTCCACCGCAACACCCATTGATTTTGACGCTGCCCCCTATGTACAAGGGCAGCGTACATAGGCAGCGCCAAAATTAAGACCAGGGAAAACCTGGCCTTAACTTGGTGAAACGAGGAGAAATGCATTATTTCTCCTCGTTTTTGCTTTTTTCATGTGTGCTGCCTTTTGCAGCACACATGGAAAAGCAAAATGCCATGGATTGTTTATGTACAGGAAGGTCCCCCTTCCTGTACATAAACAATCTAAAACAAATGCCATTTTGTGACAATCATGTGTGCTGCATGAAGCAGCACACAAGAAAGTGACAAAATGGCATTTCAGGATTGTTTATGTGCAGGAAGGGACACCTTCCTACACATAAACAATCCTCCCCTGCACACAGACACCCTTGCACTATGGTGCAAGGGTGTCTGCGTTGGCGCTACACTGCTAAGTGTAGCGCCATCGCAGGGGGAAACGCAAGGCTGCACCATATCGTTGTAAATATGGTGGAGCCTTGCGTTTCTGAAGTGGCGGAGTGAGGCGTTAAGCCATGATGGCTAACGCCTCACCCCGCCACTTCATTGAGCATATCCCCCTAAGTTTCCAGGTCTAGGGATTCCACCTAAATACTAGATTTAGGGGTGTTAAAGATAGTGACAGGTAGTAGCCAATGGGCTACCTACCTTCAGGGTGTCTACACCCTCTAAGTGACCACGTACTGTGGGAAGGGGCACTACCTAGCCCTGACAGGTTGTTTTTCCTACCATATCAAAATGTTGGATTTTCAGGAGAGGCATTCACATCGCCTGCCACACCTTAGGGGTGATGTCAGCTGAATGTGGACACTCCTCCTCATCTAACTAATGTTTACGCCTGTCCTCCCACCAAAAGTGGAACCGGACAGGGGGGTTGACATCCCCCACTATCTGGGGAAGCCTGGGCTGAACTTCAAAGGCGGCAACCCCTATGAAGCTTCCCGCTTTGGAAGGCCATTCTGGCCTGGAGGAGGTGGGAAGCACCTCCGCCTAGAGCAGGCTTTGTTTCTGGCCTTTGAGAGCACAGAGTTTCACCCCATGACGTCAGAAACATGTCTGGTGGTGGCAGGCTGGCTATGACTAGTCATAGACTACACCAGTGCTTGGTAGGTTTTCTGGGGATCCTCTAGAGTGCCTCCTGTGTCTATTTATTAATAAATCCCACACTGACATAAGTGGTGATTTATTAAGACAAGATGTTTGGTACCTAATGTCTTAGGGTACAGGGAAGCCATCATGGAGCTAGGAAACTCGTAATACCAAGTATCCAGCCTGTGTACTCTTTATGGCTTTCCTGTGCACTTACAATATCCAAGAATGGCTCAGATATTGCAGGGTCATATCTGCTCATGCAGATATGACCACGCATGGGATATAGTGCACCCTGCCTTAGGGCTGTAAGACCTGCAGTAGGTGTGACTTACCTATATCTCATGCAGTGTATGAGGGCATGGCACACAGGAATGTGTGCTATGTTGACTCTTCAGATTTCTCTGCACCAAGACACACAGCCTGCAATGGCAGTGTGCATGGTTTCAGTGAGGGGTCTCTAGGGTGGCATAATACATGCTGCATCCCTAGAGGACCCTCTTCAGTACCCATGTCCTAGGTACCAGCAGTACCATTTACTAGGGACTTACAAGGGTGGCTGAAGTTGTGCCAATCATGGCACAGTTTTGGGAAAGAGATACGGCACTGGGAACCTGGTTAGCAGGGACCCAGTGCACTTACAGTTAGAAATCACATCAGGCATCAAGCAAAAAGTGGGGGCTAACCATGTCAAAAGAGGCACTTTCCTACACTAGATATTTCGAAGCATGTATTTCCCTACACGTTAGCTAATTCCCTAATTGTGAGATACGCCCCTATGACCCAATGACATCACATTCAGACGTTCAAGCCGGGGATGCTGTAATGTCCCTATGGTCCGACTCCATTTTATGTAGGTCCTAACTCCATGTTAGATAATCAGGGACACATCTTCTAAATTCTAGACAATGGAAGCCACCATCTTTAACAATTTATGCAGAATCATTGTCATGTCTGCCATTTATTTTATTTTATTATTTTATTTTATTTTTGTGTTTTATAGAGCGCGAACTTGACCCGTTAGGGTATCAGAGCGCTTTACAGAGTCATAGTGTTGTACAAGAGGCATGGAGTCACATGAGTATACCATAAATTGGGAGGGGGCGGGGTGCTGAGTACAAGAGGGATGGAGGGATACAATGTACAGTTTACATTACAGTTGCTGAAGACAGGCCCCAGGTTTCTTGGTGGGGTGAGAGGTCATCGGAAGGAGGCAACAGCCATGAAATGGTCAGGGTCCCTGTGGCGGTTGAAGGTAAGGGTTTAGACGAGGAATTTACCCATGAGGAAGGATTTGGCCTCCTTTTTGAAACGTGCAAGAGAGGGGATTCTTCTGATGGCGGGTGGGAAGGAGTTCCATATTCTTGGCGCAGCCCCAGCAAACGCCCGGTTATACGTTTTTTTTTCCGAAAGCGTGCAGGTTGGAGTAGGAGGTCTCTGGCGGACCGTGAGTTTCTGATTCCTCCGGATACCACAAGTTTCTGTGCAAGATATGCAGGGGAGTTTGAGTATAAGGCCTTGTGTGTGATGCATGCCAGCTTAAGCTGTATTCTGGCCTCGAAAGGAAGCCAGTTCAGCGCTTTCAGGTGTGGAGAAATGTGGTCAAATTTCCTTGTGCCGGTAAGAAGTCTGGCGGCCGCATTGAGGCAGGCTTTTAGAGGTGCTATGGAGATCTTGGGTAAACCAGAGAGGGTGGAACAGCCATATTCCAGTCTAGAAATGACTAGTGCTTGGACTGCCACTTTTAGGTCGGGAGCGTCAAGGAAGGGTTTCAGTTTCCATAGGTAGCTCAGGTGGAATCTGGCTGATTTGGCCATGGAGTTGATGTGATCGCGCATGTTCAAGTTGCAATCCAAGGTTATTCCCAGTAATTTGGCCGAATCCACAATGGTTGGTGGACAATTTAAGGCTGTGATGGCCTTAATCCATATCTGAATCTCAGGGTCGTTTTTTGGCGGTGAAATTAGAAGAAATTCTGTTTTCTTTGCGTTGAGTTTGAGTTGATTGGAGGAGAGCCATTGGACGGTCAGCTTCAGGGCCTCGTTCAGGGAGAGAATCTCCTCGAGAGATGTGTTTTTGATGTAGATCTGAGTGTCGTCAGCGTACATATGGTAGGAGATATTTGCGGTGCGTAGGACTTCGGCAAGCGGTTCTAAATAAAGGTTGAAGAGGGTGGGGGACAGCGTTGATCCTTGAGGGACTCCAACTGTGACCGAACAGGGAGCCGACAGGTTGCCGTTAATTAGGAATCTCTGAGATCGGTTTTGGAGGAAGGATCTAAACCATTCTAGGACAGAGCCATCTAATCCCATCCTGAGTTTGAGGCGTTCGAGAAGCTTCCCATGGTTGACGGTGTCGAAGGCCGAGGATAGATCTAGGAGGATTAGGAGACAAGTTTTGCCTTGGTCAAGGGATTGGAGGGCATCATCGACGATGTGGAGCATGGTGGTTTCAGTGCTGTGTCCCGGTCTGAATCCAGATTGGAAGTCATCGAGTAGGTGGAAGTTGTCGATGTGATGACTTAGCTGCAGTTGCACACACTTCTCCAGCACTTTAGCTAAGAGAGGGATGTTGGAAATAGGTCTGAAGTTGTCAGGGGAGGCTGGATCCAGCGACGGCTTTTTCAGAATGGGGAGGACTTGGCCCACTTTCAGAGAGTCAGGAATTGATCCCTGCCGGAGAGAGGCGTTAATTATTGCAGTCCAGCTAGGAATAATGGATTGGGCGGCGGCAGCTAGGCAGTTAGAGGGGAGCGGGTCGTTGAAATGGTTGTTCAGGTTTAAGGTAGATAGGATTTTGGAGACGGAGTCTTCGTCGTAGAGTGTGAAGTCGGTCCAGTGTGCTTGATTCTTAGGTGAAGCCTGTTGGGGCGGCGTGGGTGGAAGGGGCAGGTCAGGGGGGGGGTATAGAGTGTGATGCGGAACTAAGTTCGTTACCTAGGGCTTTGATTTTGTCCGCGAAAAACGAGGAGAATTCCTCGGATGATATTAGAGACTTGGGGTTTTCTTTCAATGTTTTGGCCAGTTTGTTGGATTGGTGTTTGACCAGTTCGAAGAGTTTGCGGGGTCTGTTCTGGGCGTTCCCCAGTTCCGATCTGAAGAATTCTTTTTTGAGTTGAGGATGTTCCTGTTGTATGTATTTCTGGCCTGGCGGAGAAGTTTTAGGTGAGCGGCCGAGGGGTGCTGTCTCCAGATTCTTTCGGATTGCCGGAGGGATCTCCTCTCATTGTTGAGGGATCCAGTGAACCAGGGGTTTCTATCTTTGATTTGAGTTCTTTTTAGTTTTAGTGGGGCTAGGTCATCCAGAATGTTCGACATAGTTGCAGAATAGTGATCGTTGAGGTCACTGACCGTTGTGATATGCGAGGGGGGGGAGGTCAGATTTGCACCGAGCCTCGTGTTCTTTGTGGTCCAGGTTCTTGGTGTCTCTGACCCAGCGTTTAGGAAACACCGGCTGTGGTGCCCTTGTCTTGTGGGTGCCAGGTAGTAGGAAGGCAATGGCGTGGTGGTCAGACCAGTCACAGGGGTCTATAGAGATAAGCTTGACGGTTGCTTCCTTAGAGATGATCCAGTCAAGAGTGGCCCCTTTCGAGTGAGTTGGGAGAGAACAAGATTGGGTCAGGGCTTGATCGGCCAGGAGGTCTTTAATGGCGTTGACATGAGGATCCTTGGGATCGTTCCAGTGCAGGTTGAAATCGCCAAGGAAAATGTCTTTTGCGTTGGAGGAACTCTTTGCTGTGAGAATTTCCATGAGGTGGTCAGTGAAGGAGTCATTCATGCCTGGGGGTGGTAAAAGATGTGCAGGTTGCACAGTTGGGTGGAGTTACTGCGAATAGAGAGGGCGAGGTATTCGCAGGAGTTGGTGGTATCCGCCAGAAGTTCCGTGACAAGAAGATTAGAGCGATAGATGCAGGCGATGCCGCCTCCTTTCTTGCTATGTTGTCTGTCCAGCCTAGCAATGTTATAGTTGGAAGGGACTAAGAGGTCTAGGCATGGGGATGAGGAATCGTTTAGCCATGATTCTGTTAGAATTGCCAAGTCGAAATTTTTGTTCAGGATGAGAGCAGCTACATCGGCGGCATGCTTTACTGCCGATCGGCAGTTAATTAAGAGACCAGTCAGGGAGGGGTCAGAGGGAGTGTCGGGAGTCGGAGCGGACAGGTGTACAGGCGCTAGATTGCTTCTAATCACACTTCTGTTTTGGAGGGTAGCTGATCTGCAGGGGTTGATAGCGACCGTGCAGATGGGATGTTCGGCACTCACGTCTGATAGGCAAGGGGTAGCTGGGGCTGTGTTGTAGTCCTGGAGAATGGCGAGGATTTCCTTTTTAGTGAGGTCTAGCGGATTTGGTGTGGCGAGGGAAGGGTTGTAGGAGAGGACGAGAGCTAGGGTTTCCTCCTCCGATAGGTGGCAGGGATGCTTACGAGGGCGGAGGTGCCTTAAGGATGTAGGTAGTGGGTGTTTGGGGAGCTCTGTGATAGGAGGGGAGGTGGAGTTCTGCAGGGGCTTGAGGCTAGCGAAGGAGAGTTCGGCGAGGTGGAGGAGGTTTGTTAGATCCAGAATGGAGAAATGGATGCTCTGAATTATTTTGGCGGCTCTGGAGTGCAGAGTATCGATATCCATATAAGGGGGGGGCGCAGTAGAGGTGCTAGGAGGGTTAGGATGGACTGTGTTAGGAACAATAGGAGGGGTGGTTTGTGGGCTAGCAGGGCCAGCTTGACCTGCATCATAGGTCATTGGAGGCGTACAGGTCTCAGAGTCAGGGTGGGGAGCAAGAAGGGAGGAGACCATGGGTCTCGGGTCGATTGCGTTAGCAAGGCCGGTATATGAGCTAGGGGGGTTAGGATGAGCTGGGTTAGAAGCCTCAGAGACGGTATGGGGAGATAGTGGGGAGGAGACCAATGGTCTCGGGGCGGTAGTGTTAGCAGGGCCGGGAGACGAGCTAGAGGGGTTGGGAGGCCCTGAGTTGGAAACCCTTAGAGAGGTGGCTTGTGGGAGGTTAGTCCTGCTAGGCAGGCAGGTCGGAGGATCGTCAAGGTGGGTGTTGGTCGCCCTGCCAGTGTCGTGCACATGGTTTCTGAGGAGGGTAAAAAGGTCCGCAAATTTATTGAGGTTTGTGGGTGAGGCTTGGATCAATACAATGCCGCTTTTGTAGAGGGTGATGGTGAGGTCAGCTCGCAGGGTTGCGGAGGGCGCTATTGTGAGCTTAGTGCCGTAAGGAATATTCCTGGTTGTGCGTACATTGAGGAGGTGCGCAAAGGAATTGCGCCAAGAGGGGGTTCTTCTGGAGTAGAAAACGAGGTCGTTGATGACTGTGCCGTTCTCCGCACTGAAACGCAGGTCAGAGATCAGTGTCTCAGGGTGATTTTTCAGGGTGAGGTGCTTGAATGTTTTTGTAGCAGTTTTGGAGAGGTTAGGGGGGTAAACCAGGGTGTATGAGTTTACCCCAGTAGCGGTCAGGCCGGAACCTACCATGTTGACTAGGGTTGGGCACTATAGGAGAGACGTGGGTCAGTAGGCAGCAGATTTCCTTATGTCCATGATTGTTAGGATAGTAACCTTATAGGAAATAAGAAATTGGCCGGGTCGTAAGTAAGAAGAAATTCCTAGAGCTTTCCAAAGTTCAACAAATTTTTCATTGACTGCTATGGCAGGTCAGTGCCACTTCAAGATGGCCGCCACCTGAACGAGCATGGCCCAGGATGCAGCTGTGGGCCCTTGTTTGTGTTGATGGTGCAGTCCTCTTTCTGTTGCCATTGTCTGATCGAGCCTGGCTGGGGTGCAGCTGTGGGCCCTTGTTTGTTTTTATAGGTCAGTCCTCTTTCTATAGCCATTGCCAGGTGCTGCCATTTTCGTGGGTAAAAGGCCCGAGGCAGTATGGAGGGGCAGCTTTGTGCACAAAATGGCTGGGGGCAATAAAACTGTTGTGCCATAGACCGACAACTGCAAGGTACAGCTAAAATTCCGATACCAGACCCACTTCTGTAGTCTGGATATCGCTACGTTCCTGCTGGTGCACACTGCTCACTCGGTGCATGTCAAATTGAGGGAGGCTTCTCGTCTGTTGATGCTCCTTAGGAGTATATCTTCAGGGCAGGCGCACCGCTTCGCAGCTTTTGGCATCCCTGCTGCCCCGAGCGCGATCCTTATGAGAACACTGCATTGGGGGTGAGGCGGCAAACAGCTCCCCAGGGCTTCGGCTTGTGCTGGGTGAGCCTGTCACTGGAAGGGAAACTTCCTGAAAGTTCAGCGCAAGTCAGCCAGTTCCCCTGCGGGTCACAGGTTCGGGGGCTCAAGGTGTAGGATACCGCTCGCAGCTCTTTGGCATCCCTGCTGCCCCGAGCGCGATCGGTATGGAGGCACTGCATCGGGGGGGGACACAGCAAACAGCTCCCCAGGGCCTCGGCTTGCGCTAGGTGTGCCCGTCACCAGAAGGGAAAACTCGCCTGAGGGCTAGCGCAACTTCGCCAGTTCCGGCAGGTCTCAGGGGCCCAAGACGATGAGTGGCCTGCAGCGGGGTGGGGGGGAGACCGGACTCACCGAAGTCTCAGGTCTGGGCAAACATCCTCGGTCAGTCCCCCAGCAGCCCAGCCTTCCGTTTATGCCTGCTGGATTCGGGGAGCAACTCTCGGCTGGGGCTCCGTTCGTCAGCAGCAGTGAGGTATCCGACGGACTCAACAAACGGCCAGCTCTTCTGGACAGTGGCCGACGGTCCTAGTTGAGGTAAGAGGGGTCCATAAATGCTGGTCAGTGCGGTGCTGCGGGGGCCAAGTTAGCACTGTATTGCTGTGTGATGATGTAGGAGGACGAAGGAGGGCGATGGATGGCCGGGTTGTACAGGGATATTAACCGATAGGTGATCCCTAACCCAGGAGCTCAGTGGAGGAGCTCTCGTCCGGTGGCCATCTTTCTTTGACTCATTAGACAAAGATGTCGTCTGACCTTATCTTTCTAAGAACTGTGGGAGCGTCAAGTCATTCGATTGATGACATAGATACAACACATGATGCCACATGGGTCTGGGACAAATGTCTACTTTTCCCCATGTCACGGTTAAATAAGAACGAATATGGATATGTAGCCGAAATAGTATAGTCTGAATTGGCGTCCTTTTACCTTATATGTTCATAAGGAAAGGTCTGGGATGCAAACCTTGATGTACATAATCAATGTCAAACATGCCTAAACTTATGTCAGAAATTCCGATTTCTGATAAGATTTAGGGGGATATGTACAAGAACTGCCACTAACTAACCCTAAAGCTAGTTAGCGGCAGTTTTCTTAACACGGCCTATCACCAAAAACTATCGCCCTGTTAGCAATGTATTTACAATACGTCGCTACATGGCAATAGTTTCAGGTAGCCGCAGTGAAAACTGCCGTTAACACTAGCGTGACGGCGATACAAATTATGGCGTTAGCGGGCGAAAACTGACGAAAGGCCAATTTTCGGGCAAAATACTCACGTTAGTTAGCCCAATGTGACTTTTTTTGCCTCCAGAGGCAAAAATAGCCTATAAGTCCACCTCCAATGAACAATAGGAAACAAAACCAATGGAATACAGATTGGAGCAGCCAGGGCCAAGTGCAGCACAGATCAACAATCCCCTCATGCCCCCAACAGCCAGGATGACCAGCCAGAGTCCCAGGGGAAGAGGAAATCCAGGGCTACAATCATGAAAAGAGGCGCATCGCTTGGCAAAACCAGTGATGCATCACTTATCATTGAGCACTCCTTGCAACACCCTGGCATCCAAAACCTTGAAAGCGCGGACAGTCCCCGGAGGCCTCGCTGGGCCTGCGTATGGGCACCGGAGTGGGATGCGGAGGTGCTGTGGAGTTGCTGGACCGTGGTGATAGACATTGAGTCATCGGCGATCGGCCTTACCTGGTGTTGAAGTCTGCCAGGTCGCATGGAGATACGTTGCTGACCTGTGTGAGAAGACTGCCTGGTGCCCCTTGGAGCTGTGAACGGTAGAGGCGCTCCTGCACACCAACGTAGGGAGGTCTGCATTGCATACCACGCGCCACCACTACACCGGGGTGCACGGAGGAGATTACCAATGGTGGGCTGCTCCTCTCTGCATCACAGGCCGGAGGATGTTGCTCTGGCCGGACGCTGTGGAGAGCGAGGCCACTGAGCTGCGCCGAACTTGTGTGGCGGGAGCACTGCAACTTCACGTCTAAGGGTGCTCTGTAGCATCACCTGCATCTGGATGTTCCCCAGCGGACTTGGCGGCGACTGCTGTACCCTGGCTTGTGAAATCCCGCCTGGCTGAGGCTCCTGCTGGCTGAGTCACAGATTTGGAGAGAGTGCAGCAGATAGCGGCACAGTGTCAATGTCTAGGTGAGGAGAAGGTGGGACACGTAGCGGAGGAGGCCCGTGGGTCGAGTGGGCCCAGGCCTAGCACCTGTGGATGAAGCACCCCCAGTGGCGGCTCACCCGCTATGGCAGAAGAGCATCGCCACACTGCTTTCAAGCAGTGCAAGAAGAGGAAACATAACATGATGATAACTTTCTGATGTACTCCTGCTATGTTTCCTTTGCGGGCGGTAGGGTGGGTGGGGCTGCTCTACCCACGGAGCAGGGCAGGGGCGGAGTGGTATGCCCACTCAAGTGTGCAATGACTGTTTGGTCGGCCCTCTCAGGCCACCTAAAGCAGTCATGCGCACATCCCTGTTCGCAATGAAGGCTGCATTACAGCCTGCATGGAGAACATGCCCACCCCTCCAGCCCCTGGCTGAACGTCTTGGCACGGCACTCAGGAACAATCACAACGCCGCATTGCAGCATTTTTATTGGCTTAGGGGAGGGAGCCTGGCTGCTTGCTTCCTGTTCCTGGAAGCAAACTCAGGAAAGCAGGAGCACAGAAGACGCGGGACCCGGCCTCGAGGTAAGAAGTTATATAAAATATATTTACAACCAACGCACCCCACGCGGCCCCGCCCCCTCCAGGGTCCTTTCTCGCGTTTCGCACCTCACAGCTGTCCAGTCCCCCCGCAGCACTACATAATGGCAGCCGCTGTGCGGCCATGAGCAGCTGGGGTACCACTGGTGCGCCAAAGGCAAGCCCGCCTGCGTCCGTCTGCCCCTGGAACACACCCAGCACCAAGGACCCTCCTCTCGGACACTCCACCGCTAAGATGCCAGCACCCTCCTCGCCATCAACCCTGGACACCACACCGCCTGTCATCTAGCAACACTGTAGAATTCTCTTGCACCCTGCGCCTGTCAAAACTGCAAACGCACCTTCTGCCACATCAGCACACCAGCGCCTTCTGCCGCCCAGCCGACTGGCTCAACTGCATCCTCCTCAACGTGCGGTCCCTCCACAAATACGCAACAGAAATCTTGGACCTCCTCGACGCCACCTCTTCAGACATCGCCTTCTTCACGGAAACCTGGACCAACCTCTGCACCGGACCGGACTTCGCCATCACCATTCATGACGGCTACAAATTCACCCGCATGGACCACCCCGAGCGGCCAGGAGGAGGCATTGCCATTGTCTAAAAAAGGCACACTCTCACTGACCATGCACTCTAAAGACCCGACGGTGACCATGGAACACCTCCACTTCCAGATCCGGACCAACCCCAACCCCACCCTCCGAGGCAACCTCATCTACAGGCCCCCCGGGCCATGAACCCCCATTCACCATTGCCATTGTAGACCTCATCACACCTTAGGCTCTCCCATCCACTGACTACATCCTACTCGGAGACCTCAAGTTCCACCTGGACAACCCCAGTGACCAGAACACCACCCCCCTCCTGGGGAACCTCGCCAACATCGGAATCAAGCAGCTAGTCACCGAACCAACCCACATAGCCTGACACACGTTCAAGCCCGTCTTCTCCACCAGAGGGAACTTCAACTACAGCCACACCACAGGACTCTCCTGTACCAACCATCATTGTTGACATCGTGCCTTCACCACGCCCGACGTACACCATCGGCATCATTGCCCACCCCCCCCCTCGCGGTTGGATCAAGGCCACCAAAGAACTTCCAGTCAACTCCCTCAACACCACCACTCCGCCAACGCCTACAGATGCCAACACCGCAGCACGCAACCTCCACCAATGGATCTCCAACTCCCAACACCCTGGCACCCCTAAAGAAAAGACCATGCAAACAACACTCCAAGTAGGCCAACTGATTCACTCCCGCCCTCCACTAGTTCAGCCCCACCTGCAGATGTCTCGAGAAGAGATGATGCCACAACATCAATCAACTCCGCAACACAGTCAGCCGTGCAACATGGTGCAAGGGTGGCTGCGTTGGCGCATGGCAGCCATTGTGCGCCAACTTAGAGGAAAAAGATAGGGGGGCTTATTCATGAGCCCCTTCTGACAGTTTCACCCCGCTGGTGCGTCATTTCCTTGACGTACTTGCAGCATGATTCTTGCACCACGTTGCGCCGTATTTGCAAAGTGACGCATCTAGGCATATGCGTGACCTTGTGAAGCCCTGTGCCACATTATACCTGCATCAGGTATGAGGTATGCAGGGTGGGCATTCCCACGCAACAAAGCCTCATAGGAGTGGCGCAGTGAAATCCATCAGATTTCACTGCAACAATTGTAGGACGCCACTGCGTCAGTACCTCATGCCTGCCTCATGGCAGGCGTAAGGGTGACGCAGTGCCACAGGGATAGGCTGGCCCCATGCATTGCTGAAGTTGCGTCATGCTTGTGCCACAACTGCAGCAATGCGTGACTTTTGCGCTGACAGATACGTCAAGATTCCAGACGTATCTTTCATTAATTGCGACATGGAGCGCTGTACAGTAAATACAGCGCATCCATGGTGTCGCAAGAAGGGTGTAGTGAAAAGTGTTGAAACGCTCTTTTGTCGCAGGGATGCAACACTTTTCATGAATGAGGCCCAGGAATGCGCCCTACCTTATTGATGGTGCGCATTCCTGCCCTGTAGTTTTGTCGCAGGGCAGCACAGCAACATTCCTTGCAGCGCTGTCCAGCACCAAAACCTTCTGAAATGAGGCCCCAAGTGTTTGCACCATTTTTAAGACCAGCTATTTTCTGGTCTTAAAAAACTGCCTCTAACAGGAGTTAGAGGCAGTTTTTTTGGTTTTGCACCATACAAGGAATTCCTTGTAAATATCGCAAAGTGGGGTTAGCTGCAATTTTTACACAGGAACACCCACCTTGCATCTCATTTTCGTGAAATCCCGCTAACAGAACTGGCAATCCGAAAATCGCACGTTTACGCCGGAAAACTGATGCTAACTGCGGTTAGCTGCAACTTGTAAATACAGTGATAAAAAAAAAACGCCATAATGTCAATAAATTGACACTACGGCAGCGTTAACTCCTTGTACATATGCCCCTTAGTATGTAAGCGCTACCACTTGACCACTTGTCGGGAGCGGTCCTTCGCCCAGGTTATCGCACGAGAGTCTGCCAGAGACGGTCTCACCTACTACCAGCACACTTCGCAGACGCTACATCTCGCCTGCAGTCGATAAAGCCGAGTCCCGGAGGAAGACCGCTACCGCAGCGTGCATTTGCCCTTTGCAGGGAACACTGTCTTCACGCCTCTGCTGATAAATACAGCCGTTGCTGTCAACAAGGTATGCAGTGCATCTATTCTCCCTAGGAAACTCTAGATTGCAAGTTGCTCTGTCTCCCATGCTCTCTTAGTTAAGCGCATAGAAGTAGGCACTAGGGTGTTAGGTTTTGGATGACATTTTAACCACGTTAGAAATGTTCATTTTATTCTTGTTATTTATAATGTGCCTTCTTGTTGTTTTTATAATATTCTGTGTAGTTGCCTTAGATGTACTGAGAAACAGATTGTTTCTGTAGTAATAAATGTTTTTTGCTTCATTCAATAACTTTTCCCAGTATACATTAAAAATTTACATTTTGTACTTTGATATTCCTAAAAACTATAAAATGTATACACGGTTGTTATAAATATGTCAACACTATTACAGTACTAGATTTACAACAGCATTTGCAACTGAGTCATTCATCATTACAATTTTAAGCCTGCCTTACCCCTTGCAAATCCTACAGATAGCAGGTATTTCCACAGGCTAAAAACCAATTATGGTGCTGTATCACTCTTTATTTATCTTAGAGCTTCCTCATATTTCCTAAACCCTAATCTTTTGCATAATGGGCAGATCCATTTCTTCCTTATCTCAACATAGGCTGTGCAAAAAAACAGAACATGTGTAATGTCTTCAATATATCCTAGAGTGCATAAAGTGCAAATAGTTTCAAAATGTGACTTCCAATTCTCAGTGTAGGCTTTAATTTGAAGTATATCATAACGGAAATTCATATATAGGATCCTCGACTTATGGGGTTAGATAACATCTAGGAAATCTTCAAAACATGGCCTTGGCTCAACAGCAAGGAATTGGTTTGTCAACCTGCCTAGGTTTTAGTTACTATGGAGGGCATTTAAGACATGTTCCGAGTATATTTGCATTAAGTAGTTCTTTGAACTCTGCATCAAAAATTGTGGCTCAGTACAATAAGAGGAAAGTTCAAGCTTGTTTAGCCACTTCTAGACATGTCGCAGCCAAGGGAGAGTTAGGGACTTATCGAGTTCCAATAATTACCTAATGCCCTCTTTGTAATGAACCAGCTCCTGTTTCATCCACAGTCTAATCCAATAGAGTACTGGCCACAAGTTTGTAATATGCTCTATCTATTTGGCATTTAAATCATTGTACATAGGTACTAGGGGTGTCACCACTGGTAGGCCTAATAATCTCTCATAAATGTATTCTCTCCAAGTACGAGCTGTCTGACATTGCCTATACCCCACAGTTCCGACCCATACAGAGCAGCCGCCTGAGCTTTATGTTTATACATTTCTTGGGCAGGTGTCATCAGTTTGTTCACAGATGCATTATATTTGTTAAGAACAGCCCTTGACCCACGTGTTAGCGCCACACTGGCCTGGTTTATTTGTGGGTTCCATGACAATCTGAAATCAAGGGTTGCACCAAGGTAAACAAAGTTGGACACGTGCTCTAAAATGTGCCCGCCTACCTTGATGTTCCTCCTGAAGTCATTATGGGGATTTATGGCCATGTATTTAGTTTTCCCAATATTTATTTCCAAACCCTTTTCAGTACAGTATGTGTTGAAGTCACCCAGTAAATTTTGGAGGACCGCTGGGGGTCTGTTAGATTAAGATGGTATCATCTGTGAATAGTAATGCAGGGACAGGGGTTCCACTAAGATTTGGAGAGTCGTGTTTACATTTTTTTAGGGGATCAACAACATCGTTAATGTAGAGTGAGAACAGTGTGGGCGCAAGCACTCAACTCTGCCTTACACCTCTGCTTATAGGGATTGGTTCGGTGAGCTTGCTGTGTCCACCCCAATGGCCCCTAGCATAGTTCCCTTGGTGTAACCTGACTATCTGGCTCAAGATGTCCTCAGGTACTCCTTGCTTTTTTTAATGAGGCCCACAAGGGCCCTCTTGGCACCAGGTCAAACGCAGCCTTTAAATCTATAAAGGCTGGGGGCATGGCCGACTGCCAAGGAAGATGGCTGCACACTAAAGCGGCTCCGTCACCCACGCACGGCATCGCTTCCATCCGTAATACAATCCGGAACAGAGGGCCGAAATAAAGCAGCCCAACACCCCGATGACCCCCTGGTGACTTCCTAGGCCGAGAGGACAGGCATTTGGTGCCCGGTAACAGGAGACTCGGACCGGGGAGGAAGACCTGGGAGGCCTCCGTGAGCAGTTCTCCGTGAGCTGCCCGGCAATATCGGGTTGCCGGCGGACACAGCGGCAAAGTAATACAGTCCCAGCTGACTAAAGATCGACCCAGGGTGTGTGCATGGAGCCGAGGGAAGACTCAATCCGCTGAGTGGGGGGCTGGCTGGGCCCGTCTGGAAGCGCGCCGCCCCATCGAGTGAGGTGCGAAGGAGAAATCGACTGTTCTGTGCGTCCCCTGCGGCCTGGCGAAGGAAGACAATGGCGTCACTCGGCACAGATGACTGCTGGCGCCCCGGCTGCAGATTGAGAGCGAGTGAGGGGACGGCCCGCACCGGGCGACCTGGTAAAGAAAAACGGGCACGGCCCGGGCCTGGGGAGCTGGCCGGCACCGCCGTGCGGTCCCGACGAATAACCGCGTGTTGGGCCCGCGAGAGACCCGGCATTTGGAGAGCAGTGAGGAGGCACAAAGACTGAGCCCAGGTACGGGGGCAATCGTGGGGGAGACACCGGAGATCAAGACACTCAGCCCAAGGCCCAGAGAAGGGGATATTCAGCCGCCTACCGCTGCAGATTTAAACTCATGGCCAGACCAGGGAGTGCATAATCAAGGCCCTGTGTATAAGCAGGCAGTGACCAGACACTGAGCAAGAACCAACGTGGCGCGCCGGCGAAGGCGGTTCACCCACAGAGCCCAGTAGCTACAGCTGCAGGAGGGGGGTACCCGCCGGGTGAACTGGTGAAAACCGACAGGCTGAGTAGGGCCTTTTCACAACAGCCCGTGCAGGCGGCGGTGAGTAACTGGTGGACTCCGGCCCCATGGGTGTCCCCTTGAAGAGTCCCGGAGGGCAGCAATGGCGGGAGGAAAGGGAGGCCGCGCCTCGCTACAGATGAAACTAGACAAGTACGCGTGGCAGCAGGGGAATGGTGATCAAGCAAAATGCACCAGGGAAACACAAAATGAAGGAGCACCGTCGCCACGAGAAGGGAAACAAGATGACTTGACACTACAGGACATTATGTCCGCAATCACGACAGTGCGCACCTCTCTAGAATCCAGGAAGGATTCGGTCTCCTCTGAAGTTTCCCTAATCAGGGCGGACATGTGTAACACAAACGCCAGGATCAAAAAAGTGGAGGCCACCACTAAGTCACTAGTGTCCAACACATCCCTACTCAAAAAGCAAGTCAGCGAATTGCAAATAACTACGGAGAGAATGGAAAGCCGGCTGGACGACTATGAAGGGAGAGCTAGGCGCAATAACGTCCGAATCCTGGGCGTGTCGGAGAAAGCGGAGGACCCAGCAACAGATCTCTTCGTAGAAGATCTAGTCATGAATCACTTAAAACCCGCAAGCCTCTCCAGATACTTCTCGATAGAAAGAGCACACAGGGTGCCTGGGGGGAGACCGAGGACGGGCGCACCCCCGTGATCCATTCTGGCATGGGTGTTTATTTTCCGTGATAGAGATGCCATTCTCCAAGCGGCACGTAAAACCCCAACGATCAGTTTTGAAAATAGTAAAATCACCTTTTTTCCTGGTTTCACGCTTAAAGTACAGAGACAGCGCTGCAGTTTTATAGAAATTAAAAAGGCCCGACGGGAAAAAGGACCAAAATACGCCATGTTGTTCCCCGCCAAATTGAGGGTTGAAGCGGAAGGTAAGGTGTGGTTCTTCTCTGGTCCAGAGGAGGCATGGGGCTGGATGGAGGGCTGGCGCACCATCGGAAAGCGCACCCAGACCGACAGGAGGGAAAGACCACCCCAGGCCCACAAGCAGAGTGAAGCGTCAGATGACCCAGGCTCAAACTCGAGGGCGCAGATTCGAAATGGGGACTCTAATGACTGAACAGTAACAAGTTGGGGCCCGGAGAGAGTCAGAAATACGGCTGACCTACACTGTGAACTCCTTACATAGAATGACGTTCATTACCGAATTAAGATGCAACAGGAGGGGGAAAAAAAAGTGAATTGGGGTGGGGGGACAGCTTTCTCCCATCAAATCATTTCATAAGCTCAAATTTAGTTCATAGATGCCGGGGTGGGGTTCGGACCACGCACCTACGAGGTTTAGGGGTGGGCGACAGGCACTCTGCAATGTTGGGGAGGCGGGTGGTTATAGATCCGCCGTGCAGGGAGGCAGGGAGGGGGGTCGGGTTAGTTACAGTTGGGGAAGGGGGGTACTTAAGTTACGTTTCAGCTCAGTCATTGCAGCGGGGAGGGGGGGAAATCCAATGGTCCTGGAGCTCACAGGGTGCGATGAGGGGGATTCTTGGTCCCGGGCTTCCCAGGAAAGGGGAGCCACATGCATAATCCAAGATGTCGCCATCAAAATAACATACACATACCTCCATGAATAGTAGGACGGGAAGGTACCTGCAGTTCCTCACATGGAATGTGAACGGGCTTGGAGACAAACTCCAACGGGCAATAGTCCTCCAATACTTGAAACGCCAGACCCCCAAAACAGTCCTATTGAAGGAGAATCACCTTGTCGGTAACACCTGCAAAGCCCTAAATCGATGGGGATACCAACTCATAGCCCACGCAGGGTTCACCTCTGGCTCCCGAGGGACAGGCATCCTTACATACATGGTCCGTAAAACATGGGTGGACACCCAGGGTAGATTCGCAGCCGCAACTGGTACATGGGAAGGGAAACCCCTGATCGTAATGTCAATATATGTTCCCCCTACACTACAACAATCCATGTTAGGAGACCTAAGTAAATTCATTTTAGACCTCCCTGTGGGTACTTTGGTAATAGGAGCAGACTTTAACCTGACGTTGAATGGAATGATCGATCGACGCCCCCCACGACGAGACCCCCGCGCTGGGTCAAAACTAGCAGACTTCCTCTCGGCCCTTGGCCTTGTCGACATCTGGAGACAACTTAACCCGACAACCACCAATTTACCTTCCACTCGGGAGCTCACGACAGTCAGTCACGCATCGATTACCTGTTTACACACACTGTGGACATCCCTGGCTTCGTTGAGATCAAGTGCCTGGCGAGGGGTATCTCCGACCGTTCCCCAGTACTGGCCCGGTGGTATTGGACTCTCACCCCAGACGCACAACCCTCACTATTAACCCTTGGTCATTAAAAATCCCACATATAAAAACGGAATTGCTCAAAGACACTGATCTATACTTCAGTGAAAATGTTGGCTCGGTGGCCTCACCGCAATCTGTATGGGGTGCATTTGGGGCCGTCATAAAAGACAGAGCACTTGCTCTGATGGTGGAGCATAAAAAAGAACTAACGAGGCGTATAGAAACGCTTGAGGGAGATATTCTGGAAGAAGAGAAGAAACTAACTCACACCAGTGACGCTTCAGTCAAACAAACCCTAGATGCTAAGAAACAAGACTATAGACAGCTTTTGACAGAGGCAGCTAAGTCTAGGCAAAAAAACGTATACCATAAGATATATGAACACGGGGAGAGGATGGGTAAGTTATTGGCCTGGCTTGAGATAAAGGACCAGGCACACCGCTGGGTCCACCTCTTGAGGGGGGCAAGGGGAGAAGAATTAGTTGACCCTCAGGAAATAGCAGAGGCGTTCGCCACCTATTTTGACACATATACACATCCGCTACCACATCCTCTGCTCTTGATTCTCGAAACCTCCTAGCCACTATCCCGGTCACCGGCCTCTCTCCCGAAGAACGGGAGTCTCTAGGGGGAGACTTAACTGAAGAAGAGCTACAGGCCGCGATTCGGGACATACGCTCTGGTAAGGCTATGGGGCCCGTGACATGTACCTATATAGCTATCAAGAAGGTGTCCTGCAGACAAGATTAGACTTGCTTCGATAGTAGTGACACATAAACAGGGCAAGCCAACGGAAGAGTGTAGTTTATACCGACCCATCTCACTGCTCACCGTAGAGGCAAAAATCCTCGCAAAAGCGTTGGCAAACAGACTTATCCCCATAATCAAAAAACTGAAACATTCCGACCAATCAGGCTTTATGCCGGGTCGAAATACTGCCCTCAATATCCGTCGTCTGCATGGTGTGTTGGGCAGGGCAGACACGATACGGGAGGAAGCGGCTCTGCTGTCACTTGATGCCAAGATGGCATTTGACACTATTGAATGGCCCTTCCTATTTGAAGTACTGGAGCGAATGGGTTTCGGACCTAACTATTTGAAATGGATTACGCTCCTCTATACAGATCCCAAAGCGCAAATAGTAGTCAACTGCCACACGTCCAGACATATCCAATTGAGATGGGGAACTCGTCAGGGATGTCCCTTGTCGCCGCTTATTTTCGCGCTGGTTTTAGAACAACTGGCGATATGGGTGCGGGGGGACCCCCTAATACGGGGGTTAAAATGGACAGAACACCATGAAGATAGAATCTCCCTCTATGCGGACGATATACTATTATACATAGAAGCCCCGACGGCATCAATTCATCAGTGGAGTGGAGAGGTGTGGTGCAGCGGCCAGGGCAGCTGACTTCGAAGCACAGGGTTCACGGTTTGATCCCTGGCTCCGGCGGCAGCTCAGCTCAGCACCATGTGACTCTGGGCAATAGCTCACTTAATTTCCACTCCGGCCCCCAGCGCCTTGAGACCCGTAAGGGTGAGTAGCTGCGCTATATAAAAACGGACTTACATTTTTTACATCCTTTGCATATTCCGAATCTTCGGCAATCACTCAGGGTATACCATAAACTGGACTAAATCCATACTATTCTTGATCCACGGTCCTACGCCAAAACTTCCCAAAGGCTGCAAGGTCCCTGTGGCAACTTAGGGATACTTAGGGATCTATGTGACCCCCGACCCATCACTCTTTTATGATGCCAATCTGCAGGGACCCCAACCCGCTTGCACGCCGATGTATGACATTGGGGAACCCTCCCCCTGACCCTCCTTGGAAGAGCAGCTCTTTTTAAAATGCTGGCATTGCCTCATTTTTTGTACGCACTACAAAATACCCCCTTCAAGGTTCCAGACTCCTATTTTACTAATATTGAAAGTGCATTGCAGAAATTGACGAGGGGATGGTATGATGGCAGGATCGCCCTACCTGATCTTAAATTATATTACTGGGCGTCCCAGTTGAGGGTAATTAATCGGTGGATCCATGGCCCACAAACCGAACCAAGCCATCAGACAGATATATGGCTAATGGGACAGGGTGGACATCGCAGAGTCCTCTATACGAACCCTAAGTACCAACACCTCACAGGCCCTACAGCCCGCACTACAGAAATCTGGCACCTGGTCAATAAAAAACTAGGGTGGCACAAGAAAATTACACAGGCAACACCACTCTGGGAGCCCGAGTGGCTTGGCAGACTGAGGTCCTGCCCCGGGTTTGACCAGCGGGATCTAATTGACATCTCATCAGTGGGGAATTTGTGGAATAAGAACGGGCTAATCTCAGTTGCCGACCTACAAGGAATATCAATTAGCACAGTCTGAAACTTTCAGATACCTACAAATCTGTCATGCCCTTAAGGCTGCAATCCCCGGTGGGGGGATTCTCCCAGAGGCGTCCCTACTAGAAGACAGACTGCTACTGGACCCTATGCCCAAGAAAGCCATATCTTTAGCCTATCATAAATTGATTAATAATCGACCTAACTTATTAACATGCCTTAGGCAACAATGGGAAGCAGATGTGGGGGACCTAGAAGACGAAGACTGGCGGGACGCGTTGGCCTCCCCCGTGAAATTGCCATCCCCTTGAGACTAGAATTGGTCCAACTTAAAATCCTGCACAGAGCCTATCTTGCAACGGGAACTCTGGTCAAAATGGGGAGGAGAACAGACATACATTGCCTCTGACACTGCTCCCAGGAGGGAACCTTCTTCCACACGCTTTGGGACTGTCCAGCCATCCAGACCTTCTGGGCGGGAGTCACATCCAGACTGGAAAAGGTGGGGGGGGGAAAACTCACCGCCTCCTCGAAGCTCTGTTTACTAAACTTGTGGGAGGCCACCGACCTAACTCACACTGAACAATCTTGGGTTTCCTTGGGACTGGCCCTTGCTCAACGAAACATTGCACAAAAATGTGGAGTCGAGGAGTTGCCGTCAATAGGAAGATGGGAGGCTGACATGGACATATCAATGATAGCAGAAAAAGACGTCTTCAAAAACAGAGGATGCCCTAAAATGTGGGACCGTAAGTGGGCGGCGTGGATACATATCGGGGCGAGATATGTCTGTCTCTCACAATTGAATTGCGCAGGAGAGAAGGGGGGTTGCGGGACCCAACAGATGGAAGGGGAGAGATACAATGAAGCTGAGAATATCTAGAACTGAAGTATCCAATGTAATGAGCACCTGTGATGTACACGAGTTCTATCATACCACTTGCTGTAATGCTGAGCTTTTTGTTGTTCTGTCTAATAAAAAGAGTTAAAAAAATAAAAAAACATTACTTGACAGGAACCATAATGGATTGGGAAAAATTTGGAGGAAACAAAGGAAAACACAGCAATGATGGAAAAGAAAAGATAACGAAAACCTGAACTGGACTAGCTGCGCAGTAGCTTTCGAAGAGGAACACCTTGCCAACATGGCAGTGCTGAAAGCCTTGACGCGGCTGATAGACGTTGCTGAGAGCTATGCTAAGGAATCATGTGCCCGGCTGTCCTTACGGTGTGCACGGCTGGCGAAGCTCATCACACTGCAACTGCACTTCCTGAGCAATGGCCAGAAAACAAAGCTTATCACTGCAGTCTGGAACCGGAAATTCTCATGGATACTATCAGAGCACTGCCCCGTTTCTATCAGGCCTCCATTGTGGCTGAGGCTTACGCCATATTCCCTGACTGGGCAGAGGTCCTATACAAGCGAGTAATCATCGATGGCGAATTTATGTACCTGGACGAATTCAAACAGCACCATATGCTGAAAAGCTGCGTATTTGAAGACATTTCTAAGAAGTTCCAGCAGCATAACACACCTCCTTCTGCTACTCACAACCTAAAGAAGCTGCTCAGCTACTGTGAAGACATATTACTGTACTACCAGCTGGCATATGAGAACAAGTTCTACGATGAGGTGAACATGCTTCTTAAGGAGCCCCCCACTGGCTGATGCCTCAAGGACATGTTGTCTTGCTAGACATCACATGCGAGGAAGGTTCCCCTTTCTCCCAGTGTTGCCCTTGTACTTGCTATGTTTGTCAAAGTGGCAGGAAGAACAGAAGAGACAATCAGGCTTGTGACCACAGGCTTAGCAGAGCACAGACACCACAGCATTTAAAGTGAGTTCAGCAGTATCAACATGTTCCTCAGTCTTCAGCAGGACAGAGACCGTTCTAGCATGTTACAGTATTACAAAAATATCTGCCATGTGTTTCTCCTGTGTAGTGAACGGTAACAGACTGTAGAGCCAAGGTGAGAAAAGCATACAGGTCTCACCTGCCGTACTCTCTCTTCTTCACATTTCCACACAATCCTCTTAATTGCACTATGTCCAAGTATGCTCACTCCTCTGCGAGTGTTTAGCGTTTTTGCTCGACTGCCTACCCAATAAATAATTGTGGTTCTAAATCAGTCGATAAAATGTGCATGCAAAAAAAAAATCTATAACGGCTGTGTAGATGTGGTCACCTTTTATTTTAATGTACTTCCATAAAATGCATGTGAATCTAAAAAACTTGAGCGACCCTACTTGTGTACACTCTGAACCCTGTTTGGTAAGCTGTTCGGATGTTACTATTATCTATCCATTCACTCAGTCTGTTTCAAATCTGCCTTGTGTACATTTTCTGTGTTATGTCTATAAAGTTAATGGGCCTGTAGTTCCCAGGTTCTTGCTTACTCCCTTTTTTGTGGATGGGGACTATTTCAGCCCCTTTCTATGTTGATGGAATGGGTGCTCCTGATGCAACCGCATTAGTAACATAGGGAGCCCAGACTTCCTTATCGTGTTTAAAAAGATCCCATAGAAGTTTGTCCAAGCCTGTGGCTTTCCCCAGCTTGATGGTGTCAATTGCCTGTGAAGTCTCTACCTTACTGAAGTGGGTCAAGTATCTCATATTATTTGCGAAGTTTTGAAATTCCCATGGTGACTCCTCAGGGCAGATTAAAGATTAGTAAAGTATTCAACCCAAGTGGCAGGGTCCAGATAGTGTTCTGTGTGGGCAATTGCATCTTTATTTCCATGGGCCACTGTTCTCCAAAATTTGTCAGTATGTTTGGATTTTGCCGCTTGGAGAAGATCACTCCAATTCATCTCCTCCCATCTTCTTTGGGCACTGGGCAGTTCTTTCTTGTAATTAGCCCTGGCTTCCCATACCAATTGTGCACTCCCATTCTTTAGATTTTTTAATAGTAGCAATTTTGGCTTGTTTACAGTCCACTGTGTACCAAGGATTATGCTTTGGTATATTTTGTACCCTGCTTCTGTTTGCCATTGATCACTTTTGTTAATACAGACCGTTGGGGCTGCCACAAGTTATTGTTGCATGGCCATAATTGGAATTACAGAGGGGGCTTGTTCAGCATACTGGATCACCACCTTGGTAAAAGCATCATAGAAGCTAGTCTTAGTCTCTAAATTGTCTGTAATTTGGGGCCACTTAACTGTCCTGTGGTTATTCGTGATCGTTGGCTGTATTACTACAGGGTTTCTATTAGATGATTGCTTTTCAGTGAAACACCCCATCATTTCTCAGCATGGAGGAAAGTGATCACTGTCCTCTCTTTCGTCTATTTTAAAGTCAGTGATCCTGTGCCAATTGTTTATGCTATGTAAAACATAATCTATCCTTGTTCGGGCACTACCTCTTTTAAATGAATGCAGAACAGTATTACCAAGATTTTTAATATTAGCCCTGCCATTGCATGCTCTTAAGTCGTGCTCTTAAAAAGTGTTCATTCTACTTAGTGCAGTGGGTGAGTGATATTGCGAATAACGAATTAGGTCTGTTACTGTTCCCACGGTGTACCTAATCCCTTCACTGGGATTGTTAGTAACTCAGCAATAACTCTATTTTAATAACACCTTGAGTAGCATTCTGTAGGACTACAATAACCTGTCTGTCACATTCATCTTTGGTGCATTGAACCAAGTTCACCCGTGTCCCCTGGGGGTGGGAAAGCACACCTTGTAGAGCTAAGCCAAAGTTGTGGCTTACCCAACACGTCTAAGCGTGAGTGGGTTTTTAGAAAGGAAACAGTGCAGGTATGAGGAAGATAGGCAGGAGGATCAGGATACAAAGCACAAACTCTTCACGGATGAATGTGTGTGATACAAAAGCCCAGGCATCTTCCCAGGCTGCCCAGGCATCTTCGTTAACCTCTCAGGGCGCATAACCAAAAGTTGGGAGGGTGTGAGTGTATGGTATTTTTCCTTCTTCCCACCACAAGATCAGTTAGAGAAATAAGTGAAGGATCCCTTACCCTATCTTCCATTTCCTTCATACCCCCCTTCATGGATGAGCTGTGGGCACAAGGACGGCAGACTCTTTGTTTGCTGTGTATGAATAAAGGAGAAGTAATGGGGGGGGAATCTAAATGTAATAAACCCCCACCAAAAAGAACTCAGGCACACAGTATGCACCACCAATATAGCAACGTGCAAATTCCTGGGTGGGTCTCACTAGTGAGGATGGGAAGAAGTCCTTCCTGAACATGATATGTTATATCCCGAGCGATTACGAAATGTACAAAAGAAGATCCTAAAAACAAGATACAGGGTAAACAATGGCCCCTTTTTAGGTCGAACATTCGAGACCTATTGTAATTTCTTATGTTGGGTTAAAGCCATCCCCCAGCTTTTGATTTGTTTGTTTCAGTGTCCTTCAAAATTCCTTGCTTGCCAGTGGTCAGTTCTGCCTCTTTGTCCCTCCTTTCTCTCTTCTGTTCCTCCCATGCAGCAGGGACTAAGTACTGTCTCATTACGCAATGGTTCTTTATCTGTTCTATGGGGGACTATTTTATTCTCGGTTTCCTGCTCTGTAACTGTCTGCTGCTGTGTTCAGCTTTGGTGCCATAGCTGCTTAGATTTTACTAAAGCTTTCCTCCCTCCCACCTTCTCTTAATGCCACAGTTGTGTTAGTGCTGTCCCTGGGCCGTGCCTCCCGTTCCTTTGTGTATGATTTTTAGCTTTTTAGCACTTTACGATGTTTAGCGGCAGTTGGGCTTTTTTTAGGAGGATATTAGGTTGATTTGGGCTTTGTTTTAAGGGGGATTGGGCTTGTTGAGCTCTCCCCCTCTCCTGGGTCGTGTTTTATTTTCCTGGCATTCCTGCGGCTGCTGAGACGTGCCAAGACCGGAAGTGAACAACTTTCTGTTTACAATAGCGCTGCAGCCCTGCAGTGTGCTGGGTCTGAAGCTGTTCTCTCCCTGGACAGACGCCCCATCCATCCACTGTGTCTGTCCAAGTACTGTTGTATTAAAGAAGACGCGCTTCATGTTTTAGCATTGCGCCCTTAATGGGAAGTTATTTTACCGTCATGTGTGCATGGCCACCGATGTCTTTAAAAGGATTTACATATTTTTATATAAAGTTGAGTTTTGGGTTTCTCTCGCTGTTTGATTCCGTCATAGGGCTCCTATTTGTGTCTTTCTTTTGTTTTCATGCTCCAAGGGTTGCTTCCTCCGTGTCCTTTCTTTGTTGCCATGCTCCAAGGGTCTTTAAGCAATTAATACGTGCGAGGTGCGCGGAGAACAGAAAGTGAAAGGGAGGAAACCAGGGCAGTGGCCTGGCCTGATATCTCTAATGGCATTACTGATTCTAAAGGATAATCACAGCCTTGCCTGATCTCCAGTAAGTTAGTGAGCCTTGAAATTGGCCAGTCTTTTCTCACAAAAATTATATTGTTGAGGAATACAAATATAATAATAAATTGTATTGTCAACTTAAAGCAGTGGTGGCACTACGTGTAAATGTGTTAAACTTGAAGCGGGACACTCGGGGCTCAATCAAGCTGAGCATCACCAGCCCGCCCAGCCTCTGTGTGTATCACGTGGTCTCTCGCAGCGCGGTCTGTTTGAACTTCCAAGACAACATAAATTAATCTGGCAGCACTGACTGATCCCACGTGGGTCAGTGCGGTGCCTGGCCTGTTGTTTTTTCCGGCAACTCCATCCCCTGCCACCTCGCAGCAGTGAACAGCATTCTCCGCTTGACCCAAGGTGGCATCTTTTATTTTTCGCCTGAGCTGCATGGCGTCTCGTCTCACACATGGTCACCTCTCACAGTGCTGCTCTATGGAGAGTTCGTGCTGGCAGGATGTTTTTCCCTGCCCGAGTCCTCCTGCCCCCTGGCCTCAGGAGCACCTGCACAAACGTGGGGGCACACAACATATGCAAAGCCTTTTTTCATTTGATTAAGCCACAGGCTTGAGTCGGTCAGGTCTTGACCAGGCTTTTTGTGAAATTTTTGTTTGAGTCAGCATAATCTTGAGCAACTATGTATTACGTGAAATGTGCACTTTTTGGCATTTTGCATAAAGCACTTTGCATCATTTTTGCCTGATGTAAACTGGTTTGAGTAGAAAATGTCTATTCTAGAGATATCTTCTCCTTATACCAGTAACTCACCAGTACATTGTGTGACTTTATGATAAAAGGTACACCGTTACGGTAAAAGGTTACTCAAGATACAATCTGAGATACAAATCGAAGTGTATTCTATGTAATAGACATTCACACAAAAAATATGCAAATGTCATGTGCAAATTTTGCACACCCCTAGTTCTGGCATAATTTTCTAAGCAAGGCTTACATGCAATCTCGTTTCCCTTTACATTGTGATAGTGGCAGCGCCCACTATTTTTTTTATTTTTTTTAACTAAAACCTACATTTATTCCAAACAGTAGCAGCTAGTAGGAGCATAGACATATTGGAAATACTGTTCAGGGGTGAAATAGAACAATGGTGAAGAAGACACAATCAAAAATGAAATATCTGTATCAAATAACTGACCTCAGAAAAGTACAGAATGTTGGAATCAATATTTTAACTATTCACAGATCTAGTGACCATTTCAATTCCAAATTATGTTTCTGGTATTATCAGAATTATTAGCCTGGAATAACAATAGCAAAGCAACTTATTAAGTACTTCATTGAGTAGACAGGCAAAGTAGACTTCATAAATATGTTTTCATGAATTTAGTGAATTAATGTCAACAATCTGCAAACTAACTCATTGTACGTGAGAGATTCACTTACTCTTAATAAAATTAGAAAACAGACGTTAAACGCTGCATAACCTTTTAAAATTCTAGGTTAGTTAGAGCAAAACTAGAGGGCACCTGCCTTTTCATGAAATTACAAATTAAGGAAGATGGCATGTTAAAAAGGGGTAAGACACCAATCAATAACTTCTGCAAACTTTACATAAAACCAGGAATCACATATGAATTATATTCAGAGGGCAATACTAGCCTCAGATTGTGGTCATTGCTGGTTCCTACTCAAATACCTAGTTTTGCCAATATACAAAATTTTTAGGAAAGTATAATTGTGTACCATTCCTTACACTAATACTGTGCTTCTCACTTCCCATCTCAATTGTCATCAAGTAAGGGCATTTCACCTGAAGAAATTCTAGCACATCTTCATTGGTATACATACTTGCAATTTATTTTTATTTTCTTAATTTTGTTTATTGAAATACTTGCAACAAGTATACACAAAACCCCAAGGCTGGGGTACAGCAATATCATCCTCACATGTGTCGATACAAGCCAATTTTCGTTTTTAACATAGAAAATGCAAACAAATAACTGAACCCCCCTCCCCCCTCACCTCTCCCGGCACTTAAATAGTTTTGCATCATACAATTGTCGGATCCAAAAGCCATGTGAACACACGTGAGTGACAGCCCATAAAAGGTAGTTCCAAGACCAAGAAGTCCTGGCCAGACACATGAGGGAAGAGATCATGTAAATAAGTAAGGCACATTACACATCAGGGTGGCTCAATAAGTACACAGTCAGTGGAGCCCAAAAATCTTTGGGTCGTGAGGCCTCAGGCAGCTCTTCCGCATACGCCTCCAGTTGTTCCCTACAATATATTAAGTCTCGGATCCATTTCTTCACAGTGGGCGTGGATTTTGCACCCCAGCAGTGTGCCACAGCACGCTTAGCCAGCAGGGTCGAGACAGCGACCACCCGCCTGTTGCAGGGCTTAAGATAATTCACGCTACCCAGCAGGCATACCTCCGGTACACACCGCACGCTCTCCATCACAACATCTGAAAGCACACTCACAACCTTGGCCCAGAACGCAGCTATCCCATCGCACTGCCATGCCAGGTGTAAAAAATCGGCGTCAGCCTGCCCGCACCGTACACAATTAGCTGTGTCCCGCAGGCCGAATCTGCGTAATTGCACTGGAGTATAATATAACTGGTGCAGAAATTTAAAATGAATGATGCGTAAATTATAGTTCGCCGTGGGGCGCCCAGTCAACTCGCAGCAACATTTCCAGTGATCTAGCGGTAACTCATACCCCAGCGTAGTGTTCCACTTAAGATATGAAGGGTGGTCCCCTGGCTCCCTCTCCCGCTGTGACGCATCATATAGCCTAGTGATCAGACCCTTGCGTTCTTTCCCAGCCAGCACCGCCTGCAGTGCTCGCAGTGTTTGTGGTTCAGTGGGATAATTAGGGTAAACGCCCCTGACCGCCTGCCGCACTCTCACGTAGGTGAATCCCAGCATCAACCCGGAATCCCGACCCGCCTGTACATCTTGGAGTGAGCGGAACTGACCCCGTTCATATAGGTCACCCATTTGCGTAACACCAACAGTCTCCAACGCGCGTAGAGCGGGTCGCTCCTGAGCTGCTGAAATGTCCGGATGTGCAGCAATAGGGAGCTTCGGGGCATATAATCTAGCGGTGCCCTCTTGGCAAGAGTCCGCCAGTCCCAAGCAGTGCACTGTTCGAATTAATTTCCGTCCTGGGGCCGCCGTTCCCTCCAGAGAGTGTTGCCGCCACTAGCAGCATTGGGAGTGCCGCGTCGGACTCAATTGCCGCATGAGGCAAGAACCGCTGCGGGAAGAACCAATAATGGGCAAACTGCGCCTGCGTGCAAAGATAATATAAGCGCATATCGGGTGCCTCAAAACCTTCCCGGTCAAATGGCTGCACCAGAACATTCCAACTACATCGTGGCTTCTTACCCCCCCATACAAATGACAGTAGGGCCGATTGCAGTGTCCTGAACATAGAGATATTCAGCCGAATGGGGATATTCACAAACAAATATAACAATTTGGGTAATATAGACATTTTCGTAACTGCAATACGATCAGCAAGTGACAGCGGCAGCCGAGCCCACCGCTCCGCCCTATCTGTGATCTGTGTTATAACATGTCTATAGTTCATGGAGATTACCTGGTCAGGATCCCTATGCAGCCATATCCCCAAGTATTTCACCGGGTCCCGGGTCCAAGTCAGAGGGAAGTCCAGCTCAACCTCCCGCGTGTCAGCGGGAACACCGTCGACTTAGCCCAGTTAATCCCAAACCCAGAGTAGCCCTTGAATTTAACGTACTCGTGGAGTAATTCCGGCAGGTAAGTCGCTGGCTCGCGAACATAAAGTAGCATGTCGTCAGCATATAACGAGACAACAAGGGGTCGCTGCCGGAAACGCAGAGCAGCTGACGCATGCAACTGGTGCAATTTGCAAGCCAAGGGCTCCAACGCTAACGCGAAAAGCATCGGCGACAGGGGGCAACCCTGCCGCGTGCCTCTGCCGATTGGGAAGGCCAAAGACACCCAGCCATTGACACGCATTCTGGCCACGGGCGCGGTATACAGCACCCTAATCCATTGAAGGAAGAACGGTGGAAGGCCCATCCTCGTTAAAACAGTGAACATATAGTCCCACTGAAGGGAATCAAATGCTTTCGCTGCATTCAGCAGCACCGCCACCGCTTGGCAGTCAGGGTCAAAGTAATGTAAGGTAGCAAAAACCGTGCGCAAATTGTGAGTGGTAGACCTAGCGGGCACAAACCCCGACTGGTCAGGGAGTACCAATAGGGGGACCAGCGGCTGCAACCGGATCGCAATCATCTTCGCTAGGATCTTGGCATCGATATTAATAATTGAAAGAGGCCGATAAGAATCACGATTAGCAGCCTTATCAGGTTTTAAAAGCATAACCAAAAGGGCCTCCTTCAAGGTTGGGGGGAGATGTCCAGCAACATAAGCCTCCGCATTAACTTCTAGAAGCCTCGGGGCCAGGTCATCAATGTAAGCTTTATAAAATTCGCTGGGGAGCCCATCCAGCCCCGCAGCCTTACATGTAGGGAGAGACATAATAGCAAGTTTTACATCCTCTACATCAAATGGTTGTATAAGATATTCCCTGTGTTCAAGAGATAGCCAGCCAAGGGCAACATCATCAAGGTAGGAGTGAATGTCCGCCTCGGGGACTCGGGACTTGCCTTCGTACAGTCTAGAATAAAAATTAAGGATAGCCTCGCTAATCTCGGGCGTGGTGTAATGGGCCGCCGACTCATCATCTAACATCTCTGTGATGTATTCTTGACTTCGTGGAGCTGCCAGTTTTTGTGCCAGCGAGCGACTAGGCCTACCCCCCTCTCCATAATAGCGTGACGTGCATCGCCTGGACCTGTGAACCAATTCTTGATCCACTGTATCATTATGTTCAGTCACTAACTTTCGTATCGCGGACAACGTCGCAGGAGATGGGTCTGTCTCATAAGCCCGCTCGAGAGTAGATATTTCCGCTGCCAATTTAGGAATTCTACTCCGGAGATCCCGCAGCACACCAGCCTGTGCCCCCATGCAGACCCCCCTGATAGTCACCTTGAATGCCTCCCACAGGACGCCAGCACTATCCACCGAGCCCTCATTCTCGCGAAAATAATTGCAGATGGCCTCCCCAACAGTATGCTTAAAGACAGAGTCTGTCAGCGAAGTGGGCTGCAACCGCCATACAAATGGAGGTCTCTCACATGTAGGTATCTGAAGTTCCAGAAGCACCGGGGAATGATCCGACAGCATTCGAGCCATATGGCTAATTCTGGCTACCCATGTATAAGCAACCTCAGTGGCAAGCCACAGATTCAGGCGCGTACACGTCCCATGCACAAAGGAAACAAATGTACTCTTGCGCGCTCCAGGGTGTCGCAAGCGCCATACATCATGCAGCCCTCCTGCCTCCAATAGTCCCAGCAGAACCTCTGAAGCATTCTTAGGCCGCGCTAGTCCCTGTCCCATACGATCCATCGTCAGATCCAAACATACATTGAAGTCGCCACCCCAGAGAATCTCCACAGCAGGAAACCCCGAGATGCGGTGCCATACATCCACAAAAAAGGCCGGGTCATCAATATTTGGGCCGTACACATTTACCAAAAGCACACCCATTCCACTCAGCTGGCCATGCACCAATGCCACTCGACCCTGTTCATCAGTTTCGGCCCATATAACAGTAAAGGGAACCCCGCGTTTTACCAGGATCATCACGCCACGTGAATAGGTAGAATTGGAGGACGCCACCCGCACCCCGGCCCAACGTGCACCCACAGACTTCTCAGAATGTTTTGTGAGGTGCGTCTCTTGCAGAAAAGCTATCTGCACGCCCATCCTATCCAGATAGGCCAATACAGATCTAATTTTTTAGGGGGTATTCAGGCCACGGACATTCCATGTTAGGAACTTTACATTACCACTCATTGAGTCTAACAGTCATGACAGGCTCCCTAAATGGATAAATCAGGAACATGTGCCCACATACATGGATAATAAGGTGAATACATCGACATTGTAGAAAAAGAAGTGCCAGTCGGCCCTACCGCCACCCCCTCCACCCAGCCCCCACCCACTTCAGCGTCCCCAACTCGCTAAAGCCATCCCAGCCCTGTTCTACCCAACCCAACCAAAAAAATAAAGCGAGCAAGTACAGATGGGGTACTCCCATGTGGGGGGCGTCAGAGCGCTTCTAGCCTCCTATCAAGTAGGAGGTGGCTGAGCAGACCTGGTAACTGTGCCTGTCACACTATAACACTGTCTCCCCAGTCCCCGGCAAGGGAGAACTCGTCTAGGCAGCGAGGCCCATAAATGACAACCTAAAAAAAAAGGAACTGTTAGGAACAATATCACAGCATTGTGCGGAGACTGTAACAGAGCTACATTACAAAGGACGAGCAATCAGGCCCCTACTGTTCCTCATTGTCCGACGGCCCCTGGGATTCTCGCCGTGCCCGCTACAGATGTTTAGCATGTTCCAGGGCAGCCTTGGGGTTGGTGAAAATTTTAGAGGCCCCTTCAGGACCAATACGCAGGCGAGCAGGGTATAGCATAGCATAGGGAACCCCTTCGGAATGTAAGAACTTTTTAACAGCGCCAAACTCCCTCCTTGCGGCCTGCACAGCGACTGTAAAATCAGGAAAGAACGAAAGTGGATTGCCCTGATGTACAATATTACCCTTGTCACGGGCCATACGCAAAATAACATCACGGTCTCTGTAATTCAACAGGTGCGCGATAATCGGATGAGGAGGAGCGCCTGGGACAGGCCTCGCCGCAAGGGAGCGATGTGCCCGTTCGGCGATGAACATGGGGGACAGCTGTTCAGTACCAAATATGTCCTTGATCAAGTTCTCCACGAACAGCTCCATCTTGCCAACATTCGTGGATTCTGGCAGTCCCGTAATCCGAATGTTATTACGCCGGGAACGGGCCTCCAAGTCCTCGTTCTTGGCCTGGATGAGAGATAGGACCTTCTCCATGTTCAGCGTTTTCCCAGTGACCTCACTCAGTCCATCCTCTGTCGCAGACACACGCTGTTCTACCTCTCCCATACGGGTATTTTGCTTCTCAAGCTGCGCCGACATATGATCCAATCGGTGGTTCACGGCTGCCATCGTCCCCTCTATGGACTGTAGACTGCACTGCATGACCAACAGCGTTGTCTCAAGGGTGGGGGGCCCCGCAGCCTGGGTGTCGGCCTCCGAGTCCGAAGCCGCCCTTTGCGACGATTTAGAGGATTTACGCGCCTCAAACGTGAGGCGAGGTTGGGTTTTATCAGTTCTCCCCATAATAGTGGCAGACAATCCAAACGTGAGTCCACAGGCCACTGCGCCCAGATAGAATGATCCCCACAGTCTGAGGGCCCAGGGATACGCAGGCCGCCAGCAACGATAAGCAAACTGCTATTGATCACTCCGAGCCACAGTAAAGAAAATGAAATCCACCACAGCAGTGAGGATGCACCGCAACTACACCAGGTCGCGGTGACGCCAGATGCGTAGGCCCCCCAGCCACAGAGCAGTCCGCAACAAGAGAAACGCCTGCGCAGGGCCGTCTGTATCAGGATCAGGGATTCATTGAGGTGCTCAGCCTTTCACAAGAGAATCTCCAACTAAGTCAGCAGGTTAGGGGGGAGCCACGGTCCACAGCGGAGTCACTACGGCGGCCAGCAATCCAACATCGGGCCCAAGGATAACAAGCAGCTGCACTGCACATGGAACCTCGGCAGCAGCCCCAATCCAGTGCCATTCGAGCTCCTCTAATGCCACCACGCAGGAGTGCAGTCAGTCGTGCGTCCCACGAACCGCCGCATAGTCCAGCCACCATCCAGCGCAGCCCGCACTTCCCGCACGCACCAGCGCCCAGCAACAGCTCACGGGCCACGGCCCGAACCCCGGCACGCACCGCCTCCACAGTCACTGGCCCGGGTCAGACCGCCCACCACTCACCGCCGCGGGCGCCGTGCGCACAGGAGTCAGCGCAGTTCCTTCCCTCAGCACAGGACAGGCGAAACAGGATCCACGAGCCCCGACTCAGCAGGGGCACAGCTCTGTCACCTCCTCCAGCAGCAGGGGCACAGCCCACCTCGCAGGTCAGCGGCACGAGGAGTAGGCAGCCAGCGAGCTGTGAGTGTGCACCGCAATCCGGGCCAGCCCCGCAGGCAGCAAGAGAGTTCCCACCGGGTGCAGGGAGACACAGCAGCAGTCGCGGCACGCCGACCTCAGGGGCGCGCGGGAGCCACCATTTTGTAAGGAGGCCGCCGGGACCAGGCAAACCTGGTCAGCGGTCGCACCGGCAGTTTCAGGCGCCGAAATCGGCTCCCATTCAGGCAGGATTCCCCAAAGGTGAGGAGCGCTCGTCTTTAGCGTTTATATGTCGTGTAATAGGCGGATATTGGGCGGATAAGGGCTCAGCCGGGCAGAGCCTCTCTAAAGAGCGGCCATCTTGCCGTGCACTCAAGCCACGCCCCCGGCAGCGCGCACTATTCAAGCACCATGTTACATGATAATATCATTTGTACAGCTGAGATCCCAAAATGAACACTGGGACTTTAGTGTTTAAACAACCGGATCTGTGACCCTTGGGTCATTTGCTGAGAAGATAAAGAGACAGTTCGAGACTTCCTCCGCATGTTTCAGGTGCCTGTGAAGCTTGAGTCCATGGCACCCGGATGGGGCCCGTCAATAATCACAGGTGAGATTAAACCATTTACCGCATCAAAGTGAAGTGCCAAAATGCTCACATAAATTAGCAGAATTGACAGCAAGCGAGTATTCCCAATTCAGAGTCCTTGCTTAAAAAGAGCTTTGTTTGTCAAGCCACCCTTGCCTGTCTTCTTCTTGCATGCAAGTCCTAGAAGAAAGTATTGTAAGAGAATAGCCAGGGCCTGCTTCGAGTTTCACAAATAGCAAAGGTTCACTTGGCGACAATGTACTAGGGCTAGAAAGCCTGGCTGTACTATGGCTAGGGTTGCCACCTTTTGAAAAGAAAATTACTGGCCATTTATTAAAGTTTTAAGAGTGTGCAAAGGCCTGGACATGATATTTAATGGGACTATAAATAACACCGAATGTATTCATATATATATAACTTTTCTGTCTGTGTTTACTTTAATTATGAGGCAGGGGCCAAGAGAGGTGAGGTGAATTGTTTACAGGGTGCTTGGCAGAGGACAGGAAGCCAGCATCTCCTTTGTTTAAAGAGACAGGGACCCCACATAGGTCCCTGCAGCAAGATGCTATTGTCTGGGCGCTGTTATAATGAGCACTCCAAAAACTTGATGGGTGCAGAGGGCGACAGGTGTCTCTGCAATATTGTAATGAGGGCTCTACTGTTTAAAGCTCTGAGTCTTGGGGGCTATTGGCAGTGGGGGGCTCTGCACTTGCGCCCCTACAGTTCTTGGAACATAAACCATTAAAGAGGGCGCTATGAAGGACGTTGAGGAATATGAAGTGTGTGAGCTGCTGTCATGTATTAATTGTTCTTAGAAACACGTGAGATGTATGCAAAATCAATTGGGGCCATTTAACTACCAACGATAAAATGCCACTCAATATGTCACACAACATGAAAATGTCACACATAAGCACATCTCAAATGTAGATATGTCATACAATGCAAATTGAAAACTTGGCAGCCCTGGCTGGGGCCTCTCACATCCTGTTTGGTCCCTCAGTTCAATTCCATTTCTGGTGCTTTGCAGCAGTTTAAAAATCTTCGTAGAGTTTCTCATTGCTCAAATGAGTGTAATTTTTGATATTTATGTTTCCCTTGTCTTCATTGCTTGATTTTGCTAGCGAGAAACTGTCACTCATAGTCGTTGAATGTCCCTCATAATTACACTGAAATTATGAAAATGTCACACATGAGCAGTCTGAAACCTTGGCAGCTATGTAAGTAATAACTAAACCATCAACACTTTTATTCAGCTTTGGGGGACAGCTGCTGCCTGACACATTTCTTGAACTTTATCTGACCTGTTCTGACTCTAAGTTACTTGCTGGCTGAAAGCTTTGCGTTTTTTCACCTACTTCAGGCATGTTTTCCCCACCCCGTTTTAGTTCCACGAATGCACGTCATATTTTCAATTTTGGTACTACTCTTTAAATTCTATTCCTTCTACTTGGTAAGATACATCCTAAAATTACCAACAGTTTGTTTACTTCGTGGTGTACCAGTGTTGTGCTTTATAGCATATATTTACTGTTAGTGGTTATCGTCAGTAGGGTTGAGGCATTTTTTTCCTGTTGGCTCAAAGATCATCAGTCACAAGCATGATTTTAGCTTTAAAAGGCAACAGGCAGAAACTCAAAGTTAATGTTGAGATATAAGCATATGAAAACACACATGCTTTTATTTTCTGTCTTTGTAGCATGCAGTTACCACTTTAACCATTTATATTGTGATTGGTAGACTCTCTTGGTTCCTGTGGAAGCACATTTATCACTGGTTCTTAATGCTGTACTGGTGTATTATTTACTACTAATATATGTACTTCTTCATATTCTTTCACGTGTTGGTGTATGCAGTGGTGTTTGTTGTGGTGCATAACTACCTGCTGATAGGACCTGTTAGCTTAAGATCGGGCAGTGCTAAATATTTCAGTAACTTTCATGGCCAAGCCTCTTTCACTTTCCTAACTACTGTTTGCATGTAATTGATGCAACAAGTGGTGACTGGTTTGAAGCAAATTCACACCTCTGCATTTTGATAAATGTTCTGTTGAGTTTACATTTCTCGAGTGTGTTCGGGCAACGATGATGGGGTGACATTTAAACAATGTAATCCAATTTTCGTCACTGGGTTATATTTTTATTTGTATATTTATCTGGTCCCTAATTATCTGGACTGCAAAGTCTTGTTTCCACTTCATGGTTTCTGGTCATGGCTTCTCACCTATAAAACGGTGTGGTCTTGGGCATGTGGCATTCTTTCCCATATGTACTAATTTCTTTGCATAGCAGACTTTGGAGCGCATATATCCCGTAGAGATTATATAGAATCTTAGACATTCAGCTTAGAGTTTTTGGTGCAATAATATTGTTAATATTATGTAGAAACAGCTACCAATGCCACTCCACACAACGGCACTCCACTCAGCCACGCCACTACACTCAATGCCACTCTGCTCCATGCAATACCACTCTGCTTTACACAATGCTACTCCACACCACTCTACACCATGCCGCTCCATACAATTGCACTCCACTCCACTCAATGCCACTCCACGCAACTGCACACCATCCATGCCACTCTGCGACATGTGACTCTACACAACGTCACTCCACACAACGCCACTCTACTCAACACAACACCACTCTACTCGACGCAATGCAATGCCACTCCACACAACTGCATGCACTCTACGCCATGCCACTCTATGCAGCGCCACTCTATGCAGCGCCACTCTATGCAGCGCCACTCTATGCAACGCCACTACATGCAACGCCACTCTATGCAACGCCACTCAATGCAAAGCCACTCTACGCAACGTCACTCCACTCTATGCCACACCACTCCATAACACTACACTCTGCTTAACTTTAGAACATTTCACTCCATGCCTCTTTACACCAATACATTTTAGCCATACTAAATAGCTACCACACTAGTTTTCACAACCACCAGCCTGTTTAATCTGTGGAGTCCAGAGTCTAAATTTAACTCAAGCAAGAATATGGATGCCTAGTGCTGCCTTTGTTGAGCTGCATAGAATGGCCCCCAGTTAACAAGCTAATATATGTAGGCTGTGCAATCAGATGGTTTGAGTGTACTGTGCATGTTAACATCATTGCCCATGTCTGGCACCCACTGCAGTGCTTGTCGCAGGTCAGGCATAAGGTGTGCGCCATAATTTCCCAGAACGTCTGTGCTGGTGTGGCCATCTGAGCTGCGGTGCCTCACTCAGACTCAGAGGCACATCCTCGTCAAAAGGGACAAGTTTATGAGCCTTTTACAAATTAATTTCGCCAGTGGCCTGTAAGCATGTTCAGGGATTGGGAGCACCACCTCAGCATCACTCAGCACCAGTGGAGCTCCACCTGAGCACCACCTCAACATCACTCAGCACCAGCACAGCACCACTCTATCACCCCGTAAACACCACCATGTCTGGCACCCACTGCAGTGCTTGTCGCAGGTCAGGCAAAAGGTGTGTGCCATAATTTCCCAGAACGTCTGTGCTGGTGTGGCCATCTGAGCTGCGGTGCCTCACTCAGGCTCAGAGGCACATCCTTGTCAAAGGGGACAAGTTTATAAGCCTTTTACACATTAATTTCGCCAGTGGCCTGTAAGGATGTTCAGGGGTTGGGAGCACCACCTCAGTATCACTCAGCACCAGTGCAGCTCCACCTGAGCACCACCTCAACATCACTCAGCACCAGCACAGCACCACTCTAGCACCCCCTAAACACCACCGCAGCACCGCCTCAGCACTAGTGCATCAGTGCAACACCAACGCAGCACCGTCTCAGCATCAGTGCAGCACCACTTAAGCAACACTCAGCACCACCTCACATTACTCAGCAACAGCACCACTAAAGCACCACCTGAGCACCACCACAGCATCAGCGCAGCATGACCTCAGCACCAGTGCAACACCATGTCAGCACCAACTCAGCACCACTGCAACACCACTTCAGCGCAGCACCACTTCAGCACCAATCAGCGTCACTCAGCACCATTTCAGCAGCACCACCACAGCACCGCCTGAGCATCACTCAGCAGCACCTGAGCGCCACCACAACACTAGCACATACCACCTCAGCAGCAATCAGCCCCAGTGCAGCACAACCTCAGCACCAGCGCAGCACAACATCTATCTCTCTCTAAAGCACATAAACACACCCAATTTCTTGCTCTCTCTCTCTTGTTTCTCTTTCTCTGTCACCCTTTGTCTTTCCAGTGGGTATCATTCTTTCTATTCTATTGCTCTCCTCTCATACTAACTCAGTTTGTCTTTCTCACTTGTTTATTTCTTTGCCCCTTACACACACCCTCTTACCTCAGTGTTTCATTCTCTATCTCTGGCCTCAATGCTTCTATATATATTATTTTATACAGATTTCAGACTATATTCACACACTTACTAATGTGCCCCATTGCCATAAGTGCAGTCTGCCCTCAGAATCTGGCACATGTTGATTATCCCCTACTGTCCGTCTGCTGCTTGTGTTGTAATTCAGGTACTATTTCCCAACCTCCACCCTCCTATTGCTTATGTCCCCCCCCCATAAACAAACAAAAGAAGCTATAACCAACAAGCATTAAAACACGTAGGAAGAAGTTGCCAGCATTGCAAGGACAAAAAAACTCCAGTATGTTAAGCAGTACGTCTGCAGTGCACCTCCCGATCTGTGGGTGTGTGCAGAAGTTCTGGATAATGTGCTGCATGGCTAAGCACTTATAAGGTCCCATAGGCAAACACATAGATAAAATACATTATCATTTCAATGCCAATAGCTCTAACTCTCCCAAATGCGAGACGTATTGCATTGCAAATGCTTGTTTTACAGTGCCATGAGGAGGCATGAGGAGGCCAACAAATGCAACCATGAATCTATTGTCTGTGGAATGAAACAGAAGCAGGAGAAACTGCAATGCCAAATAAGCTAACATAGGGGCAGAGTTAGAGCTTGTATTCCTACTGCTCCGCTTTCTCTCTATTTATTCCCCCAGATCAATGAACCACAAGATAGAGAGAGGGAGAGCAAGTACCTAAGGGTGGTGAATTTCTTCATGTTTTCCCCGAGTTGGCCGATGGGACTGGAGGGACACTTGCAGGTGCACTGGAAATGGAGCACTGTCTGCAGAACCACTGATGGATAGAGCACAAGGTGGTAATGTGCAAGCGAGTGTTGTGCTGTGAGTGACTGACAGTAGAACACCTGAAAGATGTACATGAATAACCCGACAAGACACAGACTTCACTACTGTGGAGCAGTCTAGACAGAATGTATTCATTCCAAGCTCGGCAAGAAATCACAGTGAAGGCAGCCCCACCATTATCCAAGAAAGTCTAAGAAGGACGGCAGACCAACTGGCTAGAAGCTGGATTTAGACAGATGGTCAGTAACCTCCGTTTATCTAGTGATACGGATGATTAAGACACCACCCTGCCCATTTCTGACACCCTCCTTCCGCTAAGGGACTACCACACCCCAGGAGGTAAAGCCTCTACCACACCACATACATTTGACCCCTTCTGATTTAATAAGTATTTAAAAACAGCTTCCCAACTTTAGAGAAAACCCCACTCAATTCCATGAAGAATTGCAAAGTGTGTTTGAAATATATAGACCTGGGCTGATGGAATCAGTTGTTGAAAATAGTGGTACCCAGTGAAATGAGAGACGGATTGGTTGAAAAGTTTGCATGGCAATGACAGGACAGGTGGAGCAAAGGGGCCCTGAATATGGCAAAGAATACATTGTTGAATGCTCGTGTTGCTGTGTGTCCAGTGATAAAAGGTTGGACTAAAATTTCAAATTGGACACAAACTAAAGGTGAATCACCAGCAGAGTTTCTGGTCAGAGTTATTCAGGCACTGCCTGTATAACCAAGATGACTCAGAAAGTTGTAGGTGCTGCCTTTGTGCAGGAATTAAAATCGAATGTGAGGAGTCAATTGATGACAGGTTGTATTGGATTGCAAACAAAGAAAAAAGAGTTAAAGACTGTATGAAAGTGCCTCTTTTTTTTGGTCACCCAATGTCTTTTGGGACTGATACTAATGGTTTTTCACACTGGGGCACTGCTAACCAGTCCTTAGTGCATGGGCTCTGACCCCAATGCTTGTTGAAATTGACTACACTCCTGATTAACAAATTGAACTTACCAGTAAGTCCCTAGCTTTTGGTACAAGAGTGTACCCAGGGCCTGTAAGTTAAATGTCGCTAGAGGAATGCAGCACATATTGTGCTACCACAAGTGTGACAGTGTGACAAGTGTTGCAATGCAAAGCATGTCTTTCGGCCTGCTCCTACAGACTGGGAGTGTAGTTTTAAAACTAACAATTCGACCTGGCAATGTACATCGTTTGATAGGCCTAACTCTTCCTCTTTTATACTGATATAGTCACCCCTAAGGTAGGCCCTAAATGCTCCTAGGGCAGGGTGCATGGTATTCAAAAAGTAGGACATGTATATTTTATGTTTTACATGTCCTAGCAGGGCATCACGAATAGTCAGAAGCTTAGATTCATGGAATTAGTTTCCACCTTGAGCTACGTGAGTCACTCCCGACCTTGCTCCATTATGAATCCAACCGGATGGTGGATTACACTTGCTCATAATCAGATAGGACTTCAAGTGGTATCCCATATCACTTCCACTGGCTGTCCTCCCTTTTGTCCTGAAGAAGACCCGCTGTGACTCCCTCGCAATCACGCACTCTCCTGGGTCGAAACGTCAACGTATCCTGACAATCCATACCCTACGTTCTCCATCCAACGCAAAATAACAGAATGTCTAAGAGGCTTTTTGGAAATTCATATGTCTAGGGACGGGTGTCCATTGATCCTAACATTTTATACACTTGTATAGCACTGTACATATTGTCTTCACTCAAAACACCTTGTCACTTTTAGATCACCTATTCACTTATAAGTCACTCGTCACCTTATTCAATTATGAATGTTTTCTTGTGACAGCCATATTATTTTGTGACAAAAACTATAAAAACAAAAAGAAAAAAGATTACAATATACTAATTTTGATTGATTTAATTGATGTGTGTTTCCTTTTTTCTCTGTACATTTATTGATGGAACGGTAAAGCAATTACTCACCCAACAGAACCAGTTGTAGTATATTTTCCAGATGCCCAGGTTCTGAGGGACACTGGGCCACCCCATTATATTTTATCTAAATGCTCCTACAGCAGAGTGCATGGTATTCAAAAAGTAGGACATGTATATTTTATGTTTTACATGTCCTAGCAGTGAAAAACATCCAAAGTCGTTCTTCGCTATGGCATAGCTGGCTCTCCCATAAAGAAGTACTGGGGGACATTATAAAACCTTAGAATGCCTAACCTCAGTTTGGGGGTAGCTGGAAAAATGATTCAAGGACTCATTTTAATAGCAATTTAAATCCAACTTAATGGTCAAGTTGGATTTTATAATACTATTTTGCAAATGTCACTTTTAGAAAGTTCTCATTTTTCTCCCAGAGTTCAGTGTAACTTGACTGTTCATGGCTCTCCTGTGGTGAAATGTGGATTGCTCCTAGGGCGGGCGCAGGGAACACTGCACAGGGAAAGAAAGGTTCTGCTATGTTGGATTTAGGTACAGCAGGGCTTTGTGGAATGGTTTACAGTAAAACACACAGGAACTGATGTAAAGGTGAATAGGGTCACCCCTGGGAACCTTTACCTCATTGGTTAGGGAGTGGCCAGGAGTTTACCCCACATAAAACTGGAATGGGTCATACATGTGGTACCCTCAGTACCCTCCTCAGAACACTGCTGGACCTGAGGAACACAGAATAAGGGCTGCACCTGCTGTTGTGACCTGTGAGAGAACCGTAAGTGCTGGACCTGCTCCTAGTTGTATCCAGGATAAAGAAGTGGACTTCAAGGGACATTTAGGACCTTCTGTTAAACTAAAAAGCTGCAAGAAGGCCACTTTCTTGAAAGAGCCCAGCTTACCATTTTCAACTGGACTTACTCTGGACCATGCTGGTGGCTTCTGGTGGAGTGAGTCCTGACCCCTAAGTGTTATTTCTGAGGTCCTGGAACCCGCGGCTGATTAGATTGTACTGCTTCTGCTGAAACTGCAAAAGCTGGTATTTAGAACCTTTTTGCCTACAATCTACCTGGAGAGCCGACGGAGACCAGAGTCATCAAAGCCACAGCCATTGAATAACTGGTCTGCCTCAACTTGATGGTTTGCCTCGCTGAAGGAAATCCTACTTTCAGATTTTTTCAAAGTCCTAACAAAGAGTGCTTAGCCGGGTCCAACGCCAAGCAGCATCCAATCGGCGTCAAGGCCTTCCTGGGGACAGACTTTAGACTTTACCTGCTCTGAGCTTTCCTGCCTTCATTGACGACTGCACCAGGACCCCGCATTCAGCAACCTGCTGTCGACAAACTCAGCTTCGGATCTAGCTTGCAGCGTACTCCGCCGATGACCACTTTTCTCCAGAAACATTTCTAAATCCAAAGGTAACTCTTTGACTCGGACCAACATCCTTACATCCGCCCCATGCTCAATTGCAGTTGGCATTAAATATACCTTTTTCCCAGTCTGGCTCGACCAGTTGTCCGAAGTTGGCACTTTGCGCTTTTAAGCATTATTTTTTATTTAAAAATGTTTAAATTCATATTGCTGGTTTCTTTTCTTGCTTGTGGTGTCATTTTGTTTATTAAAATACCCTTTATTTCTATAAACTGGAGTGGAATTTTTATTGTGTTGTGTAACCGTTTAGGTAATTCTAAATGCTTCACACATTTTCTTAAGTTAAACCTGTCTGCTCTGTGCCATAGCTACCAGGCGTTGAACTCAGGTTTAAATTACTGAAACCTTTACTGGACCTAACAAGAATATTGCCATTGTTACTTGTTGTGGACTCTCATTCAGCTCAACTGTTAATCTACTTTCTCACAATAACTGTTACCGATCATTGCAGAGCATTGCAAAAAAGAACAAAAGAGAATGTTGAATCTAAAATGATGTCTTCCAAATTGCAGAACATGCAACAGAATGTTGGAGAATGAAAAGGAAGAGGATGGGAAGCCCCAGCAAGGGCCAGGGAGCGCGGGATGGCGCAAGAGGACGGGCTAAGGAGTGGGCATCTGATGCGGGAGGGTCATGTTTTGCCTGAGATCAGTTGGGGTATAGGAAAATGGATTGCCCTAACACTGCTTCTAATGTGCCCAGTCTTGCCTACCTGCCCAAATTTAACCCGATCACGCAGAACCATCATCCTGAATTTCTGGACAACCCAAGAGGTGTGAATTTTGCCTTGAATAACCTGATCCCTGCAGATCAGAAAGGTTCATATGTCAATTACATGTTAAATGATAAACACAGCACTTGCTTTATCGATACTGGCCCCAGCTGCCCTGCCTTTAAAACTTGTGAATTACCTTCATTACTTCTCTCGGGCTTGTACATGGACGCAATTGGTATTTCACACCAGCGTGTCCCCCACCACATTTCCAACCATGCTTCTATTACCCTGGGCCCCATTGCAGAAACGCATGGCTTCCTGTTACATCCTACCTCACTGGGCAATCTACTGGGTCAGAACATTTTGTGCAAATTCAATTGCATTGTGTTCTGTACACCTAATGTTGTCTACCTCATCATACTCAAGCACAGTGAGACTGAGACGCGGGCTTTATTGTGTGAACCGAATTGTCAATCTGTTGCAAAGAGGACAGAAAAGGCCAAAGTTTTAACAGATTTACTTTCTCAGGTGCTTTCAACATTATGTTCCACATAATGGAGTAAAAAGCTTCTTTGAACCCTGTGAAAATAAAAACCAACCTTATGAAGCACATATCAGTATCCCTTAAAGCCCAAAAATGAGGCATGGTATCAATTGCTTTCAGATATATTACTTCTATTCTTCCTGTAAAGAAGGCAGAAAGAGCAATGTGTACATATCTGTCCAAGATTTAAGAGCCATCAATAGTGTGGTTATCCCTAGTTTCCCTGTTGTTCCCAATTCTTTCTTGCATCCTCCCAAATGCCCATTGCTTTACTGCAGTTGATCTTTGCTCTGCAGTCTTCGCCATACCCATACACAAAGATAGTCAATTCCTCTTCACGCTTCATTTGGTAGATCTCAACTTTTGTGACGAGGATGTGGAGGATATACAGAGAATCCATCAATCTTTTCGCAAGCTTTAAAGAAAGATTTGGATACTTTGGTCTTTCCTGGGAGCTTTACTTTAGTGCAGTATGTTGCTGATTAATTGCTGGCCTCTGTTACTCTATATCTCTGCATAGCAGCAGTTTTGCATCTCCCAAGTATGTTATCTTGCTGATTAAATCTCTGCCATAGAGTGCCACCTGTCAGAAAACTGGATTGAAGCCGTTCATAAGTTGTCCCATCTAGTGACCACATCTCAGATACAAACTTTCTTGGTATGGCTGGGTACTTTAGACAATGGATCCTGCGGCACGTCACAATGGCAAACCTCATGCAAGAATATGTCAGAGAGGACACCCAATGCCCAGTGGTCTCGGGAAGCCAAACATGTTTTTATACAAATAAAATAAGCTCTTGCCTCTACACCTGCTTTAGGGCTCCCTGATTGTACCTAACCTTCTACTCCGTATTGCCATAAATGCAATGGTTTTGCCCTTGGGCTGTTGAGGACCTGAAAAGTATGTAGTTTACTACTGCTCTGCTCTAGACCTTATCATGGATGGGATCCCTTCATTTCTCTGATCTATAGTCGTGTTTGCCCATCTTTTTGAAGCTACTGAAAATATCGCATTATGTTCACCCTGATTTTTGATGTGCTCCATGTTGTTCTTCTTCTTTACCTCACCACTAAAACACAATACCATTCAACTTCCAGGTGTCTCAATATGAAATTCTTTTGTTCTCTGCCTCTCATTTTGTCCATTGCCCCACCCTGAACCCAGCATTTCTGAAGCCCAACAGTGAGGAGGGCTAACCTCATGAGTGTCTTGTGGTAAGTGAACATGCAACAAAGACCAGAAATTGAACTCATGGATTAATACAAAACTGTGAAATATGTGTTTTGTTGATGGTTCAGGCCTTAGAAATGGTGAAGGTGTGCTGGTTGTGGGTTATGCTGTATGCACTGTATAGAAAGTTGTTAAAAAGCTGCCCTGTGCTCAATATGAAATCTGCTTAACTTGTACTTACTTGAGCCTGTATCCTGGCTGAGAAAACAATTGTAACTGCATTCTCACACTCAAAGTACACTTGTTAAGATTACAAACAATGCGTGAATAGGTTAAAAAGGTAAGTGGTTGAATCTTGGTTGTGAGAAAAGAAGAAATAAAATCCCCAGCCACCTTTAGCCCTCCAGTCTCAACTGTCCTTTTCAGAATCTTGATTCCCTATGACCTATGCCATGATGACACAGGTTCTGACTGACATAGTTAACATTTCACTCTACAGAACAGATAGATCATAGCACATCTTTTCCCCTTAAATGATAGGATATCAATATAATTTGAAGAAGGAAAATGAAACTTATAATAGACAAATTTACAAATAGGAAAAAATCATACGCATTAGCCCATCCAAAAACAAATTGCAAAAAAACTAAAAATATACACAAGCATGACACTATAAACAACAAAACATTTGTAAACCTTCGCATACTAAAAGAACAGGTAAGAAATATATAATTTGAATCTCAATTGCACTACTAAAAAATTAAAGAGTACTAAACAAGAATAAGACTATTACAACTAATCTTTCGTATCCATTGATGTTAGTCACCTTGGTTAAGTTTGACCATGCTCCAACCTTCACCAGAATCTAAAACAGCCACATTTATGTTTACATTGCTCATAACGAATGGTTCTATGAACCTGGAAACTCCTTTTCTTACAAATCCAGGTTTCCTAACCATGACCTTGTCATCTTTTTTTAAAAAAAAATAGGTTTGGAAGAATGTTTGTTTTCATATCTAGCTTGGCACTTTGATACCTCTTACTTCTTCCAATGACTTAATCTTCAGGATGAAGATCATCACCACTATGTTTTTTGCCTAGCTTCAACCACGCCGGATTGAGCTAGGAATTGGGCATTCTTCCTCTAAGAGTGGAAAAAGGAGATTTTAAGGAACCGCTAGTAGGTATCACTCTATCAGCCCACCAGGTTTTACACAATACGTCATTCAATAGAAATTTATTTTCTGCTGCCCTTTGAACACAGCTTTTGACTATTTGGTTCATCCTTTCTGCTAGCCCATTGGCTTGTGGTAAATAGAGATCTGTCTTCAAATGGACTATAAAGGTCACCCAAAAATATCTTCAGTTCTTGAGAGATCATGTGTACTCCATTGTTGGTCACCAAGTAACATTGTATACCGTCCCTTGTACATTCTTCCTGAAGAAATCCCAGCACCGTTTTGATGTTGAGCACACTGACAAATTTGGTTTCCACCCACTTAGAGGTACAAGCCACCAAAAGTAAAACATAGCATTCATTTTGAGAGAGAAGTTCTAATGGTCCCACAAAATCTAACGCCAACTTTGTCCAAGGTTCAGTTGGCACATCTAGAGGTAACAATAATGGAGGACAATGTGTTGCTTTACTCTTATCACTATTACCACATGACCAGCAATCCATAACTGCCACTTTTACTTGATGATCCATTCTGGCCACCAATACCATTGTCTCAACCTTGCTTTGGTCAAATTCCTACCCAGATATCCTTCATGAGACAAATTTATCACTTTCACTTGTAATCCTATTGGCTGTACCACTGTAGAACCTCTGCCTAACTTCCCCTTCAAAAAACTTAAATCCTCATGGACAATCCAAAAACCTTTCACTTCCTTGCACAAGTCCTTAACATCAGGACAACCTTTAATTATGTACTCAAATGCTTCCATGAGATTTTTATCTTCATCATAATGCCTGTCCCATTCCTCATGGGACAGAGCATTTGCTTTGACCCAACCCATAATGCTAGACTCCGTTTCCTCATTAACACGTGGTAGTAGTAACCTGGACAAACAATAAGCTGCTTTATTGCTTGCACCAGGAACATACTCTGTCCTGAAATTAAAATCAGCCAACCCCTCCGACCATCTCTTAATCCTTAGGGTCAAATTTCCACCATCTTTGCTTCTAAAAATGTACACCAGTGGACATTGATCCATCCTCACAGTGAAACGAATACCGCATGAAAAGAATTTAAAATGATGAACAGCCCATAAGACCGCCATTAACTTTCGTTCAATTACAGAATATCTTTCCTCCGCACCTTTGTTTGAGCGAGACGCACCTTCTCTTCTCCCTCCATCACTTGAGAGAAAACCATTCTTAACCCAGATAGACTAGCATCAGTGTATAACAAAGTTTTCTTACAAGTGTCAAATTGGCCCAGGTTTGGTAAAACAGCAATGCTTTCCTTTATAGTATCAAAAGCTTTGCCACACCCTTCATCCCAAACAAACTTTGATCCTTTCTTAAGTAGAAATCTTAAAGGTAAAGACACACTAGCAAACCCAGGAATGAATTTCAAAAAATATTCTGCCAGGCCTAGAAATTAACTCACTTGATCTTTATTATTTGGTGAAGGTGCCTTAACTATGCTTTTAGTCAAATCTAATGTGGGAATGATTCCTTCAGAAGAAATTGTATGTCCTAAATATGAAACAGATGACATCTTTGTAGAAAAGAAAGGTGCACCAGAAATGAAGTCCAAAACATATATCAAAGTCCAATCCGTTAATTTTATTGGTAACAAGAGTAAAAATGGCCGTCAGCTAAATTGTTACAGACAGGGATTGATGTGCTGAACCAAAAGTCAGCCGTTGAGAGAATTGTTGTATATGGAACAGATGACACTCTAAATTTGCACTTCTCTTTACTTAAAGTGAGTCCATAGCTGTGCATTCTGTTCAGCATTTGCTCCAATCTTTTATCATGTTCCAACTTGTCAGCACCAGACATCAAAATGTAATCTTGGAAAAACTGGTCTTTGGGAATTCCTGGCAAAACCTTTTTGTGAAAATACAAAAACATGCCGCTGCAGACTGCAAACCAAATGGCAGCTAAAGAAACCTATATGCTCCCAATGGAGTAACACATTATGGTAAATGCCTAGAATCAACATGTAGGGGAATGTGATGATAGGTTGATGACAAGTTTTAGCTTTACCTAAAGTTGCCAAGGACTCAGATGTTAGGCAATGGTTGTCTGTCACACAATTAGGCTTATTAAGATCTCGCAAATCCTCGCACATTCTAATTATTTTTACCTCCATCCTTAGGTGCAAAAACCAGTGGGGCAAGCCACTTAAATGTTTTAATGTCCTCAATTACACCAGCATCCAATAGCTTTTGCATTTCGTCCTTGAGTGGTTCTAACATCATGTTCAGCATCTTTTTCACTTTGTGAGAAGGATTAGCATTTTTCTAGTGTAATTTTGTAATGAAATCCTTCAAGGTACCTACAGTATCCTTAAAATCATCAGAAAAATCATGAAATATATCTGTATTGTTCCTAGATTCAGTAAGCAACAATACTTTCTCTTCAGTATTAGGATTTAGTGTGATGCCCATGTCTTCTTGGTGATGCTACCCGAGAAGATTATCCCCTCTTTTAGCCACATACACCTTCCCTACTGTTTCCCTGTCCTGAAATTGTATCCTCAACACTGTGTATCCTATTACATCATTCTTGAATCCATCATACCCCACTGGGTTTATATCAGATGGTAACAATTCAATGTTTTCTAAGCCAAATATATTCTACCACTTTTTATCCCCAACCATTTTTCAGGGTGAACCAGAATCAGCTAAAACTCTCACTTCTTTCCACCAATCAATATCTTACATTCTGGCATTATGATAGGGTCACTATCTACACTACCATCATTTTTGACACTCAAGATTATTTCCTTATCATTCTCAACTATTGCCACACCTTGGCTTTTTGTGCTTCTGTACACTCTTGCATATAGCTGTGTCTGAACTGGGGTGGCGAAGTGAGCTAAAGAATGATGATGGATTCAACCCAGATCTATGACTGGGGGTGAGTGTCTGAAAAGTTTCAGCGCTCCGTCCATCATCTCCTTGTGTTTGCTTTGTTCGCCCTAAGTTGGCAGGGTATGCCCAGACGTGGGTCCCTTGCTCACTTTGCCACTGGATTCAAGCTAGCCTGGCTGATGAGGGCTGTTAGCCCGAAACCGGTCCCAGGATGCTTGTTTACGGTCCAGGGAAGACATGGCTTGGCAGTTCGATCTGGACTGTTCCCATGAGGCACAGGGTCAAGACTGATTTGCATATAGCTGTGTCTGAACTGGGGTGGCGAAGTGAGCTAAAGAATGATGATGGATTCAACCCAGATCTGTGACTGGGGGTGAGTGTCTGAAAAGTTTCAGCGCTCCGTCCATCATCTCCTTGTGTTTGCTTTGTTCGCCCTAAGTTGGCAGGGTATGCCCAGACGTGGGTCCCTTGCTTACATTGCCACTGGATTCAAGCTAGCCTGGCTGATGAGAGCTGTTAGCCCGAAACCGGTCCCAGGATGCTTGTTTCCGGTCCAGGGAAGACATGGCTTGGCAGTTCAGTCTGGACTGTTCCCATGAGGCACAGGGTCAATACTGATTTGCATATAGCTGTGTCTGAACTGGGGTGGCGAAGTGAGCTAAAGAATGATGATGGATTCAACCCAGATCTGTGACTAGGGGTAAGTGTATGAAAAGTTTCAGCGCTCCGTCCATCATCTCCTTGTGTTTGCTTTGTTCGCCCTAAGTTGGCAGGGTATGCCCAGACGTGAGTCTCTTGCTCACTTTGCCACTGGATTCAAGCTAGCCTGGCTGCTGAGGGCTGTTAGCCCGAAACTGGTCCCAGGATGCTTGTTTCCGGTCCAGGGAAGACTTGGCTTGGCAGTTCGTTCTGGACTGTTCCCATGAGGCACAGGGTCAAGACTGATTTGCATATAGCTGTGTCTGAACTGGGGTGGCGAAGTAAGCTAAAGAGTGATGATGGATTCAACCCAGATCTGTGACTGGGGGTGAGTGTCTGAAAAGTTTCAGCGCTCCGTCCATCATCTCCTTGTTGTTGTGTCCTGTGACAGAAGTAGACACTGGTAGCCAAGTAGATTTAACATGTAGTTTCCAGAGACCAACATTCCATATTACATCATCTCCACAGTGTTCCACTGGTGGAGCAGTGGATGACATGAACAGCACTATAACCAAGATACTACACTTGTGTTTGCTTTGTTCGCCCTAAGTTGGCAGGGTATGCCCAGACGTGGGTCCCTTGCTCACTTTGCCACTGGATTCAAGCTAGCCTGGCTGATGAGGGTTGTTAGCCCGAAACCGATCCCAGGATGCTTGTTTCCGGTCCCGGGAAGACATGGCTTGGCAGTTCGGTCTGGACTGTTCCCATGAGGCATAGGGTCAAGACTGATTTGCATATAGCTGTGTCTGAACTGGGGTGGCGAAGTGAGATAAAGAATGATGATGGATTCAACCCAGATCTGTGACTGGGGGTGAGTGTCTGAAAAGTGTCAGCGCTCCGTTCATCATCTCCTTGTGTTTGCTTTGTTCACCCTAAGTTGGCAGGGTATGCCCAAACATGGGTCCCTTGCTCACTTTGCCACTGGATTCAAGCTAGCCTGGCTGATGAGGGCTGTTAGCCCGAAACCGGTCCCAGGATGCTTGTTTCCAGTCCAAGGAAGACATGGCTTGGCAGTTCAGTCTGGACTGTTCCCATGAGGCACAGGGTCAAGACTGATTTGCATATAGCTGTGTCTGAACTGTGGTGGCGAAGTGAGCTAAAGAATGATGATGGATTCAACCCAGATCTGTGACTGGGGGTGAGTGTCTGAAAAGTTTCAGCGCTCCGTCCATCATCTCCTTGTGTTTGCTCTGTACACTCTGGCAGAATGGCCTTTTCCCTCACATTTCTTGCATGTGGCTAACCTGGCAAAACATTCAGGGCTATTAGAAAAATGAGACTCACTGCCACACCTAAGACATTTCCCACAAAATTCCTTGTTACTCTTGCTTTTGGTCTTACTGTCATATGTTACACGTTGCACCCTCTCAACCCCAACTTCACAAACGTTCTCTTCCATAATAGAACTACTCATCCCCTGAGATCCTTCACTCCCCTTGGTTTCTCTCATCTCCTATACCCATGTGGTAGTATTCTCCATTCCCTCAATAATGGCAACCTCTTCTTTAAGATCAGGATTCCAGGCCAGAATTTTCTTTTGTACTCTTTGAGAATTGGAACATCTTACAATTTGATCTCTAATCAGAGTATCAGACAAAGCTTCAAATTCACATGTGCATGCTAAGGTCTTCAAACTCCTTGCATATTTTCCAATCCTCCCAGTCTTCACTTACCCTCTCATGAAAAATGTATGTCTTTCCAACACAATAATAATTTGGGAACCAAAATGGCATTCAAGCATTAACACATGCATTTCAAATGAGTCCCCCAGTTCTCCATCAGCACTACCCACAGGTATTTCATCCAAACTCTCATAACTTTTCTCCACGCCCAAATTATGGAGTAAAAAAGCTAGTTTCCTCTCTGCAGGAAATCTTTCTCCTCCTATGACAAGCAACTATTAATGAAATAATCATTTCCACTGTTTCTGCTAATAAGGGTCCTCTCTTGTCCAAAAGAAATTGTGGTGGTTGAGACATTATGGAAGCAGCCATAACTGTTACTCGAAAACAGACTCAAGAGTTGTGAGAAAAGTTGAATTAAAATGAATGGTTGAGGAACAGTGGACACTGTGGGCTTTATATAAACACAAAATAATCCCTGGATCACTGAGTTATGTGCAGATGCCACCACAATACCTATCAAGAGTAGAGAACAATGTGTAGTATCCTGCATATGTAGTGTAATGTATTTTACACCTCCTGCTCAGCCAGTGCCTGTGCTCTGAACACAATAGAATGTTGGAGTCTGATGAGCCTCGGAATGTTGGGACTCAGAGAGGTGAAGTGACAGTTAGGCATGGGCTGAGCAGCACACAGGCTGCTCCTGGTGGGGCTCTCCTTCATAACTTATCTACTTGCTATACTACTTGTTACCTGCTTGAATAAATCACCTTTAAGTTAACCTACCTGCGTGGACCTTCGTTACTACATAATTTGGCGACGAGTTGGTGACGTACCTACGTGGAACATGCGGATCTAAGGTACCTGGCGAACACAGGTGGACATGGAGATGGCGCAATCTACAGAAACTACAGTGGCTACTACCACAATGTACAAAAGCGGATGTATCCAAAGGAAACGTAAAGGTGCCAACATGAAACAAGCGTGTTCTACAATCAACAAGAGCGACGACAACAAGTGAGAAACTAGCATCAACTATAAAAGAAAAGAAGACATCAACACAAGAAAGATGAAGCACTACGCCGTTCAGCCCCACCAGTGTCCTCACCACCGGACAGCCCTAGCCCAGGCGCGTTGTGCTCATCCTCTCTACTCATCCTGGACTTTGGCTTTACCATCTCAGTCTGCTACACTGCCACGCGCTTTCTACAACTTACAGACAGCTGTTTGTTTCATTTTGATTTTCCAGCAGCGGTAAGATGTGGCTGCATGGTATGCCTTCTTACTACTTTGAGCTGAGTGATCTTCAGCACCTCCTGTGTTATGGTAACTGCTTGGCTGCAGTATTTTGTCACTACCATTCTCTTCACGTTACGCTGTCTGCTCTCTATTGAGTACTTGCAGTTGGCCACAACTTTCAACTACAGAGCTACGGAATTTGGGAGACGCTCAGCTGTTCATACTAATGGAAGGCTCACTTTTTAGGTATTTGTCTTATAGTCGAACTTCACGTTGTTTTTATAGAGGTGTGTTTACTCGACATTACGCTCTCATGAAGACTTTGTCTGTGTCTCTCTCCATATTAATAACTGGAAGTTATGGTGCTTTATTTTGTGCTTATTTTGTGCCTGCTTCAACTTCTGGGTTTCAATCTAGTCCTGTTTGGAAATTTACATCGCAACCGGCATTCGTTGGAGGACACGTTCCATTTTAAAATTTAATTTGTGGTGAGTTCATTTTTCCCCCTCATCATTCGTTACGCTAAGCTGTCAGGCGGCAGTTTAACCGTCAAAAATGTCGTTTAATCGTGGCTCGCGCCTCTTACCTCACAGCTTTTGGCGCGCGCTTCTCCTTGAGTATCCGCAATGACGACACTACCTCCAATGGGAACAGTATTTGCTGAGTGACAGTGTTTGGTGCACTAGCGCACTGTGAGCCATCCGGCACGGCGTGCCGTGCGTGCCGCCATCTTTTAGTTGGCATCAACCTGGAAACGGCGGGCACTGTTTCTTCAGTATTTCAGTTCTGGAAAGCGCCTCGTACAAGCCGCATCTTGCCATTTGGGGGTGCTCACCCCAAGGCTGCATCCATGTTTCCGGTCAGACACTGGCACATCTTAGGAGCACAAAGTATAGTACTTACATGGTCGTGTGGTGAATTCCGTAAGTACATTTTGTGCCTGGTTTTGATTCCTTTTCCTGTTCTTTCCACTGCTTTGCCATATTTCATGTGCGTGACATTCACTGGACCCTGTATCCTTTTTGGAACACTTATTCCAGCTGGCAATGCACGAGGGTGTTACAAGACTTTGTCAGCTCCTTGCCATCTCTGAAAAGCGAGCTTGCTCACAATCTCTAGTGTGTGTCACAGCACGACGGTGACACGCACACCCTGAACTTTAAAGGTGACACAGGTCTACGGTGTCATCCACATCTTTATCCTGGACAGTCTGCACAGGTTAAAGTGTTTCAGTGTTTATGCCATACACATTCATGGTTTCATTGTGTATTTACTTTGCGTTCATTACACATTACGTTTCTTTATACTGGGATGGCATTGGGTATCTTCCCTTCTGCTCACATTACGTTTGCCTACATGGGCTACATCTTGCATGTATGGACTCTGGGTACTTACCTGCATTGGGTTCATGGTTCTATTTACATGTGTATGTTTTTGCACGATATTCTTAGCCAAAACAGGGATGGGTTTGGGTCTAGCCCCATTTCCCCACATATATTTGCCTACATGGGTCACATACGGTTTTAACCCTTACACAGGGCACCGTTTCATGGGTCTCAGTCCCATTTACATTTTCACAGGTACCCTTACACAGGGCACCGTCTCATGGGTTACAGTCCCATTCACATTCACACAGTATCCCTCACACAGGGCGTCTTTTGGGTTACAGTCCCATCTCCACAGGGCAGTACTGTTTTCCTCTACATGGGGGTTGACTTTACACGGCCTGCTACGTCATAGGCTTTTTGTCCCATTCACAGTGATCCTCACCCTCCTGCCTTGGAGTTGAGGACAGCCATGGGTTTTAGTCCCATTGGTTATTTTTTTCCTTTGTAATTTCTAGGATGTTACATTGCTGTTTTATTTACGTAATGTTACACTCAAACTTTTATTGTATTATCCGTTGGGATATGGGGAGGAGTTTAGTGATACTGTTTGTGTCTCTTCGCTTCCTCTCTGTTTCCTTCAGTTCAGCTTTCCTATTGATGTCACCTCCTTTTAATCTTGGGAATCTGGACCATACACATTTCGCTGTTATTTCTTCTTTAGTATTCAGTCTTTCCCTTTCTGCAATGTTCTTCTCGTTCTTCCTTGTTCAGGAGGAATCTCTTCCTTCTCTTCTCCTTGTGCTTGGGTATGTCTTCAGTTCTGTTCCCGTCGTGCCCTGTCCTTCTTTCCTTGCTTGCCTGCCTGGCCAGTGGGTGTGCGTAGGGGTTGCATTTGGTATGTCTCTCTCGCTATTTCTTATTTCCTCGCTTGCGTCTCACTGTCTCTTACTTTTTATTTCGCTGTTGTTGACGTTGGGTTTTTTCTATTTGCTTCTTACACTTTACCTTCTCCTCCTTGTCTTCTCCCATCTATCTCCTTGCTCTGCTTTGCTTGTTCTGTTCCTTGTCTTTCTCTCTGTCACTCCGTTGTTCCTTACCAGCTCTCTGTCCCTTGTTCTCACTCGTTATATTCTAACATATATTGCATTCGTTCTTCTGTTGGAAGGAAAAGGGATATGTAGTATCCTGCATATGTAGTGTAATGTATTTTACACCTCCTGCTCAGCCAGTGCCTGTGCTCTGAACACAATAGAATGTTGGAGTCTGATGAGCCTCGGAATGTTGGGACTCAGAGAGGTGAAGTGACAGTTAGGCATGGGCTGAGCAGCACACAGGCTGCTCCTGGTGGGGCTCTCCTTCATAACTTATCTACTTGCTATACTACTTGTTACCTGCTTGAATAAATCACCTTTAAGTTAACCTACCTGCGCGGACCTTCGTTACTACACAATGGTTGTGTGAAGTGAGTCTAAACCTATCAAGCAATCTAAATGGTGTGCCTATCACAGTTGATGGGCTAGAAGCAAAGTATATAGAACCTCGCCTCAGTGCTTCAAATAAATGGAATGTGGTGAGCTTTCCACCGCTTCCTGGAACAGGCTAGTAATACTAGCAACAAAATAGTGTGTCTGTCACCTCTTACTGGCATAGGGTATGGCGTAGTCTCAACATTCTCACAACAATCACCATTGGTGTGCCCAATATTGGTTGAAGGTCATATCGCTATGTTGGAGATCATGATGAAGTCTCCTTCAAAACAGCTAGACTGTTAGGAAAAACAACTACATGGTATTTTACAGCTGGTGCAGCTTGTAAACCAAACAATACCAAGGTTTCAAGATGGTTGCCAAGATTGAAGGCAGATTTTCGCAGTATTTTGGGCTTGTATGCGATCCTTCCCAATGCTTCAAAATGGCTACCAAATGCTCCTTTCTTGTTTTCACAGGGAGTTGGGCTTGTATGAAATCCTTCCCAGTGCTTCAAGATGGCCAGCTGATGCTCTGTACTTGTTTTTACAGTCCTTTGGGTTTGTATGCAATCCTTGCCAACCCTTCAAGATGGCCACCAAATGTTCCTTACTTGGTTCCAGAGGCGTTCAAGCTAATGGCTGCTAACCGTCAGGAGCCAAAACTCAGACACAATGTTCGTAGCTGTGGTCGGAGTGCTGCATCTTGCTCTGCAGCCCATAGATTCATCGAAAAATCAATGAGACAAGCCAAAAAGAGCGAGCGGACGCAGTGATCGTAGCTGGGTGGCCCAAAATCGTTGTGCATTCTATGAAACTGGTGGTTTCCAAGCATAAAGCTGCAGGCACTCGTCGCTAGTGTTGAGATTACAAACCACGCGTGAACAAGTTAAAAAGGTATGCGATTTCATCTTGGTTTTGAGATAAGAAGAAATAAAACCACCAGCCACCTTCAGCCCTCCAGTATGAACTGTCCTATTCAAAATCTTGATTCCCTCAGACCCAACGCATGTAGACATTCCACTCTACAGAATAAGTAGATCATTACAACACATTTGAAGGAACTTATGACTTTGGGCTTCTCAGGATGCAGAGGGTATTTTTGACATTGGTCTTTAACCCCATAAAGAATGTCTTGTATGTACAAGTTTTGCTTTGTTGTTGCCTCAAAAAATTGTGGTTGTTTAATGTGCTGACCAGCAACACCTGCATCCAGAGGAAATGTTCTTGCTGATTCAACTGCTAGAGGAGCTGCTAGTCACAAACCAATGATGCTGCTTTGTATCTTGTACAAACTCATTTGTTTCTTGTGCCCCTCCTAAAAGATGTGTCTCTGTTACAGGAGAAAGCTCCTTAAAGTGATAACAGTATTGGATCAAACAGACGTGTACAAAGGACCTGGAAGTAGGAGGAGACAGCTCAGGGCAAGTGGTTGCGCTGACATTTTACTCCCAATCTTGCACAGTTGAATCACGGAGCCACCCATGTTGGTAGGGATGGCATGATATGTGCTGCAGCAACCCACTGGAATGTGCCCTTCTTTTCCTCTATTGCCCAAAATTATTGCATTGCGACTCTTGTGTCACCTGCCAGTCCTACAATGCTGGAAAAGGTTCAACATAACCTCTGATTCTCACCCTCCTCATTGTGGCCCCTTTGTGCACCTCCAAATGGATTTTATTCAGATGCCAAAATGTGCCTCATACTCTTTTATACTAGAAATTGTGTGCATGTTTTCAGGGCGGGTGGAAGCTTATCCTTTTGCTAGAGCAGATGTCATTATGGATGCTAAGCGCTTACAGCAGTAGCAGACTTGGTGCGAACCAACTGTCTGAAGCTTAACTCTGACAAGACAGAAGTACTGATCTTCAACACCAAGACCTCCACATAGGACTTCACCTGGTGGCCATCAGAGCTAGGACCAACACCCACACTCACAGACCACGCAAGAAATCTAGGGATCATCCTAGACCACAAGCTCAACACAATGGCTTAAGTCAACCCAGTATGCATCTCCTACATCCACATCCTACGCTTGCTGCGAGAGATCTTCAAATTGTTGCCTCATAATACCAGACAGACCATCACACAAGCACTCTTCACCAACAGGTTGGACTAAAGCAACACTCTATATGCCAGAATCTCCAAACAACTCCTACAGACTGCAGACCACCCAGAACACCGCTGTAAGACTCATACTTGACCTCCCATGCTGCACCATACCTCAGGAAGCTTCACTGGCTTCCCATTCACAAGTGCATCCAATTCAAACATCTCACACACACATACAAAGCCCTACACAACACAGGACCAGAATACTAGAACAGCTGCATACACTTTCACCAGCCCACCAGACACCTATGCTCTGCCTCACTCTCACTCGCACACATTCCCTACCTGCGCAAAACTGGAGGGTGCTCTTTCTCCTTCATCGCACCCAAGCGTGGAACAACCTCTCTCAACACATCAGAGCCTTCTCTACACTTCTGAGTTCCGCAAGAAGCTGAAGACCTGGCTCTTAGTGTAAGCAACTTGGAGATCACATATCTACACACCAGTCTAAGCACCTGGATACCCCCTTGAGTGATTAGTGTGATAAAGAAATCAACATAACATACAATACAGTACAAAGGCATTTGAAGAGCGCACCGCTGCTCCCAAGGGAGAGTCCCAGCTGTAACAGCAGGACTTATTTATCAGATGGAAAGAGACTAAGAACTAAACAGGTGGGTCTATAGGCATTTCCTAAAGACCATAACATAACATACCCTAGGCACTTCATTCCATTTAATCTCTACTGCAGGAGATTCACAAAGCTTTAGGGATCAATCAACACTTGTACTGTGACTATTACCCAGAGTCTGTCAGCCAAGTTGAGGAAAATAATGGTATGCTTAGAACAAGATAGCGAAAATATGTTCTGAAAACCAATCGAAATGGCCCCCTTTTAAATAGTTATGGGATGCCCTATGATGTTACCTTTGAACCCACCTATCCCAGCTTGTAAATTTGACCTGCAATTGAATGTTGATATTGCGCAGGGATGGGGCAGGCTCAACCATTGAGACCGGCCTCGAATGTCGACACTTCCTCATCTTGTCAGTTGACGGATGAGGAGAAGTGAAAGACCTCTTTGACTTCTTCTTCTTTTTGTGCCTCGACTTAACCGAATGTCCAGAGGACTTGGAGTGGGACGACGACCTCGTACTCCACAAGTGTTTCCGGGACCTTCCTCTTGACCGGGACCTCGAATGATGAGGAGGCGCACGCCGGGCCACCATGAGCTTGAGGGATTGCTCCAGCAAGGCCTTTGGATTCATGGCGCAGCAATCGGAGCATGACTTCGGGTTGCGGTCCAGACACCACAGGCAGACAAGGTGAGTGTCCGATTCAAGCCCTGCAGGGACGATGACAGGCTCTGCAGGGCTTGAATCCTGCTTTCTTAGAGGACATCCTTACTCATCTGGAAGACAAACCTCAAAAGTACTCGACAAAATGTTGAAAATATCCAAACAATGCAGTGTTGGCTGATGCGGAAAGAAAAGAACTGACGTCAGCGTGCCTAGGTCGCGCCTATATAGGTGCTGCAGACGTCACTTCCGGAGCAGCCGACGACAGATGCAGAGCGAATGACACCACCTACTTGCGCACAGAGGTACTGCTCATGAAAAATCTTCCAGATCCAGTCTGATGTGTGTGAAATTCAAAATCTGCGTCTAAATGTCTCTATCGGATATACACCATTTTCCCTGGGATGAGAACCGATGAGAATCTCAGTATTATCAATGTACATTAGAAAATACACTTTATTATTAATTTGTGAGGACTCCCACATGCCACTAATTGGCCCTTTGCAACGCAAAGTGGTGCCAATAGGTGTATTGATTAACGTTTCTTGGTTCTAAAGTGACATTTAAGGATCTTCACTCCCCTCCAAACTGTAAATGAGACCTCAACTTCGAAACTTCTCCAATTGTTTGAAAGGTTCTCCTGGACATTCCTACAGCCCTAAGATCCCTAGGGCAGGCTTCTTGGCAACACGCTTCTCTCCAGTCACAGCTTATGAAGGTCCAGTTCACATTAATTAGCTAGGCCTTCGTGGAGTCAGAAGTCCTTCTGTTTTCTGTAGCAGATAAAAAAGGCCAACCACTTGACCCTTGGGGTGCAATTCCAATCCCTGGGTGCCAATCCAGCAGTCAGACAGAGTCTTATTTCTTCAAGATGTTTTTTTATGGCCACTATTAGGTGCTGATGATAAGGTGGAGAGTGAGTCTTATCCTGTGTACTAGCCTGTAATTGGAGCATTCCCTACACCCTGTCCATACTACTATCTCAGAGAATTTCCACATCTTTTTTCAGCACCCCTCTCTGAGGTTACTGCAAACCTTATCAGAAACCCTCAACCAAAAACGACATATGCTACTCCCAGCTTAAAAAGACTAAGGGGCTTATTTACAAGCCCCTTGCGCCACTTTTGAGTCATTTTTAACATGGCAAAAGTGACGTACGGGTGGCGCAAGGGGCTTGTAAATAAGCCCCTAAACCCCTGAAAGTAGAAGGAAAATGGCAAGAGGTCAGTGAGCACATACTAACGGCTAAAGACTGGGTAAAGATTCACGAAAGTGTCCGTACAGTACCAATAAGCAATAGATTTAAACAAATACAATATAACATAGTCCACATGACTTACCTTTCACCCAGGAGGCTTCACGCTATAAACACAGCTAGAGACCCCAAATGCCCCCGCTGACAACATACACAAGCAGATTTTGTACACATGATATGGCATTGCCAAAAAATACAAATATATTTGGTTGAAGTTTTAGAACAACTGAATAGAATATCGGGATGGGAGATAGTCTCAGAGGTGAAAACCTGTCTCCTTGGGTTGATCCCCCAAAATCCCAAACGTAAAACTAGTAGGCGATTTTTGATATTGGGACTTATGGTAGCCAAGAGGAGAATTGCAATCCACTGGTTGTCCATGCAGGTCCCACAGTTAGAAAAATGGAAGAAAGACCTATAAGAATGGGCAATGGCCGAAGAAGACCATATGAGAAAGACCAGGAAGGATGATAAGCTCCCAGAGGTACTGATGGCCTGGGGGGCAATGGTACAAGAGATAGGAGGGACGGCCGCACAGACTCAACCTGAACAGTTGAAAGAGGAACATCACAGCATAACGGCTACACAGAGCTAGGAAACATGGGCATAGCCACCTAAAAGATTACAATAGATATGGATTTAGGGTATCATCTGACAAGAACCGGTAGAGGGGGGGAGTTCCTTGTTATTGTTTGGGATTGAAGATTGTTATTCAATGTAAACTGTGTTCCAGGATTGTCACTTTGAAAGAAGGAACTGTAATCAAAGCTTGTTTTTTGCTCCTGATGTAGAGGAACTAACTGAGAGACTTCCTTGTTTTTTCTCTGTGCTTGCTTAGATAATGGAACTATAATGAAGCGAACAAAACAACGCTGTACAATGTATATTGAATATGCCTGTTTTGAAAAAATAAAGAAAATGTCAAAAAGAATTTTAAAAAAATGCTACTCCCAGCTTCAGGGTCCTAGTCCCTCCTTCTAGCCACTCCCCTGTAGAAATGAGTTGTCTTTCTCTCTGTCCAGATCAGAACTGGTTACCCATCAGTTGGGGATGTAAACAGAAAGCCTGGGGTGACTCTTGGAATCAATGGTTCCTGATGGCCTATTTAGGGGGTTTCACTTCAAAGTAAGCATTTCTAACTCTTAATTTTTTCCTGCCCATCTTAGAGGTAGATTATCCCTGCTAAGGGGGCACTATTAACACCACTCATACCTTCCTGGTGCCAGGATTCTTTCTGCCTAGAAGAAGGTCGATAACAGCCAGCAAGGGATGTGCAGTCAGTCTCTAGAGTAGCGAAGTAAGACGTAATTTCTAAACCTGTTTACCCTCAGGCAGCACAAAGTTTTCAACTACAGTACTAATCTAAATCTACTGTCAAAATTGAACTATTTTTAAATTTTAATTTAAAAAGCCAATTGGCCACTCACCTATTTTCCCAAGGTTGGATAGGAAAAAGTGATTTGATTAATAATTAGTCCATTCAGTGAAAATGCAGTTTATCCTTGGCGTGTGTCACTGTAGAACTTTTAAACTACAGCCCAGCCAAAATATGATTGTTCTCTCATAAACCATACATTTTTGTCATATTTATGGGTGGTGTAAATATACAATCTAGCCCAGAAATGTCATTTAACCTTCACAACACTTCTGCGTCATCTACCATAGCCTTGCAGGAAAGATAAATAAGCCAATTAAAACCCAGATGACCCTGTGAAAGGCAAACAGATAAAGGAGTTCGAAGGGGGTTAGTCGCGAAGACCCTCAATGAAATACAATCTTCTAAAAGTGGTAATGATGTTGCAAATATCAAAAATAACCCCAAATCTTTGAGAGCAGAAATGAAGTACCCTGAGGACAGAATGAATAAGGCGAAACACAAATCTCAAATTTGCAGGACACCATTAATACCAACCACTTTTGAGACACCAACCTTAAGTTGCAATCTGGCTTAGACCTCTCATCATGACCTCAGTCCAGTGGACCCTACTGTTAAAGAGCCCTGCCATGCACAAATCTCAGGGGAGTAGAGGAAATTAAGTAAGAAAGGCTGCTCTGAAGAAAGATGCAGCAGCTGCCTTCAGATTCGACTGGCAACATAGTTGCAGCCTTTTACTCTGCACAAGTAACATGCATAAAAAGTTACAATGCACAGTAACATGCTACAGACCTGATATGCATGTCTAACTTGAGTCTCATCTGTTAGCAAACATTAAGTGCCAGGCAGCAGTAAAAAACAATTGTATTCATGTTACTTTACCGATTATTGGTACTTCTGAAAAGCAACTCTCACAACAAACACATCACTGCTTAAAACTGCACTTGTCTTAACTATAATCACACCACCCAGGATGGTTACTTTTTATAGTATTTAATTAGCATGCGTTTGTTTTCTTGCCATACACCTAAATACATTTATTAATGTAATGAATGATCTTTCATCGGTTCTAAGTTGCCTTGCGTACATTCAGTTCCCTTATTTGTGGTCAGTCCTTTTTCTAATACTCATTTCTGTACTCTACTAAGGATCCTGACAGCAGTTAGTTTGGGTCCTTGTTTTTGTTTTCTGGATATCACTGTGGTACTGCCTGTACAGGCCATGATGCCTTACCAGTTTCAAGCTTGTCTGGGGAGGCTTTTCCCCTCGGTTGATGGGCTGACCTGAAGTGTATACGACTGGATCACTGTTGCCTAGCAGGGCTTCCAAGACCAGGGAATGGTTAAATTACCCTTCATATCTAAAATGACTTCCAAGACTAATAATTATTGAGACATCTTGCTAGATATCATGAGAACATATAAAATACATGCAAAAACAGTTAAGAGCAATGGCCTTCAATTTACTTCACTGTACTTTCAGTGTATTTTTTTTGTAGCACAAAATATGGTTATTGACTACTATCATTACTATTGCAGCATTCGTACTATAAGATAAAACATGATAATCCTGTGTTAGTACAGGTTGGTCTGTTTTTATTGGGAACCCGAGCCCATTGCTGGTTGGTTCTAGTCTACCTTCACCACAGTCTGAAGCCTGACAGGAGGTTTGCCGTAGTCTGGAGGTGGGAGACGACTGTCTGGAGCAAGCCCGCCTTCAACAGCCAATCATGGAGGTAGGAAAGGACTGGATTCCCTGACCTTCACAGGTGAGCTGCGACTACCACCATCTCCTTGGTGAACACTTGAGGAGCGCTGGTGAGGCCAAAGGGGGAGCTCAGGAATTTGAAAGTGCCTTTGGCCCACTGTGAACCACAGGTAACGTCTGTGGACAGGTAGGACGGGGATGTGAAAATATGCATCCTTTTCAGATCCAGGATAGATAGGATTTGAGTAAGCCTCAGCATTTTGAATTTCTCCTGTTTGAGGAGGACATTGAGAAGGCGCAGGTGGAGTATAAGATAAAGGCATTAGTCTTTCTTGGGTGCCAGAAAGTAAGGGGAATAACAACCACAACCTTCTTCTCATGCCGGCACGCTTTCTATAGCTTCCTTGGCCAAGAGAACCAAGCTTGCTGGCGGAGTATGGAAAGATGGTCCTCCCTCAACCGGTCATAAGCGGGTGGCATGGGTGGTGGAGGAGCCACAAAGAGGATGGAGTAGCCCCTTAATTATCAGATACACTTTCTACTGTGAGCTGTTCTATAAATAAATTGCAATAAACTGCCTTACATTCTAGGTCCAGTGGCTGAATTGGCCTAGTCGTTATTAGTCTTCTCTCTCTTTCAAATTCCTTACCTTTTAGTCCCATGATGAGATCCCAGTGATAAACCTCTAAGTATGTACTTAGCTGTAAAACCAATTTCAGGCATTTTAAATTAAAGAATATATTTACATTGACTGATGGAATCGAGAGATCATCTGAAGGTCTTCACAAGTGCCAAATGCAATTCAGAATGGATAATTCTTCAAGCATGTCCAGCAGTGGGGAATATGAGATAACCAGGGTAAATTTAAACTTTAACCAAGCATAACTCACTTGCATAAGCCTCCTTAATCAGATTTATGAAATATGTATCAGAAGACAATTGATCAGAGTGCCCACGATGTGTCAGGTCATTAAGAAAAGATAAATACCTACTTGTAGATTGCAAAATAGAATAACAAGTTACTTACCTTCAGTAATAGCATGCAGGAGGCTTTGAGGCCCAACAGCCTCAGAGTCTGTCTCACCAAAACCCAGGATAGAGGCTGAAACATCAGTATAATAGCCTAAATATCCAGGACTCACCATTCGGTAGGATAAGCCCAAAAATGCACTGTGTCCAGAACAGCTCTGATGAAATGGAGCATTTGAGAGGGAATCAGGTGTGACTTCAGCACGTTGATAGTGAACCCCAACGAGTGCTGTAGTCTGGAGGTGGAAGACAACTGTCTGGGCGAGCCCGCATTCAACAGCCAATCGTGGAGGCAGGGAAGGATTGGATTACCTGACCGTCGCAGATGAGCTGCGACCACCACCATCACCATGGTGACCACCCGAGGGGTGCTGGTGAGGCCACAGGATAGCACTCCAAATTGAAAGTGCTGTTGGCCCACTGTGAATGACAGGTAACTTCTGTGGGCGAGTAGGATGGGAATGTGAAAATATGCATCCTGTCAGGATCCAGGGTAGAAAGGACCTGAGCCAGCGTGAGCATTTTGAATTTCTCCTGTTTGAGGAAGAGATTGAGAAGGCACAGGTCGAGTGTAAGACGAAGGTGTTCGTCTTTCTTGGGCACCCGAAAGTAGTGGGAATAACAACCACGACCTTGTGATGCCAGCACGCTTTCTATTCCTCCCTTAACCAAGAGAACCAAGCTTGCCGGCAGAGTAAGGAAAGATGGTCCTCCTTCAACCGGTCATAAGTGGGTGGCATGAGTGGTGGAGTAGCCACCAAGGGGCTGGGGTGGCCCCTTAATTATCAGATAAACTTTCTACTGTGAGCTGTTCCATATATAAATTGCAACGCACTGCCTTATATTCCAAGTCCAGTGGCTGAGGTGGTATAGTCGTTTTCTGTCTTTTCTTTCTTTCAAATTCCTTACCTCTTAGTCCCCTGATGAGATCCTTGTGATGAACCTCTATCTAAGTCTGTACTTAGCTGCCCTCACAGGTAGGAGATCGGTGTAATATAATCATAACTTGCCTCAAGTCTGTCTCCTAGACCAAGCCCTGACAATATGTGACTAGCAGAAAGCCAGAGAAGGCAAAAATGTTTTTCAAAAACTGTAAGATTTCATTTTACCAGTAACTGTCCAAAAGTGCAGGACACAAGTGTTGATTACCACAGAAAGGAGCGTTCTAGAATAGTGAGTAGACAAGTCCACTACATTTTGGAAATCCGATCAGAATCCCTGAGATTCACATGAAGTCACTGAAAACATAAACATCTTAATTCGTTGGACAAGCGGGCCATGATATGTTGCAGGCATTGGAATCAGGTGAAGAGGCAGGAAGAAAAGGAGTGAAGGCAAAATAGAGGATGTTCTTTGCTTAGGGAGCAGGAGGGCATAATTAACTTGCGAGTATGGAGAAATCCATCCAGTTTGATATTACTGCTGGCACTTGATGCTCCATGATCAAGATGCTCACATGGAATGACAACAGATTAACTGTGCCAGTTAAAAGGAGGGGATTCTCAATATTCTTCCACAAGCAACAAGTAGATATTATGATGATGCAGGAAATCCATTTAACAGATTGTATACATTTAATATGTATAGTATAGCTTCTATTTGACTAAGATGCGCGAGTCCACTATCTTAGTAACACAGATGGTACATTTTCCTCTTGAGAGGGAACCCAGAGTCAGGAACAGATGATGGATAGTGGTGATGATCCAGTTAAATCCTGTGAAATTGGTCCTAGCCTCTGTAGATGGTTTACACAAGGAAAACCATAATGCGCTCTATTGCTATATATAAGACATCCAATACTATTGTAAAAAATAAAGTCCTTAGGGAACAAGGATCAGATGTTTCCATTCCCTCTCCTAGGAATGTTGAGTAGATTTTATGTTATATTTACAAATGGCATGTATATGTCATGATCAAGGCCTCTGGCTTCCCAAATCACTTGCTGGTGGATATAACTGCATAATTAGGCACACCTTGACAGAGATCTAGGAGTCTGATAATGAATAATCAATTAATCACTCAAAGAGGCTGTATCGTACAAAAGGCTTAATGAGAGAGAAATAGTTTCTATAGTTAGCCTCATGAAGTCAGAACAATTCAATTCCTCAGTACACAGGTGTCTGCGAGGAATCCCTAGATTACCCTTGGTAACATGGCAGTAGCAAGGCCTTCCTCAGAGACTGTATGTGACACATAAATAGCAACAACATAACAATATTGAAGTTAAGAAATAAGTATGTAAAAAATACCAAATCAATGCAGCCAAATTATTAAAATGACACTAAAATGAATACTATCAGATGAAGGGCTCAGGAGTTCTAAAAAATAGAAATGCCTCATAGGAAGTAATGGGAACCAAAATTCAATGCAAATCAATGGAATGCAGTTGACCAGGTCCTATAGACCCCTGAGGCAGATAAGTAATGGAGGTAATACAGTAATGACTGTTGGTTCACCATTGTCAAAATCACAGAAGACTGGGGCTGAGTACCCTTTCTGGCTAATCGCCATTGGAACAGGTCAGAAAAAGTTATGGTTCATCACTGTCAAAGGTTTTACCTTTGGATTTTGTGTATCAATTATTTTATTGATAAAATTAAGAAATGAGAAATAACTGTAAATATAGTGGCATGCAAGTCCAATGTATACCCATATAGAGATATAAACATTGATTATGATAAATGCACCAATAGCACACAATACTTATATATAATATTGAAGTGAGATAGAAAAGGGAAGCGAGGAGTGAGAGAATAAGCTATAGAAAGACAAACGTGAAGAGAGGGAGGGAAGAAGGATAGAGAGAGAAAGAAGGGAAGAAAGACGGAAACTACAAAGCAGGGAAGAAAGAGAGGGGATGGGGAGGGAGGGGAAGTGAGTACAATGATGGTAACGAGGGAGAAGCAAGAGTCTAAGCGAAATATGGGGGAGAGGCCATCTTGCAAAAATGGGGACCATATAAGAAGAAAAGTATCTGCTTTGTCCATTAAATTGTAAATGATCTTTTCATATGATGCGGTCTTGTACATCTCCGCCAGCTATTCGTCATGTGACGTCAATTGTGGAGAGCGCCAATGTCGCAAAATATAGATTTTATCAGATAGATTTTAGCAGTGAAAAAGCAAATTGAATTTGAAATTTGGATTTTGAATTTTTTTTAGAGAAATATTCAGCAGGGCATGGATGGAACTTGTAGCTGAATAGGACTTTGCAAGATGAGATTCTTCGTTTTCATAGTCCTGAAATTCATGGGTAAAAGCTCCGGACAGGACTAACTAGGAAAAGGCAGCCTGTAAGGGCACATGTTTTCTGGGTAAGGTTGGCACCTTATGCCAGTCCTTCTTAGACAGAAACTATCAATGTTCTGTAGCTTCTTCCCTTGTACTCAAAAAGTCTACAATTGCCAAACCTCCAGGAAAGTTTTCTTGGACATCAGACCATAGGGTAAAGTTGCATAAGGACCTCTAAAAATTGACCACAGACAAATGTTCATTTGCTACCGCTCTGCTGGTTCTGCTCCAAACAGATTCACACTATTGTTTCTTCAGGTACTTCCACATTACCCTAGCTTCAAAAGATCCAATAGCAGAGAGGCACACCTACTCAGGACCTAGATCCATTTTGTTCTTGTGGGTGAAAAGGAGGCTAGCTCCCTAATACACTGCATCGATTTCCAGTTCCACTGATTAGTGTAAAACTACTGACACCTCTCCATAGTCATTTAACAGGCAGATGAGGATTTTTCCAGCAGCCAGAATGCTATCTTCTCTTGCTCTTTTCTGTTCAGCTCTTTCTCTCAAGTGAGGAAGAGTTGTTTTTGAAGGTAAAACCCTGCTGCGATTGCTCCTGCACACTTTATGCCTATCTTGTACTACATTGTGACCATGTTCATGTCTCACCAAAGAGCCTTACTGTAAAAGCAATCTGACAGGTCCTTTGCCTATGTTACAACGTCTGGATATAGTAGTTCTAAACCTTGGCTGAAATTCTCCCTGTCTCTCTCTAGCTCTGTCTGCCTGTTCTCAGCTTTAGGAAAGGAGCTGATTGAAAAGCTCTATGTGCCCAAAAGTCATAGCACCTGTTATCCAGAAGACAAAAATCAAGGAAAATCAGGTGAAAGAAGCTGAAATGAAAAATGTACTACAACGCCTGAGTCATCACTGAATACAAGCTTTAAAACTGTGAGGAAAACCTTGCTAGAGATTATGGGTAGTAATTAAAACCATAATTCACAGTGGGATTCACAGGTGCTAGGCCATCATCTGACAATATGGCTGTGGGATATAGAAGGAACACAGAACAAATGCATTATAGCTTGACACAGAGAAGGTATTTGAAACGGTATGCAAAAGCTAGCAGCTGAAGATGCTGAATCAATATAAGATAGCAAAAGTATTCTTAAAATGGGCCCGTTTCTTATCCAAGCACTTGAATGTGACTCTGGTAACAAATCGTCTGATTTGTGAACAGTTTTTTATTTTATTTTTTTTATTTTTATTTATAGGTATTTTATTAAAGTCATACAATGCTCGAACAAACATACAGGCTTCAATAGAGAGAGGTTATCCATACAGTACATTGCAATATTTAAACATTATCATCAACCATACTATCTTATCTTATACATCAATGCACATCTATACAGCTTGGTGTGATTGGAGATAGTCAACCAAATGCATCCAGTAGTCTCTGGGTTTGGACCCGGAGGGTAATTCTTCCTCATATGTCTTTAGTGTATCCTTACAGTATGCCATATCCTTAACCCACTGTTTGGTCTGTGGGGTTTACCTGCTACCCCAAAACATTGAGACTCTTCTTTTTGCCAAGAGTAATGCTATCATGCAAAATTTACGTTTGGTGGAGCGTACATTGCGTACGAGGCCTAGCAAACATGTTTGAATTGTACAGTCGATGGGGATTCCCAGTATCTCACTCAGAATCTGAGCAATGCCTGTCCAGTACGCTCTAATTGGAGTACACTGCCATGCAAGATGAATAAAATCGGCATTATCCGCACCGCATCGTTGACATCTTGCATCTGGACGAAGGCCATATTTGTGTAATTTAGCAGGGGTATGATATGTTTGATGCAGGTATTTATAGTGCAGTATGCGTAGATTGCCATTTGGAGTGAGCATACTAGTTAAGGTGCAGCAGGTAGACCATTCTTCCTCTGTGAGGTGGGTATCGAGCATGGCGTTCCAACGTTCCAGTGCTTTATATGTATTATCATCAATATCGTCTTGGAGTTATGCATATAATTTAGTCACCATGTGGGTGTTGTGGGGTGTGGTAATAATCATTTGCAGGGCATTCATTTGTGGCGGTTCATCAGGATAAGTAGGATCTAGCTTTTTAATGGCTCCCTGTAATCTATGGTAAGTAAATTTAAAAAGTAGCGTCTGATTGCTGATATAGAGAAGGTCTTTGGGCTCTATAAATGTGCCGTTAGTGTATAAGTCTCCCATTTTTCCTATTCCCACTTGTTGTAATAACGCCATTCCAACCTTTTCTTGGGTAACTGATAAATCTGGGTGAAATTGTAAGGGCATCGCCGGCGCGTATAATGGTAATTTATGTGCCAGCTTCCCCATTCGTTGCCAAGCTGCGTTAGTAGTATTGATTGTGTTTATTTCGTGTGGATATATCCGGGTACGGCGGTAGGGTAAGATAGTACGTAGCGGGATTGGATGTGCATCCCCGTCTTCGATCGCTATATGAGGGAGGTAGGGGACGGGGTGCTACCAGTAGTGTGCATATTGCGCTTGGGCGCATAAGTAATATAGGAGGAAATCTGGCACCCTAAAACCTCCTTTGGAGAAAGGCAATGTTAGGGCACGTAACTCGATACGTGCTTGCTTGCCTGTCCATATGAGGCGAGTTACGGTAGTAGTTAGTCTTTGAAATACAGCCCGTGGTGGGGTGATGGGGATGTTATTAAAGAGGTATAGGAATTTAGGCAAAACGACCATCTTGATTATGGCCAGTCGGTCTGCCAGGGAGAGCGGCAGTTGAATCCAGCGTTTCACTTTCTCTTCGAGCTTGCTAATTGCCGTCCCATAGTTTGTGCGGATAACTGTTTCGGGGTCGCGTGATACCAGATACCTAGGTATTTGACCGGGTCTGTTTGCCATTCAAGTGGAAACTCCGCCGGGTGGGGCTGGGTAGTGTCTGTTAAAGGGATAATAATGGATTTAGTCCAATTAATTTGGAGACCTGAGTGTTGACCGAATTTAATATACTCCCACAGTAATGGGGAAAGATTTGCAGTTGGATTTTTGATATATAATACCATATTGTCTGCGTATAGTGATATATTTAATGGTCTTTTTGGGAATTGTAGAGCTGCATATTTATGTCCCTGTCGTATTTTGCACGCTAGTGGCTCTAGGGCAATTGCAAAAAGTAGGGGGGATAGGGGGCATCCCTGACGTGTGCCTCTCTCGATTTTTATCGCGTCTGATACATATTTATTTACTCTTATCCGCGCTGTGGGCGCCGTGTATAGTATCTTAATCCATTGCAGGAAGATTGGGGGGAAGCCCATTTTTTGCAAGATTGTGATGAGATATGTACATTCGATCGAATCGAATGCTTTTGCTGCATCCAAGAGGACTGCAGCTGCCTGGAGATCTGGGGCGAGGTGATGTGATAGTGCAAATAACGTTCGGGTGTTATGAATAGTGGAGCGACAAGGTATAAATCCTGATTGGTCTGGGAGTACGATATTGGGCATTAGTGGTTGCAGGCGTTTCGCGAGTAGTTTGGCTAATATTTTAGTGTCAGTGTTTATTAAGGACAAGGGCCTGTATGATTCACACTTCTCGGGGTCTTTATCGGGTTTCAGTAGGGCAATGAGCATGGCTTCTCTCAATGTGGGAGGTAGGATCTGATTGCAAGGGCGTCCCCATACATTTCTATGAGGTGAGGTGCAAGTAGCTCGACATAAGTTTTATAAAATTCGCTAGTGAAGCCGTCTGGGCCCGGTGCTTTTCCGTTAGGAAGTGTCCTGACCACCTCGTTGACTTCTTCTACCGTCACTGGTTGTGAGAGATAATCTCTCTGAGCATCTGACAGCCATGCTATCCCCACATCCTCTAGATAGGACAAAATCTCTGGCTGGGTGGCAGTAGCTCGTGACGCATATAGATCGCCATAAGTGTCCATAAATGCCCGTAGTATGCCCTCTGTATCATAGTGTAAAGTGCCATTACCATCTTTTATTTTAAGGACTGAATGTGCCTTGTGTTCTGTACATATTTTATACGCCAACACTCGTACTGGCCTGCCTCCCTCGCCATAAGTGCGTGCAATGTGATGTTTCGAGATGTATTTGAGTTCATCATCCGCAAATTCTTGGTATTCCGTCATAATCTTTCTAATGTCGCTTAGTATGGTCATGTTGTGTGTCTGTTCATATTCCCATTCTAGGGTGCCTAGTTTAGCCTCCCATTGGGTAAGTTGGGCTCGGATATCCTTTAGAATGCCAGCGTTTGTGCTAATACAGACTCCCCATATGGTAGCTTTAAACGCTTCCCATAATAAACTTGGATCGTCTGTGGATGTCTGATTGAAGTTAAAGTAGTCAACAATGGCTTGTTTAATAGTGTCGGTGTACGAAGAGTCTAGCAGTGCTTTGGCATTAAATCGCCAAATATATGGCGGAGGTGTATAGTGTGGGAGTTTGATAGTTAGCAGCACCGGTTTGTGGTCGGAGAGAGTTTTGGGCAGGTGTCGTATGTGTCGTGTCCATGATGCGACATCCTCCATCCCTAACCAGTAGTCGATGCGGGACCAGCTGTTGTGGACCGTGGAGCTATGTGTGGCCTCCATGTGGTGAGGATGTCTCAGCCTCCAAATATCTACCAACTTGGACTCGGTCATAATGTCCAGTACTACATTCACCGCTCGCTTATGTGGTTCTCTAGATAATCCCAATCTATCTAAGTTCTCATTTAGGGATAGGTTCAGATCGCCGCCCCATATTAATGCCATTTCAGGCAGTTCACCCAGTTTGCGCCATATTGATTAAAAACATTCTGGATCGTCCACGTTCTGACCATAGGTATTGATTAGGCCTATGCGGTGTCCCCTGATCTGTCCAGTAACAATTATATACCGACCTAGGTCATCCGTTAGTGTGTGATCTATATGAAATTGCATTCCTTTTTTCACTAGTATTATCACGCCTCTGGAGTAAGATGAGTATGAGGAGGTCAGTACAGTTTCTGCCCATTTGCTCCATAATGTACACTTAGATGTTTTGGCCAGATGAGACTCCTGTAATAGGGCTATGTCTACGTGAAGTCTGTCAAGATAGGCAAAAATCTGGCATATCTTTTTCGGGTTATTGAGCCCCCTGACATTCCAGGATAGTAGGTTAATATGCGATGGTTGTAGTCTATCTATAGCTGTTGGTGTAAGATATACCTGTGGTGAGGAGTCGTCTACTGGTTATGTCACAATCACCTGTCGTATTTATCAATAGTATGGTTTTACATAGTCGATTATTGCAAACTCGAGTGATTGCGGTGTACTGCGGATGAAGTAGCCTGTAAAAACAAAAACATCCCCTTCTCCCCCACCCCCCGCCCACTTTGGCATCCCAATAACGCCAAAGACACGCCCATTGTAACAACATCAACATAACTATAACTGTGTTGGGGAGCTCCCTCTCAGGGGGAATCGCCGAGTGCACGCATCAACATCCACAGAGGTGGATGTGGTCGGGTATTACCTAGTCGGTTTGGGTACATAGTTTGAGATAATTAATGTGCTCAGCTGATTAGAGCCGTAGTTCTCCCTGACTTCCACAGTCATGATAGTTAGTGCCTATCTAATGGCCCATGTATCGCCCACATCACGCCGCTACATTATGATAGTCTGACTGTGGGTGAGTTCGCAGTATGTATCGCAACACATAGGCCCATCCATCTCGCCCTTCGTTAAAGAAAAGAGGCCTCATTCCTGCATTGTCTACAGATATCTTACATCTATATGTCTGGGCAATAGTCTAGTAGCTGTGCCCGGCGTGGATTACCCGGGCTGTAAGTCTGTGGGCCATTGATATGATTTATATATGAGTATACCTGCAAGTCTGGATACGTTGCCTCACAGTGGGGCCAGAGCTGTAGACATGTTTCTTATATCTTACCACCAATGCAAGCCGGCTCAGGCCTAGATCAGGCCGATGTCCAAACGGGTGTGCGATTTTGGCTGGTAAGTAGTGATTCCAAGAGGTCAAATGCCGTCCCAGAGTCCAGAGATGCAGCACTCGACTGTCGGGAATTCTTCATAATTGTGCCACAGTTAGTGTTCGTGATACGATACCCAGAGTTCGCAGTGTGTATTCTGCCGAGTCTTTTTGTTTCACATGTTGTCTGCATCAGCAATGATGCATCTGGTATCCGCATTCCTTATAACAGCTTTACATTTGCGGGTGCCTTAATTAGAGTCCGGGTCTGTTTCTCTACGACTTTGCGATTTTCTTTTGACGATTGCCTTCTTTATGAAATCTTGCGCGGCCTTCGGCGCCTGTAGTATCGCCACCCGCCCTTCGGAGGTCACCCGCAGTCTGGCTGGGTACAGCATCGCATATTCGATGCCCAGTTCTCGTAGTTTCTTTTTTGCAGGGTTAAAGTCTCTGCGTGCTGTCTGAACCGCCAGGGTAAAATGACAGGTTATTGCCTTGGTAAGCGATTTGTTGTTTCTCCCGAGCCATCCGCAATACTGCATCACGGTCCCTGTAGTTGAGGACCCAGGCAATTATGGGTCTTGGTGGGGCGCCTGGTGGAGGTGTAGGCACCAGCGATCGATGGGCTCGCTCAATGATTAGCACCGTGGAGAAACTGTTGGTTCCAAATACAGCACGCAGCATGTCCTCCACGTATGTTTCCATCCGTCCGGTGTTGGTGCTTTCGGGAATTCCTGCAATGCGAATATTATTGCGGCGTGATCTCGCCTCCAAATCTTCGGCCCTGTTTTTAATGACCTCCAGGATCTTCTCCATTTCTGCGCATTTACGTGTTGTAGAATTGGATTCGTCTTCCACTGCAGTTATGCGGTCCTCTGCCGCGTCTAGGCGTTCTCCTTGCTTATCCAATTTAGCAGATATATTGTCAACTCTTTGGGTGAGTGTGTCCAGTTTCCCGTTAATAGCCTGGAGGCTTTGCTGTATACCTTGGAGGGTGGTTTCCATGGTTTTGTTTGTCGTTCGCTCTGTGTCCAACTCAGTGTCTGAGTGTGCTGTTGCGCCTTTAGGATTGCGCCTAGTGTCGAAGGAGATTTTCGGTTGTTGCCTATCTGGTTTACCCATAGTATCGGCAGGCGTGGGAGAACAGTTGTCGTCAATGGTCTGTTCGCAGGATGTATGGCGTAGTATTTGGTGTCTTTGCCGTGATGTTTTAATGCAGGGGTAGGATAACCATCCGTAGCGTATGCCTCAGCAGTTTGCGTGATCCCCACTATATCTGTGAAACGGCGTTAGCTCACAGAGATGCAGCGTGGCTGTGCAGGCTTTGAAGATTCGTGGAACCGGCGCGCAAGGCATAAACAGCAGGGGTATGGTGCAGTTTGATAGCGGTCCCGCATTGGGCCCGGTGTTACTGGCAGTTCCGTATGCACCCCGATGCATCCGACCTGGCCAGTGTTCTGTTCGCAGCTCGCACGCTAAGGTTTCTCTCCAGGACACTCGCTGGGGCCACTGGTATTCTTCATGGCGAGACACAGGGGGCCGCGCGGGCACCGTTCTTGGGTGTAAAGTGTTGGTCAGTGGGTGTCGTAGAGACAGCCAGCTGCCGGCGCGGTCTTGTGGTCGGTGCAAGTTCTCAGGGTATACGCGCCGGTAGCAGCTTGTTGTGTTGTTTGCTAGGGCGCATGGGCGGCGCATAGATTTGGCTCACCTTCACAACATGCTTCATTTCAAGCGGTGATGGGAGAGCTTTGGTGCAGGATACACATGATATGGCGCCAAGCTGGGTCTCCCTTGTTTCAGATATGCGGGTGGCGTGGTGTGCTGCGTCAGCGAGGTATGGCACGAATTGCTTTGCGGGGAGTTCGCCGCACTTGCCTGTATAATATTGTAGTCGCGCCGTGGGCTAGGTCGTCTGCCCCTAGAAATCACATCGTTGGTGCACTGGTGGCTGGAGGGGAGGGCACCTCGGTCAGGACGCTCCAGTGTCTCTTCCATCCGTGGCCCAGTTTCGCCATTTTGTCTGTCTCTGACCTGTGCCGTTTATCGCGTGGAAATGGTGTGCCTCAGGATAAGCAGGTCTCCCAATCCGTGGCAGCAGCGTGTGGCGAAGCGTCGCAGGTTTCAATCAGTCCGTTCCTGGCTGCACATCGATCTGGTTGGTGGCATGGGGATACTCACTCGCCCATTCAGTAGTCAGCGCACACCGCCGCCATCTTAGGTCCGATGAGGGAGTTCCTGCGTTTCACCTTCGTGGCTGGTTTTCTCTTCGTGAAGACTTTAGTTCTCAGAGTTAACCCCGTCCATCTGTCGCGCAGTCGTTCCGATGTAAGAATCAGCGTTTTTTATATATTAATGTCACCCAAAACAATAGTTTATTGACCGATATTGTCCCCGACCAGCGGAGCAGCCTCAAGGAGAAGCCATTACGCAGCGCGCCCTCTAGCGCCCCCCCTGATTTGTGAACAGTTTACCCTGAAAACAAGTTGATGCCTCTCCTCACTAGTGCTCGCCCTAGACCTGCTACTAATCCAATTTAGAAAAGGTCAATGGATCTGTGGAATTATATAGAGGAAATGTCAGATCAAATTAGTGCAGATGAAAAAAGCCTTTTCAAGCTGAAATATGCTGATAAAGCCTTTCCATTGATAACAACAGTAACAGAACATTTTGAGAAGCTGACAGAATTAAAGTTAAATAAGCAAAAACAGGGGGGCCTGGCCTGGACGGCCATCATGGCAGCTGCTCTTTAGATCAGCTCCACACTGGAACCCCAGTATACATAAATAATCCTGAACCCTAGCTGCCATTGATCTTTGCTGACTGCCTACCTGGTCCTGCGAGGTAGTGAGGCTACATCCTAACCCACGAGGAGCCCTGCAAGACAATCCGGGTGCCTGCTGGCGACCCGGTGCCTGCAGCACAGCCTGGTGACGGGAGGCCGAGACCCATTGTGTTGGAAGGGGCAGTTGCCCCCCTACGGATTACCTGAGGGGACCGAGCGCTGAGCCCTGACTGCTTCCCTATCATGGCTGCGCACTTGTGTCCCTGCGCTGAAGGACCGGTGTTGCCCGCGGGCGAGGGGAGGCAAGGCGCTGGCCTAGACTCCACCGGGGCCTTTCACCTGCCCCCAACTCGGATCATCCGCAGGGTGCTGTGGAGACCCTGCACAGCGGGACACTGCATCACTCCTACCCTTAGGCTGAGGAAGTGATCCTGCCAGGCCGATGCCCCCTGTGCTAGTGCGGCTTGGCCTGGCTCCGCGGTGGGCCCTGAGTCAGGGAGTTTTGCCAGCCCTCATGACCTGAGACTGCCACTCAGGGGAGCTGTGGCACGGCCTGCGGCACTCCTCCCCACACACCTGCACTTCCATGATACACCGTGGGGCACCCATGGAGCCGCTGGTTGGGCTCTCCTCTTTGGCGGCGATTGTCCTCTGTGGCTGGATGTGACCATTGGCCCCTACTGCTGGCTCTGGGGGCGATTTGGTGGCGCTTGGCCTTGTGTTGGGCTGCGGAGCACTTTCATCCGCTCTGACCCCCTTCGCCTTTCTGGCTACTAGAGAGAACTACTCCTGCTTGGGTCCGTCTTGTGTCCACCAGGACCCTATCCTGCACTGGGCCCCTGCCCCTGTGGCCCTTGCGGGGCCCGTGGCTGACCACTGCTGTTGCTGTGGGGCCCTCTGCATGGAAGCACTCTGTTGCCGCTGGCATGGCCGTGTGGAAGCTCTGGTGGTGCAATAGGGTCTTGCCTTCCACAGAGGTCCGCTCCTGACTTGGCACTCTGGACCTGAAGCACTTAATTTTGTTCCTTGATCACGTACCTGGTAGACGTATTTCTCTCTGTGACCTCTCCATGTGTGAGATGCTGGGCCTTGGCCCTGTGGACTGGGAGTAACTCAGACCTCTATTAACTCACCTCTGTGCCTGCCTTCTTTTTCCCTTGACATAGTTGGGCCTACTTGTCTCTCTCTGTGTTGCCACCTCTTTCAGTGGTGGGCTGTGCAGTCGGACTGCTCGTGGCCTCCCACATCCTGGAGCCCTGCCTAGAGCAGGAAATCCCAGCAGTTCTTCGTAGTGCCCTGTACTACAGCCTGGCTGCTGATCAACTCTTCCATTGTCTCCTATATCTACTGCAGTTGGTGACCATCCCATCTGCGAGGTCAGCTGCTTGTGCTGCTGCGATTTCATGGCAAGTGGGCTGACTCCTCTTTACTGTGGGCCTGGAGGTCCAGGGATCTCGCTGTGATGGGCAAAGACAGACCTACTCGCTCTGCTACATCGCAAACTTGTATGGACCAGTGCAATATCGGGCCCACCTGCAGGCCCCTCTGATGGAGCCAGGCATGTCCCTCTGTCTACTGAACTCACTGCCATTCTTCAGGCCATTCAGAAATCGCAGGCGGCAGTGCAGTCAAACATTGGAGAAGTACAGATGGATGTAGAATTGTTACATCAAGCTCTCCGGAATGCCAATGCATGTATCTCTAAAGATAAATCCTGGGTCTCTACAGTTGAGTATAATGTCTCCACTCTCAAAGTCCAGGTCTCTACTTTGCTCGCCCATACGGCAGAACTTCATAGATGCGCTGAGGATGCCGAAAATCGCTCTAGATGAAACAACGTGTGACTAATTGGGATCCCTGAAGGTACGGAGGGCAATGCACCACAACTGGTGGCAGACTTTTTGGAGCACTGGATTAAATCATGGATGACCTCTGAGCGTCTGTTCTCCTGGTTTACAATAGAAAGGACTCACGGAGCACTGACTTCAAAACCTCCTCCTGGTGCCTCCCCCAATCGATAATCGCTTGCATCATTAATTACAGGGATAGGGATGCCGTCTTGAGGGAGGCTCCGTCACAGGTGGAATTCCAATGTAGGGAACACCAAAGTGCTCCTTTTCCCCGACTACACTCGTGAGGTACAGTAGCGATGCAGCTCTTACACAGAGGTCAAGCAAAAGCTCAGGGTCATGGGACAATACCACCTGCTGTTTCCAGCTAAGCTCCATGTCATCCATATCAATGAATCCCATTTTTCTGACACACCGGAATATGCCTGGCACTGGCTTACTGAGGATCAGCCCCTTCACAGGCCCTCCTGCATCCTCAGCACGTTGAGCACCCTCTGCTGAACTGCAGGATCTGCTGCTGTTGTCTAAACCACGCAGGCATCACAATCGCTCTCGTCGGAGAAGGAGAAGGATCAGTCCAAGTCATCTTCTCGATCTCCCCAGTTGTGGCCGTTGCCGCCGCGTTCACTGGCTTCAAACCCTGCCTCCGGGGGAAAGGAGGCTGGACGTAGACTATCCTACAGTCCCCACATCATCAGCGTCGGCAGCTCCTCATACTGACTGATCTTTCCCACAGTCCTGCGATTTGACTGGAACTGGGTCTCTGGCAGGTGCATGGTTTCAACTCCTTCTAACTATCTTATTTGTTCTCTTGGAGTGCTCTCTGATTATCTGTCCAACTGTTTGTTCATTTTCCTTGCAGAAGCTTCCACCAACCTAACTGGCAGCTAATGACTCATCATTTATTAAGTTGGGGTTCTTCCCTCTGATGTTTCTCTACTGTTACACAAGTTGTTTTCTTAATCCCTCTTTTTTTCAGGGTGACAGATGCTTCTGGGGTAGAAGTGTGGGGAGGCAGAGTTGGGGGGAAATTTATTCATATGTTGCTGTGGTTTAAGCTTAATAGTACATATTGCATGTATGCTAATTTTTCGTTTTCTTTTTTTGGGCTTTGACACACATCTTTCTGACAATCTTGACTGCGTTCTTCCAGTCACGACTCCCTGTGGTGCCTTACAGGCACACTCCCTACTCAGCTGCAGGCCCCTTCTTTACACTGCCCAACGCAAGGGCTCATACTCACCTCTCATAGCAATGACTTTTCCAGTGCTGTCTTGGAATGTAAATGGTCTCCTAGACAGTGTGAAACGTGCTGCAGTTCTCACGTTCGCCCACCTCCACCTTCTCGATCTACTCTTACTCCCGGAAACTCATCTTAGGGGAAACGCTGCCCCTTCCTAGCACGTAAGGTATATGATAGAGTCTTTCATGCGGGATACTCCTGTGGGTCCCAAGGGGTTGCTATCCTGTTGCGGCATTCCTTCCCTTTTATGGTCTTCTATGAAACAGGTGACTCACACAGCCACTTCATTGCCCTGACAGGAACGTTAGAAGGACAGGTGATCACTTTTGTATGCATTTACGTGCCTCCTGCATTTCTCAACACCTGTCCCCAGGACCTCTCCAGACTCCTTTACAATTGAGGAGGTTAGAGATGCGTTGTCTGGCCTGGCGCCAGGAAAACCACAGGGCCAGATGGTTTCCCTACAGAATACTATACTGCATTCCAGGCGACACTACTCCCCCATCTATTTGCCCTTTACAAATAAGTGTGTCACACAGGCGCCTTCCCTTCGTAACTGGACACATCCACTATAGTGGTGATCCCCAAGACACACCCTCCCTCCACCTCCTGTTCGGACTATCGCCTGATATCGCTCCTCAACGGTGAGGTAAAAAAAAATTCCACTATGCTGGCCACCCGACTCAAGCACATCCTTGATACTTTGATTCACCTGGATCAATGCTGCTTTATACCAACCCGTAGCACTAGGCATTGTCTCTGATGGCTTTATGTGGCCCAGGCTCACCATCATCGTTTGCAACATGACCTTGCCTTACTTTTTATTGATTTCCAAAAAGGTTTTGATACAGTGGTCTGGGGTTCCCTTCAGTTGGTGCTGAGATGGGCCGGCATCTGACCTCGATTTTGTTGCATGGTTGGTGTTGTTTACTCTCACCCTACTGCCTGAGTCTGAATTAACGGGGTCCTTTCTACAATTTTTTCTGTTGGGTGTGGGACTTGACAGAGCTACCCCTATCTCCTCTCCTCTTCACGCCCACCTAATCCGTATGGATGCTCCGCTTTAGTGATGGTGGTGGAGTACTTACCAGAAGGATCGCATAGCTTTGTATGAGGATGATGTCCTTTTGTATCTTGCGGATCCCGCCACGAGTGGCCCTCACTGTCTTCATTTATTGAGATGTTTTGAGGAGTCCTCCGGTCTGAAGATGAACCCCTCTAAATCCATATTGGTCCCTTTGACCTCCTCCAGAGACTGCTTTGACTAGCAGACGAGCCTGCCTTTACGTCGGCTCAGTTTCAAATATTTAGGCATTTAAGTCTCCCTACATTCAGAACTTACATGGACCCTTAACCTACAACCCTTAGTCCGAAGGCCAAAACAGACCTCACTAGGTGGCAATCCCTCCCTCTAGATATTTTGGGGCGTATAGCTCTCTACACAGTGATGATTGTCCCGTGGTTCTTGTATATCTTTCAGAATGTGCCGCTCCGCCTGCCACAGATGTGGTTTCAGACCCTGGATAAGATGGCCACAACGTTTCTGTGACACGGGTCCCGACCCTGTATTGCCCTTGCGCACTGTCAATGAGGCCTATATGATGGTGGCCTGGGAATGACTAATATCTATCTTCACTACCTGGCCTTTCACCTTCTTGTAATTCACAACTGATTTGATGGGGGATGGTCAAACCCTGCCTATCGCCTGGAGCTGTCCCTGTTGGGCTCTGTTCTATGGCTCTCCAATCCCCACCTCCTTGCCTCCAGTGATCAGGCTGGTGTTCTTGACTTGGAGAGCAGCACATCAACATATGCAATGGGATGCCAAACTTACAAAACAGACACCGCTCTAGCATTAGACTTGGTTGAGGGAAGTGGTGGCGCCTCAAGGCTTTAAAACCTGGGACCTTATTGGTATCACCCAACTTGGGGACATCTGGTCGGAGGGACACATATGCTCCTTCCAAGCTCTTCAGACCAACTACGCCCTTGCACACACCCAATTCTATAAATACCTTCAACTTCGACATGCTCTCCATACTTACGTCCCCGTGCCCAAAACTTTGCCAGAGTTAAGTCCCCTCGAGGCCAAACTCCTTATGGGAATCCTTGGCCGTGGCAGGACCTCTCAGATTTATTGCACCCTGGTCATCATTTCACCAAGTATGCTACATCATCTCAGAGCCCGGTGGGAGGATCGGCTGGGTCCCATGGAAGATATCGATTGGAGAGACGCAATGATGGACCCTGAGAACTTACTATCTTCAGTCGACTACGGCTGGTCCAAACCCATTATATCTATTCGGCCTATCTTCCCCTGACACTTATGCACAGGGCGGGCCTTTGATCTAGTCCTGCCTGTCCCAGATGTGGGGTAGATCCAGCAGATTTCTATCATTTGGTATGGTCCTGCTCCGTGGTAGCGAACTATTGGACCAAGGTGATACGAGACCTAATGGAAGTTCTTGGTTGGAAGGTTCCACTCTCCCCCCTGCTGAAACTGCTTGGAGCGTTTGAAGGGTCTGAAGGTACGAGAGCTGAACGATCGTTCCTAGGCATGGCTCTCTTGGTTGCTAAGCATGACATTGCTACTGAATGGATGTCCTCTACCCCTCCCACCCTGTCGGGATGGCGGCGAGTAGTTGACTGGTGCGCTCAAAAGGAGAGTGTCATTTTTTAAGCCAGGGGCTGCCCCCGCAAACATGGGCGGGTTTCGGGGAAGTGGCTAAATTTGCACGTAAATTCTGGTTGAGACCGTTTACCACTCTGCTATACCACTTGATTGTCGATGATCTGTGCAGTCGCTGTTTTTTCTTATGTGCTGTGCTGCTTGTGTGTCCATTGTTCAACTCTTGCCACTTTCGGTGGTTAAAATCAATAATATCTGTTTATCAAACAATGTAAACAAAAATAGACCTCCCCTATTGAATAACCCAGTAAAGTACTGAGCATGAACACAGTCACCCCTTGAAACAATCCACGGAACTGAAATTCTTGGAAATATTTATAATACCTGGGGTCACAAATTCTGCTACATGCTAACATATCCATGTTAGTATCCCACAGATTCCAGCAGATTCATGGACATTATAGTATCCATCAGAATCTGAATCCCCAGTATAATAAATATTTCTAGGTATTTAATTGGCGGCAACCTCTCTTTACTTTTCGCAGTAATGATGAAACTCTGATGAAACTGATTAAGGTAAAACGTACCCTCCCTATCACTCGAGGGGATAATAGTCTATGCATTCATATTAAATATTTATAAAGCACGCTTACACCAGAAGGCACCTTGGAACTGAGAGTGCAAAAATTATAACACCAGAAGCCCAGATGAACAATGCCTCCTAATCATTCACAATGGCATTCTTCAAACCATAAATTGAACTAAACTGTACTGAACTTGAGAAAGGTTTGTGCCTGATACATCCATATAATAATAACTGGGGTAAGAAATCCCAAAATCTGTTGTACTTTTTAAAGCATAGTATGCTGTATATATTTCATATCAAGATATAAGGGACAAAAGAACAGCTGACACGTGTTTCGCCCGTAAGGGCTTTTTTAAGGCTAAGAGTCTTATTAGTGATAATCCACCCATCACCCCGATAATAAACCATAAATTGAACTAAGACTTCCTCTGAACTGTGAAGAGACCGTGGTTGAGCTTATTATACCTAGAATGGATAAATGCGACAGGAAGATTTTGAATGCCTAACCTGCACCTATAAGCAAGGGCATTATACAAAGCACAAATAGCTATGATTAGTAGGGAAGGAAACGAGATACCTGTGTGGGTGTGCCATGAGAAATAAGTTGCTGAAGTTGTTAATGCCCTCTTAATACACTGCTGAGAGTAGAAAAGAGGGGAGCAGTGGAAATGGGAGAACCCAACTCTACTGGTATAAAATGTTGCATAGGAAATGATAAATATGTTCTGGGACAGTAGAATATCTAATGTTGTGCTTGCTAACATAACATTGCAGAAATTCTGCAATGACATTAGAAGAAAAGATAATATTGTGGAAGGTGTGTCAGGTAAAGGGGATGAGACTAGTGGACATGCTTGAGAGAGGTATGCAGAAATCGATGACAAGAGTAGAAAATGCACTCTAGGAATAGATCAATTTTCCAGATATTTTCACCTGAGATACATGATGGTTGGCATGAAACTGGTTGAAGAAGGGAAGAAACTCTGGAAAATAATAGCGATAGCAACTTACTTTTATCTGATATTGTCATAAGCACATAACTGAGGGACCTGAGCACTAAAATGGATGTTGAAGCAAGACCTCAGAATAATCATGGAAGGAAAGTTATGGAAGGACATACCAACCACTGATAAACTTAAGTAAGGAAGGCAATGTTGAGACAGGTCCTATTCTGTTCTATACAAATCCTGGTTACTTTAAGAAATGGCCAAAGACTTATGGACAACCTTGAACAAATGTTCAAGTGGGTCTGGATAAAAACCTCCTATCAATGCATGGTGTAGTGCTGTAAGGTGGTACCACCAGCTATGCATTTTACTTAGCAGATGATGAACTGAAAATACTTGTAGCTGATCAGGGCACTGGGACCTCATTGGTGGGGCTGGGGGAAGTCCCACTGAAAGGTTGGCCTTTGTGTGGGGGCCAAGCTTCCAAGCTTAAGTTACCCTGAACCTTTGAAATATGCAAATGTCACACAAGTGTGCACACACGCACATACAAACACACACATACCCCATCTTAACTCAAATCATGGTCACTGAGAGGGTGATTGCAAAAAGCAAAAGAGCCAAAGTACCATTATGCATGGTCTGGGATTGCACTATGAGACAATTTGAATGTACGTAAAACCATTGATTCTAGATTCCGCGTATGATTTCAGTAAATAGCAACAAAATCAAAGATCGAATAAGAGTTTGGTCAGGTGAAACACACACCAGAAAATTGCTCTTCAGTTTGATTTTCGGGTTATACCCTACGTGGAGCTATGCCTTTGGAAAGCTATCTTAAAGAGGTACATTGGAGAGTGTTTTATATGGGAAGACATATTAACAAAATAATACACTGTGTAATACAATAAAAACTTCAGTACAAAAACGAAAATAATAAGAAGACATGGCTGAAAAATAAGGGCAGCAGGAACGAGATCAGATAGTTCTCCTAGAGCGGGAGCTCTCTTTCAGAAATGGGGGAGAAAGAGTTAAAAGTTTCTCACTCAGGCGTGGAAAGAACATGGGAAAAGAATAAAGAAGATACCTTTTAAATGTAGAAGCTGAAAAAGAAGTTGAAAACAAAGATATGGGGTGGGGGTTGAGCAGCTGTTTGAAGACAGAAAGGCACAATGGATGAGAACTTGGCTTTATGTCAGTCAGTGACTTGAGACTGTCACATGTTTCCTTGTTGCATTTTCCTGTTCTTTCCGTCAATTTAGCTTTGTAAAGTCATGAAATTTGTTCCTCAAGAGGATAGGTAGTTAACTGTCTTTGCCAAGAGAGTCTCAAATGCTCTTTATTTAAGACACCCTAAATTCCTGTTATTCTATCTTGAGTTTGTGGAATCATGGGGCCAGTCTTGTGGCTGGGAATCTAAATTTAAGTCAGGGGATCTACACTGGTCTATCTCCTGGTGACATGAAGATGATATGCTCTCGCTTGCAGCAATATTCTCCTTGGAGAACCCTGCTGCCTTCTATCTAAAGGCTTCTCAAAGTCCTTCACTGGTTTTGGGCCTTTTCCTTAGGAACTCCTTGCTCTTTGCAATTTTTTAAGCTTATTTAAACCTGGCTGTTAACATCTGCATTTGCATAGGTTTAGGCCTCTGGGTGGCTGTTCTAGCACCACAAAACCCTCAAGGTGAATGTATGCTCAGCAAATATCCAACTAACACAACAAAAATACGACTTTCTCGTAACAAGTTTCTTCGGGCAACTGAAAAGCAGACTAACAGTAAGAGAGACATGAGCATGGATTAGTCAGGTGAGTTCGAGTTTTTCCACAAGAGGGCAGGGAAAAGACTGAAGGATCAGACAAAATTCAGATTTTGAAAAGAAGAGAGAAAGGAACAAGACCGAAAATAAGTAGGGTGGAACAGAAAATAGGTCAAGTGACACCCCTTTACTGTGAGCAAGATTGCTAGTAAAAATGATGACAGCCGAGAGGGGAGAAAAAAACAGGAATTGGTCACTCATTAAATTGCTTTAAATAGATGCAACGCTGAGTTGAGCTGCCTGGTACTCAAACCGCTACCATCTAAAGGTTAATCACATAAATCTGCAACGTGTGTATTAACCCTTTATATAATTATTTGATTCATTAAACCCTTGCTGGCCTGCAGCACTCTACAGAGAACATTTTTAGGTCGAGCATTCGAGACCTCTTGTATATACTTTAGTATATACTTATATGTGTATGTACTTTGTGGGCTCTGGAGATCAGCCCTAGGACTTGTCTGCTTCCGCTTAGGGACTTTTTTTTCTGTTCAACTGCCTCTATTTAACTGTCTTGATAGAAAACGACCAGTAGAGGTCAGTAAAATACCAGAATTGCTTTCTGCTTGTTTAACTGCCTCTATTTAACTGTCTTGATAGACAATGACCAGTAGAGGTCAGTAAAATACCAGAATTGCTTTCTGCTGAGGGACTTTCTTTTTTTTATTTTTCTGGCAACTGCCTCTATTTAACTTTCTTGATAGAAAACGACCAGCAGAGGTCAGTAAAATACCAGAATCACTTTAGCATTCTGTAGATTCCAGTCCATAGAAATTGTCTTCCACGAGCACCCGTAGACAATAATATTTTTTTCAAATCTTGTATTTTCAGTGATATGACCACCGAAGGCCCTGATTTTATATTAAAAACAGAGCTTTGGACTATACCATTTCCCTCTGAAAGGCAATATTTCTCTCCATGTGTTCCCATACCTGGCTTGTCACGCAGTTTGGTGCTTACTTTCCCTCCATGTTAAAGAACAGTAGATGTTTCAGCACCCAGGCTAATGTGCTGCATAGCTAAATACATATAAGGTCCCAAAGGCGAGACCGATTGCATTGCAAATGCTTGTTTTTGTAGTAGAAGCTTCTTGAACATAACATGCTCTATGCACTCGGTTACAGTTTGAGGCCTGGGGAGATGAGGTGATTTTCCCAGTCATGTGCTTTTTGCTCTCCAGCGGTTTTGAACAAAGACAACACAAATTGTAACTAGATCCTTTACATTTGTGAGCAGGGTAAACTAGCCTATCTAAATCATTGAACCGAGACTCAACATCACAAGTGAATCCTAGATTGCATTTGGAAATGCTATTGTTACTTATTTTGTACCCTGAACCTTTCTTTTCAACATATGGTAACTATATCATGCTAAATAGTACATTAAATTGGCATTAATAATAATCACCTGTCCTTTCTTAGATAAACTGATGAAAAAGTCAATAATTGTCAAGTCGAATCCTTCTGAGGGTACTTGCTGAGGGAGGTGAGATTGGCCGCCTCCTTCTCCTTGCAGACTAGCTGTTAATCCCAAGTAGGTAGATGTACCGGACTGCTCTGCATTGTAAAAAAATAAAATAACAATTACAAATGATACTAAAATTCAGAACATATAGTAAACATGTAACAAGCATTTTTAGATTGGAGCAGTATGGCGCTTCCCCATTCATACCGAACATAATTGCATCCTAGAAATTATTTGAGGGCTTTAGGTCAGCCTCTTTTGACCCAAGGGTTTCTTTTGCACTGGAAAGTTTAGCCACTGGTTTGAGTCATTGCCTTTTTTCTTTATAATGTGTTTAATTAGTTTTCAAATAGCAAGAAACCATTACCGATTGCCATTGTCCATGATGCAGAGGGAACAGCATAGATTTAGTGCAAGATATAGTCTGGTCAACATATACTGGCATTAACATTTTACAGCAATATTGTACTTGGACCTGTACTTGGTGCAGGGCAGTATGCATCAACCCCCACAACTCTGCCTTGTGTCAGACAAGGCACCCCCACTTCACCACAGACCGCCAAGCATAAATGTAGCCCACAATATTCTCCAGAAGGGCCCCAGAGCTTGTCATGATTCCTTGGGTAACACCTTCCCTTATAAATATATTTTGCTGCTGCCATGCATGAGTTCATGTCCTTCTCCCACTTTTCCAACTTGGGGGATCTGTAGCTGCCAATATCAGGCAACATTAGGTCTCATGACAATCAGGCCTACATTACACCGGAATTTCATATAGTTAGGATATCATCTTGAAAGCACTTTACAATAGGAACATCTTTGAACAACGACTTTACTACATGATGAAAAACCGAGGGAGCCAAAGCCAACCCAATGCGCATACTTTTAAACCTGTATTAAACCTGTAGGCCCTTTGGCCGTGATAAACAATGGCATGTGCCATGAATCACAACAAAACAATCTGGTAGTACGGAGATGTCATGTCTAAAGTTGTAAAAACCTTGGCATCATTGAGTGTTGTAAGTATTACAAGTAAGTATTGTAAGCCACCCAAATCTTGTCATTCAAATCCCTAAGATCTATGCACATCCTTATGGAATAATTGGGCTTCCTTGCCATAACTACTGGTGACAACCATTTCAAACTCTCTACTGACTCAATAAACATCACATTAGTTTTCAACTTAAACCTCATAGAAATAGGCACAAGACACACTTGTGCACCAGGAGCGGCTCGTGTCAGGGAATAGAGGCAGGTAGGGGTAGGAGGGGTGTGGATGGGGGACGACAGAGAAAAATAAAAAAGAACTTACCTGCGGCCCTCCAGCGTCATGCTCTTCTGCTCCTCTTCTCGCAAGCGCAGGCTCCCAGACTGCCTGACAGCCAATCCTGAAGCTGCTCTCATGCATGAGAGCAGCTTCAGTATTAACCTGAGCACCATGAATTAGGGTGCAGAGATGCTGAAGCTTCTACATAGGGCATTGAGGTCTAAAGAATGATCGAAAGAAGAGGAGTTTGAGTTGTCAAAGAGGCCCAATGTGCCCATGACCATAGAAAACTGGACAGACGCATTTCTGATATTTGCGAGCGTGCATTGTGATAAGTACCCAGTGTGTGTCCTTGTTTAAATACATGGACATGATTGGGAGAGTGCAGGTGACTTACAGGGGTTATGCGTGGTCACACTACGATGAGGAGTTCAGAGCCAGGCTGGCATCGGACCCAGAGGCAAAATGGGGTGAGATCGATACTGACCTGTACCAGCAAACAATGGGGTAAGTCATGTTTGGGAAGACCACATAAAGGGCCAGTGGGCTTCCTTTAGACTACTGTCCCTTTCAGAATTGCCCCACCTGGGGGGGGGTACACACCAAAGACCGCAGGGAGCATACAAGGGGCCTGTTGGGACATTAAGAAGGGAACCTGCACAAGGGAGTATTGCAGATTGAGGCAACAGGGCTCAAAATGCGCAGGACGGCACCCACTGGTGCAATGTTTTGGGGCAGGATACACCGGTCAAGGACACCAAGAGGGCTAGGGTTTTAAGAAAAACAGTCCGGACAGCAAGGACAACATGGGGCGGGGGCAGGGGTGGCAAACAAACACAGGGTTACATGGGCAAAGGCTCGTACACCCATTAGGCAAGACTGTCTGGATGCCTGGCTGACACACTACCCACAGGAGCAGGGTGTATTGTTATTGAGTCACGGTTTCAAAGAAGGGTTCAGGCTGGGATACGAAGGGCCTCGGTCCACAAGATGGGCAGAGAATCTGAGGTCAGTGGCTTCACATAAAGCAGTTGTGTGGGACAAATTGCTCAAAGAGGTTGATGAGGGGCGCATGGAGGGTTTCACAGAGTGCCCGATTAAGGACTTGATAATCTCTCCTATTGGGGTGGTGTCGAAAAAATATCCAGGACAATATAGGTCACCTGTCGTGGCCTCAAGGCGTGTCAGTGAACGATTTCATATCAGAGGAACTAACATCCGATTGCTATTCTTCTGTCTTGTGGTTTGTTGCCTGCCTTGTTATGTTGGCCTAGGACTAGCTGCCATGCTGCTTTTCTTTGCGCACGTTACACTGAGCCAGGGCTCCCTCGCCCTTTGCTCTTGCCAAGTTCTTTTGCGCTGTCTGCACTTTCTGTCTTTCACCTTTTCTCTTGTTCGATTTGGGCTCAGACTGCACAACATGTACAAGGTCGCATAACAATGTATTTCGGTTCTTCCTGATATGGCCAGTCTCGCGCACCCAGACATAACATTAGGCGCAAATGACATGAAACTTTGTGTGCCTTTAATACTGGGGTTGTTACTGGCGCTTGACACACACTTGGAGGAATCCTTTCCAGTGAGAAGAGCTGTGATTGTCTGCTGATGTAGTTCTGCATCTAGAGACCGAGGTATGAGGGTTCGCTAGTCAAAGCCCAGAGGTCTTCTATTTTTATAATAAACTATCTTACTGCACGGGGAGGGTGGTAATGTTATTTAGACATTTATCCACTGAGTTATGAAATGCTTTCCCCGTTTGTATTCTATGGAATTGTAACCATGCTGCTTATATTATTCATATGCATTATGCTATTAGTACTGACACGTGTACTGTACATTAGAGCACGTAAGTTGGAATAAATATTTTAACCTATCCAGTGTCTCTTCCTACGCACCTTGTGGACAAGTACGAGTGAGTGACGAAAGAGTGTTCTTGCTTCTGCGAGTCCTGAGATAAAGATACCGTGTTCTGGGTTGTCCAATCATTGGTACTTGGGTGCTAATGGGATGCTAAGCTAGTTGGGTTGGGGTTTTTGGGTGCTACGGTATATGGTAGGCAAACCACTGTATTCCGGGGTCCCATTATCCTGTGCATAGCTCTGTGTATGTGCAGAAACCTTATGACACTTCGGTGGATGTAGCCAGGGGATTGGTGGAAAGGGTGGGCAGAGATGGCAAAATGAAAAATAAAGTCAGCCTTTCGGCTACTGCCAGTACACCCTGATGATTTTCAGCTGTTAGGGATTCAATTTGATGGAAAAATCTTTGTGGATAAGGCTTTGTCCATGGGAGGTTCTATATCATGTGCTCTGTTTGAGCGATTTAGTTCCTTCTTACAATGGGTCTTCTCTTGGAAAACCTGTAAAGAGACGGTGACACACTACCTTGATGACTTCTTCTTGGTGGGCCGGCCCGGTTCGGCAGTCTGTCAGCAACAGCTGATAAGTTTCCAAGAGCTCATGGGGGTACTTGGGGTGCCCCTGGCGCCAGAGTAGACACAAAGTCCAAGCACAGTGTTGACATTTCTAGGTATTAGGTTAGATTCTGTGGCTCTGGAGGCACGCCTACCGGCGGTTACAAAACTGTATATGAGATTGTTGATTGACGACATGTTGGCCAGACAAAAGGTGACAGTGAGGACAGTACAAGTGCTGATAGGACACCTGAATTTTGCATGCCAGGTGGTTAGGTCAAGAAGGACATTTTGTAGGAGATTGAGCAGGTCATTAGCGGGTCTTACGTTGCTGCATCTTCACATGCATTTGTCAGCAGGGACGAAAGAAGATTTACATATGTGGCACAGGTTCTTGGAAGAATTCAATGGGATCCCCATGTCGGCACCAAAAGTTTGGGAATGGGATGTCAAGATATTTTCGGACGCGGCAGGAGCCAGTGGTTTTGAGCTGTATTGGCAGGGTAGGTGGTGCGCTGAGGAGTGGCCACGACACTGGAAGAATTGGGGCAGGAGTATCGCCTTTTTGGAGTTGTTTCCCCTAGTCGTAGTGGTCGCGGTGTGGGGTCATAACTTAGCGCACAAGAAGGTCATTTTCAGAGTAGACATCATGGTTGTGGTACATATGGTTAACAAGCAGTCCGCGAGAGAAGAACAGGTCCTTAAGTAGCAGAGGGTATTCATCCTTAGTTGATTGAAGCATGACATTTAATTTCAGGCGAGGCAAGTCCATGGTGTGGTCAACAACTTTGTGGACTCGTTCACAGTAAGAGAGGTTCCATGGGCTGGCCACGGAGGCATACATACGCAAGACGCCGGTGACTGCAGAGATGTGGTCCATAGAAGACAAAGGATGCTGCAAATGGTGGTAGGGTCATTGGCCGTTTCTATGAGGAGTGTGTATAGCCAGGCATGACAGGAGTTTTTAAAGGGAGGGGCGATGAAGAGGACATAAACTTGGGTGAGAGAAGAAGATGTTGTACAGTTTATCATGTCTCTGATTGACAAGGGTTTGTCTAAGGTCACCATTGCAGCTAAACTGGCAGGGATTGCATTTATGGGCAAGTTGTGGTGGGGTAATGCGCCTTCTGTCAGAGAGTTGGGTAGACGCATTCTTGAGGGCTGGGCCAGAGAGGTGAGGCCCGGGCCCAGGATCAGGAGGCCGGTGTCGAAGGAACTTTTAGTTAGGCTACTAACTGTGCTACCTAGGATCTGCAATAGTGAAGAGGAGGCATGGTTATTTTCTGCATTAATATCATAGATGTATTTTGGAGCTTTCAGAGTGTCAGAGTTGTTGGGGAGAAAAGGGGTTGTAGGTTTTGATTGGAAGAAAGTAGAAGTTGGGGGAGGGGAAGAGGCGTGGTAGGAATAATACTCAAGCACTCTATGATGGATCAAAGGGGCATGGGGAAAGTAGTGGTAATGGGGGCCAGTGAGATGCCATTGGTATGTCCAGTACGTTGGTGGGGTGTCTGGACGGAGGGTGACAGCTCCCCAACTACTGTGGGTACTGTGAAGAGCTCTGCTGCAGTTAGAGGAAGTACCAGAGGATTTCAGCACTCACTCATTCCGTATTGGAGTAGCAACGGACGCAGCGAAGTGGGGCTGGGGCAAAGAGAGAATCATGCATTTGGGGCATTGGGCTTCGGATTGTTATAAACGATATGTAAAATGCGGGGAAGCGTAACATGTAGTTTCCGCACTCACACATGTGTCTTTTCAGGTGCAGTAGCGGGGCCGGAGTCTGCGGGGCTGTCCATTTGGATAGTCAGCCATTTCTTTGTAAAATGGGAAGAACTACATGAACTGCTGAAGGGGAAAGGTGTGAACCTCGGGTTGGATTCTTCATTGCTTAACATACATTGGCACAGGAAAGGTGGTATGAGATGGCACGAACTCATGCCTTGCTTAAATAAGTTGATGATACGACATGCTTGCCCTGAAGTGTTAATTGTACATCTAGGGGGGAATGACTTAGTAGTTTGCAAAGTATTGGCCTTATTAAAACAGATGAAAAGGGATTTGTTGGAGTTCAGTCAGCAATGGTCGGGATGCTTTGTCATCTGGACTGAATTTAGCCCTAGAAGACAATGGAGGGGGGCCGAAAGACCCGCCGCTATTGATAAGGCCAGGAGAAAGATAAATAGATAGATAAACAGAGACATGAGGGTTTTCTGTAGGGAGGCAGGTTTCAGCAGGGTAGTTCATCCTGAATTGAAATAGGCAGCGGTATATTTTTTCAGAGGGGACGGAGTGCACTTGTCTCGCTACGGGATGTAGCTCTACTTGATACAGATAAAGGAGGACACAATATTGGATATCCGACGGTACCCCAGAGCTTCCTAGTTGGGTGGTCAGAAAAGTCTGAATGACTGTTTCTGAATTGTGTCTGGTAACAAGTATTTTACATGTTTACAGTTTAACTTTATGGTTGGGAACAAGTTACTCCGGGAGCAGGCAATAAGGTTAAGATAGGAGATACTTAGTTAGGTAGCTGTTTAGTGAAGTAGAGAAGAGGTTACAGGGTTAAAGTTCAACAGTTAATGACTGAGTTGGGTTTTTTAAATAGTTGCAAAGATAGGATAAGGGTGGGGAACCCTTAGGGGTGGGGGAGGAGGATATGCAGGTGAATCAATGTACAGCAAGTTGTAGTTTTGTAAGGCAAAGGCCAAGGGTAATGTTTTGTGAGGTGCACTGGTCTTCAATAAAGCGGCCTTTTTTACACATTTAGAGTGTTGGTGGTCTGTGCTGTTCCTTTGCGGCCCAACGGGGTCCAGCCTCCCTGCCACATGACCGTCGAAGAATGCAGTAAATCAACACAGAACCTTGAGGACCTGAATGGGTGAGCCTGGGAACTCTTAAAAAGCAACAGAGAAACACTGTTAATCTTCCCCTTGTGGCTCCTCCCAAAACTCAGAGGAAAAGTGAGAGAAGCAGCCACTAGCTGGACAAGTGAGAAACTGAACTCCCTACAACAACAATATTAAGGAATCCTCCAGACAATAACTTGACCCACACCCTTGATGAAAACATGTTATATACCACATTATGTAGAAAAAGACATAGGTGTACCTCAGTTCATCCCATACCAATTCTGATGCTCAAGATGAATGCAAACAATAGTGATCTTACACAACCTGAAAGTTGTTTGGTTTGATAAAGTTGGTTTTAGGGTTAACACAGTTTATTATTTCAATGCATGAACGAAACCACCTTATCAGTTACAGTAGGAAGTGGCACTCATTCAATAGGCCTAACCGACAAGATTGTGCTGCACTGGGCACTAGACCAATAGAGACAAGCAGGTTCTTTTTGTTGTTCTTCTTCATCCACTTTTGGGATGTCCTTTTTTTGATTGTGCTCAGTCACTTTAACGTGCCCCGGACACGGCCCGTTCTCGCAGTCTAGGTCAGTCAGGGGCCAGTTGGAAGTCTGTTGGTAATACATTGTTGTTGACGGTCTTGTGAAAGTGAGCATTGCAGACCTGGCATAACAATCCCACTCGCCTGCATTGAACGGAAGTCTAAGGGTGGGGGCAGGGCCCTACAGAGTGGCACGGGCAGAGAGTTTCCTTCTTAGGTCTCGCCTAGCGTTGCAGCGCGCATGCGCTGCTCGCTTTGCGAGGCATGCAGTATACACTATAGCGTGGAAGCTTCGTGGAAGCTCCGCCCACTCTCCGCCCATTTTTTTGATTGGCTTAGGTCCTAAATGCTGCCTTCCCATTGGTTTTAGCCTTGTTAGTCCCACCTTATGACGAGCATGTTGTCATTTGTGTCCTTCCATGGCTACTGGCCCCTTTACTGCACAGACTACTTTCTTCCCGTGCCTCCCCCCTCCCTCCCGCAGTCCGTGACTTCCCGCCCCCCCGTTCATGATATGTTGCCCGCACGCATTCCCATTTGCAACGCAATAGATCTCGCGTAAATGCGAGTCCTATTGCATTGCCTTGCCAATGCTTGTTTCTGTTTAAAGCACTTACTCCAAGACCAAACAAAACTGTGTAAACAGTTTAAGACGTAATTTGACAGTTTTGGACGCATCGACATCAGGGTGTAAACATGTTAATATAAGACGTAATTTGACAGTTTTGGACGCATCGACATCAGGGTGTAAACATGTTAATATTTTTCTTTTTTTTTACTGAAATGTCTGTTTGGAGCATCCCAACGGCGTGAGAATTATTGCACATTTAATTTATCTGCGAAATGGCTGGCGGCCACTTTGTATCTGTTTACTAACTCAAGATGGCCACACGCTGTACATGCCGAAAAGCTGAAAGTCAGCCCAGCACTGCTGCGTTTGAGTTCTGACCCCCCCCGGCCACACCCACACTCCAACCCCTGGGAGGGCAGAGTCCTATGCTGCAGCGCGAGTTAATATAGTGAACGCGGATGTCCCGCAGCTGGACTGTACGGATGGTGGAGCGGAGGAACGAATGGACAGAGAGAGCGCACCTTCCCGACAGCAAGTGAGTGTAGTGTTATTAATATATAGCACAGGCATACTAATGCAATCCGAATCACGAGCCACTTGAGAGAATGTATGGCGACGGAGTTGGTGCTGGAAAGCATAGAGTACCAGTAATTTACGGCGTAACTAATTATGAGCGCGATGAAATCATCCCGGGTGCCCAGCGCTATTAAAGGCCAATCTCTCAATAAGTTTACAAACAAACAAAAACTGTAGTCCAAAGAGAACTTAGTGTTAGGTGACCCCCAATAACCCTACACAAGGGAACAGTCACAGGTTGTGGGTCTTTTTCTTTCAGGACATTGGTTACAGGCCTAATTTACAAATCACCTAATCCTCATGTGCCGAAAAAACGTTCATGACGTTTGGTTCTTTGTAAAGTGCTCTAATCCCCTCGGGTCTCGCTCGTGCTATGATAAAAAAAGAAACGTTCCTGTAATGGGAATTGCCCTCACTAATGCGTTTAGCACCAGTGTTAATGTTATTGCTGTTAGGGTACTCTGGAGTGACTTTTATGTCGGGGCAAAATATTTTTCCTAAAAAAAAAGTGGTGAACACCATCATTGTCATTCCTAGCGCTCTTTACATATAGAGGCTTTATTCTGTTAGTGCGCTTGACTATATTGCCCTCCGTTTTCCGGGTTGGCCACCATCTCGATTTTATTGTTGGATTCAACTTTTGTATTTCGCTTTAGAAATGCGTTTTTGTGGTTCTTTGATTTTTGAGCCGTAGGCCTCGTTGCACTGCCATCTGCCAAACACCAAGCCTTTTACTTCGTAAATTTTACAACTGATTATGCTGGCAGTATTATTGTTGCATTCCTTGTAGGCATTTTGTTTTAAAAATGTGTGTTAGGGATCTTGGATTGTTGATTAAGAAGCCTCGCTGCTCTGTTACCTGCCTAGACAGCATGTACATCACTTCACTTTGAGAATGTTTATGATGTTATAGCTATTGTTTTTAAGTTGCTGTTGTAGATGATGTACTGTAGTTTTATGTTTAAAAAAAAAAATTGAATAAACATACAACGATGATGACTAGGTTTTGGTTATAGGTGGTGCTATTAAGAAGCATGCACAGTAAAATATAGCATAATAGATACTTTTGCTCGAATTACTATTACGTACGGAGATAATGTGTTTCACTTTGTATACCAGAGAACTATGTTTTTATGCATTTACGACGCAGGGTCACAGGAGCGGCAGTAGACCTCATGTATTAGAGCAAGGGCTGAGCAGCCTTTCAAGTAGCTTTGATATGTCAGCTGTAGTAGTGCACAGAAGAAAACATTGTGTCCCTTCACTACTCCCTCTTGATAGGTGTAATGCAAAGGATTTTATTGCTGGGTTTTAATGTTTTGTGTTGATTGATGTGTGCTAGTAGTCGTCGATCTGCTGCTTGCTAGAATTTTATACGAATGCATTTCCCCGTGAGGGAGTTCAGACGCGGATCACTTGTTCTCTGCCAATAAAGACTCAAGCTGCTCCTTGTTGGTTTGACACCCCTTCCCAACCAGGCATTAGGATTTGAGGTTGTTTGCTTATCCACTTCAGATAGTACGTGGCCCAGAAGTGTACTTTACCCTGCGACGTTAGGTATGGTGAAACCAGTTTGCATATAGCTATTCCCATGCACCTTTCAAATGGCACAACCTGAAAATGATGGACTTGTGTACTCCAGGGACATAAAAGTAGTGACATCTCATCTAGTTTATTTGCATGTCGGTCTGTGCGTCTTTGTTTACACGTCTCTGTGTGTTTACTTGTGTTTATTCATCCTTTTAAGCATTCTCTATCCCTCCACTATCCTTCTCAATCCAAATAATCTGACTAACATATCCACCACTCAAATTACTTTCATATTTTTCGCTATACTAATTCACCACTAATCCCTTATGGGTTCCAAAGTAGCGTGCTACTCACCGAAAAAAAAACTAAAAAAAAACTTCAACCCCCCCATCAGGGGTAGCAAGCACTATATACCTAATGTACTGCATAGCTAAATTCTTATAAGGTCCCAAAAGCGAGACCGTTTGCATTGCAAATGCTTGTTCTGCTCTGGGAACAGTGTGAGACTGGACACCAGTTTGTCCAAATTAATGCAAGCGCAAGTGTATGGCTGACTCAACACAGAAAATAAAACCTAAAACATTTAATTTAAAAAGAAACACAATGAGGGGGTTCATTGGTCATGTAGTAAGAAAAATTTGGACACGTTTTAAGTGAGCTTTTATATATCTTCCTCTTTTATTTCATGAAAACATTCTGACATGTAGACAGAAAGATGCACTTCCAATACCAGCAGCAGACTTCCAGTTAACTCCCTGTTGATCAGCAGTTTACTACAGTGTTCTGATGAGCAACTAGAGTGCTAACATTCTGAATTCATGCCAAAAGTGTGGCACATCGGACCACCATCTTGATGGAATCAAAGTGAAAAACTGAAACAGTTTCTACTGAGGATACTGCAGTAAATGAGGAGACTAGGGAGCTTCATAACAAATTAGTCTCTCAAGATGGCCACCAGATATTGGGCTTCTCTATAAAAGTGCATGAATGGGTTAACACATACTAACCATTCAGAAATGGAGTGACGAAATAAAATAATGAAAGATCTGTTTTTATTTGCTGCCTTCCGCACTATCAGAGGGTGCAAAGTTGAAAATGTTGCCATTAATGGTTGTTTTGTGTGAGAGCGGTGTGCCCTTCCAATGCTTAGGTTTTACATTTTCTGACCGTATTGTATCTATCTGATAAGACCAAAAAATAATATTTGATTTCAGGTAGGTGAATTACGTTTAATTTGGAGAAAAATTTATTGAAAAGGTATATGCATATGTGAGAATGTTATAAGAGAGTATCAAATATTTTTGAGAAAATATTGGAATTATATGAGGTAATGTATGAGTGGTTTTGTAAGTGGCTTTGTATATTTAATAATAGATGAGTAAGGTGCTTTATGAGTGTATGAGAATGTGACAGTTTATCTGATTTGCAGACTAGGTAAGTGAGAAGTTGTTTCACAATCTGTTGCTTTGAATTAGCATGTTGTACATTTGCTGCTGTCTACATGGCGTAGTTCTTAGTAAAAAAACTGTAGATTAGGAGTTCAGCTTTTAGTTAGCAAGGCAATAGAAGATGTGGAAATATTTACAAGTGTGTATATGAAGTGCTGTTCTCAAAGAGTGTATTTCTTTGAATTTTGGGTGTTGTAGTTCTGTTACACTGCTTTGTCAGACAGCTACAGAAGCACATATACATTCGGTCACTTACCCAGAAACTAATTGGGCATGCAGCAGATTCAAACATAGTTGTAGTCACATCTAAATTGATCTCTTTTCCATAACACAGGTACTGAGGTGTTTGTTTATAGCCACTTACATAGATATTTAGAGAGTCATAGAGATACTAAACTAGACAGTCACATACCTACACATTTACGTAAAGGTCTCATGGAACTGCTACAGGTGTACTACTACAATTTCTCAGATATGTTGGCAAGTACTGACACAACCTTCTCATTCATGTAGAGAAATACTCTTTCAAACAAGGATGATGCTTGGTAGTACAGGTCCTGTGTGTGCACTTTTACTTGTAGCCTGATTTGCCATGTAAAAGCTGTTTGTCAAGTCTTAACCCCTTCCGTGCTCATGACGAGCTCAGCTCGTCATGCTGCGCGGTAGCGCTGTGCGCATGACGAGCTGAGCTCGTCACGACCCCACCCGCGATCGGAATGTCCAGCACACGAGCGGAATTCCGATCGCGGTCAAGGGGTTAAATCCAAGTTTCAGTATGCACGTCACATGTGAGAGATGCTGTAGGTGTGCTATAAAGCATGTTGGTTTGTGCTTAAAAGATGAGAGATGTTAATTTTAGTTCACTAAGTTGCTTGTGCACTTGCACGTCCCTATACTTAGTACCACATACAGTATGCCATCCCTAAAGCAACTGACATACATGTTCAGAAAAACATAAAGCCTCTGTTTCAGCTATTGAGACAGCTACAGAAGCACGTATAGATTCAGTCACTCACAAGAAACTATTAATACATGCAGCAGAATCAAAGATAGTTGCCGTCACACCCACGTAGCTCTGTATTGCCTAACACAGGCACTGACGTATTTCTGCAGCCACTTACATACACATTTAGACAGCCGTAGAGGTCTTACAGCAGGCAGTTACATACCAGCACATTTACTTGAACTGATTGAGCTGCACTTCTACACTCTCTCAGATATGTAGGAAAGAACTGACATAATCTTCTCCACAATACAGAGAAATAGTATTTCAATATGGTTGATGGCTACTAATGCAGGCCCTGTCCATGAACTGTCACTGCAAGCTTCACTTGGCATGTTCTAGGTGTTTCTAAAGTGTCAAACCTACATTTTAACACAAATAACACACTTCTAAAATATGCTGTACGTATGTCATAAATGATGCTGTTTTGTGTGTAAGAAATTGACAGATGCGCTTTTGAGTTGTATAAGTTACTTGAGCACTTGTAGGCCCCTATGTGAAGTACTACATAGAGTATGCACTCCTAAAGCAACTGATATACATGTTCACAAAAGCATAGACCCGCTCTGCAACCTAATCCGACAGCTACAGAGGCACATATACATTCAGTCACTTACTAGAAATTACCAATGCCTGCAGAAGACTCAAAGGTAGTTGCAGTCACATGTTCATAGCTCTCTATTCCTTACAGAGGCACTGAAGAACTGTAACTTCCCTGTTAGTTTAAAAAAAATTCTATTTCCTAACTATAATGTCCTTGTAACCTTTGTTTTTTCAGTGAATTTCTACGTTTTTTTCATTCTGTTTCCTGACTATAACTTCCCTGTAACCTTTGTTTTTTTCAGTGAATTTTGAAATTTTTTATTTCATTTTCTAACTGTAACCTTTGAGAGTGGGTGTGTGAGTGGCTGTATAGGTAGGTTAGTGGGTGTGTGAGTCTTTGAGTGGGTGAGTAAGTGGGTCTGTAAGTGTCTGAGAGCATCAGGGAGTGGGTGCGTGAGTCTTTGAGTGGGTCTGTTAATGGTAACAAGACCCAGGTGTAAAATTCCTCTATGGTCACGGAGTTTTTGGAATTCGACAACTCCGCGTTGTGCCAAGAACGCAGAGCTACCGATAAACTCTGTACTTCGCAACGTAGTAGAATTTGTTTGTACCATTGGTGAGCGTGAGTGACCACTGCTGCAACCTGCAGTGTGCCAGGAGGCCCAGGCATTTTACAGAGTGCTTGAGAAAGGGGGCGGGCCTCTGACGTCTCAGCAATCCGGCTGTGGGGGACTTGTGGCAACAATAGGGGTTCTTGGCCCCCAACGACCCTCAGCAGCCAAGGGGACTTTATTCCCCAACCAGTAGTGTGCCAGGAGGCCCCTGTGCAGAGTGGTTGAGAGAGGGTGAGTGGCCTCCAATGACGTCCCAGCAATCCTGCTGTGGGGGATTTACTTGTGTCAAACAATAGGTGTTCTTGGCCCCCAACGACCCTCTGCAGCCTAGGGGACTTTATCCCCCAACCAGTAGTGCGCCAGGAGGTCCCTGTGCAGAGGGGTTGAAAAAGGGGGCGGGCCTCCAACCAGGTCTCAGCAATCTGGCTGTGGGGTACTTACTTGTGGCAACAATAGGGGTTCTTGGCCCCTAACAATCCTCAGCAGCCCAGGAGACTTCATCCCCCAACCAGTAGTAGTGCCTGTGAGAAGTTGGCCTGGTATATGCTGTCCACTAATTATAGTGGGCACCTTGCACCAGTCCAAACAACCCCTTATTGGAGATAGGTTAAAGACAACCTTTATTGAAAGCTATCCTAGTGGTAGCTATGGAGAGCAGCCTTCAGGCTAAGTCTTGAAGGAATGTAAAGCAGCTTGTTTTAACAGTCTATAATCTCTTGAGTGACCAAATGAAAGAGCACCACACCAGGTATATATTCAAAATATATGTATTTATTACTAAACACACCCCTCTAGTCTCTTTATGAGGCTAGAGTTCGAAGTACATAAGTTATAAGTTATTAATTCACAGTAATAGCACAAATACACGTTTGGGCCCTAGGGGCGTACCAAACCATATACCAATAAAGTGGTATGCGAACCACGACTGAACTAGACACTAGGCCTAGAGCCTCTAGAAGTGCTTGGACCACAAGGAACCACCCAAGGTAGTGACACAGGGGACCCACGGGAGACGCGTGCAGTGTAAATACACAACCGCAATACGCCGTTAACTTCTATGGAGAAAGTCGGGATCGGGAAAATAGAGAAAAGGGACACTTAAAAGAGGACTAGGACAAAACCCTTTGAGATCTAGGACTTTGAAGAGTCTCTACCCACGGGAGCACCGGAGTACTCGTGTTACCTCACCCAGGGAAGCCGGGTGCATAGGTGCCTTTCGGGGTCGGGTTTCGTCGTCGATTCGAATGGCGATCTGCTGCAAAGTGCTGCTGGCGGCCAAGAGAAAAGTGTCCGGGTGGATCCAAGAGTGGATCGGAGTTCTGAAGAACCTGAAAGCAGAGGGGACAGAGTCTGGGTCACTAGCCAGTGACCAGGAAGGCGATGGACAGATGCCCACCGATGTCGAGTGCTTCAGGTGCGCTGACAGTCATCTTGACTCTTCAGCCACGAGGTTCAGGAGGCGTTGTCGGCGACCAGGAGCAGGATTCGGGCTGGTACACAATGTTTGTCGAGTGCTGAGGTGTCGGTGACCGGATTGGACCCAACAAGCCTTGGCAACGGCAAGTCTCGGTGAAGATGTAGATCGTCGATGGTGCAGACCAGCAAGGTCTGTGGAACTCACCCAGCGAGGGTAAGTGAGGGCAGACCTGGAGCAACCAGGATGCCAAGTAAGAAAAGGATTGGCCTTCGTTGAGGGCTACTAGCCAATGGGCTAGCGACCGCGAAGGAGCCTCATGACGCCGCACGTGGAGCTGGCTTACAGGACACTCGTGGAGTGGGGGCCAGTGATCTTCGGTGCAGGTGGTGCTGGAGGCTAGGGCTACTCGGAGCCCAAAGCATGACTTCTTGGAAGACCCAGAAGATGATGCACTTGCAAATGTGCTCGGTGTCCAGGGGTCACGGTCTCAAGTCACCCACGATAGCCACGGGCCTCAGCTTTGCTGGGGACTCAGGGTAGCCTCGGGGAAGTTTGAGAATCCACCTCTGGTGATGCGATGACTTCGGCGTCCGACGGGAGCTTCAGAAATGCGAACTGGACAGATGCTTCTTTGGTGCCTGCCAAGCAGGGGAGTCACTCCTTGACCCCAAGGGAGATTCTTCAGTCCTCTAATCTTGTCGTAGAGCGTCGAAGGTCCAGGATTCAGTTTCAGAGTTTCGTCCAGGTATAATCTAAAGTCCTAAGGACTGGGTTCCTACCTTTATTCTAAAAATAGGGGTTGGACTACTCTGTGGCCCCACCTATGGGTGGGTCAGGGCAGAGGGGTGGCTACACCCCTTTCCCTTTGTCCAGTTCGCGCCAAAGCAGGGGCTGCAAGCCCCTGATCCGGTTTGAACTGGGGTATGCACAGGGACACCAAATGTGCCCCCAGTGCAGGACTTCAAAGCACCCGAAAGTGCTCCCGCCCAGCCCCAATACACATTATCCTGTCTGGGGAGGTGGTCACACCTCCCTGGGACAGGAAACCTATTGTCCAGGCCTCCCCTGCCGGAGTTTCGTCCAGCAGCAGGAGGCCAGACTCGTGTCTGTGGCAGCAGCATCCATTTTGTGATGCCAGGGCTCTGGAAAGAAGTTACCGGACTCGTCAGAGTTAACATGTCTTTCCCTCTAGAAGGGTGGAATGCTACCCCCGCCGCCAGGATTGGCGGGGGGTAGTATTCCAAGATGTTTGACACCAAACACGACATGTTTAGGTGCAGCCATTCCAAAGTTAGCATTTTACCGCGAGGATATAATGCGCTTAAGAGTATATGGTCAGGCTGCACTACAAACAGCATCAGAGATGGTCTCCGAACGCTGCAGAGGGGCCCTGCTCATGCAGGGGCACCCTCTCACATAGGAACCACGCACTCTGCCTTTAGGATTGATAAGGCCTGCCTTAGGAGTGACTTATAGGTTTATATGTGTGTATGTATTTCGTGATATAGGTAACCTATATCACAGTAAGGGGTGCATGCACCACCTTACCCAGGCTGCAGTAGCAGACCTGTGGTGTCAGTTTGGATGGCCTTCCAGGGGTGGCATAATACATGCTGCAGCCCCTGGCAGGCCTCTGAGGTACCTATGCCCTTGGTACATAGTATACCATATACTAGGGACTTATAAGGGCACTCCAGATCCCAATCAGTGATGTGCCTAAGGCACATGGAAACCATTTTAGAGAGGAAGCAGCTAGGCTGGGGTTCTGATTAGCAGGGCCCCAGCCAGACTAATGTCGAAAAACAGTGAAGCATCAGCAAAAAGTGGGGGTACCCATGTGAAGCAGATCCTACTCTCCTACACAACCCCCCCCAAACGTAGGGACATTAAACTAACCTTGCCCAGTTAAGTCTTCATGTTCTAAGTGGAAATACCTAGAGAGTCCATCTGCATTCGCATGGTTACTCCCAGGCCTATGTTCCACTGTAAAGTCCATCCCCTGTAGGGAAATGGACCACCTAAGCAGTTTGGGGTTTTCACCCTTCATTTGTTTTAGCCATAAGAGGGGCTTATGGTCTGTCTGAACCAGGAAATGTGTACCAAACAAGTATGGCCTCAACTTCTTCAGAGCCCAGACCACAGCAAAGGCCTCCTCTCTATGGCTGACCAACGTTTCTCTCTAGGGGTCAGCCTTCTGCTAATAAAAGCTACTGGCTGATCCTGACCTTCTTCATTCAATTGTGACAGTACAGCCCCTACCCCCAATTCAGATGCATCAGTTTGAACAATGAACTTCTTGGAGTAATCAGGACTCTGCAGAATTGGAGCAGTGCACATGGCCTGCTTGAGGTCATCAAATGCCTTTTGACAGCTAACTGTCCACTGAACCTTTTTGGGCATTTTCTTAGAAGTTAAGTCATTCAGGGGTGTCACTATTGATCCATACCCCTTGACAAATCTCCTATAGTACCCAGTCAGGCCTAAGAAGGCTCTCACCTGAGTCTGGGTAGTGGGAGCAGTCCAGTCCATGATGGTCTGGATCTTGCTCTGCAAAGGTTGAACCTGGCCTCCACCCACAAGGTGGCCCAGGTACACAACCTGACTCTGCCCTATCTGGCACTTAGTGGCCTTGATAGTCAGGCCTGCCTTTTGCAGGGCCTGTAAAACATTCCTGAGGTGGACCAGGTGATCCTCCCAGGTGGAGCTAAAGACAGCAATATCATCTAGATAAGCTGCACTATAGGCTTCCAGTCCTGTGAGAACTGTATTCACCAACCTCTGGAAAGTGGCAGGTGCATTCTTCAGACCAAAGGGCATTACCACAAATTGATAATGCCCACTAGGGGTTGAGAATGCTGTTTTGGGCTTTGCAGTATCAGCTAGTCTGATCTGCCAGTAGCCAGCTGTTAGGTCAAATGTGCTGAGATATTTGGCAGAGGCCAAAGTATCTATGAGCTCCTCTGCCCTGGGTATTGGATGGGCATCAGTCCTAGTGACTGCATTGAGACCCCTGTAGTCCACACAAAACCTCATCTCTCTTTTTCCACCACTGGTGTGAGGTTTCGGTACAAGGACTACTGGACTAGCCCAAGGGCTATCTGAGGGTTCAATAACTCCCAATTCCAACATTTTCTGGACTTCAGTCCTGATACAGTCCCTGACATGGTCAGGTTGCCTATAAATCTTGTTTTTAATAGGCAGACTGTCCCCAGTGTCCACTTCATGAGTGCACCAGGTGGTCTGACTGGGTGTCAGTGAAAACATATGTCTAAACTGATTGAGGACTTGCCTGCAATCAGCTTGTTGCTGGGTAGTGAGGCTGCCTGCCAAGGCTACACCATCAACTGACCCATCGTCAGGGTTCTGTGAGAGCAGGTCAGGGAGTGGGTCACTCTCTTCCTCCTGCCCTTCATCAGTAGCCATGAGCAAGCCCATGTCTGCCCTGTCCACATATGGTTTTAACCTGTTGACATGGAGAACCCTGTGGGGACTCCTGGGTGTTCCTAGGTCCACTAAGTAAATGACCTCACCCTTCTGCTCAACAATAGTGTGGGGTCCACTCCATTTATCTTGGAGAGCTGCTGGGGCCACTGGCTCCAACACCCACACCTTCTGTCCTGGCTGGTAAACAGTCAGAACAGCCTTTTGGTCATGCCAGGCCTTCTGAAGTTCCTGGCTAGCCTCAAGGTTTTTGGTTGCCTTTTTCATGTACTCAGCCATCCTGGAGCGGAGACCAAGTACATAGTCCACTATATCTTGCTTTGGGGGCTTGAGAGGTAACTCCCATCCTTCCTTCACCAAGCACAGTGGACCCCTCACAGGGTGGCCAAACAGAAGTTCAAAAGGGCTGTAACCAACCCCTTCTGAGGCACCTCCCTATATGCGAATAAAAGGCAGGGCAAGAGTATGTCCCATCTACGCCTAAGCTTTTCTGGGAGCCCTTTAATCATGCCCTTCAAGGTTTTGTTGAATCTCTCAACTAAACCATTGCATTGTGGGTGATAGGGTGTGGTGAACTTATAAGTCACTCCACACTCCTTCCACATTGCTTTTAAGTACCCAGACATGAAGTTAGCACCCCTGTCTGAGACTACCTCCTTAGGAAAGCCCACTCTTGAGAAAATTCCCAGGAGGGCCCTTGCCACCACAGGTGCTGTAGTGGTCCTGAGGGGAATAGCTTCTGGGTACCTGGTGGCATGATCCACTACCACCAGGATAAACCTGTGCCCAGAGGCTGTTTGGGGATCCATGGGACCAACAATGTCAATCCCTACCCTTTCAAAGGGCACCCTCACCACAGGTAGTGGTATCAGGGGGGCCTTTGTAGTGCCACCTGCTTTGCCACTGGCTTGGCAGGTTACACAGGAGCGACAAAACTCCTTACTGTCTTCAGACATGTGGGGCCAGTGAAAGTGAGGGACAATTCTGTCCCAAGTCTTGTTCTGGCCCAGGTGACCTGCTAAGGGAATATCATGGGCTAGGGTCAATAGGAAGCCCCTGAACTTCAAAGGTATTACCAACCTCCTGGTAGCACCAGGCTTGGGGTCTCTACTCTCTGAGTACAGGAGTCCATCATCCCAATACACTGTATGGGGACCACTAGCTTTCCCAGCAGCCTCAGCAGCAGCTTGCTGTCTGAGGGGTTCAAGGGAGGGGCAGCTCTGCTGCTCCTGGCTCAGATCTGCCCTAGAAGGTCCCCCTGTCCCCAAGAACTCAACCTGGTCAGGTTCAAGTTCCTCTGGGACAGTTCCTTCTTCAGGGCTGAGATCATCCCCCTCAAGGGACTGATCTTCCTCCTGAGCCAAGGGGAAGGCACTGCCTTAACCCTACTACTCCTCCTCTTGGAAGGCACTTGGTCCATTCTTCCAGGATCCAAGGCCTGTTCAGTGCTAGACATTTTGGCTTGTGACCTGGTCACAGCAAACACATCTGCAGGGATCCCCAGCATTTCTGCATGGGTCCTGAGCTCCACTTCTGCCCAAGCAGAAGTCTCTAAGTCATTGCCAAGCAAGCATTCGACTGGTAGGTTTGCACTTACCACAACCTTCTTAAGGCCAGTTACCCCTCCCCAGGAGAAGTTAACAACTGCCAGAGTATGGTCTGTTCTGACATTGCTAGCATTGGTCACTTGGTACATCTCACCAAGCATAACTTGCCCAGGTAGCACAAGGTCTTGTGTCACCATTGTGACACTTGCCCCTGTGTCCCTAAATGCCAAAGCCTCACGTCCATTGATTAAAGGCTGTTGTCTGTACTTGCCCAGATTACTGGGACTCACAGTGGAGGTCACATCCATGCCTCCATCACAGACTAACACAGCCTGAGTCAGTTCCCTGACTAGGTCAGAGCCCAACTCAGTTCCCAGGGTGAACCCTACTAAACCCTTTGCTGGAGCACTTCCACCAACTGTACTAGGGGGAACAGGTGCCTTAGGGGCATTGGTGGGTGCTGGACTGGAGTCTTTGGACTTGGTGCAATCACTGGTCCAGTGGGTTTTTTGCTTACAGACCTTGCACCATGGTTTTCTTTGGCCTTTCCCTTTGGTAGACTGTGAATCCCCACCAGAAGAAGATTTTTGGGGGGCCTGATGAAGACTTTTGATCTTTACCCTTCTCCCCACCCTTGTCAGAGTTCTTAGCATCTTGCTTCTTGGTTTCCCCACCTTGGTTCTGTACCTTCTGCTTCACCCTGGTTCTGACCCATTTGTCTGCCTTCTTTCCCAATTCTTGGGGAGAGGTCAGATCAGAGTCTACCAGGTATTGATGCAACAGCTGATTTTGACAGTTATTAAGAATCTGCTCCCTCATTATCAGATTGTACAATCCTGAGAAGTCACACACCTTACTGCCCATCAACCAGCCTTCCAGAGCCTTGGCAGAACAATCCACATAGTCTACCCAGTCTTGAGTCTGTGCTTTTGGGTGTCTCTGAACTTCAACCTGTACTGTTCAGTGGTTAGGCCAAACCCATCAATAAGAGCACTCTTCAAGACCTTGTAATTATCAGCATCCTCCTCTCTAACAGTGAGGAGCTTATCTCTACCTTTGTCAGCAAAGGAGAGCCACAAGATTGCTGCCCACTGCTCCTGAGGGACCTTCTGTACTTTACAGGCCCTCTCTAATGCAGTTATCCATTTGTGGATATCATCCCCACTCTGGTAGGGAGGGACAATCTTGCTCAGGTTCCTATGGTCATAGGACCTTTCCCTGTCTCTAGGGACATGGCTGCCACCATGGGACTCTAGTCCCAACTTTCTTCTCTCTCTAAGGAGATCTAGGGATTCCCTATCTAAAGCCAATTGCTTTTTTCTGATCTCCAGCTGAGTTTCCTCATACTGGACCAGTCTGGTTCTCCTCTCATGAGAGGATTCCCTCCTGTGAGAGGAGACAGAGCTCCCTATAGAGGTGCCAGAGTGGTTAGACTCCTGAGAAGGAGATCTAGACTTCCTGGGCACACTCTTAATCCTTCCTGGGGGACAAAGAGGGCATCATCTTGATCATCCTCATCATCATCCACAGGAGGGATTGGGTTATCCAGGTCAGGGTCATTGTCACCCTCCTGGCCAGTTTCAGAGGGGGGCTGGGGGTATTGGTACCCCTGGCCTCGTCCTCTTCTTCTGCCCCACCCTCAGCTCCTACCCCTTCAGTCCCTACAGGCTTACTAAGGTCATAAGCCACCAACAACTCCTTGAGGTGTTGGGTGGTGGGGCTTTGGCCTGTCCTTATTTTTCTCAAGTTACATAAAGCTCTCAATTCCAAGAATGGGAGTGTATCATACTTGGAGGGTGGAAGCTCAATGGCTTCCTGCAAGGATTCTTTGGATCCTGCCCTTAAAGACATTACTAGTGTGGTGTGGTGTATGCACTACCTACTCTAGTGTGGCCTACTAAACTCTCTTGAGTTGTAGAAAGGGTTGTGCTATCCCTTAACACACAACTCTAAGTTCAGTAGAACTTACTGTATTCTAAGCTTAAATTATATGTACCTTAGGTACCTTTAGTGGTTTTCAGTTGATCAATTCAATTGAGATTATCTGGTAAAACAATAGCAAGCTGGAATCCCACACGCTGCACACCAATGTGAGAAGTTGGCCTGGTATATGCTGTCCACTAATTATAGTGGGCACCTTGCACCAGTCCAAACAACCCCTTATTGGAGATAGGTTAAAGACAACCTTTATTGAAAGCTATCCTAGTGGTAGCTATGGAGAGCAGCCTTCAGGCTAAGTCTTGAAGGAATGTAAAGCAGCTTGTTTTACCAGTCTATAATCTCTTGAGTGACCAAATGAAAGAGCACCACACCAGGTATATATTCAAAATATATGTATTTATTACTAAACACACCCCTCTAGTCTCTTTATGAGGCTAGTGTTCGAAGTACATAAGTTATAAGTTATTAATTCACAGTAATAGCACAAATACACGTTTGGGCCCTAGGGGCGTACCAAACCATATACCAATAAAGTGGTATGCGAACCACGACTGAACTAGACACTAGGCCTAGAGCCTCTAGAAGTGCTTGGACCACAAGGAACCACCCAAGGTAGTGACACAGGGGACCCACGGGAGACGCGTGCAGTGTAAATACACAACCGCGATACGCCGTTAACTTCTAGGAGAAAGTCGGGATCGGGAAAATAGAGAAAAGGGACACTTAAAAGAGGACTAGGACAAAACCCTTTGAGATCTAGGACTTTGAAGAGTCTCTACCCACGGGAGCACCGGAGTACTCGTGTTACCTCACCCAGGGAAGCCGGGTGCATAGGTGCCTTTCGGGGTCGGGTTTCGTCGTCGATTCGAATGGCGATCTGCTGCAAAGTGCTGCTGGCGGCCAAGAGAAAAGTGTCCGGGTGGATCCAAGAGTGGATCGGAGTTCTGAAGAACCTGAAAGCAGAGGGGACAGAGTCTGGGTCACTATCCAGTGACCAGGAAGGCGATGGACAGATGCCCACCGATGTCGAGTGCTTCAGGTGCGTTGACGGTTGTCTTGACTCTTCAGCCACGAGGTCCAGGAGGCGTTGTCGGTGACCAGGAGCAGGATTCGGGCTGGTACACAATGTCTGTCGAGTGCTGAGGTGTCGGTGACCGGATTGGACCCAACAAGCCTTGGCAACGGCAAGTCTTGGTGAAGATGTAGATCGTCGATGGTGCAGACCAGCAAGGTCTGTGGAACTCACCCAGCAAGGGTAAGTGAGGGCAGGCCTGGAGCAACCAGGATGCCAAGTAAGAAAAGGATTGGCCTTCGTTGAGGGCTACTAGCCAACGGGCTAGCGACCGCGAAGGAGCCTTGTGACGCCGCACGTGGAGCTGGCTTACAGGACACTCGTGGAGTGGGGGCCAGTGATCTTCGGTGCAGGTGGTGCTGGAGGCTAGGGCTACTCGGAGCCCAAAGCACGACTTCTTGGGAGACCCAGAAGATGATGCACTTGCAAATGTGCTCGGTGTCCAGGGGTCACGGTCTCAAGTCACCCACGATAGCCACGGGCCTCAGCTTTGCTGGGGACTCAGGGTAGCCTCAGGGAAGTCTGAGAATCCACCTCTGGTGATGCGATGACTTCGGCGTCCGACGGGAGCTTCAGAAATGCGAACCGGACAGATGCTTCTTTGGTGCCTGCCAAGCAGGGGAGTCACTCCTTGACCCCAAGGGAGATTCTTCAGTCCTCTAATCTTGTCGTAGAGCGTCGAAGGTCCAGGATTCAGTTTCAGAGTTTCGTCCAGGTATAATCTAAAGTCCTAAGGACTGGGTTCCTACCTTTATTCTAAAAATAGGGGTTGGACTACTCTGTGGCCCCACCTATGGGTGGGTCAGGGCAGAGGGGTGGCTACACCCCTTTCCCTTTGTCCAGTTCGCGCCAAAGCAGGGGCTGCAAGCCCCTGATCCGGTTTGAACTGGGGTATGCACAGGGACACCAAATGTGCCCCCAGTGCAGGACTTCAAAGCACCCGAAAGTGCTCCCGCCCAGCCCCAATACACATTATCCTGTCTGGGGAGGTGGTCACACCTCCCTGGGACAGGAAACCTATTGTCCAGGCCTCCCTGCCGGAGTTTCGTCCAGCAGCAGGAGGCCAGACTCGTGTCTGTGGCAGCAGCATCCATTTTGTGATGCCAGGGCTCTGGAAAGAAGTTACCGGACTCGTCAGAGTTAACATGTCTTTCCCTCTAGAAGGGTGGAATGCTACCCCCGCCGCCAGGATTGGCGGGGGGTAGTATTCCAAGATGTTTGACACCAAACACGACATGTTTAGGTGCAGCCATTCCAAAGTTAGCATTTTACCGCGAGGATATAATGCGCTTAAGAGTATATGGTCAGGCTGCACTACAAACAGCATCAGAGATGGTCTCCGAACGCTGCAGAGGGGCCCTGCTCATGCAGGGGCACCCTCTCACATAGGAACCACGCACTCTGCCTTTAGGATTGATAAGGCCTGCCTTAGGAGTGACTTATAGGTTTATATGTGTGTATGTATTTCGTGATATAGGTAACCTATATCACAGTAAGGGGTGCATGCACCACCTTACCCAGGCTGCAGTAGCAGACCTGTGGTGTCAGTTTGGATGGCCTTCCAGGGGTGGCATAATACATGCTGCAGCCCCTGGCAGGCCTCTGAGGTACCTATGCCCTTGGTACATAGTATACCATATACTAGGGACTTATAAGGGCACTCCAGATCCCCATCAGTGATGTGCCTAAGGCACATGGAAACCATTTTAGAGAGGAAGCAGCTAGGCTGGGGTTCTGATTAGCAGGGCCCCAGCCAGACTAATGTCGAAAAACAGTGAAGCATCAGCAAAAAGTGGGGGTACCCATGTGAAGCAGATCCTACTCTCCTACAGTGCCCCAGGAGGCCCCTGTGCAGAGTGGTTGAGAAAGGAGGTGGGGCCTCCGACGAAGTCTCAGCAATTCTCAGCAAGCTAATTTCTGACCTTTATTGTGCTTCTTTCTGCTCCTTTTTGACCTTTATTCTGCCTCTTACTGTTCATTTCTGACCTTTATTTTGCCTCTTTCTGCTCTTTTCTCACCTTTATCATGACTCTTTCTGCTCGTTTCTCACATTTATTCACACTCTGTCTGCTCCTTTATCACCTTTTTTTGCCTATTTCTGCTGACCTTTATTTTGCCTCTTTCTGCCCGTTTCTCACCTTTATCATCCCTCTTTCTGCTCGTCCCTGACCTCTATTCTGCCTCTTTCTGCTTGTTTCTCACCTTTTTCTTGCCTCTTTCTGCTCGTTTCTGATCTTTATTTTGCCTCTCTGCTCGTTTCTGACCTTTATTCTACCTCTTTCTGCTTTTTTTTCCCCGTGCAATGGGACCGCAGGAGGAGCCTCAAGGCCCCTGTGGTCCCAGCCGGCTCCCTGTCACCGGCGGGTGAAGACAATGCTCTGACAGACATGGGGCTGCTGAAATGCAGCTTCCTGGGTATTAGAGCAATTTTCATCTGTTTCCCTGCACGCATATTTATGTGCAGGGAAACAGATGGAAACTGCGCTTTCTGCAAGCCGGAGCTGTTTGACAGCTCTGGCTCGCAGAAAGCGGAGTTATGTTTGCTTTTGCTTGTTGGGAGCTGTCAGCTCCCACCAAGCAAAAGCAAACAGCTACTTCCCAAGGGTTGCCACCTCCAGAGGTAGCAGGAGTCGACCCTTGGGTTGTGGCAGCCATAAATGGCTCCTTGAGGGGGCCACGCTGCACCCTCCATCGTAAAACTTTGCCCTGGGGAGGTGGTGGTCCGCAGTCCGGGGTTCTGCGATGGACCCCTACATTAATTTATTTCAGCCAGGGAAGGTGGCAGTCCCCAGGACTGCTGTGGGTCTGTGTGGGTCCCCCGCATTGATTTTATTGATTTTATGTTTTGCCTAGGAAGGTGGCGGTCCCTAGGGCTGAGGGGGGGCTGTGGGGGCCCACACACACACTTATTTGAAAGTGTCCCAGGGAGGTGGTGGTTCCCGGGCTGTGAGTGAGCCACAGAAGCCCCCCCACATTTATTTAAACATTTGCCCCGTGAAGGTAGCGGTCCCCGGATCGTGGCACTCCCAGTTCTCTTATGCCCTGGGACCTGGCCCACCCAGGGCCTGAACATTAGTGAAGCGTGGGCCTGCGCTTCTTTTTTTTGTTATATTTGGGCTTGAGCCATGGATCCAGTGCGGTTCCTGCCAGAAATGCTTTTTTGCTGGGGCAGGGTCCCTCTGGAACCCCACCACCACATCTAGGAGGTCAGGGTATTCCTACCCTGCCCCCTTCTCTTTTCTTTTCTTTAATGCTTTTATTTTTTGGACTCGACTGAAGCCCAGTCTCAAGATGGCTACCAACACTTCCTGGTTTGACGAGTTGGCAGCCAATCAGATTTGAGCACGGGGACTGGCAGATCATCGGAGGATCAGCGTTCCTATATATATAAATTTGGATTTTCCTTAATATTTCCAAACTACTGAATGGATTTACACCAATTTACGGAAAGGTCGCTTCCTGGAGCAACAGCTACCTTTCTGCCAAATTTTATGTAAATCTGTTCAGCAGTTCGGGCTGTAGACATGTCTAAAATTCCTATGGTAATTAACATGGGGAACGCATATTTTTTGCCCCTCCCTTTTTCTCGGCATCCGCTTAACAGATCGCCCTGGAACTTTCCATGCGGAACAAGAATCTCCTGGGCACTTTTTCTGGAAAATGTCGTGAAGATTCATCAACTGGCACCAAGGATATAGGCAAGTCAAAAAACGATTTTCCTATGGAAACATGGCTGTAACTATAACTACCTACTGGCGACCGCCAGTAGGTTATATATATATATATATTTATATATATATATATATATTATTGAGATTGAGAAAGGCAGTTGAACTGCTGAAACGCATCTCTCTTTTGTATGTTACTGTGTCCGGAGAGGCCAGATCAATTATAAGGTTGAAATGTCTCCTGCCTTCGAGTACTAGCTCTCTTGCTTATTAAGTTTGGGAGGTTTTTGTGTATATATATAAGGTTACAGGAATGTTATAGTTAGGAATTAGAATTTGAAAAACCTTAGAGATTCACTGAAAAACCAAATGTTATGGGGACATTATAGTTAGGAAATAGAATTTTAAAAAAGTAGAAATTCACTGAAATAACATAGGTTACAAGGACGTTATGGTTAGGCTTAGATTTCACTTATTTTCCTACACAGTCACTCACACACCCAATCACTCACCCATGCAGCCTCTCAAAACAGTCACTTGCTCACCATTCAAGCAGTCACACACTAACTCACACAACCACACAACCACTCGCATACCCATTCACACATCCATAGAAGCACTCACACATCTGCTCAATCACCCGTACAGCCATTCACACAGGCACTTACCCTCAATACAGCCACTAACACACCAACTCACTTAACCAAACAACCACTCAGTCACCCACTCACCCATACAGCCACTTATACACCCGTCACTCACTCATACAGCCATTCAGACACCTACTCACTCACCCATACAGTCACCACACACCCACTTACCCACCCATAGAGCCACTCACACAGCCACTCATTCACCCATACAGCCATTGAATCACCCACTCACTCATCAATACCAACACTCACACAGCATCTCACTCACCAACACAGCTACTCACACATCCACTTATACACCCATTCAGCCACTTACACACCACACAAATCGTTACCAATTGCCGGGTATTGAGGTCTCAACAGAGAAAACCTCCCCAGAGTTTAAGGAATTCTTGACTTTAACAGTGGAACAAGTAGAACAGCTGATAGTCACTACAAAATCTGGATCCCCAGTATATCCATGCCCACCATCTATTATTCAGCTGATTCCAGACATTATTTCTAAATAGCTAACTAAAAGTCTCTTCACAGTGCCAGACTAGAGTCAAGCTCAAAAGGGATCTCTTTCCCCGCTGATTCTGCCCAGCCCGTTCCCTTTCTTTAAAGAGGACATCAGTTCAGACTAACTGGGACATTAAACTTCAAGCAGGCTGCTGTTGTCCTATTTTCATTTTGTATTCATAAGTTAATAATTTTTAAATAAATTAGTCACCAAATCACTAATGGAGCACATCAAATGAGTCATCTCCCACTGCAAAGACCACAGGAGCACCGTTGGCAAGAAATGTTGTGTGCAATTGGCTCAAGTATTTAGCACCACAGTTTACCATATATGAGAACTAAAAAGAACTAACCTTTTAGAGGGCAGTCCGCTGCAGAACCATGCTAATGGCACATGTTCCATTCACAATCACGTTCTAATTGCCGATAAAAATCATTTTTTAATAGTTGGAAACAGACTTCAATCTAATAGACATGCGTGTCCCTGGTGAAAACCATGGGTGAATGTGATGCGGGAAACCTTGCTGTAGTTACTTCCATGGGTCCATTCGTCAAGAGTAAGGTGAGTCTTTCTTTACAGATCAGGCATTGCCTAAAGCTGGTGTGGTTTTCGGGTATTATCACATATGCTCCTCCCAGCACGTGCATACTTAGGGAGGAAGGGATGGGTGCTAATACTACACCACAAGTAGTGTTTCTTCTATGCTGCTGTTTCTTCAGCTACGTTTGTAAGGTAATTGGATACAGAGGCAAAGACACAGTTTTGAGGGTAGAATTTGGGATTTTTCTTTTAGCCCTTAACCATTATTCACTAAATGGATGTTGTTTTTGGCTTCCCATTCTTTAAAGATTCTTTGGCAGAACCTCTGTTGAAAAAATTGTCACATAGGACTCTCCAGCTTTTTTTTGTGGAGTTTTATATAGCGTGATCTAGACCTGAAGGTATCAGAGCGCTTTACATCAGCACCAGTTACGTTACAGATGGACACATTCATTTTTGTTAGGCAGGGGGAGATTAAGTGATTTTCCAAGCATCACAGAATGTTGAGCGTCCCTGCGGAGACTCGAACCCGGTTCAGCTCCGTGGTCGACCGCCCTAGCGGTTAGGCAACATCCTCTTCCCTTTCATTTCACTTTGCATATTTCTCTCTTTTATTACCTGCTCACTCTCTTTATTCTTTGATACTGGGAAAGATTTTTTAAGAACTTCAGCCCATTAGTCGAAGATCTATGCTACTTTAACCATGATTCTGATGTTTTAGGGGTTACTGGGATTAACATAAAGGACTTTGGGAGTAGCTGTTTAATCAGGCTTAAATTAATGCACTTCCATTTGAAGGCCAGACCTAATGACTTTGTCAATGCTTGTTTTAGGTCAAGCCTGGGCAGCGCATGCACCACTTTACAAGGAATGCTGTATTGAGGTAGGGATTTAAAGCTCCGCCCACTCTCCACCCACTTTTTTAATTGGCTTGTGTCATTGTCCACTGTAAATTATGGCTTTTCATTGGTCAAAAGGCTTCGTAGTCCCTCCTTAGTACCACCTTGTCTCATTTTGTAACCTCCCATGGCAATACCCCCTGTTACGTGTCTTGTTGCTCGGTAGGCTTTAATTACAGCCTCCGAGCACTATTTTCTCAAATAGATTTGTCCTGCCTGTGACACGCTCTCTCCTAACGCTTTATTATTTTTTATAGTACGCATTTGCAACGCAATAGGTCTCGCATATGCGAGAGTTTAAACTATTAGCATTGTAAATGACAAGGGGCCAGATGTATCAAGCGTTTTACCGTTCGCAAACGGGCCAATTCGCAGAATTGGCCCGTTTGCGAAAGGTAAAAAGCCTTTTGGGATGTATCATCCCAAAAGGCATTCGCAAAATAGGGAATCACAATTTTTGCAATTACCTATTTTGCGAATGCATTTAGGGAATCACAATTTGCGATTCCTTAAATGCAATGCAGGAAGCAAGAAAAAATTGCGACCTGGCTTTAAGGAATCGCAAATTACCACCAACTTCAAGTTGGTGGTAATTTGCAAATTCCTAGAACAATGCACATTTTTGCATTTTTCTAAGTGCCATGTGGCGCGCACACATGCCCTTAGGGCATGTATGTGCGCAAAGTGTGCATACTTACCTTTTTTGGGGGTGCATCAGGGTGGCCTTTTGGCCCCCTTGTACCCTTGAAATTGCATGCGCAATTTGCGAGTACCTATTTGGTACTTGCAAATTGCGAATGCAATCCTATTCATCCTATGGGCCTCTAGGTCCATAGGAATGAATGTGAAGGTATTCCTTAATAGCGAATCGCAATTTGCGATTCGCTATTAAGGAATATGTAGGAATCGCAAATGTTTTTGCAAATTCTATATACATTGCAGTTTGCGATTTTTAAATAGCGAATCGGTAAAATTCGCTATTTAAGAATCGCAAAAGCAATTCTTGATACATCTGGCCCTATGTCTTTTATTTATCTGTTTTAAAAGCAACACATAAATAAAAGGCATTGTCATTTACAATGCCAATAGCTCAAACTCTCATAAATGCGAGACCTATTGCATTGAGAATGCTTGTTAATTTATCAATCAAAGACAGCTGACCGCAGTTTCAGAATGGCACATTAAAGTATGCCATGGATGCTGCTTAATGGGAGAGAAGCGAGTCGCTATAGCAGTGTGCAGCTGCCAGATACTTGCAAATAAATTAAAAGTTAAAAAAGCATGGCAGGAGGTGGGATTGCAGGGTGCGGGCATGGTGTGAGAAGTTGATGGCATGGGCTGCGAAAAGTTCATGTGCAGGGGTTGGAGCAAATACTGAAGCAAATGGCCTGGTAGCAGAGGTTAACAGGGAAGAGAGAAAGGAAAGTTATGCATTCCCATTGAGTGGTAAAGGGAAATGAAGAAACAAGAGTGGAAGGATACAAATCAGCCAATCAAAATGAAAACATGGGCTATTACCCTTCACTCTGCCTTAATGTTGTGCATATAGTTACTCTTAAAAATGACAATACTGATAGTTGTTTTGGTTGAGCACCAGGAATTCTGTGAGAATTTCAAAAAGTCAAACATTTGGTCATAACATAGAAGTGACTTATAATGCAGACGCTTGGGGGGAGCGCAGAGGAAAACGCATTGGCACTTTTGGATATCGAACAGGCGTTCGATTCGGTTAGATGGGAATATCTGCGGCAAGTACTTCTGAAAATGGGATTGGGCTTAGGGTTCGTAAATTGGGTCAAACTACTTTATACTAAGCCCATGGCGAGGGTCCGAACGGGGCGATATGTATCGGATGCTATGATGTTACAAAGGGGAACACGACAAGGATGTCCGCTTTCCGCTTTATTATTTGCCCTTGCAATGGAACCATTAGCATGCCACCTCCGGGTAGAGCTAGAGGGGCATGGCATTCTGATAGGCCACACGGAACATATAGTGTCATTGTATGCGGACGACGTGCTGGTGTACTTGCGCCGCCTGACCCAATCGGTCCCAATACCTGCTTCACGCTCAAGAGAACTTTGCTATGGCCTCAGGCTTGCAAACACAAGGAGATGATGGACGGAGCACTGAAACTTTTCAGACACTCACCCCCAGTCACAGATCTGGGTTGAATCCATCATCGTTCTTTAGCTCTCTTCGCCACCCCAGTTCAGACACAGCTATATGCAAATCAGTCTTGACCCTGTGCCTCATGGGAACAGTCCAGCCCGAACTGCCAAGCCATGTCTTCCCTGGACCGGAAACAAGCATCCTGGGACCGGTTTCGGGCTAACAGCCCTCATCAGCCAGGCTAGCTTGAATCCAGTGGCAAAGTGAGCAAGGGACCCACGTCTGGGCATACCCTGCCAACTTAGGGCGAACAAAGCAAACACAAGGAGATGATGGATGGAGCACTGAAACTTTTCAGACACTCACCCCCAGTCACAGATCTGGGTTGAATCCATCATCGTTCTTTAGCTCTCTTCGCCACCCCAGTTCAGACACAGCTATATGCAACTCAGTCTTGACCCTGTGCCTCATGGAAACAGTCCAGCCCGAACTGCCAAGCCATGTCTTCCCTGGACCGGAAACAAGCATCCTGGGACCGGTTTCGGGCTAACAGCCCTCATCAGCCAGGCTAGCTTGAATCCAGTGGCAAAGTGAGCAAGGGACCCACGTCTGGGCATACCCTGCCAACTTAGGGCGAACAAAGCAAACACAAGGAGATGATGGACGGAGCACTGAAACTTTTCAGACACTCACCCCCAGTCACAGATCTGGGTTGAATCCATCATCGTTCTTTAGCTCTCTTCGCCACCCCAGTTCAGACACAGCTATTTGCAAATCAGTCTTGACCCTGTGCCTCATGGGAACAGTCCAGCCCGAACAGCCAAGCCATGTCTTCCCTGGACCGGAAACAAGCATCCTGGGACCGGTTTCGGGCTAACAGCCCTCATCAGCCAGGCTAGCTTGAATCCAGTGGCAAAGTGAGCAAGGGACCCACGTCTGGGCATACCCTGCCAACTTAGGGCGAACAAAGCAAACACAAGGAGATGATGGACGGAGCACTGAAACTTTTCAGACACTCACCCCCAGTCACAGATCTGGGTTGAATCCATCATCGTTCTTTAGCTCTCTTCGCCACCCCAGTTCAGACACAGCTATATGCAAATCAGTCTTGACCCTGTGCCTCATGGGAACAGTCCAGCCCGAACTGCCAAGCCATGTCTTCCCTGGACCGAAACAAGCATCCTGGGACCGGTTTCGGGCTAACAGCCCTCATCAGCCAGGCTAGCTTGAATCCAGTGGCAAAGTGAGCAAGGGACCCACGTCTGGGCATACCCTGCCAACTTAGGGCGAACAAAGCAAACACAAGGAGATGATGGACGGAGCACTGAAACTTTTCAGACACTCACCCCCAGTCACAGATCTGGGTTGAATCCATCATCGTTCTTTAGCTCTCTTCGCCACCCCAGTTCAGACACAGCTATTTGCAAATCAGTCTTGACCCTGTGCCTCATGGGAACAGTCCAGCCCGAACAGCCAAGCCATGTCTTCCCTGGACCGGAAACAAGCATCCTGGGACCGGTTTCGGGCTAACAGCCCTCATCAGCCAGGCTAGCTTGAATCCAGTGGCAAAGTGAGCAAGGGACCCACGTCTGGGCATACCCTGCCAACTTAGGGCGAACAAAGCAAACACAAGGAGATGATGGACGGAGCACTGAAACTTTTCAGACACTCACCCCCAGTCACAGATCTGGGTTGAATCCATCATCGTTCTTTAGCTCTCTTCGCCACCCCAGTTCAGACACAGCTATATGCAAATCAGTCTTGACCCTGTGCCTCATGGGAACAGTCCAGCCCGAACTGCCAAGCCATGTCTTCCCTGGACCGGAAACAAGCATCCTGGGACCGGTTTCTGGCTAACAGCCCTCATCAGTCAGGCTAGCTTGAATCCAGTGGCAAAGTGAGCAAGGGACCCACGTCTGGGCATACCCTGCCAACTTAGGGCGAACAAAGCAAACGCAAGGAGATGATGGACGGAGCACTGAAACTTTCCAGACACTCACCCCCAGTCACAGATCTGGGTTGAATCCATCATCGTTCTTTAGCTCTCTTCGCCACCCCAGTTCAGACACAGCTATATGCAAATCAGTCTTGACCCTGTGCCTCATGGGAACAGTCCAGCCCGAACTGCCAAGCCATGTCTTCCCTGGACCGGAAACAAGCATCCTGGGACCGGTTTCGGGCTAACAGCCCTCATCAGCCAGGCTAGCTTGAATCCAGTGGCAAAGTGAGCAAGGGACCCACGTCTGGGCATACCCTGCCAACTTAGGGCGAACAAAGCAAACACAAGGAGATGATGGACGGAGCACTGAAACTTTTCAGACACTCACCCCCAGTCACAGATCTGGGTTGAATCCATCATCGTTCTTTAGCTCTCTTCGCCACCCCAGTTCAGACACAGCTATATGCAAATCAGTCTTGACCCTGTGCCTCATGGGAACAGTCCAGCCCGAACTGCCAAGCCATGTCTTCCCTGGACCGCAAACAAGCATCCTGGGACCGGTTTCGGGCTAACAGCCCTCATCAGCCAGGCTAGCTTGAATCCAGTGGCAAAGTGAGCAAGGGACCCACGTCTGGGCATACCCTGCCAACTTAGGGCGAACAAAGCAAACACAAGGAGATGATGGACGGAGCACTGAAACTTTTCAGACACTCACCCCCAGTCACAGATCTGGGTTGAATCCATCATCGTTCTTTTGCTCTCTTCGCCACCCCAGTTCAGACACAGCTATATGCAAATCAGTCTTGACCCTGTGCCTCATGGGAACAGTCCAGCCCGAACTGTCAAGCCATGTCTTCCCTGGACCGGAAACAAGCATCCTGGGACCGGTTTCGGGCTAACAGCCTTCATCAGCCAGGCTAGCTTGAATCCAGTGGCAAAGTGAGCAAGGGACCCACGTCTGGGCATACCCTGCCAACTTAGGGCGAACAAAGCAAACGCAAGGAGATGATGGACGGAGCACTGAAACTTTCCAGACACTCACCCCCAGTCACAGATCTGGGTTGAATCCATCATCGTTCTTTAGCTCTCTTCGCCACCCCAGTTCAGACACAGCTATATGCAAATCAGTCTTGACCCTGTGCCTCATGGGAACAGTCCAGCCCGAACTGCCAAGCCATGTCTTCCCTGGACCGGAAACAAGCATCCTGGGACCGGTTTCGGGCTAACAGCCCTCATCAGCCAGGCTAGCTTGAATCCAGTGGCAAAGTGAGCAAGGGACCCACGTCTGGGCATACCCTGCCAACTTAGGGCGAACAAAGCAAACACAAGGAGATGATGGACGGAGCACTGAAACTTTTCAGACACTCACCCCCAGTCACAGATCTGGGTTGAATCCATCATTGTTCTTTAGCTCTCTTCGCCACCCCAGTTCAGACACAGCTATATGCAAATCAGTCTTGACCCTGTGCCTCATGGGAACAGTCCAGCCCGAACTGCCAAGCCATGTCTTCCCTAGACCGGAAACAAGCATCCTGGGACCGGTTTCGGGCTAACAGCCCTCATCAGCCAGGCTAGCTTGAATCCAGTGTCAAAGTGAGCAAGGGACCCACGTCTGGGCATACCCTGCCAACTTAGGGCGAACAAAGCAAACACAAGGAGATGATGGACGGAGCACTGAAACTTTTCAGACACTCACCCCCAGTCACAGATCTGGGTTGAATCCATCATCGTTCTTTTGCTCTCTTCGCCACCCCAGTTCAGACACAGCTATATGCAAATCAGTCTTGACCCTGTGCCTCATGGGAACAGTCCAGCCCGAACTGTCAAGCCATGTCTTCCCTGGACCGGAAACAAGCATCCTGGGACCGGTTTCGGGCTAACAGCCTTCATCAGCCAGGCTAGCTTGAATCCAGTGGCAAAGTGAGCAAGGGACCCACGTCTGGGCATACCCTGCCAACTTAGGGCGAACAAAGCAAACACAAGGAGATGATGGACGGAGCACTGAAACTTTTCAGACACTCACCCCCAGTCACAGATCTGGGTTGAATCCATCATCGTTCTTTAGCTCTCTTCGCCACCCTCAGGCTTGTGCATTAATAAATTAAAATCGCAACTATATCCGATAGGGACGATGGAGGGGAGAGAGGAGTCCCGGCCCCCCGGGTTAGAGCTCACATGGGAACTGGAAACGGTGCGTTATCTGGGGATACGGGTAGCCAGAGAGAAAGACACTTTCTATGAACACAATATGGGTAGGATACTCAAGGGCCTACAAGGAAGCATAAACTTCTGGAATACACTAAAATTGTCCCTGATAGGAAAAATTGCTTTAATAAAAATGGTGGTACTGCCTAGATGCCTTTACACCATGCAAGGGTCCTTCTATGAAATCCCGCATAAAGTATTCAAAGAGCTGAATGTACTCCTCACGCAACTGCTGTGTAATGGGAAACGCTGTTGGGTTAGCTTAGAGGTGATGAAACGACAATGGGACAAGGGAGGCCTGGAAATCCCAGATTTAGAGCTATACTACCTGGCGTCGCAATTGCAACACGCTATCGCATGGCTGGATACGGACCCCTCCTGGGAGCGGTCCCTACTCGCTGGCACCTACGGTAGACAACAGCTGGGAGTACTTCTCTGGACAAATAGGACGCAGCAAGGAAGGTACCCTCCACTGACTGGGCTAATGGCTAGAATGTGAGATAGGGCGACTAAGAGGCTTTTAAGGGTGGGCCTTATGCACTAGAATCAGATGTATGGAACATGCCGCAGTTTGCTCAAATAGAACGACCGATGTCGACTGAAAAATGGAAAGAGGGGGTTGCCTGATGTTGTCAGACCTGTACCCAGAGAATAGGTTTATCACCTACCAAGATGCGGTAGACACGTTTGAACTGGGGGTGGGGCAATTCCTGCAGTATGCCAAGATAGCAGCTACGGCCCGACAACTTTGGCTGACATTCCCAGAAGCCCCAGAGCACACATGTACATTGGTCACTATGATTGCAATGGCGGGCGGCTGGAGGTTTGTAACTCACTTATACAGGGCACTGAGAGAAGATAAAAGTTCAGGCCCCTGAAGGTAGAAGAGAAATGGCAAGAGGTCAGTGAGCACATGATAACGGCAAAAGATTGGGAAAGAATCCACGAAAGTGTCCGAAAAGTGTCAGTATGTAGTAGATTTAAGCAAATACAATACAATATAGTTCACATGACCTACCTCTCACCTAGGCGGCTACATGCCATAAACACATCTAGAGACCCGAAATGCCCCCGATGTCAGCATACACAGGCAGACTTCGTACATATGGTATGGCATTGCCAAATAATACAAACTTACTGGGCTGACGTTCTGGAGCAACTGAATAGAGTGATGGGGTGGAAGATAGCCTTGGAGATAAGGACCTGTCTCCTCGGTTTGGTTCCCAAGAATCCCAAACGTAAAACGAGTAGACGATTCCTGATTCTGGGGCTTATGATTGCTAAGAGGAGAATAGCAATCCATTGGCTAACCCCGCAGGGCCCGCAGTTAGATAAATGGAGGAAAGACTTAAAAGAATGGGCGCGGGCTGAAGAGGAACATATGAGGAAAACTAGAAAAGGTGATAAGCTCCCGGAGATTCTGATTGCATGGGGGGCGATGGTACAGGAGATAGTAGAGCCTGCCACGCACTCTCAGCGTGAGTCGCAGGACGGGGAACACCACAACATGATTGCTACTCATAGTCAAGAAGCAGGAGGAAGGGACACCTAATGACCAACTCAGATATAGACTTAGGATATCGATCTGGCAAGAACCGGTAAAGGGGGAGGAGGAGTTGGGTGGGTTGATAAGTTGTCAGTCAATATATTTAAGCTCAAAAACTGAAACTTCGGAGGGATAACTTGTAACAGAAGTATTTTTTTCAGTATTAAGATAATGGACCTACAGTGTTACATGTGTGATAAATGCCGGTATATGAATATTGACTATGTTTTTGAAATAATAAAAGAAATAAAATAAAAAAACATAGAAGTGACTTATGGGAGCAAATTTCTGACTTTTTCATCTTACCTTTTGTGAATCTGGCCCTAACAGTCTACTGAGCCTCGATGCACAAACACTGGGGCGGGGGCAGGGTCTTTCTGAGCCACCCACATCAGGCAGGTGCCAATATGTGGTAACCACCTCTGGGACAGTCAAAGGAGTCACCTGCTTATACCGACGGCTCCGGAATGAGGCACTACCCACACTCAATAACCTACGACTGCGCTGGGAGGAAGACCTGAGAACTATGGGATGGTCTAGTCGAACGCATCCCTAGAGTTTCTAGAAATGCCTGGTTCCAACTAATACATTTTTATGTACTCCACAGAGTATACCTCACACCGCCACACATAAATAGATACTTTGCGATAGAAACAGCTGCATGCCCCCGATACGGAGAGGTTGGAGCCGAGTTCTTACATATGTTCTTGAGCTGGGGAGCGTCTGTGGGACGGTGACAGACACATTAGCTGCGGTGACTGTAAGGGAGGTGAACTGTGCACCAGGGCATTGTTTATTACAATGGTTTCCTCATACTTCCAAAACTAAAGTAACAAGTACATTTCAAGACTTGGCACTCTTTTTGGCCAAGAGAGAGATTGCCAGCCACTGGAAGTCCCAGGGGTGGGCCATCGGCAGGGGGGTGGAGGAGAGAGGTCATAGGATGGGCAGATTATGAAGGGGCAGTGCGACTGATAGAGTCCAGAAGGGGCCGTGGGTCCTTGGAGGATGACAGGGCATGGAAGGCGCTGGTTACACTCTTGAGACATCGTGAATCCCCCTCTGCTGAGGAGGCACCGGATACTCAATGAGGTTATAAATCACTTTACTACCTACTACTGGAAACAGTGCGTTATCTGGGGATACGGGTAGCCAGAGAGAAAGACACTTTCTATGAACACAATATGGGTAGGATACTCAAGGGCCTACAAGGAAGCATAAACTTCTGGAATACACTAAAATTGTCCCTGATAGGAAAAATTGCTTTAATAAAAATGGTGGTACTGCCTAGATGCCTTTACACCATGCAAGGGTCCTTCTATGAAATCCCGCATAAAGTATTCAAAGAGCTGAATGTACTCCTCACGCAACTGCTGTGTAATGGGAAACGCTGTTGGGTTAGCTTAGAGGTGATGAAACGACAATGGGACAAGGGAGGCCTGGAAATCCCAGATTTAGAGCTATACTACCTGGCGTCGCAATTGCAACACGCTATCGCATGGCTGGATACGGACCCCTCCTGGGAGCGGTCCCTACTCGCTGGCACCTACGGTAGACAACAGCTGGGAGTACTTCTCTGGACAAATAGGACGCAGCAAGGAAGGTACCCTCCACTGACTGGGCTAATGGCTAGAATGTGAGATAGGGCGACTAAGAGGCTTTTTAAGGGTGGGCCTTATGCACTAGAATCAGATGTATGGAACATGCCGCAGTTTGCTCAAATAGAACGACCGATGTCGACTGAAAAATGGAAAGAGGGGGGTTGCCTGATGTTGTCAGACCTGTACCCAGAGAATAGGTTTATCACCTACCAAGATGCGGTAGACACGTTTGAACTGGGGGTGGGGCAATTCCTGCAGTATGCCAAGATAGCAGCTACGGCCCGACAACTTTGGCTGACATTCCCAGAAGCCCCAGAGCACACATGTACATTGGTCACTATGATTGCAATGGCGGGTGGCTGGAGGTTTGTAACTCACTTATACAGGGCACTGAGAGAAGATAAAAAGTTCAGGCCCCTGAAGGTAGAAGAGAAATGGCAAGAGGTCAGTGAGCACATGATAACGGCAAAAGATTGGGAAAGAATCCACGAAAGTGTCCGAAAAGTGTCAGTATGTAGTAGATTTAAGCAAATACAATACAATATAGTTCACATGACCTACCTCTCACCTAGGCGGCTACATGCCATAAACACATCTAGAGACCCGAAATGCCCCCGATGTCAGCATACACAGGCAGACTTCGTACATATGGTATGGCATTGCCAAATAATACAAACTTACTGGGCTGACGTTCTGGAGCAACTGAATAGAGTTATGGGGTGGAAGATAGCCTTGGAGATAAGGACCTGTCTCCTCGGTTTGGTTCCCAAGAATCCCAAACGTAAAACGAGTAGACGATTCCTGATTCTGGGGCTTATGATTGCTAAGAGGAGAATAGCAATCCATTGGCTAACCCCGCAGGGCCCGCAGTTAGATAAATGGAGGAAAGACTTAAAAGAATGGGCGCTGGCTGAAGAGGAACATATGAGGAAAACTAGAAAAGGTGATAAGCTCCCAGAGATTCTGATTGCATGGGGGGCGATGGTACAGGAGATAGTAGAGCCTGCCACGCACTCTCAGCGTGAGTCGCAGGACGGGGAACACCACAACATGATTGCTACTCATAGTCAAGAAGCAGGAGGAAGGGACACCTAATGACCAACTCAGATATAGACTTAGGATATCGATCTGGCAAGAACCGGTAAAGGGGGAGGGGAGGAGTTGGGTGGGTTGATAAGTTGTCAGTCAATATATTTAAGCTCAAAAACTGAAACTTCGGAGGGATAACTTGTAACAGAAGTATTTTTTTTCAGTATTAAGATAATGGACCTACAGTGTTACATGTGTGATAAATGCCGGTATATGAATATTGACTATGTTTTTGAAATAATAAAAGAAATAAAATAAAAAAAACATAGAAGTGACTTATGGGAGCAAATTTCTGACTTTTTCATCTTACCTTTTGTGAATCTGGCCCTAACAGTCTACTGAGCCTCGATGCACAAACACTGGGGCGGGGGCAGGGTCTTTCTGAGCCACCCACATCAGGCAGGTGCCAATATGTGGTAACCACCTCTGGGACAGTCAAAGGAGTCACCTGCTTATACCGACGGCTCCGGAATGAGGCACTACCCACACTCAATAACCTACGACTGCGCTGGGAGGAAGACCTGAGAACTATGGGATGGTCTAGTCGAACGCATCCCTAGAGTTTCTAGAAATGCCTGGTTCCAACTAATACATTTTTATGTACTCCACCGAGTATACCTCACACCGCCACACATAAATAGATACTTTGCGATAGAAACAGCTGCATGCCCCCGATACGGAGAGGTTGGAGCCGAGTTCTTACATATGTTCTTGAGCTGGGGAGCGTCTGTGGGACGGTGACAGACACATTAGCTGCGGTGACTGAAAGGGAGGTGAACTGTGCACCAGGGCATTGTTTATTACAATGGTTTCCTCATACTTCCAAAACTAAAGTAACAAGTACATTTCAAGACTTGGCACTCTTTTTGGCCAAGAGAGAGATTGCCAGCCACTGGAAGTCCCTGGGGTGGGCCATCGGCAGGGGGGTGGAGGAGAGAGGTCATAGGATGGGCAGATTATGAAGGGGCAGTGCGACTGATAGAGTCCAGAAGGGGCCGTGGGTCCTTGGAGGATGACAGGGCATGGAAGGCGCTGGTTACACTCTTGAGACATCGTGAATCCCCCTCTGCTGAGGAGGCACCGGATACTCAATGAGGTTATAAATCACTTTACTACCTACTACGTGGTCCCCGATATACAAACAAGTAACCTCCCCTCAGCATGCGACAATGGAGTATGTGGATAAGACTAGAATAAATTAATCAAAATAGATCATTGCCCCACACTATTAGGGTATTGCATCTTATATGAGGTCACTAACCTCAATCATGGCACGCCTAGAGGGAGGGGGGAGGGAATGTGGGAAGAGTTGCTTAGTTTGATTTAGTTGGCATTGTGATAGATACTTTAGAAAGTTCATCCTAGGGTACAGATGGACGTATGACCTCTTCGATACCTAAATCATATTGTGAAAAATATGCACTCTCGAACAAATTAACGCTTACTGAAACTCTGCTCAGCCTAAAGGGCAACCATCTGATCCATGAGTAAATTGAAGTACCAAATGTAATATCGAATGTTCTTGTACTGTCACATTTGTAATATACCTTGGGTTAATGCTCCATAAAAAAATTTTTTTTTAAAACAGTCTACTGAGTGAACTGTCTTTCCAAGTTAAAAATGTCTTCTCTGCGGTTGCTGTTAACACATAATGTGAACACATGTCTAATGAACACACAATCCAACATGATTATAATTAAGCACTAATCATCTGTTTTTGACTTGTTTCGTAGGAACAGGCACATCTGGATGAGAATCCACTGATGTTATTTCCTTCACTTCAGTAATGTATGGTGGAGGATATTCCACTAGAGGGTTCTCCTCCAGTCTTAGTGCATCCTTCAAGAGTTCTTACACCTTACAGTACAACCTAATTCTTAATCAGGCCATGAGGCAACTTAAGCAACCAACAAGGTGATGGAATGAATCAACACCCAGACAACCCCAACTAAGATCGATACACCAGACCCGCCACACACCATCGACCACGACCCCCTGCCAGCCTGGGCCAGCGTGAACATCGAGGACACCATCAAGACCATGAGCACAATACACTCCGCCTCCCCGTCAGACCCTTTCCCGCACCACATCTTCAACAAAGCCAGCAGCTCCATCGCACCCCACCTGTGCAACATCATCAACCTCTCCTTCGAGACCGCGACCTTCCCAGAGAGCTGGAAACACGCAGAGATCAACGCCCTACTCAAAAAACCCAAGGCGGACCCGAGAGACCGTAAACTTGATTTAGATGAGAGGCAATATATTAGCATAAGCAATTCAAGCAGAATCAGTAACAGAGACCACATCAAAGACAGACATTTGTATAATAACGTTTTCTGGTCTGTTTATTCTCTGATGTGCTTCATAAGATACAACCAGCCAACGCGTTTCGCCCACACTTGGGCTTCTTCAGGGCAGATAAAAACACAACGAGGAAAGAGGTGTATCCTCAAACGTTGGATCGAAAAAGGTTAGATCAAGTCCTAAAACATATCGATGAAGATCATGGTAGAGAAATAGTCCAAAAGTATACGTAAAATTAATGTACATCAGACGGTATTAGCCGTATATGTATGCGGAGCCGTGTCCGGGAAATGTTCGATAGGCAGCAAAAAGTTGGACTATTTCTCTACCATGATCTTCATCGATATGTTTTAGGACTTGATCTAACCTTTTTCGATCCAACGTTTGAGGATACACCTCTTTCCTCGTTGTGTTTTTATCTGCCCTGAAGAAGCCTAAGTGTGGGCGAAACGCGTTGGCTGGTTGTATCTTATGAAGCACATCAGAGAATAAACAGACCAGAAAACGTTATTATACAAATGTCTGTCTTTGATGTGGTCTCTGTTACTGATTCTGCTTGAATTGCTTATGCTAATATATTGCCTCTCATCTAAATCAAGTTTACGGTGTTATATTTGTGGTCTATTGGCGGCGGACCATTTGAGGTGGGCAATATTGTCAATAACATAGTGACTAGTCGTGGTGGTGTAGTCATCTATGACCCAGCTGCTTTTTTCGCGGACCCGAGAGACCTCAAGAACTTCCGGCCCATCTCTCTGCTTCCGTTCCCAGCCAAGGTCATCGAGAAGATCGTCAACAAACAGCTAACCCGATACCTCGAAGAAAACAGCATCCTGGACCCATCCCAATCAGGGTTCCGCAGCAACCACAGCACTGAGACTGCCCTCATCGCCGCCACCGACGACATCAGGATCCTGCTGGACAATGGTGAGACCGCAGCCCTCATCCTGCTGGACCTCTCCGCCGCCTTCGACACTGTCTGCCACCGCACTCTACGCGCACGCCTCCACGACGCAGGGATCCGAGACAAGGCCCTGGAATGGACCACCTCCTTCCTCGGCGGCAGAACCCAGAGAGTCCGCCTCCCACCTTTCCGATCCGAAGCCTCCGAGATCATCTGCGGCGTACCCCAGGGATCGTCCCTCAGCCCAACACTGTTCAACATCTACATGGCCCCGCTCGCACGCATCGCCAGACAACACGACCTCAACATTATCTCCTACGCCGACGACACTCAACTGATCCTCTCCCTCACCAAGGACCCCTCGCCGCCAAAGCCAAACTCCATGAAGGAATGAAGGCCGTCGCCGATTGGATGAAGATCAGCCGACTAAAGCTGAACACGGACAAAACGGAGGTCCTCATCCTCGGCTCCAACCCCTCAGCCTGGGACGACTCCTGGTGGCCAACAACGCTGGGAGCAGCCCCGACACCCACCGACCACGCACGCAACCTGGGAGTCATCCTCGACTCAACGATCTCCATGGCCAAGCAAGTCAACGCAGTCTCCTCCTCCTGCTTCAACACCCTCCGCATGCTTCGCAAGATCTACAGGTGGATCCCGACAGACACAAGAAGAACAGTCACCCAGGCCCTCGTCAGTAGCAGACTGGACTATGGGAACGCCCTCTACGCGGGAGCCCCGGCCAAGCTCATCAAGCGACTGCAACGCATACAAAACGCCTCCGCACGACTGATCCTCGACGTACCACGCCACAGCCACATCACCCCCCACTTGAGGAACCTGCACTGGCTCCCCGTCGACAGGAGGATCACCTTCAAACTCCTCATCCACGCACACAAGGCACTCCACAAAACTGGCCCAGCCTACCTCAACAGACGACTCTTCTTCTACGTCCCCAACCGCCAGCTCCGCTCCGCCGACCTCTCCCTCGCCACCGTCCCCCGCATTCGAAGAACAACCACCGGCGGCAGATCCTTCTCACACCTCGCCGCCAAGACCTGGAACACCCTTCCACTAAGCCTACGACAGACCCAAGACCTGCTGACCTTCAGGAGGCTACTCAAGACCTGGCTGTTCGACCAGTAGCAGCATCCCCCCCTTCCCTCTCCCCAGCGCCTTGAGACCCTCGCGGGTAAGTAGTGCGCTCTACAAATTCTGTGATTGATTGAATTAATCTCAACCAGTGGTGATCAATCGGTGCCCCATTCTAGACCATCTATTTTCGTCCCCTATTCCACCTATTATATGTAAATCAGTCTTGGTCCCGCTCCAGTTGGAACAGTCCAACCTGAACTGCCAGACTAGGCCACCTCCAGACAGGATCATATGCAACCCCAGACCTTTTTCGACTACTTAGTTCTCATCAGTGGGGTATAGAGTGAGTCATGTGGCACAGTGAGAGCAGGGCCAAGCTCTAAGCACACCTGTTGCGCTTAGGGCATCTACTGTAATGAACAACAGTGTGATGGGTGGGCAGCCACAGTCACATATTCAAACAGATGGCATCATGCAATATTAGTGCTATTGGTAATTTGATTGACATATTGCTAAATAGGTTTAGTGACTTTGGAACTACACCGGGTTTAAAGTGCCTCGCAAATGTCAACACCGCACTGTTCGTACTACAACCCATCAGTGGCGGGCCAGGACGGCTCGCGGGTGGGGGGCAGGTGCAGGGGGTCACGATTGCGGGAGGGAGTGAGCAAAATAAAAAAATAAAAAATAACTTACCTTGCCGCCAGGTCCTGCATCTCTGCTCCTGCTCTCCTGCCTCCGACTTCAGGAACAGGCAGCAGACAGCCAGGCTCCCTCCCCTAAGCCAATCACAATGCTGCAATGCAGCGTTGTGATGGGTCTGAGAGCCGTGACACGGCGATCAGCCAGGGGCTGGAGGAGTGGGCATGTTCTCCATACAGGCTGTAATGCAGCCTGCATGGAGAATGGGGAAAGTGCACATGACCGGTTTGGGCGGCCCGAGAGGGCAGACCAAATTGTCATTGCGTACTTAGGTGTGGGCAAACCACTACTCGACTGCCCTGCTCTGAGAGCAGAGCAGCCCCGCCTGCCCGCAAAGTAGCACAAATATAAAATGGTAATAACTCAAATATTAACATTTTATGTTTTTGCTTCTCGCACTGCATGAAAGCAGTGGGGAGACGCTCCTCCGCCATAGTGGAGGAGCCGCCACTGCAACCCATTTTTCAACAAAGCAATTCAATCACAAAAGCACAAAATGCACAGTCAATTTGCCATTATGACAGAGTACTCACGATTAACTCCAGAAAGGATCCCAAGTTCAGATTGGTTTTGTGAACGTCTGTTTGGAGCATAAGGAATAAGTTCTTGAACGTCTTGCTCCTCTAGGGCAGTGATAGAACCCTAGAAAGAAGAAGTGACATGAATTGCAAACAAAATAATGCCTTGTGCAATGAGTGGAAGAGGGAACCAGAACAATTCAGTCTTCATACTGCATTGTTGAATATACCCTACTGTGAATCGCTATTTTGCTTAAGTATACTGATGTTGTCATATGCAAATATAAATGTAATGAGATTTGTAAAGTGCACTAAACCTGAAGGCATCAAAGCGCTAATGCACTTGAGGAAACAGCCGAGGGAGAGCAAGAAGCTACACTCAAGGAAGAGAAAAGAGTCAGGTTTTACGTTGCTTGCGGAACACCCAAAAAGACTCCAGGGCCGCTATAAAGACAGCTCAAGTCTTCCACAATTTAGCCACCACCACCGAGAAGCTGCAGCCACACCACCTGGCTATGCAAAATCTTAGGACAGCCACTTTCCTGAGAGAGGATGATCTGAGCGGTCTCTTAGGAGTGTACCACTGGAAAGCTGTACTCAAAGGTGCAGGCCCTTGATGGTGAAGAGCCAAGTAGACCCTGCAAAGAGCTTTATAAATCACCCGCCTTCTAACTGGCAGCCAGAGAAGGCAGCGAATGCCCTCCCTCACCGAGAGATGTTTTGGCACATTCAGGACCAGCTGAGCTGATGTCAAACTTGTTCAATTAAGCTCTAGATACTGCCAGCATAATGAACTGTCTTGAAAGTCAAATGTCTGAAACCCGTCTAGTGTATATTTTTGCTTATGGTAGATAAAAACAAGGTTTATTAATAAATGTTGTCCAAAATACCAAAGAACATCATAAAATTAATCACACATTTGCATAGAATATTGTGTGTCAGCCGTTAAAAAGCGAGTTGAGCCAATTGCAACATCTACAAAATACACATTAGCAGATTATATTTTAAAAGTCAAGTACATTATAAAAATGGATTTTATTACTTTCTACGGCTATTCAATAACAAGGGACAGTTAATTCACACATTCAATATAGAACACGTTGTTAAATGTGGATAGACAGATCCCTTCTCTTGTCTGTACCTTTGAACAAAAGTCATCAATCAAAATTATTGGCTAACAACCCAATTTTAGTTTCGGCCCTTTAATTAGTGTCCGGTAAGCTATGAATATAAGTGAAAACATTTTCATCTTCTACAGTATTTAAAGTAAGGGAAATAGAGGGTTTCTTGACTAAATGTTCATTGTCCAGTCTAAGGTAAAGTTCTTGTGTAAAGCTGAGTTTTTGAAAGCTGTCTTTACTGGAAATTGTTGCCAAGATGTAATGTTGTCCATTTGGGTGTAATTATTTTTCTGTTGGATAATCATTTTTAGTAATGATGTTGCCCATTACATCTCACTACTTTGAATTTCTTCCCAACATAGGTATGAGATTTTATTCAGGTTTTAATTTGTAGTAAGTTTATTTAAAAATAATGGTAGCATTCAGCTTCCCCTAAGTAAGAAGTACGGTTGAGTTCACAACAGATAACTTAAATCATTGTCTCCTTGGCAAGATTTAGAATCCGTTTTTAACAAGAGCTCTCTGCCTGCTCCCATGAAACTATATTATCTAGGTTCAATATCTGAGAGCCATAAAGTACCAGGGAGGATATTTTGCTTGCATATGCTTTACGAAGAGGATATAAAAAGTAGTTCTCTTACGTGTAATTTAATTTTACTAAAACACCTGATGAAAGTGATGATCTAATCTTTAACGATTTAAAATGTTGTCACCAATTTAATTTTCTTGTAAAAAGCAAGCTTAGTTATTTTTAACAATTTGCTTCCTCCACTATGTTGGTATTTAAAAAACATTTGAAGTTGATTTGTTTCACACTAAATATCATTATTTTATTTTTAGCAACATTCACAATTAGGTAATGTACTTTACAATATTTTCCAAAAGCAACAAGCTTTCTTTGTAGCCACACAGCATTATAATCAAGCGATAAGGGGTCATCAACATATAAAAGACAGGCGATGTGGATTCCCCCCATTTTATGAGGGTGGAGGAATTGGTTTCCTTCAAAGCAGATGGTAAAATCACTATAAGCAGAGCCCAAGAGGAATTGTGCAAGCACATATCCTTGACACAAACCTTTTAATATTTCAATTCTTCTTCAGAGATGCCCCAATGTATCTGGTTCAACTTGTACCCAATTAGACGTATGAAGTAGCTGGATAAGTAATTATGAACTACTTGGGATCCTACAAGCAACCAGATTCTTCCAACGGCATCATCCAGGCATTAAATCAAACACAGTTTGGAAGTCAACAAAGCAACTACATACTCTTTGATTCATCTCTATTGACTTCTGAATAGGAGCCAATGGAGTTCAACAATAGTTTGCCTAGATGCAATGAAGTACTTACAACTTAATCATTTAATTTAATTTAATTCATTTTCAAATGATCAGTTAGAATTAAATCTGGGTTAATCTGGCTTCAAACCTTGAAACACATTAGGAATAGCTTTGACACCAAGTTTTCGGTTTTGAAAGCTTAATTGCTTGCAATATATGAAAAATATGTCTTAAAGATTAATTTAACAAGAAGGTCAACTATTCACGTCCTCTCCAGGCATAGAGCCAGTCTTGTAGACGAGTATACTAAAAGTGATGGATGGAATGCATTAATTTATCTCAGCCACTGTTAATTACTCGTGTCACATCCCAGTCCATCTTTATTTTGCAAACCATGATACCTCAGTTTGGACTCAGTTTATGCAAATCAGTCTTGACCCTGCTCCAATGGGCAAAATACCTGTAGTTTCAGCAAAAGCCACTAGAATGCCAACACTCTCACAGCTGCAGCTTCTTGTGTTTCACATCTCCTGTCAATAGCATTGGTGGGAGGGCATGAGCATGGCTGCCAAGTGAGGAGGAACCTTCCGGACCGGAGTAGACAATGCTTGCTTGTTTTGGGGTAGGTATGCTGTACAGGAATAAACTGGAATACCCCACATTGTTTAATGGAACATTGGGTAAAAATGTTACTTGAATCTGTAGGCAATAATTTGGTGTTTCAACTGGTTATTTATTTATTTATTTTATTTAATATGTTTATTTTTATTGGCAACCCAAGGAGAAACGAAACATTTTAAATATAAAATATATAATATCAACACGTAGCAGGTGCTTTAAAGTTTGGGTGGTTAAGGTGACGTGTCATAAACTGGTGGCTCACCCTCCCCTCAAACTCATGGTTTCCTCCCTACGTTGAGAGATAGGGGAAGTGAAGGTTTTTCACTGATGAGGCGTCAACTGGCTCCACCAGTGAAAACCCTTGACCTGGCAGTCCGACGTAAAGTCACAGTAACAGTCAGCCCACACTACTTACGTCGAGGAAACCATTGCTAGATTTCCCTCCCTAGACTGCCATGGAAAGCATGGCATTCCTGTGTAGGGAACTCAAATAATGATCTCGGCAGACAGGGAGAAATCTCCCTGCAAGTCAGGCGACAGATTATTATTATTATTATTTTAAATCAAACTCCAGCTTTGGTCATTTGATTTCCAAATATAAAATAAATGTATCAAAATGGAACGTGCTTTGTAAACTCCTGTCTCCAAGGCAACCACTGCAACAGAGTTGCTCTGAAGCTACTGAGCTCCCAGTCAGGTAGGCAAATATCTCACAATAGGAGAGGCTATTGCCTCTGCTGACCTAGGGAGGAGGACTCACCGCCAATCTCAAAATGAGCTTGCTAGTCCAGTGGACCCTTATTTCTATGTTACATAATGTATTAATCTTTATACTACTTGCAAGGTACTTGTCCATGCAACATATACTGTAAGACACACTTGCTGCCAAGTGAGAGGATTTGAGGTGAACCACAAGGAGAAAGAAAAGAACAAAACATTTTATTTGTATCATACAATATGGAAGGATACATTTAAGGCATCTTTTAAGCTTTGTTGGACAGACAACCCATTCACGAAGTCAGTTGAGGCACTGGCCTCTGAGCTTCTGGTGGCGGACAGCCTGCCCTAATAAGGGGACCTAGCTATCTTGCAGAGATCTCTTTTCATTTATTACATATCCGCACTGAAGACATTGGTGCTGGGTGGGTGCCAAGTGATTGCTGTTTTATTGTGGCATTAACAACTGGAGCTTATTAGTAAAACACCGAATCACTGGATGTGCATGGAGATTTCTCCCTGTTTATCATTGTTTGTTTGCTGGTGTCTTCCATGTCTCACAAGGGGATCCCAGCCAGGGAAGTAAAATAATGGTCGCCCTGCGCTGGTGCTCCGCAGAGGACGAGCACATTCCTAATGGCTGATTCTCTGTATTCATCAACATCTAAATGAGACCTATAACTGAATGTCAAAGTTCTCTGTTTACCTCAGTATCATCATAAACTACTTAATTTGTGACTGTGTAATATGGTCCAATATTGCGTCAAGGGGTTCTGGTGAGATAATAAGCCATAAGGCTGAAGGTTGAGTGATTTGTAAATGTCACCAGAACCCCCAAACAGCAATTCAACTCATATTACCTATTACCCATTATACAATTTTTCTAGTAAATGTTTTTTTGGGGGTAGTTGGTTTAAAAAGCAACTCTGTAATTATGGTTAGATCTGAGATTACACGGAAAAGGCATTTTTGTTTTACAAATACCTTGTACACAATTTGACAAATCTGAATTACATTTTTCAAAAAATGTCCATCCAAATTGAGTTTGGCATGATAAGTTTCCTACAGACACATAAGGGGAGTGGGACTTGAGTTTAAAGAAGGGACGTTTCCCATTTTAACTAACATATTTTTGATTTCCACTACAGAGAAAAATAAACGCTGAATGGAATTACACCAATCTTGGTTTGAAAGTAGAAATTTACTGAAGGAAATTCCTTTGCTTGGTTTGATGTAAATCCATTCAGTAATTTTAGAGTAATTAACATTTAAAAAGTTTTTGGGAGTAGGTTTGAAAGGCTTCTGGACCATTAGTACGCAGATGGTTTGCAAACCCAGGACCGCAGGCAATTTTTAAAATCGTTTGATTGAATCAAAAAGCGTTTTTCCCCCATCATCCATTTTGGATTCACGGACTCAAAGCTCTCTGAATGGCTGATTGAAAAAAGTAAAAATCTATTGTGGTCACCATTACAGGAACTGGGGGAAAAAATGAGCATTCCCACCTACCCTGACTGCTAGAAATGGGGTCTCTAGTTGACAATGGTTTGCACCTTTGTCCAAGTAGGGACTCTTGCTTCTAGTCAGGGTAAGGGAGTTACACCCTTAGACAACTCCTGCTCACCCCCTTGTAGCTTGGCACAAGCAGACAGGCTTATCTCAGAAGAAGTGTGTAAAGCATTTATGCACACATACAGTAATACAGTGAAAACACTACAAATGGACACCACACCAGTTTAGAAAAATAAGTCATCTTTATCTAAACCAAACAAGGCCAAAACGACAAAAATCCAAAATACATACACCAAGATATCCTCAAAAATAGGTTATTCACAAAGATAAAGTTTGTAGCAACAAATAACTCCACCTGGAGCTATTACGACGTTGTGACAAATGAAAATTCAAAGTGTGGCGCCGACAGCGAGGTGCGCGGTGTTGGGCCTGGAGTCTCACGGACCCCAAAGAACAGTACCTTGGCAAAACGATGAAAGCAAAGACGGTGCACGGCTTCGGGGAGGTGATGCTTCGTTGACGCCGGGTGGTGTCGGTTCCTTACAACCACAGGGGAGGTGATGCGTCTGTTCCTTACAACCCCAGGTGAGGTGAGGCCTCGGTTCCTTATTGCGATGCAGGGGAGATGAGGCCTCGGTTCCTTACTGTTGTCGGGGAGGTGAGGCCTCGGTTCCTCACTGTTGCCGGGTAGGTGATGTCGCGAAGGCGGCGAGGCATCGGTTCCTTACGACGGTGTGTTGTCAATGGATTCAGGGAGACCCCCACATCGGGTATCGGCTCCGCGATGAAGAAGCACCAGCGTCGGTGAAGTCCGGGCTGCGGTGCGAGTCGGGGCGGTGCGTCGTGAGCATAGCGAGCTGTGCTCTTGGCTCCGGTGCAGGCAGCGGCCTCGGTGGCAGCTTCGGAGTCGATACAGTACGGCATCGGCAGAAGTCGGGACTGCGGTGCATGTCGGGGCGGTGCGTCGTGCACTTCACGAGAGGTGCCACAGCTTCGGTGCGGGTTACGACGTCGCTCGCCGGCGTCGGTGTTGCAATCCCCCTCAGTGGCAGCTGAAACAGCAGTTCCAGATGCAGGAAGACAGAGGGGATGATGTCTTGTGTCCCTGAGACTTCAGAACAGGAGGCAAGCTGTACTTCAACCCCTTGGAGATCTTCTTCAAGCAGGATACACAGCACACAGCAAAATCTTTATCCTCTCCTTGGCAGAAACAGCCACTTCAGGCCAACCCCAGACAGCACACAGCAGGGGCAGTACTTCTCCTTCAGTTTTCCCAGCTCTTCTCCTTGCCAGAGGTTCCTCTTGAGATCAGAAGTATTCTAAAGTTCTGGGATCTGGCCCCAATATTTATATAATATTTCTCTTTGTTCTCTGGTGGGCAGAGAGACCCTGTGCTAGTCCAAACCAGTTCTGTCCTCTCTGGCCCAGCTTCCCAGCAGGAGGTGGTGACAGCATTGTGTAAGGCAGGCCAGGCCCATTCAGGTGCAAGGAAATCTCCTCCCACTACTCTAAATGCAGCCCAGATCTATTCAGCCCAGCCCTGGCTCATCCAGGAAAGGCAGGGCACACCTCAACCCCCCCAGTGGCTGTCTACAGTGAATGCATATCCCCAGCCCTGGTCTCTCCAAAGCCAGACAGTCAATCCATAACCCAGCAGAGGCACACAGGATGGCTAAGCAAGAAAATACCTACTTTCTAAAAGGGGTATTTTCAAACACACAATATCAAAATCATCTTTATCAAAAGATGCATTTTTATATTCGGAGTTCAGGCATACCAAACTTCACCTTTCTATCTGGTCCCAATGGGAAGTTATATTTATAAGATGTTATAAATAAACTCCCATTCTATCCTATGGGACAGATATCCTCTCAATAGTGAAAAACGAATTACACTGTAGTTCACTATTAGGACATGTCACACACATCAAGACATGTCCTACCTTTCACATACACTGCACCCTGCCCACAGGGGTACCCTGGGCCTACCTTAGGAGTGACTCACATGTAAGAAATGGGAAGGTTAGGGCCTGGCAAGTGGGTGCACTTGCCAGGTTGACATGGCATTACCAAACTGCTCACAGACACTGCAGTGGCAGGTCTGAGAACCTTTTACAAGGCTGCTTGTGTGGGTGGCACAATCAGTGTTGCAGGTCCACTAGCAGCATTTGACTTACAGGCCCTGGGCACACACAGTGCACTGTACTAGGGACTTAGTAGTAAGTCAAACAAGCCAATCATGGAAACACCAATCCATATTCACAATTTACATAGGGAGCACTTGCACTTTGGCACTAATCAGCAGTGGCAAAGTGCCCAAAGCATCTAGACCAGCAAAAACGAGATCCAGCACACAGCACAAAATACAGAAGGCAGAGGCAAAAGTACAGGGGAAGACTACGCCAAAGATGCCAGGTCTAACACTGACTTAGGTCGAGAGCCCTCCCCTTTAGGACAAAGTTTAAAAAAGTAAATGTTGCCATAGGCTTCATAGAACCCAAGACAAGGTTCACAGACTCCAGTGCATATCAAAGGTCTGTGAACCCTCCCATGGGGCCCGTGAACCCACAACAAGAGCTCAGAGTCAGAACCTATTCTGATTTGTGGGACCTTGGTGGGCCTCCCCCAGGATTCGCAGACACAGAACTGCATCCATGAACCCTGTGAGAAGTCCAACAATGGCCCATGAGTCAATGTGGATTCATGAACACAGACATAGGGGCACAAACACCCCTCCCAAAAAGGACACCAGCCTCTGCTGTTGGGAGCTCTGTGCCCCACTTTCACGTTTCTTCATGTTTCCCTCATTACTGTGTGCAGGACACGGACTCAGAATGGTGCCCACCAGTTGGACGACATTGGTGCTGCTCGGGGGCAATTCGGGCTGCTGCTTCTGGGTGGGGGGGATGGTGGTAGGGCATGGCATGAGTCTTGCTTGCTCTTGCAAGCTTAAATGTAGTCCTGAGCTGGCAGGCGCGATCTTGGAAGACCTAATATCTCCCAATCCAGGATGACAGCCTGCCAGTAATGTCTAACCTTGTCTACCCAAACTACTATGGCAGCAATAACTTCCATGGCTGTCTTTTTCCTTCCAGATTTAATTTGGGTATATAAGGAGAAGAGGATTACAGGAACTTTGAGTCGCAATTGCTTCTTGATCCTGTGCATGCACCTAGATTCATTCTTCCCTGCTCTATTTTAACTAGTAATTCCCCTGTATTTCTGTCCAGGTATTTTTTGGTCCTTCTTGCCGAGTCCAGCCCTTCTGGAGTTTTACTCTAGAGGTTTTTGGTGCCATTCCCTTTTCCTCCACCATAAGTGATTTCTTTTCAAAGGCATCCACTGAGTTTATCTCTGTCAGCAGGGAGGTTACAGGAAAGAATCGCCCTTTCTTTGGAGTCAAGGTCTCTCGTATCCAGACACGCCTGCTATGACTGGCGATCAACAGCCGCTTGGTAACACGAAGTCTGTGCGCACTGCTGATTGGCCGGGAGTTAGGCACAGGGCCTAGCTGAATGCCATGCCCAGAAGAGGCTATCTGCCTGTGTGCTCCACAGACCAAAGGCCAGGAACAACAAAGATTATCCATCCACAAAGGTTTAGGCACAAAGCCTGACTGAAGGCCAGTGTCAAGACTGCAAGAGGATCTTGATATTAAGGTTGGAGAGGCCACAGGAATCAAATAACAAGAACATGGCAACTATGGCATCCAGTTTCTCAATGGGGGTCCAAGATGGCAAATTTTCTGCATGCTGAGACCTAGGCTTCCCAAGTATGATGGGGACGGGTAGCACATACAAAAACTTCTAGGTTAGAAGTGATTGTTCCAGTATTAAAAAAAACAACACCGCACAGCAGTAGGTTGTCTAGCAACTGTGCATCCTGTTAGGTTTCTTGCATTCGTTCAGTCCATCACTAGCCTTCCTCCTGAGAGCATGTTTTGTTTTTTGCCATTCCTTTTAGGTTCCCTCCCTCGGTGTCCTCAACTTCTGCTAGTTTAGCTCCATTTCCTATTCTTGTCACGAATTAAAGATAATAGTGTAACTCCCCAAAAGGAATATTGACGACAATCCCACTCAGTCACTTGTTCCTTCCAACATACTGAATAATAATTTGATGGTTAGGAGCTCAGGGGAAAATGGGGCGTGGGAAAGACACTGGAGACACTGATTCAGAATGGCTCCAGTAGCAGCCTACGATCCCCTCAGAATCATTGATCGGATATCTTCAAGCGAAAAGAGAGATGTAGGAGGCTGCCTTAGTATATGATGCACACTTATTTAAGTGTAGCACCCTGCACTAATCCAGACAACACTTATGGTGATTTTAGTGGTCCTAGAAAACCATAGAAAGCTCTCTAAGTGGTAGCTGTGGAGAGCAGCCTTCAGGCTTAGTCAAGAAGTTGTGTTAAGCAGCTTGTTTTACACAATCTAATCATGTAGTGTAGGTTAAACGAAAAAGAACCACAAAGTGTAGTTATAAAAATAGGTCTATTTATTACACAACACTCACTAACACATTGGTATATCTCCTACCCGGAGATATCAACACAAATATACAAGAATACTTCAATTGCAAGAGGTAAATAAGCACAATACACAGTGGTCTCCAGGGGGAGACCAAACCATATACTAAAGAAGTGGAATGCGAACTGCACCCACAGTCAAGACTAGTACCAGGAGACTCAGAAGAGCTGGGGACACAAGGAACCACCCGAGGTAAGTACCCAGGAACCCCACGGAGGCTGTGTGCAGAGTGGAAAAACAGCAGTGTACTCAATACAAGTCAATGGGAAAGTCACAGTTGCAGTCTTCAAGAAGAAGGACCCTTCCCAGTGGACCCTGAAGAAACCATGTTGGTAGGCGAGAACCAGGGGGTCGGTGTCTGGCTGGAGCACCAACAAGCCTTGGCAGCAGCAACAGACGTGGTAAACGATAAAGGAGCAACGTTGAGACTAGCAAGGTCCAAGGCACTCACCAATTGCAGGAGAGTCAGAGCAGGCCCTGAGCAAGCAGGGGAGCCCACTGAAGTCAAAGAAGACCCTCGAACGGACCCACAGGCCGTAGGCACAGGAGTCGCAAGAGGACCTCGAGCAGCTCACCAAAGATACAGGCCCATGGTGCAAGGGATTGTGGTGAGAATGAAGATCTTGCCAGGAAGAGATGCTGGAGCTTCTTGTAGCCTGGAGATCTCTGGAGTACAGAGCCAACAAGCCTTGGCAATGGCAAGTTGACACAGTGCACAGGGGTTCCGACGAGGGATAATGGCCTCAGACTTGCTGAGAGGACAGGTCAGGCCTCGAGGGAGTTGCAGAACCACCACCTGTGTTGCTGAGCCTTTCAAAGTCCGTGGGACGTCAAGAGCAGCAGATCGGTCAACTTTGTTGCGGTGCCTGCAGACGCAGGAGAGTGACTCCTTCACTCCAAGGGAGATTACTTTGGGTGTCCTTTATGCCTACAGGCCTGGAGAGGAACCTGGAAGAAGCACAGGCACAGACGACGAAGAAGACTTGCAGAACAGCAAGACCAGGAGCAGCAGGAGTCTTCCTTGGTGCAGTCTCGGTTACAGGCAAAGTCCAGCGAAGACAAGGTGCCCAGACGATCAAAGTTGAAGTGGTTTCAGGTTTGAATCTTGTCCCATGACGAATCTGAACAGCCACCCACAGGTAAGCCCTTAAGTACCCTAGGAAAAGGGTTATGACGAATCAGGGGTCCCTCCCAGAGGAGGGGCTGGACAGAGGGGAGGATACTCCCATTTCCTTTGTCCAGTTTCACGCCAGAGCGGGACCCAAGGACTCCCTGAACTAGCTCAAACTGGAGTATGCAAGGAGGACATCAAATGGGCCCTTTAAAGCAGTCTGGTGGCGCTGGCAAGTGCCCCAACCCCAACCCAATACACTAAGTCCTGTCTCGGAGGTGGTCACATCTCCCTGTGACAGGAAACCTATTGTTCTAACTTCCCCTGCTCAAGTTCAGCTCAGCAGCAGGAGGGCAGAAATGTGTCTGTGGTTGGCAGCAGCACTAGCTTGCTGTTGGACTCTGAAAGGCTTGTACCGGCAATACAGGGGGGAACGCTAGGGGAGCCCCCCAGTACATGGAATCTTACATCCAACACTGGAATTGGTGTTAGGGTAGGATTCCAACATGTTTGATACCGAGCATGACCGGTTTCGGTGTAGCCATTGTATAGTTAGACATCTCGTAAATTACTTGATGTCCACTATATGTATGAAATGGCTGACCGCACTTACAAAGCCTGCAGAATCGACTCTGGGGTTTGTAGGAGTGTCCTGCTCATGCAGGGGCACCCTCGCACTTATAACCAAGCACCTTGCCCTCAGGACTGCAGAGACTACCATAGGGGTGACTTATAGTTTTTAAGTGTAGTGATAAGGAAACTTATAACTGCTGTGAGAGGTGGAAGCATCAATGCACACAGGCTGCAATAGAAGGCCTTTAGTCACAGTTTAAGTGGACTCCCCTGGGTGGCACAATACATGCTGCAGCCCAGGGGAGACCTCTGGTGTACCTATGCCCTGGGTACCTCAGTACCATATACTAGGGACTTAGAAGGGTGCACCAGTAGCCAATTGGGATGGTACCGAAGTACTTAACTCTGTCAAATATAGGGAGAAAGCACAGTGACCGGGGTCCTAATTAGCAGGATCCCAGTCAGACTAGTCATACAACAGAATAACACCAGCAAAAAGTGGGAATAGCCAGGGAAAGCAGATCCTACTTTTCTACAAGAGACATATAGAGAGTGGGGCGAGGGGGGAGAGAAAAATAAACTGTATGAAACCTTGCAATTGAACAACCACATACTATATAAACCAACGGTGTTTGTAGCTTACTTCTTACTCTATCAGGACAAACAGGAGACAAAAAAATATTTTAACAGCCTTGGTTTTGTATGGATGTATGTATGTATATATTTATATCTCTACTCCACAACCCTACCTGGAGAGTAATTGGGTGCGGTACACAGAGGGGGTAGACGAAGCCGTGTTGTGATTGTTTACATCAAGCAAGGTTTGGGATAGGTGGAGTATCTTCTGTGAAGGGTAAGGATGGGAGCTGGGGGCTCCCTTATTGATAACATGAGATACTCCTGGAAGAGATGAGCTTTCAACTCTTTATTGGACCAAGAATAATGCAGCAGATCTCATGTGCAAAATGACGTTCCAGATTCTGGGCTCATTATTGGAGTACACTTGGCTCTGGATTATTTTCGCCTTTTTTTGTATTTCTTGACTTGTAGACAGAAGCCTATGGAGATGTTCACTTTTACTCCAAGTTGAAGAGGTTTGACTGTCATTTTCTGTGATACCCGAAATCTTGAGGACAATGTGCATATTAAGAGGCAGCCAGTATATATCCAACTGAAGTTAAATTATATATTGTTATATTTATGTTTTAACGTCAAAAAGATGTCGATTTATGGTGGTGTCAGACCCACCAGTGGACAAGGGCTTGCAACCATGTAGGTGAGTTAGATTTAGGGTAGTTTGAACTCTGCTTCAGTGGTCTTAATGTAATAAGGAGAGAACGTTGGTTCTAGGATTTCTGCATGTCCTTGGCAAATATAAGTTTTGAAGTGATGTTGCGTTCATGTTAAGCTGTAATGTGAATCTTCCAGTTTCATGTTAGTGAGAAAGTCCACAATTTAGAGTCGCCTGATGCTGTTGTCAAATAGAATGAAGTTACGCTTTTCATTTAAGAGTGAACATCATCAACTAATTGGTGAATAATGATTCCATGTTGGCAAGGAGGATGCTCAGAGGTTCCTTTTACAAGTATATGCTCAATGCAGAGAAACAACTGCTATATGGGAACACTGTGGGCTTTCGTAGCTATTGGAATCTAGAGGTGTCCATCTGACTAAATTTGTATTGATTGGAGAGATATGGAAAAAAATTATGAGCAGTGTTGATGTGGACAGAGTATGCATGAGTTGTATGTATGAGAGCTCTGTCACTAAAAGCATCCGGAAGGGGATTTATTTAGGTAAAATGCATGGTGGATTTGGTGGCATACTGAGGATTTTTCTTGCCCATCTTATTGCGAAAGAAACTTGTTGCTTGAGTCGCTTTTTTCTGTTGAGTGGGGCACAGGTGTATGTTTCATGGGGCTGATGTTTGATGACTTTGAAGAGTGATTTGTTTCTATTGCAGGCTTCTGAGGTGTTCCTGTGGAGTAAACTTATTTTGGCTGCATTGACGAGATTCCGGTTTGTGAAGTCAAAACATTTTACTTCTTTTAGGTTATTCTGGGATTCCACGTGTTCTCCAATGAAGCCTTTCTTTTTGGCAAGCCTTGAGTGTAAAGTGTGCTAAAAGGTTTAGTTGGATCGAAGTTTCATTGCAGTATGAATATAAATGTTGGCTTTGAATGTATTGTTGAGCTGAGAGGATCTAGATGTGAGTTGACATTAAGCGTGAGTTTAAAATGTGGTTGATCATGTAAATAGAACTTGCTTGAATTTTGTTAATTGAGAAGTCACCGGATGAGTGATAATATTGCTTGGCTGCTTCGACGTTTTGGGAAGTCGGTGTGTTGTCGATGGTGAAAAAGATGATGAAGCAGTATGGTCACCTCAATTTTCCCCAGACAGTTGTAAGGGAACGATAGGAGGTTAACAGTATGTCAATAGTTTAAATAGGGATGTGTACTGGTTCCCTGATGTGCTACACGATGTTGAGGGTTTGTAGCAGTTTGTGGGATATTGTTGGGTGGTGGGGACTCTAGAGACGTTTGCGTCACCAATATAGATGCTGTTGATGTCACTTACAGATTATGGGTGTGTTGGTTAAGCTGTGGGTGGTTTATTCGATTATGGTAGGGCTTTTTTTGGTCTCGCCTAGCGAGGCATGCAGTATATACTATAGCGGGGAAGCTTCGTTTAAGCGCCGCCCACTCTCCGCCCATCGTTTGGATTGGCTTACATCGTAAATGCTGCCTTCTGATTGTGTTTAGGCTTGTTTGTCCCTCCTCCTCACGTCCATGTCGTCATTTGTACACTTCCGAGGCTATTGGCCCCTTTACTCCAACAGTGTTTTCTTCCCTGTGTTCCCCCTCCCGCAGTCCGTGACTTTTCGTCCCCCCTCACCCTCCCCCACACTCCCGTTCGTGCCTTCTTGGATGCACGAAATCCCATTTCCAATGCAGTAGGTCTTCCGTAAATACGAGTCCTATTGCATTGCAAATGCTTTTTTTTCCGTGGGATTGGCTGGCTTAATTCGCACTCTTTTTTTGTGTCCGCGACAGAGAGGAAGCGGCGTGCGCCTGCTCGCGGCACAGGCCATAGACACAGAGCGGCCGCCGTGTGCGAGCCAGTGAGCCGTCCCAGTGTGCTGCAGCAGCAGCCGCGCACCGGCCGGCGCTCAGCAGCGCACACATGTCATGTCAGCAGCATCTGGCCGCTCCTAGCGCCAGGGAAGTGACAGCACGCTTCCACTGATGCAGAGACCCGATCAGTGCGAGGAGCGCCGCCCGTGCACACGCCGCCCTGAAGCCGCAGCGCCCGCAGCAGCAGCACAGCTCTCCAGCCAGTGCGCCTGCCATGGAGCCTTGGAAGCAGTGCGCGCACTGGCTCATCAAGTGCAAGGTGCTGCCCCCCAACCACAAGGTGACATGGGACACGGCGCAGGTCTTTCGATCTGGCACAGACCTTGCGGGATGGGGTGCTGCTCTGCTCGCTGCTTAACAACCTGCGCCCCCTCTCCATCAACCTGAAGGAGATCAACCTGCGGCCGCAGATGTCCCAGGTAAGGACAGCGCCCGCTCTTTACGGAAGTGTTATCACTGGCTCTGCATCATCTCTGAGGCCGGACGTCCATTTCCTGTGACTTGGCCGTGGACACACGTTTCGTGTGTGCACCGCTACGTCACTCTGCACCTTTTATCACTCGTGCCTTAATTCAGAGACCTCGGTCTCTCATCACTTAGCAGTAAATTGAGTGACTATGCCTGCGTCTTATACCTGCTGGGGATCAAGATATAGTCGTATAGCTCAGAACTATAAAGACTTCACTCGCTACCCAAGTCTCCACCTAACCACACGTATCCTCAGTGTGGTTGCGGATGTCTGTTGCGCAGTGTGACCTTGGGCATTTCCCATCTTGCCTTAACTTCATTGGTTGTGTCTGTTACCCCTTGTGCAGAGTCAGACTGGACTCTTCCCTGTACACAGTACACTCATTCTGCTGTAACATTATTTTGCCGGTGTTTTCCCTCCCCGGGCAGCGTTAACTCCTGCTTGCAACTGCACCCCTTTTTTGTGTCCCCACCTTTGTGGTTGTGCATGCCACCTCTCCTGCAGTACGGTGCCTCTGAATTATTGCTGTATAACTCATTACACAACTCCAGCTCTTCCTTTAGGTTGTGTGACTGTGGCTTACCATCTTTCCCAGGTGGTGTGCATACAGTCTGCGGCCCGATGCATCCTGTTATGGTGTGCATACAGTCTGCGGCCCTGTGCGTTCTGTGTTTGGTTTATATGATTTAATCAAGTACAGTGAGACGTGAACGTGCACCCTGGTTTTCGGTGATAGCTGTGACTCCACTGGTTGCAGTGTGAAGTCAGTATGCGCCTCCTCAACCCCAGTATTGTAACAGTTTGCAGCTGTACCTTTGGTGGCACTGGACAAGTACCAGGGCGCAGACCAATGTACTGATCTGCGTCCTTATAGCATGTCTGTCACTTTAGCGGCTGTGCTCGTTCGTCCTTGGTGAGGGAACGCCTCTTAGCTTTCAGTTGCGTTGTTAATTGTGTTACCACAGGATGTGGCATTACGGCCAGACCTGCCGACTTTGAAACTGAGGAACAAGGATCGAGTCTCGGCGTCGGCTCATCATCCCGTACTTCTGGGCAAATCACTTAATCTCCCCGTGCAAATAAAGTGACCTTGTGTAATATAACTGGATCTCCTACCTTCGGGTCGAGTTCGCGCTTTATAAAACAAAAAAAAACAAATAGCCAGCCCGCAGTCATAGGCTTCGTTTAATTTTTGTGTCTTCGTTGAATGGGCTTCACTCGAATCCTAGCAGAAGATGCAGCCCCCTCCCTAACTTTCCCTAACCTCCCTAACTTTCTTCAAGAGCAGACACTGCCAAACGAGGATCAGGCTTGTATTCCGTTATCTCCCCCCACATCCAGGGCCAGCTGGTGACACCACCTTCCTCTTTTGCGCCACACGTGGCGATGTTCACCATGATTCAGTTACTTTGACAGGAAGAGGAACAGGAACCTTCTCGACTGACAGGGTCAAGGAAGCAAATGGCTTCCTCTGTTGTGTGGTTAACGGTGACAGCCAGTGGACTAACATTGAAAGAGGAGGCAGCTGCCTTTCCATCTCCAGGCATGTTTTTAATTACTTAGATGTAATGTGTGCCTTAATATATGGTGTTTCTGTGGATCGTGTGAATCCTGAAGTCATTATTGCTAACAACATAATACAAATTAAAATAAAAAATATATATATTAATTTGTTGGAGCTTGTTTTGAATGTTTTCCACTCATAGGTTCACTTTAGTTTCATAGTTTCACTTTATCGCAGTAAACATAAGCTAAAACATTCCATAACGGAGTTTGCTTTTGGCATCACGCTACATGGCAATGGGCTTTAACTAAAAAGTGAGTGCAGGTGGTCCCATGGATAATATGGTGCATAGCTAAATACTTATAAGGTCCCAAAGGCGAGACCGATTGCATTGCAAATGCTTGTTCTTGTTGTCTGTAGATAAAATGTGGAAGGGGGTTGCTAATGCGGAGGAGATAGGGAAGTGGTGGGTGAGGAATTCCATGAATGGAAAGTTGGAGACCTCCTGATGAGCACCGGGCCATGTTTCAGTGATGGTGACTGTAACTACATCAAGACTGATAATATTGTCTGTTGTGTCAGCTATATAAGTTGATTTCTGAGTGAGCTCTGATGAGCATTGGGTGTAGTGTTTTCGGCTGGTGGCCTTAAGAGACGATGGGGGATATTCACAAGGACTTATCTCCGAGTTATCGCCACCTTAACGCAACAAAAGTAGAGATAGATTTAACGCCCCATTCACAAGCGGGTGCAAACTGCAGACAACGCAAGTATTCCCGCGATAACTGCCGCAAAACTTACCTCCACGGGTGACACCACCAACTAACCCTAATGAGATGCAGAGTAGGCGTTCCCGTGCAAAAACACACGAAAACACTGCTACACCACTTTCACAACGAACTGCCAGATCTGCGATGCGAACCAAAACCACGCGATAAGCCGCGGTAGCAGCAGCTATTTAACACCTGCCTCTTGCTGGTGTAAAGCAGGACGACTACGACTACCTGCAGTAGGCAACGGAGCCCCACACACAGCCACACCCGAAGAACAACCAACGCCATGGAGCTACTCAGCATGCAGCTTGGGGCCCCAACAGGGCCACAACACCCACCGCCACCACCCCCAGGACCGCCACCATCCCCAGGACCGGGACCGGCACCCCCCCCCGGACCACCACAGAGGCAGCGCAGGGTGAGACAGCGGACCTACAGAAAACGCACTAGTCTCACAGACCTAACGCCCGAGGAAGTCATTGCCCACTGCAGGCTCCAAAGGACAACCATCCTCCGCATCATGACCCACATTGGCCCCAGGCTGACGGTCCCAACACAGAGGACAACCAACATCCCTTCGCAGACAAAGCTGCTGGCTGTGCTGCACATGTTGGCCTCTGGTACCTTCCAACCAACAACGGCCCGAGTCGGAGGAGTCTCACAGCCAGCCCTATCAAAGTTCCTCACACCTGTCCTGGATGCCATCATCAGCTTCATACCCCAGTACCTTCACTTCCCCAACACTGCGCAGGAACAACTGGAGACCAAGCAAGGCTTCTATGCCATTGCTAGCTTCCCACACGTGCTGGGGGCCATTGACTGCACACATGTCCCACTTGTGCCCCCTGCGGACACTGCACACATCTACCGCAACAGAAAGCACACGCATTCCATCAATGTGCAGGCAATAGTGGACCACCGGGGAATGTTCACCAATGTCATCGCAAACTACCCAGGCAGTGTGCACGATTCCTACACCTTCCGACAGTCCATCATCAACCAGCGCTTCCAGGATGGCATCTATGGAACTGGACTGCTCGTCGGTAAGTACAAAATCAACACACCACACACCTCAAACCCACCATCACACAATGCACAACTGTGGGAATGCACACGTGACCAAACCACATACAACATGTCAGTCAACATGCCCACCTACCAGACACGACAACACAACTCCATTGGGATACTGGGCTTCCCATGTACACAAGCCAACCATATCATGGCACCACAGCCACACAACAGCTGAACGTGTGGAGAGGCGGAAAACAGGCATGTGCGAAGGATGCAAGTGCCCCATGAATGAGAATGTACACAACGACAAGTGTGGCGTGAATGTGCTGGACAGACCTGGTTATGCAAACCACAGATATGTCAATGCAGACATTAACTGCTGGTGTCTGGGGAGTAGTGAACAGTGGATGCAACCATGTCACCCCAGGCTGTGGGTTAGATTGCGGAAATGTCGCTCGCTGCGTCCACCCCTGTGTGCGTGAGCGTAGTGGGTTGGCCCGGCTTACGCCAGGCCTGCGCAGGGGTGTGGATGAAAACACTGTTGCGCTGAGCGTGGTGCACTCCCGGAATGGCCACCGTCACTGCCAGGGCGGCGCCTCTCAGCCCGCCACAAGGCCGACGCCGTGAGCAGCGGGGCCTACGAGCCTGTGCGCCTGCTGCACCCCAGGCCGCTGATACCCAGACCCGGCTTGCCTGCCCCCGTGCCCCAAGGCCGCACTGCTCACCAGCCGACACCGTCGTGTGTCAAGAAGGGTCCACCACGTGCCGGTGCTAGCTCCAAGACCCATGCCCGCGAGCTTGGCAGCCTCCTCAGACCATCGCTGACCTCCATGACACAGGCCCCTAGGAGTCCACATTCGTTGACATATCCCACCGCTGCAGCAGGCTTACACTGCAGTCTAGAATGTCCCCCATCTAGTACTGAGTCCACATTCATCAATGGCAGAGTTCATGCCAGTGGACGCAGGGAGAGGAGTGAGAGACAGATGCGTTTCAGTCTGGTGGGAACACAGATCACCGTTACGGAGGAGGTCAACCACTCGCAAGGACTGACCTGGTGCCACTTACCCTGTGCGCCGTGAGACACCGTCAGCCTCCGGCCGAACATCGTTGGTGTCTGAGCCTGTGGCCTGGGGGTTGTCATCAGCAACTGGCAGGTACGGACTTGGTGTTTGGCATGAGTCTGTGGCATTCATATCCGCCATGTTGCCGGACACAGCTGGTATGTGCCCTCTGCACCATGCCCGGGGGGGTACACCTTCCACTCTCTCCCGGGACACTCCGCGAAAACCACCCTTGATACACACGAGGCCCTGCTCTGCCCTCATGACCCTACCCCAGTGCCCTGCAAGTCAGCGTCCTGTGGCGGTAGGCCCGTGTCGGCTGCTGTGCATCCCGGACCACTAACTCTGTGCAACTCAAGTCATGCTCCCTTGCTGTTTGTACATTGCATTCCTGAGTGCCTGATGACTGTTGAAGTTGTTGCCAGCACCAGCTACTCCCTGAGGGCTGGCCTACACACACCCCACACACAGCCAGCACAGGCGACACTGGACTAGTGGGCCTGCCAACACATCATGCCGAACCAAGTATTGACTCTTATCTCTCTGCACTGTCACAGGTGATCAAGGATATGCACTCTGCCCTTGGATTATGACACCCCTCCGAGACCCAACAACCACCCAGAGGCAGTACAATGCGGCCCACATACGCACCAGGGGCATCGTGGAACGCACATTTGGCGTGTTGAAGTCACGTTTCAGGTGCCTGGATGTCACAGGTGGAAGGCTCCTGTACAGCCCAGACATTGTGTGCAAGATGATCCTTGCATGTTGTGTGTTGCACAACATCTGTGTACGCACCAATGCACCATGGGTCCCTGTTCCAGAGGTACCTGACGATGATGAGGACGATGGGGCAGGTGGCCCACATGCCACTGCAGCTGTGGCAGGAATAGCCCATAGGAACACCCTCATTGCAATTCTTCTCCTGAGCACGTCACATTGTGGCCGTCCTTGGCAATCATGGGTCAGTACTAAATGTCCACACGCACGGCATGTGTGAATAATAAATATTTGCAGGTTACAGGTTGTACTTGTACATTGTCATGTCACAGTTTCCTGCTGTGCCAGATGTGATTGGCCATGTTGTGCACATATGCGGGCACCAGTTGTGTCCTGTGTTCTGTTGTGGTGGTGTTGCTGTTTGTACCAGGATGTTGTCAATGTCGAGGTGCACTTATTATTCTGTGCGTATGCTGCACGGTGGGTGAGGCGCTCCGGCGGCTCTGATATGGCTGCCACTTCTCCCTTTCATGTGGTGTGCCTTTCAGTTCTGTGCTTCCACAGTGCTGAGATGTTGCAGACTTGGGTAACTTGTGCTCTTTGTCGAGTTGTGACTCTTGGGCATGGGTTGTCCGCAGATGTGTCGTTGACGTCAGGGGTTGTTTGTGCAGGTGGTTGTGTCCGAGTGTGACCTGCTCATTTTCGGTTGTGGTCCGCACTCAGCCACCTCAGTGTCATGCTGTGTACATTGTCATGATGATTGGACTGCAGCCATGCTACTCGTCATGTGGTGTCTCTTGCATTGTCAGTGTGGCTGACGTATATGCATGTTTGCTGTTTTTCGCACGTGTGCATGTGTTGGTTGTGTGATTGTTGATGTGTTGGGTGGGTGCCCCTTTGGGCACATGGTGTACGTGGGACTACTTGGTGTTTGTGTGTGTGCTGAAGTGTTCCCGTGGGATCAGGGACATGATCCTGAGTCATTGTGGGTGTGCAGTGTGCTCTGCTTAATTGTGCATGTGTGCCATTGTGCCCAGTTCCCCCTTCCCCCCCACTCCCTGGTCGGTACGCGCCCTGTTGCTGTGGTGTCGGGTCATGTTGGGCAGTGTCCGGATCAGGGCCGGACTGGCTACCGGGCGTTTTGGAATGCTGCCGAGCTGGGGGCTGATGTCACTGCGGTGGGGGCTAATTTCGTTGATGGAGACCTGCGTGTGCTTCGAAATTAACAAAGCAAAACGAATTTCGTTCAGCACACGCAGGTCCCCATCAACGAAATCAGCCCCCAGCTCGGCAGCATTCCAAAACGCCCGGTAGCCAGTCCGGCCCTGGTCCGGATCCCCAACTCCTGTCACCGTCTCCAGACTGATGGCTGTGGCCACCATCTTCCCCATGTCATTCAGCTCCTGGTATCCTGCTGGCCCCCCTCCTCCGAAGTGCGTTGCTGCTTTCGTGTTGGCAGCGTGTTTCTGCTTGGTTTTGCCATTCACATCAATCCAGCGCCTCTTGTCCTCTTCCATTGCCCTCCTCGGCGCTGCGACGGCATCCACATGGTCTGAGGTGGTGTGCCATCTTTGCCTCTTTGTTGCCAATGACACGTTGGAGGTGACGTGCAGTTGGTGGTGGTGTCCTATCTCATCCGTGCCGATGATCGTGTTTTCATGCAGCCTGTGGCCCGTCTTCCTCTTCCTCTTCTCATTGCCCTTCCACGTGCCCTGGATTCCTGGGTGTTTCTCCGTGAGGATTGTGGGGTTCATGTTGTCCTCTGCAGTCGGTCAGGGTGCATCCGTGGTACTCCGCAGTTCATTTCCTTTTTGGTGGCATTTTCCGTGGGCTGTTCTTGTGCTTTTTCCCGCATTACGCGTGGGTATTGCTGGCCTCTTGCAGGTTATCACTGTTTTCTTGTCGCGTTTGGGGCCATCGCGTCTTTTTATGCGTTGGGGTTTGTGTTTTTGACTCCGTCGCGGTGGTTGTATCGCGGACATTGGCCGCGTTTTCGGAAAACTATCGCATGGTACCGCCGTGTTGTGAATTCCAGGTTAACACGGGGTTATTTTCCCGCGATGGACTGCGATGTGTAAGGTTGCGTTGACATTTTTTGGAGATGTTTAGTGCACGTTCTTGTGAATATCCCCCGATGAGTGTGATTTGGGTGAGATTACTACAGTGGGATAATGTGTCACTCTGCTATTCGTAGTGGGAACGAGTGTGAAGACTGCCCAGGTGCGATTAACGTGTTACTCCTGCACCTGATACCTCGTGATTAATTCATTTGTTTATTATCAAAACAGTAGTTTTGTCATTTATACGTCTAACTTCCAGTCAGTTCAAGTTCTTGTGGCTCCTATATACCTGTAGAACCAGTTATCTCACCTGTCTTAGACTAACAATGACCTACGTCACAGGAATCTCACACAAATGGTTGCCTTGGTGCTGCACCACGGAGGCGTCCCGCAGAGCTGCTTGCATTCCTTCCAAATGGATTTATCATAAAGTCTCCCCAGACACACCTCTGAGAATGGAAGCAAGCCCCCATTAAAATATACAATCTATCTTTAGGAATAAAGTATCTCAGGACTGTACCTCTCGAAGGCTCAAATGCCCTAACCCTGCTGTGGTGCATGTTCAATGTTTATGTCTGGCCGTTGAGAAGTCAAACTATTTTTTTTTCAAAAATACAATCATATACATCCATAGAGAAGCTTTGGGGAAGTGGTCTTTGTCAACCATTGCTCAGTTAAGTTGCCATTCAAATTTTGCTTACGCCCACCACATTATATATAAAGCATGGGACAATGGGTCAGCCCACTTCAGATATTGGCTCGGCTCACTGCATTTTGTTTGTGAATAATGTGCCGTGTCTGCCTAAAACGTTATCCACTACTGTGTCCCGCTGGTGGCCCATTCTATTTTGTATTTTTTTTTCAGTTTTTTGTTGTTGGCTTTCATATGTTTACTTTTTTTCTGAAAGGACCCGGCTGGCAATTTCCCATACATTGCCACCGCGACGCACGCTCAGTTTGCTGGAATGCTGCGGTTAAACTTCATGCTGTGCTGGAGCGTGCCAGTTTATTTAAATAAATGTATTTTTCCGTACAAAATTAATTTCACGTCCAATGTGTGCCGTGCCCATCGCAGGAAGAACATTTTGAAATATCTAATTTTGATCATTGCTTTTCAAAATATAAAAGTATTTATTCTCGTATTTGCTACTAACATTTTTCCAAGTAACTGAAATTACTGAAGTTGTTCCATTCTGAGACGGCAGACCCATTTACGATCAAAGGGAAGGGGCTCAAGATGCACCCGATTTGTATTTGTTTTCTGTTTTTGGAAGGCTGACGCCTGCGTGAGTGCTGAAGAAAAGCTTCCCATTGTGTCTCCAGTGAGTCGGGCACTAAATGCTTTTGTTGTTAAAAATATTCACGATAGAATATCTGTTTAAAACAATTATTGGCAAAGCCAGTAGGTCTCGACTTTGGACCTATCAGCTTTGCCACTGCCTTGTGGGATGCTGTATATCATTGGCAGATGCTGTGCAGCATGGCCCCCCAAATAAATGTGTGCATGCATCATTACGTATGTGGGAGCTTACAAAGTGGTGCAGGCGCCATTTTTTATTTACCGATCCAAGAAAGATCAGAACATTTAAAATAAATAATATAGAAGCTGCATAAAATCACTTTTTAGGTCGAGCATTTGAGACCTCTTTAGTATATACTTATATACTTATATGTGTATGTACTTTGTGGGCTCTGGAGATCAGCCCTAGGACTTGTCTGCTTCCGCTTAGGGACTTTTTTCTGTTCAACTGCCTCTACTTAACTGTCTTAATAGAAAACGACCAGTAGAGGTCAGTAAAATACCAGAATTGCTTTCTGCTGAGGGACTTTCTTTTTTAATTTTTCTGGCAACTGCCTCTATTTAACTTTCTTGATAGAAAACAACCAGCAGAGGTCAGTAAAATACCAGAATCACTTTAGCATTTTCTAGATTCCAGTCCATAGAAATTGTCTTCCACGAGCACAATAATATTTTTTCAAATCTTACATTTTAAGTGATATGACCACCGAAAGCCCTGATTTTATATTAAAAACTGAGCTTTGGACTATACCATTTCCCTCTAAAAGGCAATATTTCTCTCCATGTGTTCCAATACCTGGCGTGTCACGCAGTTTGGTGCTTATTTTCCCTCCATGTTAAAGAACAGTAGATGTTTCAGCATCCAGGCTAATGTGCTGCATAGCTAAATACATATATGGTTCCAAAGACAAGACCTTTTGCATTGCAAATGCTTGTTTAAAGCATTTCACTTAGTGTTCAACCCAAACAAAAAAATATATAATAATAAATAAAAGAATGTCACTTACTTTCTGTAATACCTTTTCTAGTAGCAACTCTATCTAACCGCAAACCAAGGGAGTAGCCAGAAAATTTAAATATCCCCCACTCTGAACCCATACTCTGATGGCACCAAACAAGCGGGACATGGAAGTCTGATGCTCCCTAGAAGTGCTCCCTTGTCTCTTCTATCCAAGAATTGATCTAGCCATCCTTTCACACTCTCATAAAACCAACTGATATCCACCATTTCACCTTTACATTTTCTCGTGCATTCATTCTTTCATCAATCATTCACCATTCAATCCATCCATTGGCCATTCCATCCATCAATTTGTAAAGACATCCATCATCTATGCTTGCGTCCATGTATACATCCATCCACCTACACATCCATCATTTGATGTATCCCTCTATCAATAAAGCATTTCATACATCAATTGATCCATCCCCCCTGATCATCATTTACTTTGCCGCCAATCCTCTCAGATTTCCATATACTATGCCATCCGTCCATCCTCTCAAATTACCAATTACTCTGCCATCCTTTCCCCCACCCATCCTCTCAGATTTCCATTTTCTCTACCATCCTTTCATCTACCCACCCAACCTCTTAGATTTCCATTTACTCTGCCATTCATCCATCCTCTCAGATCCCCATTTACTCTGCTATCCTTTCAATCCACCCACCTATCCACTCATCAGCAGATTTCTATTCACTCTGCCATCCTTCCACCCATCGATCCTCTCAGACTTCAGTTTACACTGCCATCCTTTCATCCATCGATCCATTCATCCATCCATCTCAGATTTCCATTTACTCTGCCATCTTTTCATCCACCCATCTAGCCGTCATCTCACCCACTCATCCACCCTTCCTTTCACACACTCATCTACCCAACCTTTCACCCACCCACTCATCCATCCATCCTTTCACCCTTCCATCCTTTTACCCACTCACCCAGCCTTTTACCCACTCACCCTTTCAGCCACTCATCCATCCTTTTACCCACTCATCCATTCTTTTATCCACTCATCCTTTCACCCACACACCGTCCTTTCACCCACACACCCATCCTTTTACCCGCCCATTCTTTCATTCTTTCATCCATCCTTTCATCCACTCATCCTTCCATACTTTCTTCCACCCATACTTTCACCCATTCATCCATCTATCCTTTCATCCACCCATACTTCCCCCACTCATCTGTCTATCCTTTCATCCAACCATCCTTTCACCCATTCACCCATCCATCCACCCATTCTTTCATCCATCTGTTCACCTACTCATGCACACACTTATTCATCCTCCTTTCCCTTTTCCCTCAGCCTTTCTTTCTTCCTTTTAGCAATAACTATAAGCTTTTATCTGCCAAGTTGCAGATAAAAGAGGCCCATAAAGAACCCTACTCCCGCTGTAGCTGATAAAGCGAGGTGTTCACGACACTCCTGCCGCAGATTCGCCAGTTGAACAGCCCCAGGCATCAGACTGGATCTAGAATCCAGAAGCGTTTGCATAGCAAATTCCCTTGTGTGTCGATAGGTGGCATTGTGCGGTGTTATTCTACCTTGTGCCACTCCATCCCACACGACTATGACGTTAGGACCAGTATATATACACCACCTGCTCGTGCTGGTGTCAGTTTTTTTCTGAACTCCATCTGTGCTGACAGACGTGGGGGCATATTTACGTTCCCTGGCGCATCCCTGCATATCAGCAGGGATGCGCCAGGGAAAATGCGTCACGCAAGTTTACCCTTGCGCCACGTCCGATGCGCCGCATTTACAATGCGGCGCATCGTGGCGCAAGGATAAGCAGATGCGTGACGCATCTGCCGGCGGAAGGTTGGCGCAGTGCTGAAGTTGTGTCGCAAGCGCGACGCAACTCCAGCACTGTTCCAACCTTCCCTATCCCTAACATGGTGCGTCAATCCTTACGCCTGCTTGAAGCAGGCGTAAGGATTTGCGTCGGAAAAGTGACTGCGTGAAATCTTGTAGATTTCACTACGTCACTTTTCCGAGGCGTACCTGCGCCGGAACGCCCCCCCCTGCGCCGGTGCGCCCACATGAAACCTGACGCAGGTTTCATGTGGCGCAGGGGTTTACTACGTGACGCATCTCCCTAGATGCATCACGTTGTAAATATAGCGCAACGCGGCGCATGGTTTGCGTCGCCGCTGCGTCACATGCGTGACGCAACGGCGGCGCAAAAGTGGCGCAAGGGGCTTGTAAATATGCCCCCAGGAGTCCATAGAAATCAAAATGAAACACTTTGCAGAACGTTTTGAGATGGACTCTTATTAAGATCAGACTGAATGAGACCATGCACAGAACAGAGAAGAGGAAAGGTCAAGTGAGGAATTTGTTGTAAGATAAAGTCTCTACCAGCAAAGGCGTTACTGAAGATAAGTGACTTGCTCTTCTGATAGAGACCTCTCACAGCAGATTCCTCACCTTTTGAATAGATACCAAAGTCCTATCTCCGAATGACTCAGACCAGGAATCCTGCAGGACAGATCGGGGGAAATGCCAGTCCCTCTGAAACTGGCTGGCCCGACAGCAATTCTCAGTTAATATATGGAGGGACACCCACATAGCAGACTAACAGATGTCCAAGACTTGCACACCATACACTAGTGCAGTGGAAGCAGCTTTTGCTCTGGTGAAGTGAGCACGGAAACCTTCTGGGGCCTGCTTTTTGGCTAGCCCATCGCAGATCTTTATACATAAGATAATCCTTCTGGAGATGGCTCTTTTCTGTACTGCTCTGCCTTTCTTTGCCCTAAAAAACACCACAAACAGTTGGTTATCCTTTCAAAATTCCTTGGTCCTCTTCATTTAAAACTAAAATCTCTCTTAGGATGTAGCTATTCCTCCTCCTTTAATGGATGCGACGATGCATAAAACGTTGACAAGGTGATGGATTGCCCTACATGAAAGGGCGTGTTTACCTTGTGTAGGATTGCTGCTTTTGTTTAAGGAACTAATTTGCCTTGAAAAATGGAGACAATGGTGAAACAAAAGAAAAGGCCTAAACTTCACTCACTCGCTTGGCAGATGTTATGGAGCTAAGGAACACCGTTTAAGCATAAGTAGACATAAAGGACAACGGTGCATAGGCTCAAAAGGCAAAAATGTCACATAGGTCAAGGCAAAATATAGAACCCACAGCAACATTATAAAAGAAGTAGGTGGGAACACATGGGTCAGCCCCTTTAAAAAAATGCATCACAACAGGCGATCTGAAGAGGGATGGATGATTCAGTAAACATAAAAAGGCCAAAAGAACAGATAAATAAACTTTAGTTGTGGCATGCTTGGCCAATGATAAACAAAATAACAAAATACCAGATAGAGAAGCTTGTAAGGGTTGAATGCGATGAGAAGAACAGCAAGCAACACATTAATCACAACATCCTGCATAGATAGACTTAGTTAAAGGATGCATGGCAGCCAGAATAACACCAACCACCTTAGGGGGAAGGTCGAATGTCACCAACTGTGTTGCTCAATTTCCACACATGGAGGTCTAGCTTTATATGCTTGTGTGCAAGAATCAACCCTGTTCCTGCAACAGGAGATCCTCCCGAAAAGGCAGCCGGATCAGAGGACATGTGATAGTGGCTAGAAGTTTCGGGTACCACACTTTCCTCACCCAGTCCTGAACCACTAAGTTGATTCGAGCCCGGTCTCCCTTGTTTTTGTTTTTTTAGAACTCTGGGCAGAAGAGGTAGGGAGAGAAAGGCAGCCAGGTGTCCCGAGCCCTAATGTAGGTGAAAGGAATCTCCTAAAGAAGACTACCTTGGGAATTCCAATACGCAAAAGTCGTGACGCAGCACGTTCTCTGCGTGGCAAATAGATTGAGCGAGGATTCTCCCCAGTGCTAAAAGACACCATGTGCCACCTCTGAGTGTACCCACCATTGATTATCCACTAGGCACCGACGGCTGAGTTCTTCCTCCCTGGCATTTAAAGATCCTGTCAGTTGCTGGGCAATCAGGAAAATACATGAATGTACAGCCGTTTCCATACTTCCTGGCACAGGACCCACAACCCACTCTGCCCTGTTTGTTACAGTACCACAGGGTGGTTTGTTGTCTGTGAGAACCAGTACCTGTTTTCCCTTGAACGTCCGAAGAAGCGCCTTCAATGCCAAGTTAATTGCGCAAGTTGATGTGAAGCCTAATCTCCGCTGGAGACCAGAGTCCTCCGATCTCAACTTCTCCCATATGACCTTGCCAGACCAGCAACGATGCATCTGTCACAACTGTTAGTTTTGGGTGAGGTAAGGAGAGGGGCCTGTCACTGGTATAGTTGCAGTTGAGCAGTTACCGCTGCAAGTCTTTCGCAGTCTCCTCCAACACCTGGATGGAATCTGGCAGCTTAGTGCTGAGTCCACTGGAACTTCAGATCCCAATGTAAAGCCCACATGTGCCCCCTGGCATGGTCCACAACCAGATTGCAGGAGGCCAAGAGGCCCAGAAGTTTCAGTTTTACCCTCACTGAGACATAGGCTGCAGGCTGAAACTTTGGGATTATAATCCGAATGTCCTGGACTCATTGATTCGGAGAGAAGGGACAAAAGAACACCATATTCAGGATGGCCCGATATGAAGGAGTCAAGTGTGACTTCGGAGCGTTGATGAAAAAACTCAACAATGTCATTAGTTCTGCAGCTGTCTGGAGGTGACTTATGATTTTTTAAGGTGAACCCACCTCCAGTATTCAGTCCTAGAGGCATGGGAAGACTGGTAGTACCAACCTCCACATATGACCACCACCATCACCTTTGTGAACACCTGCGGTGCACTGGTTAGGCCAAAGGGGAGCACAGTGAACTGAAAATGCTTCTGAGATACCTGAAACTCCAGGTAATGCCCAACCTGTGGGATTGCAGGACAAGAATGTGGAAGTATCCGCCCTTCAAGTCCAGCACTACCAGTCAGTCTCCTAGATTGACAGCAGATAAAACGTGGGCCTGGGTGAGAATCTTGAACCTATCTTTCCTCAGGAAGAAGTTTAGAGGGTGAAGATCTAGGATGGGACAAAGGTCTCCATCCTTCTTTGGCACCATAAAATAAAGGGAGTAACAATCAGTCCCGATCTCTGATGTCTGATCTCTGATGCTGGCACCCTCTCTATTGCTCCCTTGGTCAAGAAAGCCAGTAATTCTCCTTGGAATATAGATGAGTGGTCCTCCAGGAGATGTTGTGGTGTTAGTGGCATGTCCGGAGGATAGGACAAGAAGGGTAGAGAATAACCATGTGCATGACCTGGAGCACCCATTGATCCGAGGTGATACTCCTCCATCCGGGGATATAAAAGGTAACCTGATCTCCAACCGGGTGATAGTGAGCCAACAACGTAAAATTAAAGAGGTTTTGTGGCAGCTGTGAAAGCAGGTCCTGGGAACAGAGCAGAACATTGACCCTTGGGACCTGAACGCTGCCAGCCTGCTTTCTGACCTCGTCCACCAAACGACTGGGAGGTCCGTTGACGTTGTGGCAAGTACTGCCTCTGTCTCTGCTTATACTCACTTTCAAAGCCTCGAAAAGGGCGCTGTTGCTGAGAAAGCTGTCAAGATAGCAGCAATAAGCCCAGAGGGCAGGCAGTGGCCTCATTCTCCTTGAATGTTTCAAGGGCTGAGTTCACTTTTGCCACGAACAGCCTAGAGTTGTCGAAAGGCATGTTAATAAGTCCCTGTTGGACATCAGTTTTAAAATCTCATCTAAGCAACACACTGGTACCAACTGCCCTACCTAAATAGACACTAGTGTCCAAGCCCCACTTAATTGAGAATTTCTCAGCATGTTCTCTTTTTCGAAAACCAAACACTGCAAAATTTGGTGGACTTCATAAGGGACCACCAGCAGGACATCTGCCACTTTCCCTGGGTGCTTTGTGACTGTGTGTACTGACGCCCAGGTCACAGCCTTCCAGATGACAAGGACAGGTACTCTGCATGCCAGCGCAGCGGCAGCAGTCTTTGTCCTGGTGGAAAGGGCCTTCAACCCTTCTGAAGGCTACTTCTTGGCCAGTGCATAGAAGCTTTTAATGCAGAAGATTAATCACCTTGACAAAGTTCTTTTCTGCACTGCCTTGTCTTTCTTTGGCCCAGGGAACCCTTGGAAGCAGGAGTGGCTCGTGCAGGTAAGAGCAGTGTCTGACTCGACAGACGACAATTAGGGAAAATTAATAATTTTTTTTAATTTCCCCCCATCGTCATCTGTCGAGTGCTCCCCACCCTGCCTCACTGCTCTTACCTGCATGAGCCACTCCTGCTTGAAAGGGCTGACTGTGTACCTGATAGTCTTTGGTGTGATGGTCAATGTAGAAACTGAAAGCTCTTTCACGGTCCAGCCCAGTGCTTAATTTGAGCCGGGGGTTTCCGGTGCTCAGCACCAGCACTTAATTGGTTTCCGGCGCTCGGCACCGGCAATTAATTGTCAACACCGCACTTATGACAGTCTGCCACATGGTGGCGCTGCTCATCTAATTTAGAGATGAGCAAAACAGCAGCTGTTTATGACTACAATAGACATTAAAAATACTAATAACTGCCTCCCCAGCCATTCCTTTAGCTTTGGGGACCTGGAATAATCTGAACTGTTGCACTTGCAGGTGAGAGAGATGGTTAGAAGTTGTTTTGGCAGCGATGATAGGGGCGATAGGTGGTGCAGGCTGCAGTGGCCTCCTGGTAAGGACCCTGGCACTTATTATTTTACAAATTGAGCACTGGTCCAGCCATTGGAGTCTCTCCTCCTTTGTGGGGTGAGGAGGAGCAAAGAACGTTGGAAGAGTAATGGATTGTCCAGTGTGAAAAGCAGTGACAACTTTAGGCAAAAGCCCGCCCTGGCTGGAAATGAGGCAGTATAACATGGCTGCAACAAAAGAGTATGGAGTTCACTCAAGCGGGGAGCTGAGGTCACTGTGACCAGAAACACAGTCTTCAGAGTCAGGAGGCATAATGCACAGCTGTGCATGGGTTTGAGTGGGGTGCACATGAGGAAAGTGAACACTAAATTAAAATCCAACTGTGACACCGGAAAGGGTTTCGGAGGAGATCGAAACCTCGTCACGATAGGCGATTTGAACAAGGGCAGCTGGTCCGCTAAATGTAAAAAAGACAAAAGGGCTAACAAAAAACCTTTAACGGTGCCCACAGCAAATTCTTGCTGAACCAGGGATAAAGCAAATAACAAAATATCCAACAGCTTGGCCTGTTATGAGTTGGTATTGAGGATGACACACCAGGCTACAAACATGTCTTTGTAGAGGGGTGCCGTGCAGCAAGGATGGCATCAACAACTTAAAATGTAGTCAACTGCCACTGCTCAACCTCCACACATGGAGGTAGAAATCATTAAGGGTTGGGTGCAATAACCTGTGATGCTACAGTGACAGAAGATCTTCCAGATGCAGGAGCCTTATCAGAGGACAGATGCTCATGGACATTCTGAGTACCACATTCTCCTTGTCCAATCCAGAGCCAGTAGGATTACTTGGGCCCAGTTTTTCCTGATCTTCCTCATGACTCTGAGCAGGAGAGGCAAAGGAGGAAAGGCATGCAGGCGTTTCGTGCTCAACTTCATCTAGAATGTGTCTCCAAGTGAGAGCTTTCTTGGATAATCCAGTGCACAAAAGTTTTTACATTGCATGTTCTCTGTGGTGGCTAAAAAATCTAGCCAGAGTTCTTCCCATTGCTGGAAGATGCCACTTTGGTGTGTAACCATTCTTAGTGATCGGCCAGATGCCACTGGCTGAACTGGCCCCCACCTGTGATTTAATAATCCCCCCAGGTGCTTCACAACCATAAAAAGGCCCAGCACCAGAGACAAAGTGCCTCCTAGCACAGGACCCAGGATCCCACCCTCCCTCTTGTTACAGTGCCACATGGCAATGATGTTGTCCATAAACACCTGAACCAGCTGCCCTTTAAAGGATGGCAGGAAGGTTTTCAGCACCAGGTGAATGGCCCGCAACATGCAAGAGGTTGATGTGGAGGCGGATCTCTGCTGGCGATCAGAGTCCTTTGATCTCCACCTCTCCCAGATGACTTCCCATCCCAGCAGTGAAGCATCTGTCACTACCATCAGCTCTCTGTGACGTACGGAAAGGAGTCTGCTGCTGATCCAATTGCAAATGAGACACCATTGCAAGTCTTTTGCAGTCTCTCTGAAACCAGGTTGCCCTGGTGCTGGGTCCACTGAAACTTCCTGTTCCACTGTAGAGCGTGCATATGCCAACTGGCATAGTTGACTATCAAGATGCAGGATGCCAGGAGGCCCAGAAGCCTCAGAGCCACTCTCACTACAACCCAAGACCTATGCTAAAACATGAGGATCATAGGGCAAATTTCCTGGATTTGCTGAGGTGGAGGGAAGACTCGAAACTGCACCATATCCAGGATAGCTCTAATGAAAGGGAGGCTCTTCGAAATAGTCAGGTGGAACTCTGGCATGTTGATCATGACCACAAATGATGCCAGAAGGTTCACCATCATCTGGAAGTGGTCTACAACTGACTGTGGCAAGCCTGCCTTAAACAGCCAGTTGTCAAGGTTGGGGAAACTTGTGCTCCCCTACCTTCAAAGGCATGCTGTGACCACCGCCATTACTTTCTGAACAGCCAAGAGCCACAGGGGAGGTCGAAGGAGGGCACAGCAAACTGAAATGCTCCTGGTCCACTTTGAACTGAAAGTAATAACTGTGGGATTGCAGAACGGGTACATGAAAGCAAGCATCCTGCAGTTCCAAGGCCACCATCCAGTCACCTGGGTCCAGGGGAGACAGACCTGGGCCACCGTGAGCATCCTGTATTTGCCCTTCCTCTAGAAGGCATTCAAAGGGTGGAGATATAAAATAGGATGAATGCCTTTATCCTTCTTCAGAATGATTAAATAACGGGAGTAGCAGCCAGTCCCTATTTTCTGACAGGACCCGACCATTGACCTAAAGAGCCTGCACCTCTTGGAACAAGGTGCTCATCTGAGAGATGTTCTAATGTGGTGGAAGGTGCAGCAGGTCTAAAAGGCATGGCAGGGCACAGTCTCATTGGATGATGCGGAGGACCCACTTGTTGGATGTTATCTCTTGCCACCCTTCTAGGAAATATCTTAATCCTACCTCCCACAGGAGGATTATGTGTCACCAAGGGCAAACTAAAGTGGCTTTGATGTGGACACTGGAGGGGCAGGAGTCTGGGAAGTTTGATGTCCCTGATGAACTGGGTGTTGTCTGCTTGATCACTGCCCGACCCCAAAAGGGCTGGGGTACCTGTTCGGGGGCAGTGGGCCTAGGCATGCATTGTACGCCAACCCTCTGGAGTAGCCTCAAAAGGGGTGAAACTGTTGAGGATACTGTCTTGCAAAAGTTGAAAGTCCTAGGGAACGCACTATGCTCGGCTGTCTTTATAATGTTCCAACGCCTAGGTGGCCTTAATGTCAAACAGGTGAAGCCCATCTGTGAGGAAAGTGGTTTATAATATGGTGTGGTTGTACAACCTCACCATGTTGTAAAGGCACAATTCTGTATCAGGTCCAGTCAGGTTTGCTTGTAAAACCTTAGCTAAATCCAGGGTAGCGGTGGCTCAGAGCCTTATCAAAAGAACAAGTGTAAAACACTTAGAAGTACCAAAAAAGTTGAATAAGAAGAACAACATAATAAAAATCCCACACCAATTTATAAAAATAGGTTGTATTTTTATCTTTAAATAGACACCTCAATGACAAAAATTCCACTGGAAGGTTCCAGAGATATGAATTTTTAAAGAAATAATACATCACATATTTTCACTTAGCACACTAAATCATTGTAATATACCGTTACTCGCAGATCATGGTTACTCACAACATGTAACTTGAAAGCTGATATAATGGCACTTTTGTGGCAACCAACTCCCACAGGGAGCCAGTCACAGGAGCTAATAAGGTCAAGTAGAACAGCTACTTTGCAGTTAAAGCAATCTCCAGTCCTTTTTGATGGTCGATGGGTGAACCACCATAGGAATCAATGGAGTGGTCCTGATGCAAGAGATGCAGGATGCTGAAGATGCTCAATGATGCTGAGCCGGGGGGTCTTCCTATGGCCACCCCTTGGTTCCGGAACACGGTGGAGGAAATTTGGTCTCAAGGATCGGTATCCCTCAAAGTCCGGGTGAAGTCCAGCCAAAAAACTGCTGCCACTGATCTACTGGTCTCGGTTTACAGCAAAACCATCAGTTCCCTTTAAGTGGTAACTTCCTTGGTCAGTGGCCAAACTGCACTCCGACGACTCTCCCAGGACCAGCAGCCTTGGTGCAACATTTGAGGGTTGGGACTTGGTCTGTCCAGGGAACAGCAGGGCAGTCCTTCTTCGGTCCTCTCTCCAGTACAGATGAGATCTGAGGTCTAGGTGCCAGGGGTGCCACTTTATGCCCATTTCTTGACTTTGGGAATGTGGCGACTACTAGCCAATAGGCTACCATGTTATCTCCTGCCTAGTGATGACTTCCAGCGAAGTGTGGCATCCGGCTAGCCCAGAATGCACCATTCTGCCCAGGGCCCTTCTCTTGGTGTCTGGAGCTCCCTAGCCCATTCCAGAGGTGTGGCTACCTGGAGCCTACACGCCCATGGAAAAAACGGTTTGGCAACAGCTTCTCCCTCTCTGTCCAAGATGCCAACATCTAATAGACAAAAGAGTATGCTGTTCCTAAAGGGGCGGGGTGGATGGAGGGGGCGGGGAGTGGCAAAGTGTCAGATCAAGTCAGTTGTTAATAGATGCTAGGAAGGGTAGTGTAGTACTAGTCCAGGGATAGCTCAAATAAGGAGCAAGGGCCCTCACACACCCGAGGGGTGTCATGCTTCATCATAGGGCAGCTCCTCATTGGGCCGGCGCTGCAATGCCCAACGGGCCCCGCAGGGGGGCTCTTTGCCGGAGGTCTTCTCGGTTTTTGCCGTTGTGAAGCTAGATGGTTCGTGTGAAGGCAGCCTATGTGTAGTGAGTAGAGGTGGGATAAAGTGAAGTGTGATTTAAAAATGGCTCCTGGATTCTCCCCAAAAAGTTTATTATAGGAGTACCTGGACCATAAATAAAAGAATCGTGAACTGAGTGGGAAGAATTAGACCCATGTCAGTTCAAGTGAGTGGTGCAAAGGATCGGGGTCGACATGTTTCTTGCCTTCAAAAAAGTCCAAAGGGATCTCGGCAATTCTTTAGGACCTGTAATTCTCGTCTACTCTAAGCAGGACGGCAAGTAGTGTGAATAAAAATTCAAAAGTCACGTCCCCTTATGTAAGGATTCTGTAGTAGTCCTAAATGTGTGAAGACAAACAACACACACATTCATGTGAGAGGTAAAAAATGTATACCTTCTGGAAACAAACAGCATCTAAAGGAAAAAAACAAGTGTTATCATATAGTACAACAGTATTGGTAAAACAAGGTCTGAGTCACATTGGAGTGGAAGTAAAAAGGGAAAGGGAAGGGTAGTGATGGGGAGGCAAGAACGTACCTGCAATCAACATCCAGCAAAGTTGCAGGACGTACACATTATAGAAACACACAAAAAACACAATTGGGTATAGCATAATTGTGTTGAATACACAGCCGCACCATGCAGATCCATCGCGAGTGTCTCTTGCATAGATATCTACACGTGCAGTTAATGCGGCATGATCATATCAGGTGGTGTTTCCTAAGAAGAACATTGGCAAAAAGCAGGCAGAAGATAGTTGGAGAACCTTTGAACAAAAACATTGAGTAGCTGGGGGTTGCGTAACATACCACAGCTTCACCATATCATACAGTGGTAACATACATTACGCTGAAAATATATTGTGGGTGTGGTCAAACTGTGTGGCTGTATTACTGTCGTGAGAAATTGATGATCATACAGTCTTTATGCACTCACTAGAAGGTAAAGGTGAATGGGCCCCAGCAGGGACTAGCCGGTGTGCTCGCTAAATTATGCGAGGGGAACCAAACTGAAAAAAGGGGGAATACGAAGGTTATGCAGAACATGTAGGTGAAAAATTGCCATGCGACTAATCTTTTGGCGAAGCTGTAAATGACTACATGTTATTGCAGGGGGGATTACAGTGCACGTGTCTGTGTAGACGGGGGAAAGTTGGTAAAAGGTCACGTTCCAGTCTCGAGGTCAGGGACCTCGGTCACAACAAGGAACAGGAGACGTTTATGTAGCCTCGACACATGGTGACACACGCAGTGGTAATTGCATAACTTAAGGCTCAAAAAACTCAAAAGGATTTCCTCACTCAGTGGGCTGAATCCACTATGGCGCAGGTAGCGGGGACGCGTTGCTAGCAATGATCTAAGGATATCAAAAGTCACATGAGTGTGGGAAATGAAAGCGCTGATTTACGCATACACTCAACTGTGCAGGAAGGATAAGCCGCTAAGTTTGTTACACACATTACGAGTTTTACAGCCATTAATGCGGCCGCGGTGCAGCGGAAAAACTCCTCGGTGCACACGTAACAAGTGCTGCCGCTTGCTAAGAGGCATAGAGAAGCGGGCACCAGCGTGAGCCAGACAGCAGGCAAGAAAAGTTAATAGTTAACCTCTCTACCAGGACCCTTACGGAAACGGAAAAATATGTTCACTGCAAAGGCTTGAAGATGCATTCAGGACTGAAATGGAATTACACCGCTTCTTTAGAAAGATCCGCCTACATGCGTTCTTCCATGAAAAACATCGTTTGGAAACAGATGACTCTGGACTCCACAAACTGTCTACTTTCACACCCTCGGCAGGAATGGTGCCCCCTGAGGTTCTCACCTTCGAGCAGGCAGTCCAGAAGGATGTGGCAAGTGCCCCCCGTAGGACCCCTTTTTTCAACATGTCTAAAACAGAAAGCATGGCCATGCAGACATTGGGCACTGACACATCTATTACCATCAAGTCTGCAGACAAGGGAGGGGCCATTGTGATACAAGATACCGCAGACTATAATTTGGAGTGCAAACGACAGCTAGCCAACAATCGCCACTACACAACGATCAGGGAGGACCCAACCAACCGTCTCAAAACACACATAACATCTGTGGTGTTTACAGCAGAGGCCCGGGGGTGGATTAGCAAGAAGGAGGCCGAGTTTTTGATCTGCGATCATCCCAAGACACCATACTTTTACACTCTCCCTAAGATTCACAAGGGGGTGAGACCTCCTCTGGGTAGGCCCATAGTGTCAGGAATTGGGTCAATACTAGAACCACTTTCGCAGTTTTGCGACCATTACCTTCAACCCTTGGTAATCAAAACACCTTCATATCTGAAGGATACTACAGTGGTCCTCAACCTTCTAGAGGGACTGGGCGAGGACTCCAGGATTGATTTATTGATAACCCTGGATGTGGAGGCCCTCTATACAAACATACCCCAGGATGCGACTCTGGAAGTGATAGAATCTGCCCTTAGGATTGAGGAACGGACATCCCCCACACCTGTCAGTTTCATCATAGAATGTGCAACCCTGGCCCTGAAAGAAAACTACTTTCAGTTTGAGGACCAACTATAACATCAGACACAGGGCACATCGATGGGCAGTACCTTTGTCCCAAGTCTAGCATGTTTATACATGGCGGACTTTGAGAGGAAGCACATAGAGAATGATACCAACCCTCACAGAGATAATATCCTACTATGGCGGAGGTATATCGATGATATACTCATCCTATGGCGAGGTAGCAATGACTCCTGCACTGAATTTTGCGAGTGGGTGAATACTCTTGATCAATTCCTCAAGTTCAGTAAGACCACGTCCCCCACCGAGATACCCTTTCTGGACTTGATGATAATACTCCATGAAGGCAAACTCACTACTAGGACATACAAGAAACCTACCGACAACAACAGTCTGCTTCGGTATGATAGTCACCACCCCAAACATCTACGGGACAACCTTCCGTTTGGTCAGTTTTTACGCCTTAGACGTAACTGTAGTGACGTGAGGGACTACAAACAGCAGGCGACATCCCTGAGTTCTGACCTTATGGATAGAAGGTACCCTATGAGGGTGGTACAAAAAGCCAATAAAAGGGCGAGGAATAATCACAGGGAGGCTTTGCTTGAACAACGCGCACGTACACCCAGTGACGTCATCACCTGTGTCACCTTCTTTACCCCACGGTCTAATGATATTCAGAAGACCATCAAAAAACATTGGCCCATACTCTGCACTGGAAAAATGTCTCCAGCCACTCCACGCTTTGCCTTCAAAAGAACTGCTAACATCAAGGACAAGGTGGTACATACAAGACCACTCCCTAAATCGACCAACCGCCAACAACAGCTATGGGAGTTGCCGCAGGTGTCAGGGCACTACCCCTGTGGGTCATGCAGCGTATGTCACCTCACCCATCATTCAAAACAAGTAGACATAGGAACAACTGAAGGGTGGGTACAGCGAACCCACACTAACTGCAATACACGTAACTGTGTGTACATGCTTACATGCCCGTGCCAGAAGCGCTACATCGGAATAACCACACAGGCTATTAAACTGCGTATTACAGAACATCCCAGTAACATTAGATGTAAGAAGAGCATGACAAAACTACTCACACACTATGCAGAACAACAACATACACCAGATAACATCCAGTGGACAGTCTTGGAAGCCAATGCCAGTCTGTCCGCCCCCGCACTCTTAATCAGGGAACAAAGATGGGTCTTTTGTTTGAAAACACATCAGACCGGCTTGAATGATGACATTCCTTGGGGTGAGGTGACCACCTCATGATTTCACAAACGTCGCCCCCCTTCCACCCCTTGATGCGCTTCCCTGGTTAGTCCCATGGATTTAGGATATATACCTGAGAGATGCCCTGATGAGACCTTTGTCACTCTGGCCCACTAAGTGCCCTTCCACGCTATAACATAGCCCTTTCCCTCCACCCCTCCCCCGAATGGTAGTCTCTGCATCCTATTTCCTTGAAATCGGTACAGTATTGAATAGTACCTACACCTCTACCTTGCCTATGATACTGTCCAACTTAACCCCCTTCCAAGATGGTCACTTGGTTTGTGGATTCTAGAATCACCCTCTCTAACCCCCTTCTAAGATGGCCGCCGGGGACACAAGCATTTGACGACCTAACTTTATTGTCCATCATACACGCTGTGTGCACCCATGCACCACTCCAAGATGGCCAACACTTTTTGCCTCATGGATGGCCACCTCCCGGCCTCACTACATAAACCCTTTCTCCAACCCACGCCAGTCACCCAGAGACAGCCGGCGTGGGGTAGGTGCCGCACCGGGCTCTTCGTGGACCGCAGTGAGTATCACGCCAAGTGTGTGCCCCCTTTGCACATCCCCCGCCCCTCACCCCCGTCATTACCTTTTACGTGTGCCCGCTTCTCTATGCCTCTTAGCAAGCTGCAGCACTTGTTACGTGTACACCGAGTAGTTTTTTCGCTGCACCGCGTCCCCATTAATGGCTGTAAAACTCGTAATGTGTATAACAAACTTAGCGGCTTACCCTTCCTGCACAGTTGAGTGTTTGCGTAAATCAGCGCTTTCATTTCCAGCGCTCATGTGACTTTTGATATCCTTAGATCATTGCTAGCAACGCGTCCCCGCTACCAGTGCCATAGCGGATTCAGCCCACTGAGTGAGGAAGTCCTTTTGAGTTTTTGGAGCCTTAAGTTATGCAATTACCACTGCGTGTGTCACCATGTGTCGAGGCTACATAAACGTCTCCTGTTCCTTGCTGTGACCGAGGTCCTTGACCTTGAGACTGGAACGTGACCTTTTACCAACTTTCCCCCGTCTACACAGACACGTGCACTGTAATCCCCCCTGCAATAGCATGTAGTCATTTACTGCTTCGCCAAAAGATTAGTCGCATGGCAATTTTTCACCTACATGTTCTGCATAACCTTCCGTATTCCCCTTTTTTTCAGTTTGGTTCCCCTCCCATAATTTAGCAAGCTCACCGGCTAGTCCCTGCTGGGGCCCATTCACCTTTACCATCTGGTGAGTGCATAAAGACTGTATGATCATCAATTACTCACGACAGTAATACAACCACACAGTTTGGCCACACCCACAATATATTTTCAACGTGATGTATGTGGCCACTATATGATATGGTGAAGCTGTGGTATAATACGCAACCCCCAGCTACTCAATGTTTTTGTTCAATGGTTCTCCAACTATCTTCTGCCTGCTTGTTGCCAATGTTCTTCTTAGGAAACACCACCTGATATGATCATGCCGCATTAACTGCATGTGTAGATATCTACGCAAGAGACACTCGCGATGGATCTGCATGGTACGGCTGTGTATTCAACACAATTATGCTATACCCAATTGTGTTTTTTGTGTGTTTCTATAATGTGTACGTCCTGCAACTTTGCTGGATGTTGATTGCAGGTACGTTCTTGCCTCCCCACAGGCCAATCACTACCCTTCCCTTTCCCTTTTTACTCCCACTCCAAAATGACTCAGACCTTGTTTTACCAATACTGTTGTACTATATGATAACACTTGTGTTTTTTCATTTAGATGCTATTTGTTTCCAGAAGGTATACATTTTTTACCTCTCACATGAATGTGTGTGTTGTTTGTCTTCACACACTTAGGACTACTACAGAATCCTTACATAAGGGGACGTGACTTTTGAATTTTTATTCACACTACTTGCCATCCTGCTTAGAGTAGACGAGGATTACAGGTCCTGAAGAATTGCTGAGATCCCTTTGGAATTTTTTGAAGGCAAGAAACATGTCGACCCCGATCCTTTGCACCACTCACTTGAACTGACATGGGTCTAATTCTTCCCACTCAGTTCACGATTCTTTTATTTATGGTCCAGGTACTCCTATAATAAACTTTTTGGGGAGAATCCAGGAGCCATTTTTAAATCACACTTCACTTTATCCCACCTCTACTCACTACACATAGGCTGCCCTCACACAAACCAACTAGCTTCACAACGGCAAAAACCGAGAAGACATCCGGCAAAGAGCCCCCCTGCGGGGCCCGTTGGGCATTACAGCGCCGGCCCAACGAGGAGCTGCCCTATGATGAAGAATGACACCCCTCGGGGTGTGTGAGGGCCCTTGCACCTTATTGGAGCTATCCCTGGACTAGTACTACACTACCCTTCCTAGCATCTATTAACAACTGACTTGGTCTGACACTTTGCCACTCCCCGCCCCCCTCACATCCGCCCGGCCCCTTTAGGAACAGCATACTCTTTTGTCTATTAGTTACTGGTTGGGGCACGTATGCTGGACCTACCAAGCCCTCTCTGTCCCTCTCTGTGATTATGGACAAGATGCCAACATGTCTGCTAAAACGGAAGAGCAGCCCCTCTCATGTGTGCCTACCATTTGCCTTTCAAAGACGGCTTCCGCATTGAACCTCGTTTTTTGGCCTCCCACTCGGTTTGGCCTTACTGCCAGGAAGAGGTCACATGTCCTCCTGTGGTAGATCCTTTGTGTTCTTTCCTAAGAGTCATTCACACCTCCCCCAAGAAGGGCAGAATTCTGTCTTGAGGAGAACTTGTGTGCAGCCGTAAACGGTCACTGGAAAACTCTGGGCAACAAAGTGGCAACTTTCCAAAGTTGCCATTTGTGCAAAAGTTACATTAAATTTAACTTCAGCTATAAATGGATTAAATGCAACAATTCTTTGATACTTTGAAGTACTATATTTAGAAGTTCCATTCAGAAGTTAATACTACTGAGTTGTCAGCATATAACCTTGTGCTCGCTAATGAGGCTACTAGCCTTTCAACAGTGAAAATGACAACGTGTGTGCTTTTTTACTGTCAGGGCATGAAAAAACACTTTACTTTTACTTTATTTCGCATTATTTCAATGGATAAAAGTGCAAACAGTCATGAATTTAAATATATTATTCCATTAAAATCCCTCTAAAAAACATACATACTTTAAAAGAAGTTAATTTTGCAGTCATATGTTTAAAATGACAACCAAAGTAACACAAGTATTTAAACATCTAATACAATAAATGTCTGCGCTTTGCCACCACCCATAAAAAGGATTCTACAGCATAACATAGAGAGGGATCTGGCAGCTTTTGAATAAAGTGCAGTCCAGGTCTATATTGGACAAATTTGTGTTTGCGAAGCATAGGGACTAAAAAGGTTTTCCTTTGAGGATCATAAAATGTACAGAAGAATAAAATATGTAAAGTTGTTTTTTCTGCTCTCCCATCACAGGGACATGGCGATAGGTCATTCACCGAGTAAATATTAGCCCGGAAATCAAACATTAGAGGGATATAATTAAACCGAAATCTAATCAATATATACCGGTGCTGAGGGTTCTGTACAAATGACAAATATGATTTTAGTACGTCTATGACTGGCGGGATCAAGCTAAAGGCAAGTACAGTGGGTTTTGTTTTATACCTTTCCCATCTGTCCCCTACGGCTTTTTCAAAAAGATATTTTTTTGTTTTGTTTTAGGGAAATTAGCACATAAGCTCGTAGTATTAAATAAAGCACAAAGTCCTAATGCAGAGAAAGCCTCCTTCACATACTTTATCCACAGAATCCTCTGGGCATGATCCAGTTTTAAACAATCCCTCAGGATCCTACTTTTGAATATACAGCACCCTGCCTTAGGACTCATTAGGCCTGCCTTAGGGTGACTTGTATATATTAAGGAGGAAGGCTTGGGCTTTGCCATTAATTTAAATGGCAAAGTCGAATTTGCAGTGTAAACTGCTCTTCTAGCTAGCAATGGTGACTGGGAGTCATGCTTTGCTTTGTCACACTCGTGGTGTCACAATAAATGCTCTAGTCCATGAGGGACACTTTAACTTACAGACCCTGGGTACCCCTTGTACCATATACTAAAGTGTTAGAAATGGGATCTCTAGTTGGCAAGGGCTTGCACCTTCGTCCAAGTAGGGACCCTTCTTCCTAGTCAGGGTAAGGGTGTTACACTCGTGAAGTAACCCCTGCTCACCCTCGTGGTAGCTTGGCACGAGCAGTCAGGCTTAATTCAGAGGCAGTGTGTAAAGCATTTGCACATAACCAACAGTAATACAGTGTAAGCACTACAAACGGACACCACACCAGTTTAGAAAAATAACCAATATTTATATACTCAAGACAAGACCAATTACGACAAAAATCCACAATACTATACTTTACGAATGAATGCTTGATACGGTAACTTCTTCTTTGCAGGAATAGCACAAAAGCAAAGTTCGTACGAGTCGGTAGCTCCGTCCGAGCCTACCGCGATGCTGAAAACCACAGAGTCTAACAGTTCCAGCCGACCGCGTCGATACGGGCCAGCAGAGTCATGAACAGACTCGGTTACAGTACCTTTCTCGTTGTGGCTGGTACGGAGTGTACGAGCCGGTCGGCGTTCGTCGCGGTTGCGGTGCAAGACGGAGCGATGCAAGGTGCGGTGTCCCTCGATGCGGTGCAGGCAGCGGCTCGATGACCGTCGTGCAGACGGAGTCGGTGAGTCCAAGGCGTGCGATGCAGGGTGAGACGATGCTCGATGCGGTGCTGGCAGGTTGCGATGCAGGCGACCAAGCCGGAGTGCGGGAGCTGGCGTCGGACAACGGTGCGAGTCGGAGCGGTGCGTCGCAGACGTGCGAGCGGTGCCCCAAATGCGGTGCGGTCACGACTCTTGAGCCAGTTGCAGCGACAGCGTCGGTCTGGTCCGGCTGGCACAGTGAAGCGATGCGATGCGAACTGCGGTGCCCACAGGTCACGGTGCAAGCAGCGGCTCGGTGCTGGCGGCGTCGGACGTCGCCCACGGTGAGACCAGGGTTGCGATGCGAAGCGGGGCGATGCGGTCTGCGGTGCAAACAGGTCACCGGTCAGGGATGGATTCGGTTGGCGGAGTCGGTTGCAGTTCCCTTCCTCTGTGGCAACTGAAACAGCGTTCCAGAAGCGGTACCCAGAGGCTTGTGAAGTCTTTGTAGTCCCTGAGACTTCTTAACAGGAGGCCAGCTCGGTTTCAGGCCCTTGGAGATACTCAGCACAAGTTTGTAGAAAGTTCAGTCCAGTCCTTTCACTGCCCAAGGCAGAAGCAGCAGCTGCAGGCCAACCCAACAAAGCAACAATACAGCAAAGGGGCAGAACTCCTCCTGGCAGCTCTTCCAGCTCTTCGTCTTGGCAGGTTCCTTGATTCCAGCTAGATCTAAATTCATGGGGTCAGGGCCCCAATATTTATATCCCAAATTCCTTTGTTCTCTGAAGGCAGAGAGGCCTTTGCCTAGTCCAAACCAGTTCTGGAGCACTTTGTTGACAAGTCTCCGTCCCTTCTTTCAGTGAGTAGGCCAGGGACATCCGACGCACCACGTGGAGCCAGCATTGTGGAGGGAAGGCACTGTCCTATTCAGGGCCCAGGTGCGACCCCTCCCACCCATCTACCTGTAGATCTTGCTATTCAGCCCTGTGCTGACTCACCCTGTCTCCTGGCATCCCCCAGCCCCTGTCACTCACATTCCAGACAAGGAATACACAACCTCGCAGAGGCAGGCTTGGATGGTTAGACAAGAAAATACCCACTTTCTAAAAGTGGTATTTTCAAACACAGAATGTTAAAACCAACTTCACTAAAAGATGCATTTTATCATTCTGAGTCCAGGCATACTAAACTCGAATTTCTACCTTGTTCCCGGGGTCAGTTAGGATTATAAGCTGTAATAATCAAAACTGCCCATTCTGGCCTAGGGGGAACAGGTAGCCTTGCAATAGTGAAAAACGAACTAGGCTGTAATTCACTATCAGGACATGCCGCACACACCCGGGCATGTCCTACCTTTCGCATACACCGCACCCTGCCCACAGGGGTACCTTGGGCCTACCTTAGGGGTGACTAACATGTAGCAAAGGGAAGGTTTAGGGACTTGCAAGTGTGTGCACTGGCCAAGTCGAAATGGCAGCCCTAGGCTGCGCACAGGCTCTGCGGTGGCAGGCCCGAGTTACATTTTACGGGCTGTTTGCGTGGGTGGCACAATCCAGTGCTGCAGCCCACCAACAGCATTTGGTCTATAGGCCCTGGCACTCGCAGTGCAGTTTACAAGGGACTGACAGATAAACCAAATAGGCCAATCATGGAAACACCAATCCATAACGCATTTTATACAGGAGCACTTGCACTTTCCCACTGGACAGCAGTGAGGAAAGTGCGCAGAATCATTACACCAGCAAAAACAGGTCAAAACCGGGAGGTCAGAAAGCAAAAAGTCAGGGGAAGCACGCCAAAAGATGCCAAGTCTAACACATGTCCCCTCCAGCTGAAAGTAGGGAGAACTATCCAACCCCATTGGAGTTCTCTTCACTAAGGCGGAAGAACCTGGACAGACCATCTGCGTTGGCGTGTTCTGTACCAGGACGGTGTTCCACCGTAAAGTCCATTCCCTGTAGGGAGATGGACCACCTCAGCAGTTTTGGATCCTCACCCCTCATCTGCATCAACCATCTGAGGGGCCTGTGGTCTGTCTGAACCCGGAAGTGAGTCCCAAACAGGTATGGTCTCAACTTCTTCAGTGCCCAGACCACAGCAAAAGCTTCCCTTTCTATGGCACTCCACCTCTGTTCCCTGGGAAGTAGTCTCCTGCTAAGGAAGACTACAGGCTGATCCAGGCCCTCTTCGTTCAGTTGTGAGAGCACCGCTCCCACACCATGCTCTGAAGCGTCAGTCTGCACGACGAATTCTTTGGAGAAGTCAGGTGCCTTGAGCACGGGCGCCGTGCACATGGCGGCCTTCAGGGCATCAAAAGCTTTCTGGCAGGACTCAGTCCAGATCACTTTCCTGGGCTGCCTCTTAGAGGTCAGCTCTGTTAAGGGGGCAACGATGGTGCCATAGCCCTTAACAAATCTCCTATAGTAACCGGTGAGACCTAAGAAGGCTCTCACCTCTGTCTGGGTCTTGGGGGTTCCCAAGCCAGAATGGTGTCAATCTTGGGTTGTAGGGCGCCACCTGGCCGCTTCCTACCTGGTGTCCCAAGTACACCACAGAACCCTGCCCGATCTGGCACTTACTGGCCTTGATCGTGAGGCCTGCACCTTGCAGAGCCCTCAACACTTTCTCAAGGTGCTGTAAATGTTCTTCCCAGCTGGAACTGAACACAGCAATGTCATCCAGGTAGGCGGCACTGAAATCCTCCAGCCCGGCCAACACCTGATTGACCAACCTCTGAAAGGTGGCAGGGGCATTCTTCAACCCAAAGGGCATCACCCGGAATTGGTAATGACCTTCTGGGGTTGAGAATGCTGATCTCTCCTTGGCCCCATCGGTTAAGGCAATCTGCCAGTACCCAGACGTCAAATCAAACGTGCTGAGGAACCGGGCAGCTCCCAACCGATCAATGAGCTCATCAGCTCTGGGGATGGGGTGCGCGTCAGTCCTGGTGACGGCATTGAGCCCACGGTAGTCCACACAAAACCGGAGTTCTGGAGTGGCACCGGGCGCAGCAGCCTTTGGGACCAAGACCACTGGGCTGGCCCAAGGACTGTGGGAGGGCTCAATCACCCCTAACGCCAACATCTTAGAGACCTCCTCCTTGATGCTGGCTCTGACCCGGTCAGTCAACCTGTAAATCTTGTGCTTCACAGGAGGGCTGTCACCAGTGTCCACGTCATGGGTACACCAGTGAGTAACACCGGGGGTCAGAGAGAACAGTGGGGCGAACTGTCCCAACAACTGGCGACAGTCCCCTGCTGCTCCTGAGTCAGAGTAGGGGAGAGGATCACACCCTCTACTGACCCATCATGCTCCTTGGTAGACAGGTCAGGGAGAGGCTCACTCTCCTCTTCCACCCCATCATCTGTCGCCAAGAGCATACTCACTTCGGACCTCTCGAAGTGGGGCTTGAGGCGGTTCACGTGAAGGACCCTCAAAGGGTTCCTTGGAGCCTGCAAATCCACCAGGTAGGTGACGTCACTTTTGCGCTCCTTTACCTCATATGGCCCAGTCCACTTGTCCTGCAAGGCACAAGGTGCCACTGGGGCCATGACCCACACTCTTTGCCCAGGTTGAAATTCGACCAGAGTGGCATTCTGGTCATACCATCTCTTCATTTCTTCCTGGCTTGCTTCTAGGTTCGCCTGAGCGAGTTTCCTGAAGCGGGCAGTTTGGTTTCTAAAGGCCAGCATGTAGCTAAATACATCCTGGGGAGTTTTCCTGGGAGCTGCCTCCCAGCCTTCCTTTACTAAACTCAGAGGTCCTCTGACAGGGTGGCCATACAGGAGCTCAAAGGGGCTGTACCCAAGAGACTTCTGAGGCACCTCCCCTGTATGCAAAGAGTAGGCATGGCAAGAGGACGTCCCACTTACGCCTCATGGGTTCTGTTAGACCCTTGATCATGCCTTTCAAGGTCTGGTTGAATCTCTCCACCAGACCGTTTCCTTGTGGGTGGTAAGGAGTGGTGAACTTGTAGGTTACACCACACTCCTTCCACAGGGATGTCATATACTTCGATATGAAATTGGTCCCCCTATCAGAAACCACCTCTCTGGGGAATCCCATGCGGAAAAGATCCCCATTAACGCCCGGCCCACCACTGGCGCCGTCGTTGTCCTGAGAGGGATTGCCTCCGGGTACCGGGTGGCATGGTCCACCAAGACCAGGATGTACCTGTTGCCCATGGCTGTCTTGGGATCCAGTGGCCCCACAATATCCATCCCTACCCTTTCAAAGGGTGTTCCAACAACAGGAAAAGGTTGGAGAGGAGCTTTGACCTTCCTCCCACTCTTACCACTTGCCTGGCAAGTTTGGCAAGACCTACAGTGTGCATCTGACTGCCTTCGCATTTGGGGTCAAAAGAAGTGGGTGACAAGCCTGTCAAAGGTCTTGTCCTGCCCCAAATGTCCTGCCAAAGGCACGTCATGAGCCAGACCCAGTAGGAAGGTCCTGAAGCGCTGGGGTACCACCAGCACACGGGCTGACCCAGGCTCAGCAACCTTAGGCTCACTGTATAGGAGACCACTCTCCCAGTAGATCAGATGTGACCCGGACTGGATTACCAGCTGCCTGGTCTGCAGCCTGCCGCCGCAGACCCTCCAGAGTAGGGCACTCGTTCTGCTCCCTGCAGAACTCCTCCCTGGTGGGACCCCCTTCTTGCTGCCAATGGGTCAGCTCAGAGATGTCTCCCAGTTCGGCTACCTGCTCCCCTGTAGGCACCGGGCGTCCCCCTCGAGGTCCGCCTCCTCCCGGCCCGTGGGAACTTCGGGGGCCGGTTTCCCGCGCACCCTGCCCTTTCTCTTGGCAGGGACTTGGGCCACTGTTTCAGGCTCCAAGTCCTCTTGATCACCCTTTCTGGCTGCCATTGACCGAGTAGACGCGCATGCCCACTCTGGCAACCCAAGCATCTCCAAATGAGACCTGAGCTCAACCTCCTTCCATAAGGACTGCTCCAGGTCGTTTCCTAGCAGACAATCTACAGGCATGGTAGGGCTCACAACCACCCTCAAGGGACCTGAGACCCCCCCATTCAAAGGGAACCTGCGCCACCATACATTGGCGCTCTGAGTTGTCTACAGCAACTACTTGGTGGAATGCCCCGGGGACTACTTGCTTCTCAGACACCAGGTGACACCGGACTGAGGTCACACTGGCTCCAGTATCTCTGAGAGCCTCTACCCTGTTCCCATTAATGGTCACCCAGGTGCTATATTTCTTTGTGTTAGGGGGCACCTGGTTTCCTGGGACCATCTCACTGTCCCCTTGTGAGACAAGGGTCATTTCTGCGGGATCCCCACCCTCCTGTGGGCACCCCTCCTCCCCAAGCGCTACACTAGCCAACACTTTGGACTGTCCACCGGTGGGTGGCTGTGTCCCCTTCGGGCACTTGGGGTCCCCTTAAAGTGACCTACCTGGTCACATGCATAACACTTGCGGGGGCCGGTCTCAACAGGCTTCCCTGTAGAGACCCCTTTCTTCTTATCACCGGGGGCTGGGAACCTTTACCCTGGGTACTAGTTTGGGGCCCTTTAGAGAACTCCTGTGCTTTACCCTTGTCCCCCCACCTTTCTGCTGGGGACCCTGCCCACCTTTGGCTGAGTCTCCCCCAAACGCTTTCTTGTGGACCCTGGTACTCACCCAGCGGTCCGCTTCCATAGCAAGCTTCCTGGGGTCAGTTAGCTTACTATCAACTAGGTGCTGGCGCAGATCTGCAAAACATAGACTAGACAAGTGCTCCCATGCAATCAAATTGTAGAGCCCCTGAAAATCTGTTACACTACTGCCCTTCACCCAACCATCCAGCGACCTGCAGAACACATCCACACATTCCAACCAAGTGTTGGCATCAGACTTCTTACTGGACCTGAACTGATCCCTGTACTTTTCAGGAGTAAGACCATACTTCGTGAGAAGGGCATCCTTCATGTCAGCATAGGTGAGGTGATACCCCTTACCCAAAGCTATCAGAGCATCCCTTGCTTCTTCAGGGAAAAGTGGCCAAAATCCTGCTCCCCAATTCTCCTCAGGGACCCCATTCATGTGTATGGCTGCCTCATAACCCTGAAACCACCTTTGTATGTCATCCCCCTTCTTGAACTCCTTGCCTACGTTCTTGGGAATGTGCACAATCCTGTCTGCCTTTCTGGACGAATTGCTGCCACCATCTGAGCCTGACTTACTCCTAAGTTCTAGCTCCTTCAGTTCTCTCTCATGCTCTAAGAGCATCTTCCTCTCCTCTATGGCCAATCTCTTCTCCTCCCGCTCACTCTCCAGTCTGAGCTTCTGCAGCTCAAACTGCCTTGCCTCCCGCCTGTCCTCCAGCTCCTCTGGGGACAGACTGCTGCTGCCTGATCTGGCGGGTTCCCCCTACCCAAAAGCACATCCACCCTGGAAATAGGCTCCTCCGCCTCCTCACTGAGATTACCAGGCAGCCCATTGGCATGTCTGGCTGCTACCCAGGCCCTCAGCGCCTTCTGTAGCTCCTCCTTCCTTGTGAGGCCTTTAATTTGGACTTTCAGGTTTTTACAAATCGCTCGTAGCTCCTTTACGGCGTAGGATTCCAACCTATCCTCCTCAAAGATAACTTCCAGAGATGCAACGGATGATGCAATTGATTCAGGCATGACAAAAGTAGTGAGTTGAAAACTGGCAAGATCAAAAATAGGCCAAAAGAAAAAGAACCAGTATGTGGTACGTAATGGTCTGCGATATGGTAGTAGTGCACACCAATCACTGTAAGTCAAGTGCAAACACAAGTCCTATCCTCACCGCTGACAACCAATGTTAGAAATGGGATCTCTAGTTGGCAAGGGCTTGCACCTTCGTCCAAGTAGGGACCCTTCTTCCTAGTCAGGGTAAGGGTGTTACACTCGTGAAGTAACCCCTGCTCACCCTCGTGGTAGCTTGGCACGAGCAGTCAGGCTTAATTCAGAGGCAGTGTGTAAAGCATTTGCACATAACCAACAGTAATACAGTGTAAGCACTACAAACGGACACCACACCAGTTTAGAAAAATAACCAATATTTATATACTCAAGACAAGACCAATTACGACAAAAATCCACAATACTATACTTTACGAATGAATGCTTGATACGGTAACTTCTTCTTTGCAGGAATAGCACAAAAGCAAAGTTTGTACGAGTCGGTAGCTCCGTCCGAGCCTACCGCGATGCTGAAAACCACAGAGTCTAACAGTTCCAGCCGACCGCGTCGATACGGGCCAGCAGAGTCATGAACAGACTCGGTTACAGTACCTTTCTCGTTGTGGCTGGTACGGAGTGTCACGAGCCGGTCGGGCGTCTCGTCGCGGTTGCGGTGCAAGACGGAGCGATGCAAGGTGCGGTGTCCCTCGATGCGGTGCAGGCAGCGGCTCGATGACCGTCGTGCAGACGGAGTCGGTGAGTCCAAGGCGTGCGATGCAGGGTGAGACGATGCTCGATGCGGTGCTGGCAGGTTGCAATGCAGGCGACCAAGCCGGAGTGCGGGAGCTGGCGTCGGACAGCGGTGCGAGTCGGAGCGGTGCGTCGCAGACGTGCGAGCGGTGCCCCAAATGCGGTGCGGTCACGACTCTTGAGCCAGTTGCAGCGACAGCGTCGGTCTGGTCCGGCTGGCACAGTGAAGCGATGCGATGCGAACTGCGGTGCCCACAGGTCACGGAGCAAGCAGCGGCTCGGTGCTGGCGGCGTCGGACGTCGCCCACGGTGAGACCAGGGTTGCGATGCGAAGCGGGGTGATGCGGTCTGCGGTGCAAACAGGTCACCGGTCAGGGATGGATTCGGTTGGCGGAGTCGGTTGCAGTTCCCTTCCTCTGTGGCAACTGAAACAGCGTTCCAGAAGCGGTACCCAGAGGCTTGTGAAGTCTTTGTAGTCCCTGAGACTTCTTAACAGGAGGCCAGCTCGGTTTCAGGCCCTTGGAGATACTCAGCACAAGTTTGTAGAAAGTTCAGTCCAGTCCTTTCACTGCCCAAGGCAGAAGCAGCAGCTGCAGGCCAACCCAACAAAGCAACAATACAGCAAAGGGGCAGTACTCCTCCTGGCAGCTCTTCCAGCTCTTCGTCTTGGCAGGTTCCTTGATTCCAGCGAGATCTAAATTCATGGGGTCAGGGCCCCAATATTTATATCCCAAATTCCTTTGTTCTCTGAAGGCAGAGAGGCCTTTGCCTAGTCCAAACCAGTTCTGGAGCACTTTGTTGACAAGTCTCCGTCCCTTCTTTCAGTGAGTAGGCCAGGGACATCAGACGCACCACAGGAGGTGGAGCCAGCATTGTGGAGGGAAGGCACTGTCCTATTCAGGGCCCAGGTGCGACCCCTCCCACCCATCTACCTGTAGATCTTGCTATTCAGCCCTGTGCTGACTCACCCTGTCTCCTGGCATCCCCCAGCCCCTGTCACTCACATTCCAGACAAGGAATACACAACCTCGCAGAGGCAGGCTTGGATGGTTAGACAAGAAAATACCCACTTTCTAAAAGTGGTATTTTCAAACACAGAATGTTAAAACCAACTTCACTAAAAGATGCATTTTATCATTCTGAGTCCAGGCATACTAAACTCGAATTTCTACCATGTTCCCGGGGTCAGTTAGGATTATAAGCTGTAATAATCAAAACTGCCCGTTCTGGCCTAGGGGAACAGGTAGCCTTGCAATAGTGAAAAACGAACTAGGCTGTAATTCACTATCAGGACATGCCGCACACACCCGGGCATGTCCTACCTTTTGCATACACCGCACCCTGCCCACAGGGGTACCTTGGGCCTACCTTAGGGGTGACTAACATGTAGCAAAGGGAAGGTTTAGGGACTTGCAAGTGTGTGCACTGGCCAAGTCGACATGGCAGCCCTAGGCTGCGCACAGGCTCTGCGGTGGCAGGCCCGAGTTACATTTTACGGGCTGTTTGCGTGGGTGGCACAATCCAGTGCTGCAGCCCACCAACAGCATTTGGTCTATAGGCCCTGGCACTCGCAGTGCACTTTACAAGGGACTGACAGATAAACCAAATAGGCCAATCATGGAAACACCAATCCATAACGCATTTTATACAGGAGCACTTGCACTTTCCCACTGGACAGCAGTGAGGAAAGTGCGCAGAATCATTACACCAGCAAAAACAGGTCAAAACCGGGAGGTCAGAAAGCAAAAAGTCAGGGGAAACACGCCAAAAGATGCCAAGTCTAACATAAAGACTTCCAAGTAAGTTAACTTATGCCAATTGTGAGGAAGCCAATTAGACATATACTATGAAAGTGTCAGTGCACTAGCACTGAGGCCTGTTTTGCAGGACTCAGTGCACTTACAGAGTAAAAAAACACAGAACCATCAGTCCAAAAACTTAAGGGTGTTCATGCATAAAGAGACATTTCCTTACACCATCGAATTACATGTCCATTAAAGAATCTCACATATTCCCAGAGAAGCCCATGCTTTGCATCCAAACATGCCACAGAAGCGTGGTGCAAACTGTTCTGCCCAAGCAGTCAGTAATGTGCAGTCCAGAGTGGATGATATACACGGCATCCTGACAATCCTGGATGTTTGAGCCAAACTGGCCTTAAATTGCTTGGGGGCCACCAGCCTCTCCAAACATTTCCCAACATGGGAATATCCCAAGGAAGCAGCTGGCATTCCCTTATCAGAGGGCTAGGCTGGTAAAGGAAAATATCCACTTTCAAAAAGTCTCAATTTGTTTTGAGTCAGTCACGAGGAGTCGTGGGAAAAGAAGTGGGGTTCACCCTACTGGTGGAAGCTTGAACCACCAAACTCTCCAGTGAAGGATGCTGCATCAAAAAATCTCTGTTGCCTTTTACCAGTCAGTGGTATCTGGCAACCTGCCTGTTCACTGGAACACAGAATAGGGCTTAAACCAAGTGCTCAAATGGGTGTCAGTCAGTACTTCTTCAAATGGAAGTGATGGTTCTGATGAAGTTTGTCCTAGTTGCAAAACCTCTGTAAGTACATTGGTTTTGACTGTCATAGGTGGCAGTTGTAAGTTCAAAATATCTAGACATCTCATTACCACGGCAAAGGAGGCACTCTCTTCGGTTAGCGGTCCAGGGGAAAACACAACCCGGTATTCGAGTTTGAAGGCATCCTTCAAATCCAGGTATAAATTCTCATCATCACGATAATGAGGAAAATACTCCCCTTTATTACCACTGTCATCCCCAAAAGCTGGTTGGTTGTGATCAGAGTCCAAAATGAATAGCTGATGGAGCATTCTGGTGTGGCTTTGAGACAAATGCAAGGTTCTGTCTGAGTCAGAATGGACTGGTGCTGAGTGCATCAGTACGGTGTTGAAACACGACTTCAGTCGAGGCTGAGATGGATTTGGCTTAGAGTCGGAGAGGATGATAGGAACAGCCTCATCCTCCCGCAGTGTCAGTGCCAGGGTCAATGTTGCAATGTTTGGATTTTTGGCGCCAGAATAGGTTGGCCCAGGCATTGGTGAGGAAATGAGGTGAGCTTTGGTGGCACAGACCGTGCAAATTGCGGACTCACTGGTGGTATAACAACTGGAGGCCTCTACAGATTCTTAGGGTCAACAGATGCTCCAGAGGGAACCAGAAGGGTGCTGAGTATTCACAGTATGGCCTCTCTGAAGGCTTCAATCTTTTGTGATGGCTCCAATGGACCTGGACACTCAGGGGTCATTGCGATCAGTTGTGGAACTGGCTCTTCCGTGGAGTAGCAACAGCAAGAATGTAAGACACCCTGACGTCCTTGCAACTTCTCAGATTGAGAGTGGCGGGACTGGGACAAATCCTACTCGACAATGACCTGTCACAGGAACATCCTCAAGAGCATGAACCAGCCCAGGATATCGACTTCGAGTGGGCCGTCCGAGGCTTGTTTTGATGTTCAGTAACATACATCTTCTCTTCATGTCTCTAAATTGCCTTCAGGTTCATAAAGGAGCACTCCTCACAGGACTTGGAGTCATGCGCCAAGCCTATACTCCAGAAGCAGACTTCATGGGGATCTGTAACAGACATCTGTTTGCAACAGTCTCTACAAGGCTTAAACCCTATAGCTTTAGGTGGCTCCACAGATCTCTGCACACTGGCAAAAAGAATTTTGAAGAAAAAACTCATCAACTGATGAGGAAAAAGTTGGGGGCGAGCTCCGGATCCGCATATGAAGGCACAGAAATGAAGGAACTGATGGTTTGGTTAGCTTCACACTGTAGAAATACCACATGCAAATACATATATATTAGCTTTAAACAAAATACCTATCCTATTTAAGTGTGTGTTAATGTGTGATGTGTGCTCATCCAAAGAAAATGCACATTTTATTGATGTCAGTGTCGACTGCACTTTTAAAACTACAGAAGCTCCAAAGGCTTGGACAGTCATACTTAACTACTTAACATTGATTGTTGGGGAAGATGATGAAGCTATATTAAAAAAAATCTCTCCTTTCTACAGAAATCTGAACTAAATCTTTAGTACAAAACTGTAAAAGCAAAACACTGAACAATCAAGCACCATTCATCTTCAGTGCTCTTCCTATCACCCTATGGGCAGGGCCACTGGATTTAGGAGATTCTGCAGCTGCAGCATTTTCCACATAATTACGGATTTGCTGCATTTGAAACATAATCCATCATCTTCTGCATAATTTTCAGATTTAAAAAAATGCTTCTTGCTTGACAAGTCAAACGTTTCTAAAAATGCTGACGTGTATTGCCACAAGGTGGTAGGCCCTTTGCTGCCAGAGAGAGGTCACCTTTCAGTTGTTGGTTGGTGTACTTAAGTGTAAACCTAATAGTAATGAGGTGAAACCTTTGTCCATACAGTATTAAGATGTATAAAAATAACAAAACAATGACATAATACTGTCGCAAAATGTGTTGCATTATGCCACATAATTTGCCTTTCCTTGCCCCATAATTTGATCATCCCCTGCTGCTTAGTTTGATCCTGCCCGGTCGCATAATTCCAGTTGTAAAAAAACAAGAGCAAGCCAATATGCGAAATAGCAACTTGGGTAAGTACATATATTAACAAGTATTGGCATAGCCAATAGGTCTCGCCTTTGGGACCATATAAGTGTTTTGCCTTGCAGCACATTATCCTGGGTGCTGTGCCACCAGGGATTGAAAAGCTACACAATTACTACACACTGAGTCATGCAGTGGGATTCAGAAATACATGCTTGCCTCAGGAAACATTTATGGACACATTACAAGGCTTTTTAACATACAGATAGGAAGACAAGTGCCTTGATTCAACTCAACTATATCTCCTAAAGTGGGGAGTGATTCAATTGGGGACTGTGGAGGCTGGAATCAGTACGTAACAAGTCAAAATTGGAAAGTTGTCTCCCAGACCATTAATCAAATTCTACTTAACGTAGAAGAAACCAAAACATTGTTCCTTCTGCTGTCATAAATTTGACCTACTATTATTTCAGTCTTTCATCCAGGTTGAACACTCCTATATATCACGCCTGTATGTATAACTTTTATGTCATTATTCTGATATGAATCACTGAATGTTTTCATGAATCAAAGGAATTTTTTCTTTATGCTTGTTTTTATTTAATTGTTTTTAAAGAAAACATACTATACATTTGTGGACATAATGACAAGGGACAAAACTAATAAGAAACATGACTGGCATGACAACATTACTTGGATACATGTAAAGGATTAATCCAAAAGACAATTACTAAACAACAAAAATATTACCACATCTAAAATACAGTTCATGAATAAATTTGTAAGCATGCAACTGAACATATGCAGTTACTTGTCTAGTGTCTTGAAACGTGTTATCGTAGGGACCTCTGCCACTTGTGTCCTCTTTTTGTGTAGTGAGAAACACTACTGCTAGGCCCTATAATGGTTGTGGTCAGAGCACGAGTCTATACCTAGATAGGATCCCAGATCCCAACTCTCGGAGTGCACTACTATTGTGCACACAATGCGTAAATTTATGGTCGCTCTTGGCCCCATTCGGGTTTGCGCCAACGCGTTTCGACCTTTGAAGATGGGCCTGTGTGTAATTTCGGGGAAGGTCTTCTTCAGGGCAGGTGGTTTTTGGACACTGTGGGGATGTTAAAAAAAACAATTACTGTCTTGCATGTGTCCTTGAATGTCAAAACTATGAACGGTGTGGATGAAGTTCCACATGTTCGCAAAACTTGGTGGGGGACATACCGTTTTGCTAGATTAGTCGTCACCGCCTTATTCGGTGTATCTAGCTGATTTCTTGTTCCATGTTCAGGTCAGGTCATTGGGTCAATCCTGAAACAGGAGCAAAATCTTTTCTTGAGGTTGAGGAATTACTTGGTCTTCAATTTCATATGGATTAGGAGGGGTAAACATCATACCTTGGAATGTGTGGGATTAGGGACCCTTCGTCACTGTTGGTCCAGGAGCCTATAGGGGAGCAAAGAATGTCTTGTCAGGGAGTTAATTAAAGCAATTGGAGAGTGAGAATTGGACCAGCATCGTGGAAACATGCTAGCCTTTTTATAAATTGGTACTGTGGGGCATTTCATGGTTGCGTTGTGTGTAGGTACATGCATTAATGAAGTACTGATATGCATCCCTCTAAATAGTGTAGCTCACATGATACTGCTCATACCGGATGCTGAGTCTGTGTTGTGATGCTGGGCATCTGGTACAGGGCAAGTTGCCTGAAGTAGTGTCCATCTTCAGTGAAAGAGGGGCACTGCATGCAATCTCCTCGTTGAGAGTGGGTGGACTGTGTTTCTTCGTGGTTGCCCTATCGTTGTGAACAGCATGCAGTAGTGACGGGCAGCTGACACCTTGTGCATCAGGGCAGCTATCACAGTGTGCATCCGGAGGTTCTCCGTCTCACCTCAAAGCCCTACCTCCTGCATGCTTGTGGCAACTCGACAGCGCTATAACATTCTGTGTGCGACTGCATCACTAGAGTATTGAACAGACTAAGAAAAAAAGCAGTGAAGTACTTTCCAATGGCAGAGACGTAACATCTCTCCTACCCCAGGCCTCTATTCACCAGGCACCCTTCTCCAGAGTTTTCCATTTAAAAAAACTGCTCACATCAGCCGTTTACCAGCAAGTCCCCGGCCCTGCCCTCTGTCCCAGCCCCCAGGGTATAGGAGCACTGGACACAGCAACAACAACAAAATGCTCCCGTTTGTCAGGTAGAGGAGAAATAAGGAATAAACAGATACGGCATCGGCATCGGCATCACTTAATCTCCGCACCTAAAAACAAAAAAATTAACCTGACCTTGTGTAATGTAACTGCCGCTTTTGTAAAGCGCTTCAATACCTTTGGGTCCGTTGTGTTCGCACTCTATAAAAATGGCAGCAAAAATTAATCTGACATTGTGTAATGTAAGTAGCACTCATGTATAGCACTCCAACACCTTCGGGTCTCTCAAGATCACATTATATAATGAAAAATGCCTCACAGTCCCTGGGGAGCTGCCGTGAATGTGCTTTGAAATTAGAGCTCTGAGAGGAGGAGGACGACAGGAAGAGGCAGCAGGCGGGCATGCAATTACATGGGAGGAGGTGGGGGAATAATGCTACTCCCATTTGTCAGGTAGAGGGAAAATAATAAACAGGGGCCGAGTCAGCATCACTTAAACTCTGCACACCTAAAAACAAAAATATTAACCTGAACTTGTGTAATGTAACTGGCGGTTTTGTAAAGCGGTTCAATACCTTTGGGACAGTCAAGTTTGTGCTTTATAAAAATACCCCCCAAAATGAATCTGACATTTTGTAATGTAACTATCAGTCATGTAAAGCGCTCCAACACCTTTGGGTCGCTCGAGTTCACAGTATATAAACAAGTGGCAGACAAAATGCAACAGGAGTTGTCCAAGCCTTGCCCTTAACTGTGATGCAAGGTTGGACTGCTGAAGGTCTGGTGACTGAGGCTCGCTAAAGCAACAAGCACCGAAGCGGTCGGACTTTGAAGTCAGAGAAAATTAAAGCGGCGATTTCAAAAACAGCGTCTGAAGCATCTGACATTTCATCTCGACATTTGAATGGGCTGGGGAAATTAAGTGACAGGTGCTAAAGCTGAACCAACGAAGACGAGCGAACAGTGACATGAACAGAAATCGAAGAAAAAAATAGTCTCCCAAATGAACACAGAAGCGCAATGTTAACAGTAATTAGGGGGTGCTCTGTGGGAGGAAACCAAACACAACAAGCATTGGCATAGCCCATAGGTCTCGCCTTTGGGACCTTATAAGTATTTAGTTATGCAGCACAATATCCTTGGTGCAACAACATCAACTGTTGCATGGCAAAACACTTATAAGGTCCCAAAGGCGAGACATATTGGCTATGCCAATGCTTGTTCTTTTGGTTGTCTCATACACAATCCTAACGGAGACAAAATAATCGTGTTGCTGTTAATGTTCCATTTCCTGGGACACTAAGAATCGTGCTGGTGACTGGAAGCAGGACAGCCATAAGCAATTAAAGAAGCAGATGCTACTGACAAGCTGGACATTTGAGCATATGTAATGGACCATTGATTCTACTGTAGAAGGTCACAATCTGGCCCAACAAAATCCGCTCCTGATTAAGTCTTGCAGCGATAAAGCTGAGCACACTCTACTAGGAGGGGCTCTACAGCCTCCCACGAATGCACACAATTTTTGAAGTATGGCACTTACAAAAGTCTTGCAGTAAGAGCAGCCATGTGCTACAGCACTCTCTCAAAGCAAGGTGCACATCCAACCATTCATTGCAAGAGGATGCTTAGAGACTGTGTGTGAAGAAATGAGTATGCAAGGGCTAAATTTGCTTTATGCTGGTGTAATCTCATGTAGTTTCGGGAATTTTGTAAATTATACATGGCAAAAAATTAGCGCAAGCATGCGGGAACAACGCAAGCAATAACACAAACAGCTACTGTTTGTGGTGCTTGAGTATTTTTCCCTATTTTTAGCGCATAATGTGTCCTCTTATCCAAAATGGACTTATTTTGCACTACAATATAGTGCCAAATGCTGGTTTTGAATTTCCTTTAATTATGTGTAATTTTGCATATTTTTCTGAAATTTCATGTAGTTATGCACAGCAAATTATGAGAATTTCCACAATCCTAGAAATAATGTAAAGTAACTTGTGTGCATCCTAGTTTAGATTTGCGATTCCTTTTTAACTGTTGTCAAGTTTTTAGTTTTTACTGGATTCATTTGGCATGTAAGTTATTCTGTCCAAGTGTGTTTAATGGTTGTTTGGGGCTGGTGTGTACATCCTACGCTTGTCATTGATGCAGCTTTGCTAGCATTGACTTTGTTAAGAATCAACCTGGTAAAAATGGTGTAATAAACGTTTCCATTTAGGGAATGTAAACAAATTGTAATTGGAAAGTGGCAATGTACCCCAATTAAGAAACTCCCGGTATCCTTGCCAGCTCAAGAAAAAGTTCCCTGGTCCGTAGTTCATTGGAGCAGCACATTGATTGCAAATATAGCCCAGTACAGAGGCATAGCAAAGGTGTCAAGGGCCCTAGTGGATACAGGGAAAAATGGCCCTCCTCACCCCAGTGCGTAGTAAAGGACAGCCATCATTGGGGTGCAGAGGCCGTCTCTCAATCTTGGGTCTGGTGAGACTGCAGTCCGGTTCAGTACGCATTTGCTTACAGAGCAGACAACTCCTTTGTATCTATGTAACCTGTTTGTCACAGATTAAATTTAAGCTTGTGGATTCAGCCTTTCATTCTCTCTGTGGAAGGCTGTAATCCTTTGAGTCTGGTAGCAGTAACTTCTTGTCAACTTGCAAAAGTCATTTTTTTTGCTATTTTTTTATGTGCCGGCACAAGAATATATTGAATAATTACATTCCTGCCCTATTAACTATGCATTGAAGAGGAGGGCATCGAGGTGCTACACAGACCTTTTAAAAATATAAATTAACAGCGCTATGAGACTAGGCTGGTATGGGACTCTAAATGACAGTTTCAAAGAAAATAAATTAATTATAGGCACGGGGCTATTAAAACAAGCAAAAGCGAGCCTCGCGCGGCAGCAGGGGGGAGGGAGGCATGCCGATTCCCTTCCGGGAGCCAGCGGCGATAATTGACACCATATGGCGCTGCCGCTCGCTCCCGCAAGGCAATCGCCACACGTGCACGCGTTGCCATTGAAGGCAATGGAACGCGTGCACGTTTTTGGGGAAAAAAGGGAACCGATGGCTAAAGGTCTCCTCTATGCATGCGCGCTGCGTAGGCGAGACCTAAAAAGGAGGGACAAAGAGGAAGGATTAGCCACTAGCAAGCAAGCATTTTTAAATGACAATCGAAGGGACGAATAGAAAGGCAATGGGGGGCTGTACGCTCACAGAGTGAATACAGCATGTCTTGAAGAGACAGTGCATGCGCTGCGTAGGCTTGACCTAAAAACAGTTGTTCACTATAGACTAATTTTACAGACTATTCTCATTTTTAAGACAAAGCAATTGCTCAATACAGTGAATGTAGAACATAAAACATAAAACATAAAAGCTAGCCCCATTAGATTAGAAAGTGTTTTAATAAATTCTTACAAAATAAAAAGGTCATAAACCATCAAATGACAAAAAGTGCTCAGTATCCCCAGTGATCACACAGTTCAGTGGAACATTAACTGTGGATATGCGTGTGTATGTGGAAAGGCAAACAACTCGGGTCAGAATCGCTGGGTATGGGATTCTAAATTCCAAAGGTCAGTCCTTCATTCATTTATGTGATTTGCTCACTGCACCATCTAAATATCTTGTTGATGCTGTGAATTAAAAGAATCATTTGAACCCTTATTCTGTAAGTGCTGTTCCACTTTGATTTTTTTTATTAACCCCCCTAAAATCCACTGGGTTTGATAATAATACATACTTTAGTATTTGACTTTTTTCAGGTGTCCTGCATTGTGCTCTGTCCAGGCGATGACCTTTTAAGCACTTAATAGGGTTGGAACATTGTTGACACTACAGAGAACAGACTAGATTCCCCCTATACTGAATGAAGTACTAAGGTGTGGAAATCAGACTCTCATATCATTTCATGGTATAATTCCAGTGGCCTTTTTTATAGGTGATAGAATTTAAATCAAATGAAAATCCTGTGCTCTTGGCTGGGAAATAGCAAGCAGATTACCAAAACTAGTTAATCACACAACCAAATATGACATACTTTGGAAGATGGGAGAATAGCCAAACTAGTGGGACATTCATGAATAAAATAATGAATTTCTTTGTTGCAGCCAAGGAGAGTGGCCTTGTAAGCCCCGTGTGGTCAGGTGCAGAAATGGTTTCTTGCTTGTAGATAAATCCTCTATTATTTAATGATACAACTGGCACTGTTATGATCGTCTTTCGCTGCTCAGAGCGTATGATATTCACACATCAGAAATGTGTACTTGCAATGTAGGATGCATCATTGCTGTTAGTGGGTATAGAAGCTACAATTGTGTATGTACATCTTGCTAGATCAGGGCCACCTCTTATTGTTCATCTTAATTTTGTTAAAATATATTTATTTGTGGGCTTCTACAGTGAGCACACTCCCTCTCGGATGCATCAGAGAGCTTTTAAAGAGAAATATAGAAAGGGGAGGGATAGGGGAGGGAGATGGGAGGGATGCAAAATAGCGAAAACTCATACAAAACAAAAGTATTACTTGTTAAAGAAATACTTTAAATTATAGAGCGGACCAATAGGCTTTGCCAATGCTTGTTATACGGAGCAGGGATTTCCTATGCAAGGGAAGGAGGAACGGGTGGCATCAGAAAGTCAGTTATTGCAGTGATGTTGCACTGGAAGACAAATAAAATTATTGTGCACTGGTGCAAAGTCACAGCACTGGAGAGACACTGCCTGCTGCTCCCTCTCACCCATAAATATTAGTCACCACTTTCGCAGATTTCATTCACTACTCCTTTCAGTGGTAGTAATAGATTCCTAACAATATCACCATTATGGATACTATTAGTAGTACTTGTCAAAGTAATAATACTATTAGCAGACAGTGTAAGCGCCACATTATTATTCTCTGTTTTTCGACTAGCTGTAGAAGTAATGTTGATTCTGTCTGGTTCTAGTGACAGGTATAATAGTAGTATTACTATCCGCGTTAAATATACTACTTATATTAGTTGTAGTAGTGCTACAAATAATGCTATTAGCAGACAGTGTAAGCGCCACATTATTATTCTCTGTTTTTCGACTAGCTGTAGAAGTAATGTTGATTCTGTCTGGTTCTAGTGACAGGTATAATAGTAGTATTACTATCCGCGTTAAATATACTACTTATATTAGTTGTAGTAGTGCTACAAATAATGCTATTAGCAGACAGTGTAAGCGCCACATTATTATTCTCTGTTTTTCGACTAGCTGTAGAAGTAATGTTGATTCTGTCTGGTTCTAGTGACAGGTATAATAGTAGTATTACTATCCGCGTTAAATATACTACTTATATTAGTTGTAGTAGTGCTACAAATAATGCTATTAGCAGACAGTGTAAGCGCCACATTATTATTCTCTGTTTTTCGACTAGCTGTAGAAGTAATGTTGATTCTGTCTGGTTCTAGTGACAGGTATAATAGTAGTATTACTATCCGCGTTAAATATACTACTTATATTAGTTGTAGTAGTGCTACAAATAATGCTATTAGCAGACAGTGTAAGCGCCACATTATTATTCTCTGTTTTTCGACTAGCTGTAGAAGTAATGTTGATTCTGTCTGGTTCTAGTGACAGGTATAATAGTAGTATTACTATCCGCGTTAAATATACTACTTATATTAGTTGTAGTAGTGCTACAAATAATGCTATTAGCAGACAGTGTAAGCGCCACATTATTATTCTCTGTTTTTCGACTAGCTGTAGAAGTAATGTTGATTCTGTCTGGTTCTAGTGACAGGTATAATAGTAGTATTACTATCCGCGTTAAATATACTACTTATATTAGTTGTAGTAGTGCTACAAATAATGCTATTAGCAGACAGTGTAAGCGCCACATTATTATTCTCTGTTTTTCGACTAGCTGTAGAAGTAATGTTGATTCTGTCTGGTTCTAGTGACAGGTATAATAGTAGTATTACTATCCGCGTTAAATATACTACTTATATTAGTTGTAGTAGTGCTACAAATAATGCTATTAGTACTAGTATCATTATTACTCCTACAGGTAGTAATGGTGGTACTGGATTAGCAGTAGTAGTAGTGTTAATAGTAGTAAAGATGCCTCCTATTGGAAGCAGCAGCTGCAGCAACAGTAGTACTATTGGCAGGATTAGTGGGTCTCTGCAGCCTTTATCAGGATGCTTCCGCCACCTCTGCTACCACTTGCATCACAAGTCTTGTTCAGTGACAGCTACAAGCAAGACATTTTGGATATGTGGGTATCAGCAGGATGGGTGTATTTCACTGAGGATTTAGTATGACACCACAGAAAACCCCTTAGTGGAAAACGCCCACTTTAACAGATTTTTAGACTTTTTTTTTGCAGTTTTATATAGCGCAAACTCGACCTCAACCCGGTATTTGAGCGCTTTACATGAACACCAGTTACATTACACAAGGACACATTCATGTTTTTTGCAGGCACGGGGAGATTAATTGATTTGCCCAGAAACACGGAATGTTGAGCCAATGCCGAGGCTCGCACTAGGTTCACCAGTGCCAAAGTCAGCAGCTATGCCTGTTACGACTCATCCTCTACCCTTCTACACTTCCATAGTGTTTAAATAAATTACTTTAGGCTTTCATTTGAACATTCATAACGCGAAGAGGGCTAAGACCCTAACGGACCTTCTCTGGTGGCGCCAGTGCCTGATTAAACCCTGTGGAGGACCCCAGGCAATGGAAATTTCAGGGCCCCCCTCGCAAATTATATCCTAATACACAATGCACCGGATTTTTCTACAAACAGACAGCTGCCAGAATGAGCTTTCAAGAGACAAACTGTTATGTGAATCTGATGTCTCTGGTTTATGTACTTTAAGTTGTTAAAGGGTACATTACATTGTTTATGTACTTTAAGGGGCATATTCTCAAGGAGCTATCGCCTAGTTATCGGCAAAGTCACGCTAAATATACCGCCCCATTCACAAGCTGGTGCTAACAGCCCATAACACCAGTTTTCCTGCGAAAGCACTCGCAAAAAACATCGCCACAGATGACCCCGGCAACTAACGCTAATGAGATGCAGAGTAGGCGTTCCCGAGCAAAAACCCGCGACAACACCACACCTCAACATTCTCAACGACAAGCCACATCTGCGAAAAGACCACAAAACAGGCGATAAGGCGCATTAGCAGCAGGAAACTAACACCTGCTCTGACCTGGTGTAAAGTCGGACGACAAGCTGCATCATCAAAGGGAGCCCAGCCCAGAGCCACACAGGAAGAACAACAGATGCCATGGAGCCACTCACCATGCACCCCGGAGCCCCGAGGGGGCAACAACACCCACCGCCACCACCCCCAGGACCGCCACCACCCCAACGAACCCACCCTGCCCCCCCCCGGACCACCACAGAGGCAGCGCAGACAAAGACAGCAGACATACAGGAAATGCACCAGCCCGACAGACCTTACACCAGACAATGCCAATGCCCACTACAGGCCCAAAAGGACAACCATCCTCCGCTTCCTGAACATCATTGCCCACAAGCTGACGGTACCAACACAGCGGACAACCAACATCCCTCCGCAGACAAAGCTGCTGGCTGTGCTGCACCTGTTGGCCTCTGGTATACTCCCAAACAACAACCGCCCGAGTCGGAGGAGTCTCACAGCCAGCCCCATCCAAGTTCCTCACACCTGGCCTGGATGCCCTCACCAGCTAGGGACCCCAGCACCCATATGTCCCCCACAATGCGCAGGAACAGCTGGAGACCAAGTAAGGACTATACGCCATAGCTGGATCCCCGCACGTGTCGGGGGCAATTGACTGCACACTTGTCCAACTTGTGCCCCCTGCCAACCCCGCACACAATACCCCAACAGAAAGCACACGCATACCATCAACGTGCAGGCAATAGTGGACCACAGGGGACTCCTCACCAATCTCATAGCCAACTACCCAGGCAGTGTGCATGATCCCTTCATCCTCCGACAGTCCAACATCAACCAGCGCTTCCAGGATGGCACCCATGGAAATGCACTGCACGTTGGCAAGTACCAAATGAACACACCACACACCTCAACTCCACAATCATGCAACTCACAACTCAGGCACTGCCCACGTCACAAAATCACATACAACATGCCAAACAACATGCCCCCCCACCAGACACGACAGCAAAACTTACTGTGGCAACCTTGGTTAGCCATGTACATGAGCCATCAACGGCATGGCACCTCAGCCACACAACACCGGAATGTGGGGAGAGGTGGGAATCAGGCATGTGCGAAGGAGGCAAGGGACCCATGAATGAGAATGTACACAATGCCAAGTGTTGCGGAGATGTGCTGGACAGACTGCAGTATGCAAACCACAGACATAGCCATGTCTACATGCACTGCTGGTGTTTGGAGTGTAGTGGACAGTGGACGCAACCATGTCACCCCAGCCAGTGGGTAAGATCGCGGAAATGTAGCTTGTGACGTCCCCCCCTGCAAGCGTGTGCGGAGTGGGTTGGTCCAGAGGACCCCAGGCCAGCGTAGGGGTGTGAATAAAAAGCACATAGCCCTGGCCGTGGTTCTCTTCCAGAATGCCCAATGTGCCTGCCAGGGCGGCGCCTCCCACCCCGCCACGAGGCCGACGCCGTCGCCGAGAGCGGTGTGGCCTGCGATCCTGTGCGCCTGCTGCACCCCGGGCCGCTGGTCCCCGAACCCATCATGCCCGCCCTTGCGCAGCCAGGCCCTATTGCTCACCTGCCGACACTGGCGTGTGTCGAAGAGGGCCCACCACGTGCCGGCGCAAGCTCCAAGCCCGAAGCCCGCGACCTTGGCAGCCTCCTCAGACCATCATGGCCTCCGCGACACAGGCCCGCATTACTCCTTTCTCGTTGACGTACTCCACCGCTGCCTCCGGCCTACACTACGGTCAAGTAGGTCACACATTTGGAACTGAGTATTGATTATGCAATGGCAGAGTACACAGCTTATGGCTGAGTTTATATCACTGTACTCCCTTCGATGTGGTGCCACCAACTCTGTGCATAGCATTCGAACTACACCTGTCTGTGGTCCCTTGCTGACTACTGCCTTCGCCCCACACTGCGGTCAAGTGGGTCACACATCTGGAACTGAGTCTTGATTACACAATGGCCGAGTACACACTTCATGGCTGAGTTTAACTCACTATACTCCCTTCGATGTGGTGACACAAAGTATGTGCTGGGCATCCCAACCACACGTGTCTGTGGGCCCTTGATGTCTACGCCTTCGGACTACACTGCGGTCCTGCAGGCCCCACACAAATCCATGCCAGTCCGTACCAGGCAGGACACGGCATCGTCGCTGGCTTAACACCCGCTCAGCTCTGTCGCTACTGCCTCGGTCAACCACGAGTCATCCCCACATGCCATTTCAACGCCGTGTGTCAGTGTTCCAGGAGGAGCTCGCTGAACAGCGGTTGGCCTGCGCTGGCCGCTGCCTCCGGACTACACATCGGTCGAGTAGGGCACACATTGGGAACTCAGTCATGATTCATTTATGGCAGACCTGATATCATTGTACTGGCCTCGTCGCAGACTGCATCCCCTTCCAGCTCCGGGGCCACTAAGTCTGTTCCCCGACAACCATGGACACTTTCTTCTTGAGATTTGTTGGCGACTGAGTCCATGGACTGGGGTTTGTCTTCATCATCATGTCGGTGATACTGACTATGTGGCCAAAACTAGGCAGTAGCATGCCACTCCTCCATTTGCCGCTTCCGGCCGGCTCCTGCCCTCTGCATCATGCCCTGGAGGACACCTTCCACTGTCCCCCGCAAACCTCCGCTACATTCACCTTCGACATCGACGAGGACCCGCCCACCTCGCGTGGCCCTAGCTCACTGCACCGCAAGTCACCGTCCTGTGGCGGTGTTCCTGTGCCCGCCGCAGTGCATCTGGGGCCACTAACTCTGTGCAGCTCAAATCATGGCCCCAGGCTGGTGGCATGTTGGATGGCCTCTGGGTCGATGGCCTGGGGGTCATCAACGCCATGTGTCTGTGGCCCTGCGCTGTCCGCTGCCTCCGCCCTCAACTACGGTCCACCTGGGCTCACACATCAAATCGAGTCCTGACCTGCCCGGACGTCGCATCACCGCAGGATGCACGCGCCACCACTGCCAGGACCAACTCCAGACAACAGGTGCCAGAGTCGGAAGTGTCTTGCTGCCAGGCTTTCAGAGTAGCTCACACCGGTCGTGGGTGCCATCATCAGCTTGATACCCTGCTCAGCTCCTCAGGTGCCACTAACTCAGTGCACCACAAATCAAGGACCATTCTACTTGCATGTAGGGTGAACACTGTACTCTCTCCGGCAACCACCATGATGCTTCACAGTTCTTTCTGTTATGCTGATGTTTTATGTTTCTGCTTCAAATCTGATCACTGTTCAAGTTGTTGCCAGCACCAACGACTTCCTGTGGGCTGGCTTACCCTCACCCCACACACATCCAGCACATGCGTCACTGTACATGTGACCATGCCAATAAAGGTGTCGAGCGCACGTGCTTGTGGCCAGTTCAACGAACTATCTCAGTGTGTCCGTGTGCTCATGATGTATGCATTAGGGCCCCGGCCCCACAACCTTACGTTGTGCCGTGTGCAGAGGACGCAGCCTTGTCACCGCAGGCAGAGGGTGGGACATTGCACATGTAGCTTTGTCGTCCCCCACCCAATACGTAGGAGGAGTGAACTTGGCCGGCGTACGCCAGTCCGGCGTGGGGGTGTGGGTGATTATCACATGGCTCTGGGTGTGGTTCAGTACTGGAAATGTGCAAAGGCATGTGTCCCTGTCGCAGTGTGGGTCTCCGTTGGGGTGTGTAGGTGGTCAATGATGGGACTTTGACACCCACGTATGGGATCTAGTTCGTCTCCCATGAGGTAGTACCCCACCCGCACATGTTCGGCCAGCCCCTTCTGGCAGTCTGACAGCTGGCCTTGTAATGGGATGTGTGCTTAGGTGGGCTGCTGTGAGCCAGCCGGGGTGGTGGGTGCGTCCAGCTGTGTTGTCCGTGCAGAAGGGGGTGTGTCCTCGGTGCAGCTGGGCTGCCCTGCTCCTGGAGCTCTATTGCCTGAGATGTCCATGGACTGTTGTAGGGCGTCGGTGTCGGAAGTGTGGAGGTCCTCTTCAGCATCACTGATGGGTTGTCTGGTCTGCTCTGCTGGAGGTGTTGTTTGTCCCTCTGCAATGTGAAGTGGAGATGCTTGTTGACCTTGTGTTGGCATGTATGTTGACGCATTGTTCGGGTTTACATACAGACTGCATGACAATGTACATTGTGACTGTTTTGGATTGGCGGACTATTTGATGCGGGATAGTGGACAATTGGACTACATGACGTAGGTGATGTTGTACACGTACATTTTCATTTCACATTTTCCAGCTATGTCAGATGTGATTGGCCATTTTCTACGCACAGGCGGAGCGAGTTGTGTCCTCTGTTCTGCAGTGTAAGTGTTGCACTGTGTCCCACATTGCCGTCCATGTGGATGTGCTGTGATTGCTATGTGTGTGTGCTACATTGTGTGAGAGTCGCACCTGCTGCTGTGATTTTGCTGCCCCATATCCCTTGGAGGCGGTGTGCCTTTGGCTTTTGTGCTTTTGAGGTGCTGTGTTGTTGGCGACTGGGGTCATTTGTGCTCCTGGACGGATTTTGTTCTCTTGTGCATTGTTTGTCTGCAGATGTATTGTTGACGTCAGTGGTTGTTTGTGCACGTGGATGTGTCAGGGTGTGACCTGCTCCTTCCAGATGTAGTCCACACTCAGCCACCTCAGTCTCGTGGCATGCACAGTGTCATGGTGATTGTACTCCGGCCATGCTGCTCGTCATGTGGTGTCACTTGCATTGTCAGTGTGGCTCTCGCATACGCATCTTTGCTGTGTTTCGCACTGGTGCATGTGTGTGTAGTGGAATTGGTGTTGTGTGGGGTGGGACCCCTTTGGGCACATGGTGGACGGGGGCCTACTTGGTGTTTGTATGTGTGCTGCAGTGTGCCACTGGGATCAGGGACATGACCCAGGGTCGTTGTGGGTGTGCGGTGTGCTACACGTCGTTGTGCATGTGTGCCATTGTGCCCGTCCCCCCAGTCCCTGTTAGTGACTCACCCTGTTGATGTTTTGTCAAGTCATGTCGAGCAGTGTCCGGACTCCCGACTCCTTGCACCGTCTCCACACTGATGACTGTGTCGGCCATTTGCTCCAGCTCCTCCTGTGGCGCAGGACTCCCACCTCCATTCGCCATTGCTGCCTTCCGGGTGGCAGCGGGTTTCTGCTTGGTTTGGCTTTTGACTTCGTGCCAGCGCATCTTGGCCTCCTCGCAGTCCGACTGCATTCACGATGGAATGCCATTTTTCCATCTGTGTTGCCAATGACACGGTGGTGGAGACGGACAGTTGTTGTTAGTGCTCTGTCACCTCCGTGACGACGATCGGGTTGTCATGCGGACTGTACCCCGTCTTCCTCTTCTTCTTCTCCTTGGCCTTCCCCGACCCCGAGGTTCCTTGCTGGTGGTCTGTGGGGCTTGTGGGGTTCGCGTTGACCTGGGCACTCGTTCCGGGTGCGTCCATGTTGCTAAGCATGTTATTTTGTTTCTGGTGTGTTTTTCCTGTTCGGCTTTTCTGGTGCATTTTCCCGCCAGGCGCGTGGGAATTGCAGGCCTGTCGCTGGTTATCGCTGTTTTTGTTATCGAGGTTGGCCTCATCGCAACTTTATTCGCGTTGGTGTTTCGCATTTTTTGGGCGTCGCGTTGTTTTTTATTCGGTCTTTTGGTGCGTTGTCGTGGGACTATCGCATGGTGCCGCCAGGTTGAGAATGCTACGTTAACACAGCGTTGTTTTCCCGCGATGGACTGCGATGTGAGAAGTTGCCTTAAGCTAAACTTGCGGTGGTTATCACACGTTCTTGAGAATATGCCCCTAAGTTGTTAATGGGTACATTACATTAATACAGTATTTTCTCTATAGAGTCTTTAATGTAAAGTTTTCGTTTCTTTGAGATGATTAATTTTTTTCTATCTTTTGGAAACAATATTTAAGAAAGTTTGATTGTAATTTTCTTTCAAGATCAAATCAATATTGTTTTGATCCTTTGTCACGGGCCCCTAAAAGGAGTGGGGCCCATAGGCCGGTGCCTACTTTGTCGATTCGGAAATCCGAAATGCGTGGCGCCTCAAGACTTTGGAACTTCCTATGTTGGAGATAGGACTATCCTCTACGTGCCAACGTCAGAAACACGTAAAATCATTCCACCCCTCCCCTCCCCCACTACTTGAGGTGCACTGTTACCCCTGTAATTGATTTGTCTTGTATAAATGCCAAAAATCAAATTACTGAAAATATATAAGTAAGCAATAAACTATACAGGTTCAGTTCCGTAGACATTTAGTTAACTGTGCTGCACTTCACGCAGGTGTTTTCATGTGGTTGTGGCCAGCGCTGAACATGCTTCTCGAAATGAAATCTTACCATTATATTGTAACGTTGGGTTACTCACAAAGGGAACTCAGACCCTTTCCCATTGGTCCTACCCTGAGGAATGCAAGAGCCATGCTGACTGCGATTTGCAGCACTTAGAAATTGCCAACGTTCGCATAAAGAACAATACAAAATCAAGCTATTGTTTATGGTGTGTTTTGTAATTGAACGGACATCCGGCATACTAGCCACGTGCTACACCTTGGCATGACCTTTCCCCCATATGAGGCAGGTTATATTGCCAGTGAATGCCCAAAAATGGCTCACCGAACCTCTGGCCTCGCAACTGGGAATTAGATAAATAACATGGATGCTATGACAAGTTATGGCTAATTAATCCATCAAAAATAACCAATAATTTGCGTTCAAAGCAGTATAGGAAGAATTTAGCCGTTCATATAAGATGTATTTTTAGAATAGTAGTGTTTTTTTATTATTCAGGCTAATTTTGATCCTTAGTCCAGCATGAAATAGCAATTTGATTAAGTTGAATTTACTCTGCATTGTTTTATGCTTTGTGTTCTTGTTTAGTTCAGGTTTCTTATTTCCTTCTTTGATTGTATAGTAGACTTGCATGCATTACGCATACTGAAGTTCTCAGTGAAGGTCATTTTATTGTGCTACCAGTTACTTGTTATCTCAGGTTGCATCATTAGCACTTATAGTTTAATCTACATCTTTTCAACCTTGGACACCCTGGCACAGACAAGCTTCAGGACTGGACCTGGAGGCACTGGCAGGCACTGGTGCAGCTGGAATCCTACTACATTAGTTGCAGCACCACCAGGCTGCACAGTGCATCGCGAGGGCCACTGAGGCAGTGCGGAAGCTGAGGAGGCATGCTTGTGGAGGCAACAACCGCAGTAACTGACACGCACAGAATCCATGTCACCAGGGCAGAGGAGCCGCCTGTTTGGTGTTGAGTGATGATAAAAGTCTGCAAACACAAAGTAAAGCAAGAGCCTACCCGTGCAGTGCCTTTCCTTGGCACTCAGCCTCCGCCTCACCCCCTGTCAGTCTTTTGCTGCGTAAAGGATGCCCTCTCCACACATGGTCTACTGGCTGATATGAGATGCAATACATAACACCGTGGTCTGCTCACACTCTAGCATGCAGAAGAAGCAGGCAATATGAGACTGTGGACTAAAAGCAGCTGAGGCTAAAATGTGTATAGCAGCCCTACACTATACAGAGGGACTGAGCTCAGCGAGTGATCCCAATGCTTTCCAATATATTGGGAGCTCACATCCAAGCAGTGTTGGCTGGTGATCTTTGAAAGTGCTGGGAAATAAATATTGACAATTACTATGCACTGCAGAGGAAAAGAACTGTAGCTCCACTGGCTAGGTAATCCTCCCCAGCCACAAACTCAAAATTAGCATAAAAGTGGCACTGCTGGCTTCCAGCATAAGCACACTGCTGGACTTAGAAAGGACAGAAGAGGGACTGCACCTCATGTGGACCTCTGAAAGGAAGCCTGCACCCAGGAAGACTACACCTGCTGAACCAAGACAGGACTTCAGAGAGATGGACTGGTCCTACTGCCGACTTCATTGTGAAAGATGCCAAGGGCTGGACCAGCTCCCACTTGTGCCAAGGACCAGTGAATGGACTCTAAGGACTAGTTGGCTAGCCTCCTGTTAAGCTTCAGGTACACAAAAGCTAAGGAAACCTGCACCTGCAAAGTACCCAGCTGACCAGTAGCCACCGGACTTGCCCTGGACATCTCTGGAGTAGCCCTTGAGATTGAGTCCTAGCCCCTCAAGAGGCTAGTCAAGGGTCCTGGACCCTTGGCTGGTGCTAAAGTGTACTATATCTCCCCACAGAACTGCAACTTTCAAGCCAAAATCAAAGTCAATGGGCCCAATTCGCAGAACTAACTTAAGACAAAATCCTAAACTTACTACCATTTTGGTAATTCACAGAAGGCACTTACTCATTTTGGTATTCACAGAAGGCACTTACTCATTTTGGTATTCACAGAAGGCACTTACTCATTGATGAGTAAGTGCCTTCTGTGAATACCAAAATGAGTAAGTGCTAAGTGCCTTCTGTGAATACCAAAATGAGGAAGTGCCTTCTGTGAATACCATAATGGTAGAAAGTTTAGGATTTTGTCTTAAGTTAGTTCTGTGAATCGGGCCCAATGTTTTTTGGGCATAGAATTCGAGGCTCATATTTTTATTTTTGATATATTTAAAGATAAAACTATATACTATTTTTATAAATTGGAGTGGGGCTTTTATTGTGTTGTGTTTCTTACTTATTGATTGTTTTAATACTGATAAATGCTTAACACTTGTTTTCCTTTGAGTTAAGCCTGCCTGGTCTGTGCCACAGCTACTCAGGACTGACTGAGGCATGGCAGCTGCTAATATTATTAGTGTTGTATCTCCATTTTTTTATATGTATAATAATTCAACGAAGCAAAACTTTCTAATTTAATAGCTGGGATGCACACATGTGAGCTACTCAGAGGTAGCTGGAGAGCTACAGTAGATCACGAGCAACCGGTTGGAGACCCTTTATTTAAAGAACCCTAACTGAACTTGACACAGAATAGTGACATTATTACTTGATGAGGTGTCCTAACCACCACAACTAATAATCTACTTTTCTCAGAACTGGACACTAAAGTTCTTGGGAAACCTGTGATCCCACTGTTTGGATGCCTTTAAACTAAGTTCGTTTTTGACTAGCATGCTTTAAAATAAGCCATTTGTCGCCCTCTTTCACCTCAAAAGAAAATTGTCTGTTTTAAAATGTCACTGCTAGTACAGCATTTCTTTTAAAAGCTACCTCCCCTAACTTGCGCCTCCTCCTCGTGATCGTTTCCTTGTAATTGCCAGGGCCGTGCCCCCTAAAACATATACTCCTGGCTACGGCCATGTTGTGGGGCCTAGCAGGCAGCGTAAGTGAAATGGAGAGAGCACCACAAATATGGGGAGGAGGAAAGGCATGGAGAAGTAAGCAGTGCCTGGGTAACTGGGGCAGGGAGGACAGAGTAAAGGCCAATGGGGGAGGTAGGTCAATGAGAATCAGGGTACAAAGTGGGCATCCCCCCTAACAAAGCAGGGTGGTTACCGAATAAAAAAATATAACATAGTATGTGAAGAGGCTGTGCTCGAAAGGTGGTGGCATTTGGGGAAGAAGGCATTGAAAATAAGGGAGTGGGTTGTATAACTTGGAATTTTGCGTTTGTTATAAATTAGACAATTCGTTTAGAAAATATCTGAATGTAGACATATTTACATTTGGTATTTTGCTTCATTATTGCATATTAAAATTGTTGTTATTTTGATAATGCTACTATTAATTTTCTAGTTTTAAACTTGTTTATTCATTTACATGGATATTTTTCTAAAAGCATGCCTTCAGCACTCTTTTTGTGTCCTCTGCACTTCAGAATATAGCCTAACCAAGGTCTGCTTTATCAAACTCTCTACTCAATGATGTAAGAAAGACCGGAAAACCATGCCACATTACCCTAAAAACTGAGAGGCATATTTATGAGAGGTTTGCGTCATGCTTGCACCACGCAACATGTTACATGCACAACGCAAACCTCTATGACAGATTTATGAAGCCGCACAAAGCCACTTTACATGGATCTGAGTGGCTTCATAAATCTGGAGTAAGGCACAGCAGCTCAAATAGCTGCATTGCCCTATTCTGCCCTGGTTAGACGTTCCATGGGCATTGCGATGGGTGTTCCCACGCAACTCCCATGGATTTTAACGCATTCCCAAATTTACAAGGACTTGTAAACATGGGAATGCGCCAAAATCTTACGCTTTCCCAGTGGAGGCATAATGAGGAGAAATATCTTTATTTCTCCTCGTTATTTCCTCTTTCTATGAATTCTGCATTCTGCAGCACACAAAGAAGGAGGAAAAAGCCTCTCAGGATTATTCTTGTGCAGGATGGTGCCCCTTCCTGCACAAAAACAATCCCGTTTGCAACACAGGCACCCTTGCACCGTGGTGCAAGGGGTGCCTGCGTTGGCTCTAGGCTGCCAAAACAGCGCCAGCGCAGGGGAAAAGGGCAGGAATGCGCCGTATTGGATAAATAAGGTGACTTGCTGCGCTGCCATGCGCCACAATATTCATACATTTGGTCCTGAATACATAGCTTTTTCCTGCTTCACCTAACATATTGATGACCTTGTACCCAACCTTTGCTTTTGTTAATTGTCAATAAACCACCACTTTAGTTTCCTCTTTCCATGTGCGAGTAGCTCATCCACATCAAGTCTTTTCTTTCTAATTTAGTTGTTGCAGTCTTTAAATTACATGGGTGAAAATAAATTAGCACCAGCATGCAAAGATTGCTTTCACATGGAACTGAGGGGCATATTTACAAAGAAGTGACGGAGCGCGGCGTTAGCCTTCTTGGCTTAACGCCGCGCTCTGCCACTTCTGAAACGCAGGGCTGTACCGTATTTACAACAATACGGTGCAGCCCTGCGTTTCCCCGCTGCACTTGCGCTAATTTCAGCTGCCTAGCACCAACGAAGGAACCCTTGCACCACAGTGCAAGGGTGCCTGTTTTGGGGGGAATGATTGTTTATGTGCAGGAAGTGACACCTTCCTGCACATAAACAATCATGCATGGCGTTTTGCTGTTTCTAACAATGCAGCACACATAGAAGCAGCAAAAACGGGGAGAAATAAAGCATTTCTCCTCGTTTGCCATGTTAAGACCAGGTTTTTTTGGTCTTAATTTTGGTGCTGCCTCCTATTTATGCGAACCTTGTAAATATGGGGCAGCGTCAAAATCAATGGGTGTTGCTGCGGAACGCCCACCGCAACACCCATTGCCCACCCCTTTCACGCTAAGTATAGCATGAAAGGGTGCCTTATTTACACGGCAGTGTTAAGCCACATTAAGTGGCTTAATAAGGCGAAGCCCGTATCGCCACAGGAACGTCTTTAAAAGTATCGTTACTGTGGCGATAGGGGCTTGTAAATATGCCCTTGAGAGCTATACTAAGTGCGCTATGTGTTATAGCAGCAGAACATAATTCTACCACCAAGTTAATGCAGATGTAGCTGAACTTCTAACCAATCAACCAGATGTGGTGTGGTGATGTGAGGAGGAAATGAGACAACAACCACTGTACAGATCTCTAATATGTAAAAAAAAGCCATTGTATTTTTAGACTAACCTCGCCCCCACTGTTTCACCTTTCAGAGCTCCCCTCAAGAACAGCGCAAACAGGTAAACATTATGCTTTGACTTGATACTTATCTGCAGGAGAGTAAAACATGCAATGGTGTTACTTTAGCTTCAAAATCTAAAACAGTTCAGATTACCTCAGGTGCTGTAGTTCTACAATGAGATTGATGAAACACTAAACTACAAGTACCAGAATGCAAGGGAAGAACAAGGCTAGATGAGGTGACATGAGCCAGCGTAAGACCTGTTGAAATCTGGTTTCCATGCACCAGTAACTTATCCATGTCAGGAATTTTATTTGAATTCTGGCACTTCTTGTCCTGATTTAATAATGGGATTAAAATGGAAGGCAAAGCTCAAATGCACAGATAAAATCATGGACTGGATAAGCTAAGTACGAAAGCACCTGGGAAACTTGAGAGCCCTGATTTCTCAATTACACTCACTAGCTTTACATCGGCTGTCTGTGGTGTAAAACACAGACGTTTCTCATACAATGCTGAATGCTTCACAATTGTTCATTTGCAAAGTTTCAAATGAAGTGATGTCATAAGTAAAACCATATTGGAAAGTCCTACCATGTTCGCTCCTCTTCTGCACTTTCCTTTTGCTCTGGTTTAAATATTTGTTGTAGTATGTTATAATAAATCCATGTATGTCTTCTTCGCGGTAAGTCCTGCAGCAGAAACGCACCCTCCTGCCCGACAGTTCGCACAAAAGAAGGAACTTGAGATCTGTCCAGTTTCTTGTGCTTGTACAATTTCCCCTCCAGTCATTTGTCTCCTTAGAAACCACAATGCTCTGCTTAGCCTCCTCCAGGTTTTACCAATGACATTAAACCTTTTACGTGCAGAAGCCTGAGCGTTCCCCTGCAGGGCGCTGCAAAGGTTGGAACCAAATCTGAAGCTACCGGAAGCCACAGAATGATTTATATGTCACTGAAATCTCATCTTTACACAAACTATGGAGCCCAACTCGATTGGATCAGTCTAAGAACTCTCTTGTTGACCTCAGGAGAGAAGAATCCTTTTGCTTTATAGAACTCTCAGCCTCCAGGGGTACCCCTTGGTGGCATGCTTCATCATAGAGTTTCTTACCGTTTTGTTGCGGAATGGGGCATTCTGCAACCTGTGAAATGCACAGGAACCCTTTGTTGGAAAAGAAATAGGGTAGTGAGTGGGGTAGGGTTACTCTTTAAAGATACCTGCCTGGTAGCCCTAACGTTTTAATGTGGGAGCCAGCCTGTATGATTAAAAACAGGAAAGGTTAGAAAGTCCCAGGGCTACCCCTGCTTCCTCTTAGGGTCATGTTCCTTCCACTTATGTTCCCAAATGCTAGTGGCTTTCATCAGGACCGATCATACTACCACAATCCACTACTGTCCCATAATGCGGACATAACTGGTGAATTTACCATAGATATGTCAAGCACACCTAAACCACCTACTTTGTGTCCGTAAATGGAAATATATTAAGGCAATTAATAGTGCTCCATAGGTACATGGAGGAGAGGCGTGCCTGTTGTCATACAGCTTCCAAGGTACACGCCTGGCCTGCTCACCGAAAATACCTCCATCCATGCATGCAGACCTCAGAGGAGGGTTAGCCCATGCTCTACAGCACCTCTTCACTCATATACAGGTATACACAGGAGGTGATGGCAGATAATGATTATCTAGGCAATTAAATCAAACATTCAAGGTTTACATTTGGAGTAAAATAATTCATTAGCATCTAAGATTTATGCACAACTATTTCTGGTTTGCAGAAGTATGTTCCTCTGAAGTTATTGACAAACATGATTGATATGATGAATGTGAAGTGATCCACTTTAGATTCAATGATTTGTCTATTAACCTTATTTACATGTAATCAGTTTATGTTATGGATAGGGAGGTGTGGGTGGACGCTACTGAACATTATGTGTGGTTTAGTTGTAGCAGGACAACAGAACATGCAATGCGGAACTGTGACCCTCGAGCATGGATGAGTTATTGAATAAGTAATAGTTACTATAACAGAGCCCTCACATTCCCCAGCCACATGCGCGGCAGCTCACCCAGTCCAGGGATTTTTGCTTTTCATTCTGGACTTGCAGTCCCCATTAACCCATTGAAGAACGAGGGCCAGAACACAAAGCTGAACGCCTGCACGAATAAACCTAGAAAGCTCTGGCAAAACCATTACAATCTGGTGAGGTTTTGGGAACCGCTCACATTTGTGGCAGCTGGTCGTTTCGAATGTGTCATCGATGCTAAAATGATGTACCTCGGATTTATTCTAGTAAGGACCGGGCTGATGATCCGTGTGTCCGTGCTGAAATGTATCCATTATAAGTTTTTATATTTTGCAGGGGGATACAACTTAAACATTTCAACATGTTTGATTTGAAATTCAGTGTTGCAAAGAAGTGCAGGCACTCCCCGAACTACCGTGCAAAAGATTAGTGGCAAGCTGGCAACAGAGGAGAGTGCGTGGGAGTTTGTATTGTGAACGTTCGTGACATATTTGCTGTAATAAGCGGTAGTCCTAAAATGTGTTACCTACAATATTCGCTTACCCTGCAGACGCGCTGAATGCCAAATTAAGGTAGGACAGAAATATATATTTAGGAAGAATGTGACCATATACGCTGTTGCCCAGGACACAGATTTTCCTACTCCAATTACATGTGTTTTAGTCGTTGGATAATTGTAGGTTTAGGAGGGTTCTTTCTTTTACCTTCTGAAAGTAAACAAGTGGCCCGTGCTGTGGTCTGTGGACTCGTGTCCTTTGCTTTGTAGCTAGAGAGCTGGAAGGCAGAGCGTTGTGTTGGTGTTGCTGCCTGTTAGTGTGGGTTCTGTCAAACAAAAGCGAACAGTGAATGAATTGCCTCCCACTGAGGCCCTCGAGGGTGACACAGTGCGCTTTGCAGAAAATGGTGTCGGGAAGCATTATCTTCGCCCTTGACAATGGAAAGGGTATTGGCTACGTATAGCCGCGGACTGACAGAGATTTAAGAGTGTACGCATAGTAATATTACAAGTTCTCATGTGGTGTTGCTCATTTCATCACTTTATGCCCTCAATTTCTTCCCAAGATTGTAAATAAATAAACCTCTCTATAGCACAGATTTTAAGAATCCAATGTCCATGAGTGACTTGCTCAGCCAGTCCAAGTATTACAATGCATTCTGGGATTTGTAGCCCTTATTTTATGGTGGGATAAATAGGAGCCCAAATCTCAGGCTGCAAAGCGAGAACCTGGACCGAATTAACTACTCTTGAGTCTTGAGTGGACCAAGCAAACTTTGGAGCTCTGCTTTATGCAGAAGGAAAGACCATTCTAGCGCAACAAGTGTGTCTCTGTCGAAGTCCCAAAGTTGGAAGGAGACCTGATTAGTGTCCCATACATTATACAGCTTGGTTTTAGGGTCAGCATGAGCCACTGGCAAGTGCTGATTTGGGGTGGCCTGATCCTTTTAATGCATTCCTAGGGACAGATTAGCCCCATGCTGACAAGCAACTAGTGTTAAGGATCCTGGGCAGAGAACAGTATGTGGCCAAGCTGTTGTTGGTGAATCTGCCGAAAATATACGTAGTATGTTCTAAAAATCTTTTTCAACAAACTGGTTTTCTCGATTTTTTCCAAATAAATGCCATTCCCTTCTAATCCAAGCCCTGCAGTCCATTTTCCCAAGGATCATCCAGATTCGTTCTTTCCCTTTTACAGAAGGAACCCCCAACTCCCACCCTTGTTTTCTTGCGTCTACGCTCTGTGTCTTGCTTGCAGAGGAGACATATCCTTCCCCTCATTTCTCTATTCCTCTTCATCTCTCTTCGTATACCCAAGTTTGGCCTACAGTAGGTTAGGTATTGGCCACTGTCAGGTGTACACCCAAAATATTAAGAATGGGGCACTAATATGCCATAGATAGCGAAACTGTTACTAAGAATGCTCCTGATACAATCGGGCGGAGCCTGCCGTCATGCCCTAGGCAGCGCTGCTGCAGAGCTACTCTGCCAGCTTGTGACTCTCCAGCCCCTTACAATCCCTACACGCATGCAATACCGCAAATTCTGGGGGCCTCCGGATGCTGCCATTCCGGGGGTGATCACAGACTCTGAGACCAGCGAAAGACTGCAGTGGAGAGCAAGGTGTTGGCCCCACGATACCAAATCTTTTTTTTTCCTCTAGTCAGGGCGTTGTTTTTGGTTCAGATACATCAATTGTCACCTTCCACAACACCCTTTTTATTAGTAAGTCATTGGTAACAAACTTGGCAACAAGCGCACAAGCTATCCCATTGACCTTTTACCTGTGAAGGGAAAAGGTCACGTTATTCAAATATATACATTAAATAACTACATTTACTCCACCTGTCTTGATCTGCCTTCTCCTCTCCCCCGTCACTGTCCGGTTCCTGGGTTAAAAAAAAGGACAAAACAGCCTAGTGGCCCCGCCGGGCCCCCCCATCCCCCTGGTAAGGGTACAAGGGGACCCCTCTGGGTCCTCAGGTGTCGTCGTCTTCATCTGATCCGTCCAGTGCAGCATAGTCATCCAGAAGGCTGTGGATCATCTTTCAGCACACCAGGGTCGATGTCTCCTTCTTCCCTACTACCAGGCGGTTTCTGGAAAACAGAAGAAAATCTTTAAAACAGCACAGATGCCTCCAGCAGTCCTGGAGGTCCTCCAGTGCGTGTGTCCCTGGGAACAGACCATACATCACAGAATCTGTGGTGATGCATGACTTAGGTATCCAGGCCCTAAGCTCCGTGCCTAGGTCCTTCAGCAGGTCCTGTGCGTACGCGCACTCCCAGACAAGATGGTAGATCGTCTCGTCCGCGGTGCACCCTCTCAGGCAGGACTTGTATCGGTTGAGTCCTCTTGCATGCATAAGGGCTCTCACTGGAAGTCCTCCTTGGATGCCCATCCAGGTGATGTCTTTGTGCTGGTTGGTCAGGTGCTTGGAGGCAGCGTTCTCCCACACGTGGTCCACTGTGGCAGAGGGGAGGGCCCAGATCGGTTCGCTGACGTCCCTTGCACGTATCTGGCGTTGGACGATCTTCGGAGTCTACGTGGGTGGCGGGGCAGCCTCTAGACTGAACTCCTTGACAAACTTCTCTACTTCTTTGTAGAACCACGGGGTCTCCCAGTTGTAGGGGACGGCGCTCACCCACTCTGCCCATTCGAGGTGCCTCCATGTCGGCAACAGGAAGAAGTGTGCCATCAGAAAGCCGGCATGGCTCTCATCTTCGGTCCTCAAGGTGCTCCTCATGCAGATTCCCCTCAGGATGGTGGCAATGTCTGGCACTCCCTTGCCTCCCTTGTCATGGGTCTTGAACATCACCTCCCTCTTCACTCTGTCCATCTTCGAGCTCCAGATGAAGTAGAAGATCATTCTTGTGACAGCCTTGGCCGAATAGGTCTGCAATAGGCACACTTGAGCGACGTACTGGAGCACTGGCAGGGTCTCATTCCGCAGGACCAAAGACTTCCGTTCGATCGTCAGTGTCCGGAGGCTCCAGAGTCCCAGCTTCTGCTTCGTCTTCGCCAGTCTCTCTTCCCATGTCTTCTCTGCAGCACCTTCTCTGCCGGACCAGACTCCATGGATCTCCAGGAAGTCCTGCTTGATGGGGAATGACAGTGGGTCTTTGGTGGGGTTCCAGTGGCTGAAGAGTAGGGTTTCCCACTTGGCGCTGTTGATCTTTGCTCCTGACACCTTTCCAAACTTGATACAAGTCCTCTCCAGCACTTTCACAGATTTACCGTCCGCACAGAAGACCGAGACATCATCAATGTAGAGGGAGCGCTTCACTTCAACCTTTCTGTTGCTTCCTGGCACAGTCACTTCTCTAATGTTCTTGTTCTGTCAGATTCCCCAGGCGAGGGGCTCTATCACGCAGATGAACAGAAGAGGGGAGAGCGGGCACTCCTGCCTCATCCCTGACAGGATGGGCAAGGGGTCGGTTTTCCAGCCATTTACCAACACCGTGCTACAGATATCTCTATACATTGTGTTCACCACGTCACAGAAGAAGTCTCGTAGTCCCAGTGCTCTGAGTCTCCAGTCCATGAACTCATGGGAAACGCGGTTGAATGCCTTTTCCTGATCCAGGCTGACCAAGGCCATCGGAACCTTGTGGCTCTTGACGTACTCGATCGTGTCCCAGACCAGTGTCGTGTCGTTCCTATAAGACCTATATAGGATCTGCGCGTTTAGACTACATACACTGCAGGACTGGTGTCCAGACTGATTCCAGACACCCCCACCGGGTATGTTGGCCTGTGTACCAGCTAGCTCGCAAAACCACTATAACCTCCTTTTACCAAGGAGAGAATAGTTCTTGGCAACTATCGAACATGACAACCCTGATCCCTCAGGACCGTGGAAACAGGAACTTACTTTTCGCTCAGTCACTTATGCTCACTTATTCTCAGAGAGATACACAGAATAAACGGTTGGGACGTTTTCAATAAGTATTTATTGAACAGTCGTTATTCTAGCGTAAAATAAGTGCACTGAAATCGCCAGTAGACAGTAGCATAAAGAAATGAGTAGAAGCACTAAGAAAGTAAACAGGTGGTAGGTTTCTACCATTTTGCTAAAATCATAAATACTGGCAAGTATATAGAATACATGGCAATAAAATGCGTACTCCTACGATGCACCCTAACTAGATGTACCTAAGTGTACCTAGCATGTGAGTAGGTGTAAAGCCAAGAATCCCTCTAGGACAAAAGCCAACCCCATTACCTGATGTGAGACTGCGGAACCCCGTTCTGGTCTTGAGCTGAACACCCCGCAAGGGATGTCAGACCACTGCAAGCTGGAGTATCTGCATGCAGGAACCTCAGCGTCTTACATCAGTGTGTCGACCAGGAAGTCCTGATCTCCTCTAACTATCTCAGCAAGATATGGTGTTTATATACCCTAAGGTATCCCATGGGGTTCTACCTTGCTGTGTAAGTGTCGGACTTAGGATGACGTCGGGAATGAACTTTATACACAGTTATTATGCAGGAGATGATGGTCCTGCTGTGATTCCAAGAAATTAAGAATCCTCATGCATAATTTATGAGGCCAGTGTCCAGGAAAAACCCTATGTACTTGTGTGTAGTATTGTAACTGGGTAAAGGTCAGTCCTTCAAATCCGTTATATATGTAGTGTAGGAGAGAATGTAGGTGAAGGGTTATGATGTTACCTAGACCTATATCGGGGTACCTATATGAAATATAACACCCACTCCTCATCCGACTGGACGACATAACTAAAATTTAGCGTACTACCAAGGCGTCTAGAGGTTTGTACGCAACAAATAAAAACATTTTTAAGAGAAGTTAAAAGGTGTTAAAAAACCCTTTAAAAGTGTTCTACTAAAAGAATCATTCAAGTAGTGGCTCTAAAGTGTCAGTTTATATAGTCCGAACAACTACAAGCATTTGAAAGCCATGCAGGTCAAAAGGTTTCAATCTGGAATTTCGAGAAGAAGAAAAAAATGAAAAAGCTAAGTCTTCCCAACGTGCGACATGCCAAATGTTTATGTATCCTTGCAGGTGGACGCAACATTGCTGCTGTCTGCATACGCAGCTGACGATCCTTGTAACACCTCACAAAGAATGTCAATTGAGCACAGATGATCTTTTGTACTGCCTGCAGCAGGTGCCGGAGCAGCCTGTGCCACATCCAAGGCCTGAGTGTTGGAGGAGCCGGTGTCCATACCAACAGGAGCAGAAACTACCTGTGGTGGCTCTAAGAATGCTGCCAACAACATGGGAATGGCTGAGGACACTGCAGAACATGGGCCGTTATCGGGTCCAGTAAGGCATCAACGTCCGGTGGTGCAACCGATGGAAGTGTCAGACAGAGGTCCAACACGCATTCTTCTCCGCAGAACAGGCATCGGAAAACAGGTAGGACACAGTCCATCCAGACTGGTCTAAAAGACAGGAATCAAGACGCGCTCAGTTCCCGTCGGTGAGGTGTGCCCAGATGTTGTACCATGCGATCACGGTATTTACGCTCCAGGAGAGCTGTTGCTATCTCCTTGATGGCTGGGACATCCATTGCGTAGCAGAAAGGTAACAATCAGGATTCCTGCTATTAGAAACAGGATCAGCATAAGCCCTCCAAAAATGCTTCCAAAGACGGAGTGTATAAAGTTCGGTATAACTCCGAAGACCGTCTGAAAGGTGCTTAACAGTCCGGAACCTATGGTCTTAAATAGGTGTACAACACCCGTCGTATCAGACATGTTAAAGATACGACTTACCATTTCTGTGAAATGGAAGGGGCAGTTTGTACGTATAAGTGCCTGTATCTCAGCCGAGGACCTTGCGATCTGGAGATCAAAAGTCTCCCGGGCGGAGGTTAAGGGCACGGTTCGTTGTAAAGGCCTGGCTTTCATTCTGCTCAGAGTATCAAACCGTATAAAGGAAACATTTAGCGAAGGACATAACAGCGCCTCCCTGACTGTATGTGTTGATGGAAACAATACTTGCATACAGCAAGTAACCCTGGAGCTCACGGTGACTAGATATGCGATGCCCGGAAGCATCCCACAACAACCTTGATCATTCAGCATCAAGTAACTCCCATTCGAGAGAAGCCTGAATACCGGATTAATCACAGCTGCCGGGGTACCCCTCAAATGACAGGACAAGTTTGCCACAGACCCATTACAAGCCCTGTGTAGCATAATATCCTGGCATATGAGAGATCCACTTAAAGCGTTCTCGCAGTTAGTTCCACTTAGAAGCACTTCCAGATCCCCACTCCTGCATCAAAATCTGTATGGTAAATCCCAGGATTCCCTGATGAATTCCTTACCCATCTTCTCATATCTGCCTGCCTGTTGTTGTTCTAGGCAATATTGAAACTGGAAAGTTGCGACCAGTAATGTTATATGGCTGTGGATTAACCACTCTGTGGACGGTGACTCTGCCACAGTACAGGGTAACCTATCCAGTTTCTCAATACGCAGCATTATATATTTTGCTCCCCTCTGTGCCGTTTTCATCTGTTTTTCTGTTAGATTGTATGCAGAAAATAATGACGTAATGTTGATAAAACGCCAAGGCACATAACCGGTGCGCAATGACTGCAGCGTCCAGCTTAACAAAATAATAGAACGTAACTGCGACTGTCCGTGTTGCAATATGTACAAATCCTGTTCTATTACATCGATAGCAGAAGATACAATGTTGCCCAGTGAATATATCCTGGATGTTAATGTAGTCATACCATTGTCAACTACGACTAAGCCATTGTCTAGGTTAACTCTATCTATTTCTTTTAATCTCTCTGCAGCTTCTTGTTCGGAGATTTTACAGATTTCGTTATAAACAGCATACAAAAAACGCTTCTGACGTGGTTTTCTGGGACCTAATAAAAAATCCCGTAGGTCCACATCCTCTGTGAGTAAGGACAAGTGTTGTTTCACCTGGGGTAGTGTTGAGGTCTTTAGCCAATCAAGGCACAACTTCCCAACACTGTATGATGTCACTACACCCGGATGTTCTCATTGTACATAACGTGGGTCTGGTCTGTGGATACTAAACCCTTCGGTGGTACCCCTGAATCTTTCCTAACATCTGTTTGTGTCAGTAGGCCAAACCAACCATCCCTTCCAATTGGGGTCTGATCTATTGTATTGCAATATGTTATCCAACTTAGTCCCTCTTTCTGATGTAAAATTCCCCTCGGTGTTTAAAGGTGTTGGAATTTGAGGTGTGTTCAAGTCCTTATTCTTGGCTATTCCAAGACAGGAAGTCTGTTGCACAGTGTCATTCAGAAAAATCATCTGCTGTGGAATGAGGCATGCTCTAAGAAGTGCTACTGTTCCCTGGACTTGCCAGTCCCTAGAACCCCAGATTGATTTCAAGTCTACAGTGTCCATCCATAAGTCAAAACCCTGTTCAGACAGCTGGGTGATAAAGGAAGCAGAGTAAATCTGTTTGGTGTTTGTTAACATATTTTTCTGTGCAGATATAGGTGCAACCTTATAATAGTACGAGGTTGGGTCAGAAGTGTTAAACCCTGGAAAATATGAGAATTTCTGTGCAAATGTTTTTGAACTACCTTTCAGTGGTGTAGGGCAATGTTCCTACTGGTGGTATGTGAAAATATTTCTAGGTTTGCTAGATTTATGCAAGAAATGATGACCATAATGTTGCTAACAATTCATTTTGTCAAAATCTGATGTGTCCTATAACATTTTAGTGCTAGAAAATGTGGCAGATTGTTCCAAATCAGACAAAAGTTATCAACAGTTTCAAAATCCCAATCATCAGAAAATGTACTGGAGGTAATGATACCGTTCAATGAAATTTTAAACAAATGTGGAATCCTTAAAAGCTCGGTCGGTCCAAATATGTCATAATTGACTTTGTCCCACACTATACCATCCGGTATAGGAACTGCTGAAATGTTCACGAAGGACAAGTCTCTTTGTTCACGATGAGATGAAACATGAGGTTTTAAAATTAAGTTTACTTCTGACGTTGCAGAGCTCTTTGAAGATAAGTTCCATTGATGAGCAAGTGGAAAGTGATTACTAATCCTAACCAAAAAAGAAAAAATAATATACCGGTGATTATCCAAAGTTCTAGCCAAGGTGATACTAAATAAGTCCTTCTAAGAAAGTTAAAAAGTCTTTGATCCGTTGTTTGCAAGAAATTTGGGCTGGCGTTGTTTCAGGTTCGCTTGGATCCAATGAAAAGGTATCAAAGTCGATGAAATAGCCAGATGCAGTTCGATCTATTTTTGGTAGCTCAGCAGGTTTTGTTGAACTTGTAGATTTCTCTTGAAGAGGCATGTTGACGTAGACATCCTTATTAGGTTGAATTGAAATTTGTCTTTCACTTTGATTTTGAAAGTTTGTGTCAAGGGGAACTAGTTCCATTGCATTGTTATTGGTTCCGTTGCTTTGTAAAGGTGACTCTTCAAATATTATGAGTCTTTCTGTTTGAACTTCCTGTATTGTAGCAAGAGGAGGACGTCGCCTACTCAGAGCCCACAAGGCCTACTATTTAGTATCGGCCACATAGTGTGGTTTGATCAGATCGATTGAGACGAATCTCTTCTCTTTTCCAGCAATAGGCGGTAGAAGTACAGTTCTTGATCCTTCAACGGCCCGGACAGGTACAGGCTTTCGATAGGATGGCCTGAATTCTTTTTTGTCCACAATCCTTTCTCTGACCAAATCCCCAACTTTAGGAATCCAGGCAGGTCTTGCCGTTGCTGACTTGACTTCCCCAGTGGCAGTTCTTTTTGTCTCAACGTTACTTAAGGAGGCTCTGGATTCATTCAGATACTGTAAAACAGCCAAACGTTTATTGATGTCAAACGGTTTTTCATCCGCCACTGTGCCTTCACAATCGAGATCAGGTACCCACATTCTTGTCCCAAACAGGACCTCGTAAGGAGTGGCACCCCCTAGAGAGCTTCTTGGCTGGTTATTAAGGGCTCGCTGGACCCCATATAGATGATTGACCCAACTTCCACCCGAGCGTAATACCCTAGCTGTTAAAGATTGCTTTAAGTCCCGGTTTTTCCTCTCCACAACCGAATTTCCCTCGGGATGGTATGGAGAGGAGTACCGCAATGCTACACCCAAACTTCCCATGGCTTCCTTGTAAGCCCTAGAGCTGAACGCGGGGCCACGGTCAGAATGTAATGTGCCAACTTCGTATGTCCCTATGAAGACTCGCAAATCTTTTATAACAGTTCCGGCGTCAGCCGAGTGCTGGGGCCATACCCATAAGAATCTTGAACAGGAATCCACTGCCACCATGATATACTTGTAAGCCCCATCAGATTGTAAGGGGCCACAGTGGTCCAGGTAAATGCACGCAAGCGGTCTGTCTGATATTAACAATGGTGTCTGCGCTGGACGAGCTATGGTGGACCCTTTTATCTGTTGACAGATATCGCACTTTAAGACGAGGTCTTTGGTCTGCTTTGTTAACCCTGGCCACCAATAGCGTTGTTTCAGTAAAGAAACTGTCGCCGTAATTCTTGCGTGCGCATAACCCAGACCCTCGTGTGCTGCCAAGATTAAATCTAACCTGCGATCCGTGTTTGGTATTACTCAATCCCCCACTCCAGGAATCTGAGCAAATGGAACGTTGTTTGCATCTAACTTGTAGGAGTACTTGAGTGGAAAACCTTTAGGTAGTGCTTTGCTGTTATTGCGTGAAGCAATCACAGCTACCATTGTGCTACCGTCTACCCTCGTTTTTGAACGGGTGATTGCAGCTACGGATGCAGTGTGTACTGCCCCCTTCGCGGCTTCATCAGCCAGTGAATTCCCTTCAACGTGAACGCCATCACGTTGATGACTCAGTGTGTGTATCACGTGAGCCCTTGGTAGTTCGTTCTTTAACTCTGCTACCTGGTCCCATAGTTTCCTATTTTTGATTGTGCCACCTTTTGAATCTCTGAACCCATTTTGTCCCCAATAGTGGAGGTATTCGTTGTACGACCGGACACCGTAAAGGGAATCACACACTATTAGTGTGGGGAATTCTGGATCCATATTTATCAGTGCCAGTAGTAGTGCTTTTAATTCTGCCAACTGAGCCATGCAGTTTCCGAGAGACTGCATTTTTGTACAGCTTGGACGGAACTTGCCGTCCTGCATCCTACCTTTTACAATAGCGCATGCTGCCCTGTATTGTTGCTTACTCTCTATGGCCGGTTGAGCAGATCCGTCAGTATAAATAATGCATTCATACTGATCTAGAGGCATTATTTCATTTGGTAGAGGATATTCTTGTTCATATTGCAGGAATGCTTGTGTTTTTAGACTAGGGTCATATCTGTATTCTACATCTGTTGCAGTGAGAGAATTAGCCCATTGTATCCATATTGGATGTAACGCTTTTGCATTTGGGACACTAGACTTTGTGGCAGCCTCTAAGGCCGGTACCGGGGTCACGACAATTATTTGCTTCCCCTGAGCCAGTGCTCTTTCTCGCACTACAGCAGTCTGTAATGCTGTCAGAATTTAATCTGTGGGTGCAACACGCATTTCAGCGTTAGTGTACAAATGTGATTTATATGCAATTGGTACCATTTCCCCTTCATTGAAGGTTAAGTAAGTGTACCCTGATTGACCTGCGACTACGCGGATCACCAGGTTGCGTATGTTTACGCGTGTCTGTAAGTGTTTTGATTATATCATATCAGCTTGTAGGGAACGAAGGATATTTGAGTGTTCCTGTGTCCATTGTCTAACTGAAAAGTCAGGTCTTATTAGGTCGTAGAAAGGTTTTACTCTCTCTGCGTAATCCAAAATGTATGTTCTGCCAAAATTCAAAAATCCCAGTATGGACTGTAAATTTTTTAATGATTTTGGAGGCTGTAGCAGTACGCACTTTTCTAAAAAGTGGGCTGCCAGGTTTTTGCCTTCACTTGAAAGCTCATATCCCAAAAACAGGACATTGAGGTGGGCTATTTTCGATTTTTTATAATTAAATTTGTAGCCCTCAGAGGCGAAACCCAAAATTATGGTGCTCACCCTGGTCAAGTGTTCCTCTAAGTCATCATCCATCAGATAAATATCATCTACATAGGATAATGCTTCTTCATCCAAGTTCTGTAGTAACTCTGTTACCCTCCTTGAGAATAACCCCGGGCTATTCTTATACCCTTGGGGGAGTCGACAAAATTGACTCTGGGACCCTAGCGCTGAGAAGGCTGTCAAATATCTGCTTTCAGGCGCTATGTTTTGGCAGAAAAATCCATTTGAGATATCTAATGTTGTTTTGTATTTTTTCCGCACAATGTTATTCATTAATGCGGCACCATGTGCATTCTGGACTGCAAATGTTTTCGTACATGAGTTCAGGTGTCTATAGTCTAAAACTAGACGATATGAATTGTTCGGTTTCATTACGGGAAACAAAGGATTATTAATTGATGAGGTGCATGGTTCAATTACACCTTGGTATTCAGGTTGATCTAAGATCTCCCTGACCTGTTTTTTAGCTTCCTGTTTTATGGGATACAGTCTTTGAGGAGTTGGGTTTGTTTTTATTTAAATTACGTGGTGGGGTGACTCTTCATCCCACCCTACGTGGTTGCAGTATAATGCTGGAGCAATGGCTACCGCCCACTCCTGCGCAGCCCCTTCACCGTGGAGAATGCAAGGGTTTCTCTTCATCCAGACTTCACTATCCAGGTGCAGACTCAGGGGGATATTCACAAGACCGTGCGCTAAACATCCCCAGAAAATGTTAACGCAACTTCACACATCGCAGTCTATCGCGGGAAAATAACCCCATCTTAACGTGGAATTCACAACACGGCGGTACCATTCGATAGTCTCCCGAAAACGCGGACAATGTCCGCGATACAACACCCGCGACGGTGATAAAAACCCAAACCCCACCGCAAAAAAACATGCGATGGGCCAAACCGCGATGAGGAAATCAGTGATAAGCAGCGCCAGGCCTGCAATACACACACGTCAGGTGGGAAAATCACTACAAAAGGAGAAAAAACACACAAACACAAAATAACCAACACCGAAGCACCATGGAGGCATCCGGAGCAGGCGCAGAGGACGAGCGGAACCACACAAGCACCCTGGACGACCAGCCTGGGACCTCGGGGACAGGGAAGGGCAAGGACAAGAAGAAGAGGAAGAGGCGGTTTGGTCCGCAGGAGAACAGGATCCTGGTCACGGAGGTGATGGAACACCATCAAGAACTGTTCGTCACCTCCAACGTGTCATTGGGCACCAAAAATGGAATATGGCGGTCCATCGTGGACAAGGTGAATGCCGTCGGAGAGCACAAGAGGTCAATGGACGAGGTCAAGAAACGATGGATTGACATCAAGCGGAAAACCAAGGAGAAACTCGCAGGCAACCAGAAGGCAGCAATGCAGACCGGAGGTGGGAGCCCAGCGCCACAGCTGGAGCTGGATGACATGGAGGAGCTGGTGTCGACAGTCATCAGTGTGGAGACCGTGGCAGGAGTTGGGGGAGCGGACACTGCTCGACATGACACAACACAACAGCAACAGGGTGAGTAACCACCAGGTACTGGGGGTACGGGGGGAGATGGCCGCAATGGCACACATGCACAATCAAGCAGAGCACAGTGCACACCCACCATGACTCTGGATCATTGCCCTGATCTACAGACTGTCACAATGTACATTGCCATGCTGTCTGAATGTGAACATGTAGCATGCGGCTACATACATGAGGACACAATGTAACACAGCATCTCCCCTTCACATTGCAGACGCACCGTCAACACCTCCTGCAGAGCAGTCCCAGCCACTGTTCACTGATGACGAGGAGGACACCCCCAGCATCGACACCGAAGCCCTCCAAGACATCATGGAACTCATCCGCCAATCACCTCCAGGATCAGGGCAGCCCAGCTGCATCGAGGAGACCCCACCCACTCCACAAACCACCCAGCAGGAGGCACCCACAACCCCGGCTGTCTCCCAGGACCCCCACGAACAACACATGGCCTTCCAACGCCGTGTGTTGGAGGGCCAGAGGGAGATGGCTGAGCAGGTGCGGGTGGGGTTCGACCTCATGGCTACCAAACTTGACGCCATCCATGGGTGTCTGAGTCCCATCAGAGACCACCTCCAGTCCCTAACGGACACCCACAGGCCGCTCCATGGTCTCAAACGAGCCCTGGCTGACATCGCTGGAGTCATGACTCGGAGACATGAACACCTGTCCGCTCAGAGTGGCTCCAGCGATCTCAGCCGTGAGCTGGCACACATGCGGAGGCTCATGGAGGACATGGTGCGGATGGAGGCAGAAAGGATGGCAGCCACCGCTGCACATCAGCAAAATGTAGCTGGGATCTACCATGCCCTGTAGATCCTCATCATGCCATTGCTGCCACAAGGCGTGGCGCAGATGAATGCTGCTGCTCCTACACCATCCACAACTTCGCCCCCTGGTGTGTCAGTGCCTCACAGTGCGGCAGACATTTCCACTCCGGCCCCTGATGTGTCACTGGCACACAGCGCTGCAGCCGGAACTGCAACACCCACAAGTGAGGCAGAGAACACATCCGAGGACGAGGACGTGGATGGGATTGAGATCAGAAGGAGGCACTAGCATTCATTTCCGCCACCTGGCCTGTTGCTGCTTGGTGCCGCACATGGCCCCATGACCTTGCACTGATCCCCGATACACTCTGATGCACTCACCTTGGACCGCGACATGGACTGCCATATCCTGTTTATTGACCAATGACACAGCGACCAGACTGCGGACTGTACTCTTCCTCTTCCGCTGTACTTGTCATTCCCCGATGGACTCTGGCTGGCCCTCCACGGGCCCATATTGTGAAGTGGGGTTGGCATGGCCCTGTACTGCTCCAGCTGCAAAACTCCACTGGATGTGCATTAAACACTCTGAAACGCACTGCTGTGTCATGTCGTTCATCATTCAAGTATGAATGTGTGGATGAATGTAGGGTCAGTGATTCCCCCTAACGTCAATGATGCTCATTTAGTGGGATTCCAGTCACAGTGTGCTACATCGCCGATTGCGTTCCGGGTGCCGTAGACACTACAACAGGGACACACGCATTAGTCACTTCCTTGTCCGGACATGGACTGAACCACGCCCAGAGCCCCCGAGTCATTGTTGCAAGCCCTGCGCTGATCCGGCGTACGCCAGGCCAGACCACTCCGCTTACGCTCCGAGGAGGGGCCACATAGCTACATGTCACAGGTTTACACGCTAGTGGTCTGCAGGTCACTGGTCTAGTTGTCAGCATGTCACGGCCACTCCCTGAGGGCAGGTTTGCACACACACCACACCTATCCGGCACAGGCGTCACAGGTCATGTGACCCCGCCAATATAAGGGGCCGGCAACGTCACATTCCCTACTGCCGGAGGTGACTGGGTGACGGACGTTCCACGGGGCTCAATCATGAAGGACCCATGAGTTGTCGCGCACAGGGTTAGTGGCACCCGAGGCCTTGCGGCCGTCACGGGCCTACCACCATGTGGCGCTGACTGGGGTTGCACAGGGTTAGTGGCCCCCGAGGCCTTGCGGCCGTCACGGGCCTACCACCATGTGGCGCTGACTGGGGTTGCACAGGGTTAGTGGCACCGAAATTTCTGAGCAGGTGTGCAGCCTGCGATGATGACGTGTGCAGTGATGTGGTCTCTGCCATTGATGCCTCAGGACTCAGCGTCATGTGTGGGACCTGCTGGGCAGCGGTGCGGGTCCGCATGATGTGGAGCATGCCATGGTGGCGGGTCCGGGGCCTGGAGCTTGCACGGGCACGTGGTGTGCCCACTGGTGGACACACCGTTGGCGGCAGGTGAGCAGTGGGGCCTGGGTGTGCAAGGGCGGACAGCCAGCGCTGGCCGGCGGGAGGGGGTAGGGTGCGGCTGCATGTGTGCGCAGGGGCGGACAGGCGTTGTTGCCGTGTGCAGTGAGATGGACTCTGCCATGATTGACTCTGGCCTCGATTACAGATTGCAGACCTGGTGGCTTGCAGGGTATACCGGCACGTGGTTGGAGACACAACGGTGGCAGCAGGTGAGCAGTGGTGCCTGGGTGCGCGGGGGCGGCAGTGTCTCTCTCTCTCTCTCTCTCTCTCTCCCTTCCTTTCGTTCTCTCTCGCTCTCTCCCTTCCTTTCCTTCTCTCTCTCTCTCTCCCTCTTCCTTTTCTTCTCTCTCTCTCTCTCCCTTCCTTTCCTTCTCTCTCGCTCTCTCTCTCCCTTCCTTTCCTTCTCTCTCTCTCTCCCTCTTCCTTTCCTTCTCTCTCTTTCTCCCTTCCTTTCCTTCTCTCTCTCTCTCTCCCTTCCTTTCCTTCTCTCTCTCTCTCTCTCTCTCTCTCCCTCTTCCTTTCCTTCTCTCTCTCTCTCTCTCTCCCTTCCTTTCCTTCTCTCTCTCTCTCTCTCTCTCCCTCTTCCTTTCCTTCTCTCTCTCTCTCTCCCTTCCTTTCCTTCTCTCTCTCTCTCTCTCCCTCTTCCTTTCCTTTCCTTCTCTCTCTCTCTCCCTTCCTTTCCTTCTCTCTCTCTCTCTCTCTCCCTCTTCCATTCCTTCTCTCTCTCTCCCTTCCTTTCCTTCTCTCTCCCTCTTCCTTTCCTTCTCTCTCTCTCTCTCTCCCTTCCTTTCCTTCTTTCTCTCTCTCTCTCTCTCCCTTCCTTTCCTTCTCTCTCTGCCTTTCTTTCCTTCTCTGTTTCTCTGTGTCTCGCTCCTTTGATGTGCGCATGACACACGTTCTGATTTTGTGCTTTATTTTCCAGGCTGTGACATCAAGATTGTCCCAGACGGACCCGACAGGAGTCTTCCCCATTGGTGTTTTGTGTTGTGTTTCAATAAAGTTTTTGGTTGTTACTTCAATGATGAGTGACTGTTTCTCGTTCTTCTGACCACACATGTGTGTTTGTTTTTGTCATTGTGCGACATCATGCGCTTTTTGTGGCTCTTGTGTCGTGCACGGTATGTGTTTGTCTCGAGGGGAGGTCCGGGGGGGGCCTGGGAGTGGGGGCGGTGGGTGTTGTGGCCCTCTTGGGTCTCCGAGCTGCATGATCATTTGCTCCATGGCATCTGTGGGTCTTCCGATGTGGCTCTGCGCTGGGCTCCCTTTCGTACTGCAGGCAGTCGTCCTGCTTAACACCAGCAGAAGGCAGGTGTTAAATTCCTGCTGCTACCGCGGCTTATCGCCTGTTTTTGGTTCGCATCGCAGATCTGGCAGTTTGTTGTGAAAGTGGTGTAGTGGTGTTTTCGTGTGTTTTTGCACAGGAACGCCTACTCTGCATCTCATTAGGGTTAGTTGGTGGTGTCACCCGTGGAGATAAATTTTGCGGCAGTTATCGCGGAAATACTGGCAATGTCTGCAGTTTGCACCCGCTTGTGATTGGGGCGTTAAATCTATCTCCACTTTTGATGCGTTAAGGTGGCGATAACTCGGCGATAAGTCCTTGTGAATATGCCCCTCAGAGGGCCTCCTCACCACCGTGAACAAGAGGCTTCAAGAGTTGGGTCTGCCTTATACCCTACTCTTCCCTACTCATCTGAGAGTGCAGGCGGAGACCAAGTCTCACTTTGTCATGGACCCTGCATCGACGTGGGACTGGCTCAAACTCTTTGACGCAACATCCGTGCAGCTGGCCCCATTGGAGCAGCCTAAGCCATGGAGACTACGGCGTCAGCAATCCCGCAGGCGAGGGGCACCCGACCAACTAAACAGCAGGCAGCTGAGGAACAGACAAGGGCAGTGGAGGCAGCAGCCTCCTTGGGATCTGGAGAAGGCTCACTGCTCCCTGGGTCGCAGTCACATAGGTGATCTACTTCAACCTCGGCGAATTCGATGATACCGGGCTTGAAGAACATCCTTACGGGGGTTACCCCAGACATGGCTGATGATCTCATATGAATTCCACCTGCAAAGTTGTTGGACATCTAGTGGTTTGGATCATAACTGTGGTATTGTATTAATGGGACTGTTGTATATATCCTTGCATAATTTGCTTTCTCTTTCATGGGGCTGGGGAAAAGCTTGGTGAGGGTGGGGAGCCTGTACTATGTGGGATCTTCAGTTAGACACACCTCTGGTGGATACTGTTGAGCTGGCAAGACTCTTTCCCCAGCAGAACCGTCAGTAACGGAACCTATTAGCCCTGGTGGTAGGGCTTTAGCTTGTGGGCAGTTGCCTACTCTCGTTTGGACAAGATGTGTTAATGTCACAGTCACGAAAGGGGTTGCGGGTGTACTGCTGGTTTATTAGAATCTTCTTTCTTGATCTTTTTGTTATGGGTGTGCTTGCTGTGTGAAGTAACTGGCTGGTGGCACCGCATATGAGTGGTTGGCGGGGAGGATCTGGCGCACTGACCTACACACGTTAGTAGTGACATGGCAGACAGACTTTGACTGATTACTTAGAATGTGCGGGGACTGAACACGGCATCAAAACACTACACTGTCCTCGCATATATAAAATACAGATGGGCGCAAATAGCGTTTTTACAAGAGACTCACCCTGACAGACTCTAATGTTAAGGCTCTTCGAAGGAGGTGGAGGGGGCAGCATTATTATACAGCCTACTCTGCGTTTGCACGGGGAATCAGGCCTGGAGTGACTTTCCAATTGCATATGGCAATGGTGGACCCTGAGGGGCACTATGTACTGATAGTTGGTCGACTGGATGGCATGGATGTCGCACTTCTAAATCTTTATGCCTCGAACTCTGACCAGCACTTTTTCTGGCTAATCTGATGCCCCTACTGACAGCAGCATTGCCTTACCTGAAGATAATTGGAGGGGATTTTAACTGTGTGGCGGACCCTTACTTAGACAGGTCTTACCCCCATGACCAGTGTCCCCTGCGCACAAATTAGCGGGATCTTTCCTCACTTGGAGAGGGCAATTGGAGCTCATAGATTGTTGGAGGGCATGCACTCCTGGGGCCCGGGCCTACTCCTTCCGCTACAGTCTGCACGTATTGCACGTTTGCTTGGATGTGATACTCTGCTGTGACACGGTGTATGAGCAAGTGGTGGATACAGAGTACTTGGTGTGGACGTATTCAGACCATAACCCCTTTTTCTGTACTTATCGTTGGTTACCCTGCAAGTCCTGTGTTCTGACTCGGCCATTGGATCCCACTCTCCTGGTGGACCAGGCGTTTTGGGCCTTGCTCGGAGAGATGATTCATAATTATTGGCTGGAGAATGTAGGAACGACATCATTGCTCTGGGTTGAGTGGGAGGCCCTCAAAGTAGTAGTACGAATACACTGTATCTCCAATAAGCTAGGCATTCCCACTCAACTGCATGCTGACATCAAGTGGCCGGACGGGGAACTAAATGGTATGTCCCCAGATTTGGGAATGTCGGCCAAAGGTAGGGCGGGCTGCTAGAGGAAAGGTAGAAAATATTCACTCTAGTGGAACGCTTGGAGCAGTACAATTATAAAGCTTATATTGCGTGGGTCCATTCGGGTAGAGATAATTCGGGGAGAATGTTGGCTTGGCTCCTCTAGGAGGGGACCAGGGGACACATCTTTAAACAACATTTCTCCTGTTCTATGGTGCTCTCAGATGATATAGCTGGCGCCGAAAGTCTGGGGTTCCACATAAGGGTATCAGCGCATCAATCTTTGGCTGGCATCCTGATCTATAGACCCCCCGGCCCGGCGACCAGCTTTTTTGATTCAATTAGTAATGCGGTCTACTCTTTCGCCAGTAAATATAAACATTGCATAGTTCTTGGCGATTTCACTATTCATATGGACAATTCCACGGAACCGGAGCCCACTAGATTACGTGATGTAATGGGCATTTTTAATATGTTACCATACGTCCATCAAGCAACCCATGAGAAGGGCCATACCTTGGACCAGATTTTTTCAACTAATAAAATAGTGACTTCCGTTCCAGTCCCCTTAGTATGGTCGGATCATTCTATCATTGATTTTACTTTTGAGAATATGCTGCATCTCCATGAATCCCAAAGAAGGCCACACTCCCGCAGTTTTCGATCTTTCAGCCAAATGACGGTAGATGCCCTAACTACTGCCCTTATTAGCCACCCGGTCCCCTCTAACGGCACTATGGAGGAGGATGTGGACAGCCTCGACAATTGGCTCCAGTGCCGTGTAGATGAGCTTGCCCCCTCCTCCTTGCGCCCTGCTAAGGTATCGTGTTCCTCAGCGCCATGGTTTACGGTGGCCCTCAGGAAAAGCAGGAGCGCTTGCAAACGCCTAGAGAGGACTTGGCGAAAAACCTTCGACCCTCATGGCAAAATAACTTATAAACAGGCGTTGAAGGCGCACTATAAAAAAGTGATAGAGGAGAAAAAACTTTTTCTCTCGGCAAAAATCACTCAGGCAGCGAATCAAAGCAAAGAACTTTTTTAAACAGTTAAGGAGTTCTCTTCCCCAAGTGTGGTGGCTAGGCCTTTCACGCCGACTGAAGCCTGGGCGAGCCACTTAACCTCCTACTTCCACGAGAAAATCAAAAAAATCCAAGACACCTTTTCTCTGCTACCCCTGGCCGACGGTGCAAATCAAGTGGTCTCCACCCTGTCCACTTGGCCATGTGGCCCGCAGCTCTCGCAGTTTCCTCCCATTTCCCTGAAGAAATCACTCGGTATCATGAAGGCCCTTAAATCAGGCTCTCCTTCTGACCCTTGCCCAGCCAGAGTGCTGGCGTCCATAGCAGAGGTAATAAATCCTGCGTTAAATCGGATTCTAAATGCCTCCTTGGAGTTGGGGATAGTCCCCGACAGGTGGAAGTTGGCCAAAATACTCCCCCTGCTGAAAAAACCTCGGTTAGATCCAGAAATAGCTGCCAATTACAGGCCTATATCTCTGCTTCCTTCTTTTGCGAAGGTTCTGGAAAAATATGTCAATAGTGTCATCACGTCATATGCTGAAACTAACCAAGTTTTCCATCAGAGCCAGTCTGGTTTCAGGTCAAATTTTAGCACTGAAACCGCGCTCCTAGAAGTCTCTGAAGCCATCAAGGAGACCCTTGATAAAGGTGGGAAGGCTGTGCAGATACTACTAGACTTATCAGTGGCTTTCGATACCGTGCCCCATGATCAGCTCCTCCTGAGACTCCGGGATTGCGGCTGCGGGGGCACGGTACTCCGGTGGTTTTCCTCCTTTTTGAAAGACCGCCAACAAATGGTCTGGGCTCCGCCCTTTGCAGCGTCCATTCCCGCCTTAAAGGTGGGGGTCTCGCAGGGCTCTATCCTGAGCCCCACACTTTTTAATCTTTACATGACCCCCCTGGCTTATCTGGCTGAAGCCCATGGAGCCAAGATTGTATCTTATGCGGACGATACACAACTGCTCTTTACCTGCGATAAGGAGGCAGCCTTTAGAGGAGAAGCGATCAATGCCTGTCTTACTGAGGTATTCTCATGGCTCCAACTCCACCAACTAAAATGTAACTCCGAGAAATCGGTGATTATTCTTTTTGGTCTCCCTATAGATAATGTATGGCGTAACTGGTGGCCCCAGGACATGTCTCCCCCCTCCTCCGCAGTGAAGACGGTGAAAAACTTAGGAGTCAGGCTGGAGGATAATCTGTCAATGAACTCTCAAATACAAACTGTAGCGGGTGCCTGTTTTGGAGTACTCAAAATGCTCAAGCAGTTTCTACCTCTTCTGTCAGTGGCACACAGAAAAACTGTGGTCCAGGCACTAGTTATATCTAGGCTGGACTACGTGAATGTTCTTTACCTGGGAATACCTGCTGACACGCCTGCAGGTGGTACAGAACGCAGCAGCCAGGGCAATACTTATGCTTGGCCCTAGAACACGGATGTCCCCCTATCTGAAAGCCATGCACTGGCTCCCGATCCGAAAGAGGATAACTTTTAAAGCTCTGGTTTTGGCCTTTAAAGCACTCCACGGCACGGGGGCTCTGTATCTTAGGAAAAGAGCCCAATTCTACCACCCGCATCGTGCTCTAAGATCCTCTGCGCTTCAGCTTGCGTGCACCCCCAGATTCCATCGGGCTCGAATTGGTGGGCGCTCCTTTCAGGTGCGAGCAGCGCAACTTTGGAATAGTCTCCCTTTAACACTGAGACGGACGCAGGACCTTCTCACGTTCAGGAAGTCACTGAAAACCTGGCTATTCCAGCAATAACTTTCCTCCCAGTGAGTTTTGCCCTTTGTCAGTCATGACCAGATTGCTTAGCGCCGGGACACTCAATCGAGTAGCCGTGCGCTCTATAAATTCCTAGTAACATAACATAACACTATACTACAGATTACAGGATTCCACTGGCTGGAAGGTGTTCTCACAGGAGGAAATTAATGGGGTGTTTACTCAGTATTATTATGAGTTGTATGGTGCCGGTGCAGCAGTTGCAGTGGCAGACATATTGCAGTATATTGTAGATTCTTCCCCTACTGTTTTGGGCTGAAGAAGGAGGAGCACCTTGGCGCCAATATTTCTGTTCAGGAGACGAGCAGTACGATTAAGGAGTTAGCGCTGGCAAGTCCTAAGTTCTGATGGGTTACGCATCAAGTTCTATGCTACTTATGCTGCTGCCCTGCCGCCTAAATTGACGAACATCTTCAATGGGTCGTTGGCGCAGGGCCTACTCCCACCTTCATTGCAAAAAGCCATGATTATATTGTTGCCTAAGAAAGACAAGGACCCTGGACTGGTCGAGTCCTACTGCCCCCTTTCTATGCTCAACGCGGTTTACAAAATTTTGAGCAAGATTCTGGCGAATCAGATCCTGCCTCACATTGGTAAACTAATACATCCTGATCAGACAGGGTTTGTCCCCACTTTTAGCACCTTGCCCAATATACACCAATTGATCTATGATGTGGACATGTGTGAGCGCTTCCCGCCGGACTCTCTAGTGCTGTCAGTAGATATTAAGAAGGCGTTCGACTCCCTCTGCTGGGGATTCCTCTATACCATCCTACTTTGGATGGGCTTTGGGCTACAACTTGTTAAAATGACCTGGCTGTTATATACCAAGTCAGTGGCGAGCGTCAGAACTCAGTCAGTGATATTGGATTCCTATCTGGAACAGTGGGGCACCAGGCAGAGCTGCTTGCTCTCCCCACTGTTATTTGCCCTGGCTATGGAGCCATTTGCATTAACTATGCAGCAGGGGAGGCACTACCAGGGGGTGCAGATCACGGCAGATAACCTGTATATCTTGTTATACTGAATGATATGCTTTTATATATGTGAGGCAAGATGCCTGGCCGGGAGGGAGCACTTATGGCTCTGTTGTAGTTCGGGGCGCTGTCAGGTCTTTGCAGTCAGTTGGCATAAATCTAGTGCTTACCTGCTTCATCCTAACACTGTGGAACCACGGGCCCCTTGGGCCACACCGGCGATGCGGTGGGAACAGACTACCATTCGATACTTGGGGGTGACGATATATAGATCAGTGGACCAGCACTTTGATGGTAATTATGGCAGGGCCCTCTCTGCATTGTGATGCTCAGTCGCCTTTTGGGCACCCTCCCTCTTACTGTAAGCGGCCAGAGAGCAGTCTCGAAGATGGTGACCCTATTGTGCTTTCTCTACCTGTTTGATGCTCTACCAATGGAACTCCCAGGATTTGAAGGAATTAGATGGCATCCTCCTGACCCTGAAGGATCGTATTGTGTATTGAGGCTCCTCTAGATATCTAGTGGGCCTGCGAAAGTTGCAACTTCATGTGGATGAGGAGGGATTGGCTGCCCGGGACCTTGAACTTTATTATTTGGCTGCACAACTACAATGGGTGACCCTATGTCGCTCTTACTTTTGGGGTGCCTTTGGCCATGGAAGGCGTGGCCTACTCTCTCTGAATCATTTGACATGGATTTTGTTGAAACCAACCCCTACATCGATAGTGCAGTGAGAATATACTCATTAGGACAGTGAGGCAGGTGCAAGGTCGCTGCACAGGACGCGCACAAGGTTCCCTAATGCTTCCATACTTCCCTTGTTGACCCCGACAGGCTTTACAATATTGGGATACCTGTTGACAGGGGGGGGGGATCACCCCCTTTGCAGGTCTGCGATGTTCATATGATTTTCCGGCTGGGCATTTCCTTTTATATGGGGCATTGACGGGTAAGGTGCATCACTGGTGGGGCTTGGGGTCTGTGGAGGCTCCGGAACATGATTGTCTCCGGAACCTCTTCCTTATAATGGGAAGACGAGCGCCATCACATTTCTTTACAGGGCTCTTCTGAAAGGAGCCCAGTTGGACATGTCTCCAATGAATCAGCGATGGATGTCGGACCTCGGACCCTCTTTCAATGATGCTGCTTGGGGGAAGACCTTCGCTTACACCCCCAAAGTGTCCTGCAATGCAAGGTTTCAGGATTCAGTTTTTTTCCGAATGCAGCTATAAAACATCCTTACAAAAGAAGCATTCAATTCAATTTAAACTGGTCTAAACATGGCACTGAGTTTTTAACCATGAGTGCGAGTGTTTGATAAATAAAGACCAAAGCCCAGGGCCTTGCAACTCATTTTTAATATAATTTTTCTTGTGAGGAAGAAGCTTCTCCTCTTACTGTGGGGTCCTCCAAGGGAGGCATTAAGTTGTGTGGTTTACACACATATGAAGATAGGCTTTAAGATACGTACAACATTCTTCTTCACTTGTTGGGGTGTTGGTTCCTTCCACTGCATAGGAGATCTGCCAATGATGATATAGTGAGCAAATTGGAGAGTACCTGCCAATCACTCCTTAGTGGATGCTTACGTGAGGCACTCCCTATGCTTCTTTTGTAAGGGTGTTTTATAGCGGAACCGGACCTGGCCTTTGGGTTTTTGTAGTACTCACATGCACGGTTGTCCCTTTAGATGAATACTAGGGATAACACTATCTCAGATACAGATGAAGTGGACCCTGTAAGCCTGTATAAAACGATTTGATGTGAGCATCACACCAAGGGCTTTGCGTTTATTGTGACTGTTGAGTGGAGGTCGCCCTTGGGATGTTTCCCTCTTTTGCTCCTCTGTGTATTTAATAACCAAAATGTTGCCTAGAATGTCCCAAATACATTATGTGATAGCCAATAGTATGTTCCAAATGTACCAATTATTGGCTACTATTATCCCAGCTATAGACAAATGCTCTCAGATTGGTGTCTCCCCATTCTTTCTTGACTCTTGTTGCTGTCTTCCCGTTGTTCCTTGATTCTTTATTGGCAAATGCTCTCCAGACTGCCCCATATATATCAAGTATGGAATACTGTTACACTAGGGATAACCAAACCATCGTCAGAATGCTCCCAGAATATCCATGATGATACAACATCATGCCAGCCCGAATATTGTACTAAATGACCATTAAATAGAAAGGGTAGCCTGTTATTATGCTAGGAATAACCAAACCATTGTCAACAATGTCCCCAGTACATGAGAAATGAGTCACTATTGTGCCAGGGAAATCCAAAACACTGCAAATCAAACAACCAATGTAGCACATATGGGCAACTATTATGTCAGGGAAATCTATAATACAAATTTGCCATAAAATGGAAGCGCTGCAATATGCTGTGGTCACAATTAAACTGCTAGTCTGCCTGCCAACTCCCTCTGACAGGCATACAAATTAACACAGGCAAACTCAAAAGTGCACACGCACATACACAGGGACACACTCACAAATATGTACACTGTCACTCACAAACAAACACAATCACTCATACACGATCTTTTACATATACATGTGAGCCCATTTATTTCATTTCTCGGCCCATCACCCTGTCTCACTTACCCACCTCGTGGAACGTGTTGGCTCCTAGTGCTTTGAGTCCAAAATGGTTTCCTGTGGATCCTTGCCGCCCTCCAGTTCAGGAAGAAGTTGGGGCCTTCCTCCTGTGACCAAACATTATGCCTGTGGGAACTGCAGCATCTGTCACCTTATAGGGTAAACAAAATAAATTGACATTGGCCTTCGTAAAAAAGGCACATTGTGGATCATACCAAAAGTAACACAAATAACTGTGTCTGTCTCATGACTTGCCAATGCCAGTTTCAATACATAAGGATGACAACAAGAACTGTTAAAACAAGGATTCACAAACACTGGAGCACCATTCAGAGTAAACCTGCCACCACAAGAATGACCAATTATACCTGGAACTACAGCATACTCCTAACGACATGATCTGGATAATATTGGAGTAAGTCCAGGAGAGTTCTTACATTAAAGAATGTTTGTTTTTCAAAGAATAGAGATGGATCTACAAGTTGAAAACATATGAAAGAGGCCTTAATGATGAGATTCCCTGGTCCTTACTATCCAGAAGATAACCACAAAAGAGATCAGTGGTACATTCTCCTCCCAGCATACTACTCCATGAACCCTTATGGGTATTACTGGTGCCCTTAACTATCGTTCAGGTATTATGTCTGGTGCTGTTACCATCTGCAAACAGGGTAATGTGCACAATGTGACCAGACTCCTCACACTTAAGAACTCTCACCCTGAACTCTTGGTATGCTTTATTCTGACCCATAGTCAGCCAGATACGGTACACTTCTGTACTAATACAGCATCCTCCTAGTCAAAAGATAATCTCAATGACCATATTCATTACTCGTGCCCTTGTAATAACCATATTAATGCTCTTCACAAGCAACCCTTTGACATCACGACCATGACTGGTGTGAATTAACCATTGAAGGTAATCTTTGCAAAGATCTCTTCAGAATTTATCTTCTCAAATCCGACCATGGGTACTTTCATCTGCACCATGCTAAGCTTTAAATTGACGAAGTCTTTCCCGATCTTTTGTCATTACATAAAATGATAAGGACTCAAGATGGCACACTGAAAGACCCGGTTTAGTCTTCCTGAAACGTTCACAGACAGTGTACATTGGCGCAATGACCCTTTATGAAGGGTCTCAAGATGGCCCCCTTAATAACCCGGTCTAGTTATCCTGGGATGTTAACTCGAGGGCGCACACAGGTGCAATGTCGCAAAATCCCTACTTTTTGCACCAGTAGTCTGTTTAAAGACATGGACACAGCTCTGTTGATCCACATTCGGGATCGATGAGGCTAACAAGGCAGACAAGCAGAGACTTGTCTAAGGCACAGTGAGTAAATCCCATTTCCAGGGACCACTTTAATAAACATTCTTTCTTTTCTCGTGGATATACATTCTAGAGGTCTCTGTCCCACGTCTTCTCAGGCAGATCAACCAATTAATGGCTAGGGTGAGCTGCCTTTTAACAGACCAACTTCTTTGTATCATGGCATTACCTGTCGTTCTATGATTGTGGGTAGTGTGCTGTGGAGTGCTCACCATGACACCAAGTATGCATTTAGTTCGGAAGGGTTTTGGTGCACAACAAATTTGTTTGCATTGGTAACAATGAGAAAAGATTGTCACAAAGACAATTTCATATATATATATATATATCAAGACCGCGCTTTGGCGGTCGAAACGCGTCATGGCAGGCACTAGCCTAAAAAAGAGTGTGTGCCGATAAACTAATAAAGCACTTTTTGATTTTGCAACTTTTTGCGTCTGGTGGTCCGTACCTGGAAGGTCTCATCGGGAGAGCGGTGGGCCAGGACTGTGACATATATATATACACATATATATACATATATATATATATATCCAAACCAATGCCGTTACAAAGTAACAAACAGCTGCTGTGGACACAATTTCCTTATTTCAAAAAAGCGGCTTTATTGAAAATCAGCAACCAGCTCGACGCGTTTCGGGAAAACAAAATTGTTTCGGGAAAACAAAATTGTTTTTCCCGAAACGCGTCGAGCTGGTTGCTGATTTTCAATAAAGCCGCTTTTTTGAAATAAGGAAATTGTGTCCACAGCAGCTGTTTGTTACTTTGTAACGGCGTTGGTTTGGATGTTTAGAGGCTCGCCGCCTCGCTGTGGACCGCCGTCGAGTAGAGGAAGGAGTAAGGCGATTACGGTGTGCAAGCACCGTTTGGCGGTTTTATATATATATACACATATATATATAAACACACACATATATATATATATATATATATATGTTTTGTTTGGTCGATTTTCATTTTGCAGGTCACACAGTTATAGAACGCTGCCTCCTAATTGGAGAGTAAGCAGGAGCACTTATTACAGTCACTAAGAATTGACTCCAATCATACAATTGTGGAATGCCCACACGAGTAGATTAGGCATTTCATTAATCGGTCCTGATGAATTATCACTGCCACCCTTTGAAGCACACACATAATGAAACATGTCGACCTTCCAATGAACTTGAGGACCAATATTATCCTATGAGTTCCCCCTGCTTTTAACCCTAACCAGGTGCATCCACCTTAAATAAAAGTCACCTGAGTGTCCTTTTTGTCTGTCTAATTTACTTAACCAGACTACCCTTAGTTAACAGGAAGGGCTATAGTCTGTGGTCAGGACATTTTCCAGACCACCAGGTAAAAAAAAAGATCTCTGGCAAAGGAACCCCTCACACGGCCCTTTGAGCACAGTGCCTGCCCAACGGCCCAATGATGAAGCATGCTACCTCAGTGGGTGAGGGTCTGTGTATCCAAAAAAGGATGCTCCTGTTCCCCTGAACAAGGCCACAGACCAGAATGTGGTCAAAGTGGCCCTATGTTATGGAACAGCACACACTTTTTTTGAAAACGTTAACAGTTTGGAAGGACGAGTGCTAAACTGAGATCCCTCTTATCACCTCCTACAATTTTTCTTGATATTTCTTATTTGCATAATTTAAGGGAGAATAGCAAGTAATACATTTAAATACATCATAAAATACCAATATGTACTAATTTTGGGGTTGCGTGGGGCTCAGTGATATCACATGATATCACAGATGTCAGCGATTCTATGGCACGTTTGTCTTACTCCTATCACCCCTATTCCACAAAAGTATAACTCAGTAGGAGGGGTGAGAGACACCTGTCAGCTTTTCTTTTCTCTGCAGTCTCAGGAAAGCTGTGTGGGATAACCCCTAAATTATCGGGTAACAGGACAAAGGCATTTGCTGCTGGGCCTCCACGGGGATCGGCGGATGGACAGTTGCAGCTGTCAGTTCTCTGCCTCGGAGCCTAAAGAAATTGTAACACCCCACATGAAGCGGGCACAGGTTTGCATGGAACAAGCCAAGTTTGAAGTGTACAAGCCTTGGCTGCAGTGGACAGATGCAGATGACTGCATCACAGGTTAGTACATAGGGTGCATCATATAGAGACTACTAAATCAGGAGTCACTACATCGAGAGTACATTTATATCACTACTTCACATATAAGTTGTACGATTTTGGTACATATATATGTGTGTGAGGCATTTTATTTGTATATACGTTTACATTATTTGGCTCGCCCTCCATCCCACCTACTGTGGGCGATCAATCCGGCAGCATACAACCCCTGCTCTCCACAATCTTCGCCCTCTTTTTCTGCCTCTCTCTTTCGCGCTCTGTTCCTCTCTATTCCTCTCTCTTTCTCTATGGCTATCTCCAGGGGTGTAGCTTGGTCAGTAAGATTGGGGGCGGTGGGGGGGTGGGGGGGAGAGAGATGTGCTTCAGATTTCCCAACAATCATGCAGGTTAAAATACATTATACGCGAAACAAGGCAGAAGGGGCGGGGGGAGGCTTAAGGAGCAGTTAGAAGGGATTGTGACGGTTACTTACAAATTAATATTTGATAAAATAACCATCTTTAAGACCTTTAAAAACAGACAAGTGTGTGTGTTTTTTGTCTGCATGTATGTGTAAAAATCCCAAGTGAAATCCGACAAACACCTCACGATACCCAACTTAAAGCACCCGTACCCAACTATTTACTGAAGAATACATTTATTGAAGGGTGTAACACCCCCCTCGAAGCTGCCTCCTTGGCTATCCCCTCCCTGTCATTTTTTCCTGCCTCTTTCTTTCCCTCAATTTCTCTGCCTCGCATCCCTCTGACTTTCACGCCATATTCTTTACCCTTTGAGGAAATTGTGGACAACTCCACTACTTAGAATAGCAGAAAATCACAACCGAAATTCAATTTGCGAATCACGATTTGCCATTTTAATGGCAGACATATGGAAAAGTCTAATTTCTCAAAAACTACTGTAGGAATTTATACCACAGTAACAAATACATACTTTCTCAGTAAAGTTCTACTTTTATGCCACACTTGGTGCAATTCCATCGTGCTGCTTTTGCTGTAGCAACAAGAAACATTTTCTGTGGAGCTAAAATGGCTTTCATTTAATCTGATACACTGCATCTGGTGAAGGACAAAGGTACTTACCTGCACCATTTTCTCAGTGCAAGCACTTCAGACATGAATAGTTATGCAGTTCAGGGATGTGCCTGAGAGCTGTATGGAGCCATGGCCGTGTTATGCCAATGATGGGATAATAAGGCTAGAACAGTGAAGGGAGCAGTGTGGCAGAAAGGTCACTATATGGATGAGTAATTGAATGGATGGATGGATGTGTTAATATCGGTGAATATAATGTCAATGTACACCATGAAATGTGCACGCCCAACAGCAGCAATACCAGTAAATGCAATGTCAATGTATGCCATAAACTATGCACGCATAACAATGTCAAAACAAGTAAAATCAATGTCGCTGTACGCTATGACAATTGTACGGATAATAAAGAGAATGTCAGTAAATATTATATCAATGACCACATGTTCTATGCACACGCAACAACGAGCTCATATCATTGCTGTCGAATTCACCCAAGATGACCTCCTCATCAACCCCGATTCAGAGATACGTGGTCAGACAGGCCCTGTGACCCAAACCCAGGTCTACCGATTGATAGGCCATAGGTGGGCTTACACTCAGCCCGAAGACAAACGTGCAACCAGGGAAAAACCCTGATCGATCCCACTGATAGGCAGCTACACCAAAAACAGGCCCGAGGAAATTGGTCCCATTAAAAAATATTTGGCCAAAAAGCTCACGTTTCAGGGGGGCGTGGTCAAGCGGTCCAACATGGTGGATGCGCTGGAAAGGAGCTCACATAGCTCCGTCGTAATCCGCCGATTATCCTGCCGTATCGGCCCCTGAAATAATGCCTCTCCTGCATGTGGTTATTGCTCCTACCCCGACAGCCTCCCAAAGCTGTGTCTGAGTCGCCCCCCCGGGCCGGTGAAGCGGTCCAGAGTGGAGGCAGGGTTGAGGCCTGGAGATCCTCGGCCTCGATTGAGAGGCAGTATCGGAGCATGCGACCTGCGGCTGCGGCTCAGATCTGGAGAGGTGTGGAAGCCGCGGTGCTACCCTGGGACATCTAAGCGGTGAGGCAGCGGGTGGCTGAGGCACAGGAGGCACTGAGAGGGCCTCACCTAGAACTCGGCGGCTGCATCGGGCCGTGGTGTGCTTGCCTTCGGCTGGCGCAACTCGAGGTGGCGTGAAAAGAGGCCCGAATGGAGACACGTCTTTGGGGCCCCTCCACCGGCAAGCAAAGCCCGTCGCTACATCCGGCAGTGCGCATACAAATGTAGAGGCGCGATTATCACTGCAGGAGACACTGCCATACGCCAGCCCATCGGCGGCCATAACGGGCCACGAGGTGCGTAGTACGTTGGTGCAGGCTGCCTGCCATAATTCCAGGCTGCAGTGCCATCGAGTAGGCGCCCGCTTGTACCCAGGCCCCTGACTTGCAAAACTGGTGCTGGGGTGCATACGGTGTACCGTGATGGACTGAGAGACTGGGGAGGCTGGCAAATAGCCCTCGCCGCACTGTGGCACACAAGGTATAATACGGATATCATAGAGCGGCCCTCGCCCTTTTCCCATAGGCAGAGCAAGCGTTAGCCATTGAGACACCCAGCGCCCCCGGGGCTACAACAATCCATATTCGTGGCTGGGTGTGCAGGAGGGGCCAAGCTGCTAGCCTGGACATCATCGCTGCGCTCTAAGGACACCCTGCACCAACTGCGATGGCCCGATAGTGGGGACTCGACATCCGAATCAGTGCTTAGGGTCAGTCGAGACCCTCCATCCACTTGATGCCACCGGCCCCCGGGTGACCCGAGGTAGTAGCAACTGCGCCTCCAAATACTCTACACGACTGAGCCGTCATCTTGATTTGGCCAAACCGCTTTGATTCACGATTAGCACACCCATAGAGATTGCTCCCACACCTGAAATATTCGCACCATGACCAAAGACAAACTCCCAGGCGCGACGGCACGCCAAAATACTATGGACAAATATACTGGCGCCGCAGCCCAGGCACCTAATCCAGGAGATCCGATGTCATCTATGCCTGATGCCGATGCCATACTAGCAGCCATACGCAGTCCAGAGACACGCTAGAGGCCAAGATCGGAGCGGTTGGCTCAGATGTCATGCTCCTTCGGCAAGATCTTCGCAATGCAGTCCAGCGAATAACCGAAGCAGAAACCAGAATATCGACGGTGGAAGATATGGTGTCTACCCTTCAGAAGAAAGTATCCACCCTGGAGACGATTACGAAGGGTCTGGCAATGCGTGCTGAGGATGCAGAGGGGGGCGCACGCAGAAATAACCTCCGCTTTGTGGGGTTCCCTGAAGGTTGCGAAAGTAACGATATGGATGGCTTCCTGGTTAAATGGCTGATGGACTGGCTCCCTCCTGGTGTTCTGTCCCCCTGCTTCATATTCGAACGAGCGCACTGGGCTTTCTACAAAAAACCACCTCCCGGTGCCCATCCCAGGCTTATCATTGCCAGATTTTTGAATTATAAAGACAGGGACGTTATTCTGCAGCAAGCTAGGCTTAAGGAGACCCTCCACTATACCTCAAATCCTGTCATGATATTTCCGGACTACACAAGGCTAGTCCAACAGCACCGACAATCCTTTACAGAGTCCAAAGCTCGACTGCGGACCCTAAAAATTCAGTACTCCCTGTTGTTTTCGGCTAGGCTGCGGGTGTCCTACAAATCGCAGACACACTTCTTTGAATCACCCGAAGAGGTGTTCAACTGGACAGATGAAGTTGTCAAGCTCAAACCTCACACTCCACCCAGAATAGACTCGGACTCATCGTCAGGGGGCCCGGGTCACAAGACGTCCCAGGCTAATGAAAAAAAGCATCGCAGATCGCGTTCCAAGAGATGCTCCAAGACTCGCAGCAAGTCCCGCATCCGATCTACAGAGGACACCATATGATCGACAGCATCCTAGTTTCATCCCGTTACAAAAACACTGTTCGCAACGCTGACGGCACTGCATCTGGGGCTACTTTTTTTAGCGCTTTCCCTTGACTCTGAAGACACTTGTATGTAAAAGGGATGCTTCTTGGGGATCCATTGGCAGAGGGTAGCTCCTGACCCGTGTTGGAGTTGGGACGCCTATCATGCCGCGACAGATGCTTCAACGTTTATGAGGTATTGGGGAGGGGGGGAGAGGGGCTGGGGTTCGGGAAAGTTGTTGTTTTTTGTAGTTAGTGTCATGTTCTCACAATACATACGTACTGTCTCAATTACATATGCCACACATGCATTGTTTCCCATCCACATACACCACCCCTTACCACATTGCTAGATATGTCCAGGCTATATGAAAGGCGCCTTCGCGTTATCAGCTGGAATGTCCGAGGCCTACTGGATAAGGTCAAAAGGGGGGCTGTACTACGCCAAGCTAAACGATACGAAGCCGATATCTTGTTTTTGCAGGAAACACATTTATTGGGTAATAAGACACCGTGCCTGTCACGATTTGGATATGTGCAGACATTTTACTCTGGATTCACCCGAGGCTCTCGGGGGTGGACGTACTGATTCACTGCAGAATCTCCTTCCTCCATGAGAAAACGTGGCCTGATCCCCAAGGTAGATTTATCATAATCATGGGCACACTATATGGCGAGCCGCTCGCCCTAGGCAGTGTATACGCTCCTCCGCCATTGGCCTGGAACCATTCGCCTGACGAGACTATGGGCAGAAATTCCCCCGGGCCTGACAATAGTTGGGGGTGACTGGAACGATATTATATGCCCCCATGCCAACAGATGGCGCAGCTCAGGCAGACCAGTAGAAGCACGTGAGTCGAAACTACAGTTCCTGGTGCAGGGAATAGACTGGGAAAATACCTGGCGACGACTACACCCAACTGACATGGGCTACACACATTTTTCTAGTACACACAGGTCCTTCTCCCACATAGACTATGTTTTATATCCGCAACACATATACATAGACTCGAGGTGGCCAGATCACTCCCCTACACAGCTGGATCTATGACTAAACTCTACGCGCCCCCCCTCTGTTGGCGATTATCTCCATGGCATCTCCGTGATGAACAATACAGAACTCATTTGCACACTGCCATCTCAGAATATTTTTCACAGAACACCGGGACAGTGGAGTTCCCCGTGACCCTGTGGGAGGCTATGAAGCCGACGCTCCGGGGGATGGATATTGCATACAGTACGGCACGGCGCAGGCAGCGCTGTGAGAAACTGACACAGATGGAAGTCCAACTTATAGGCTTAGAGCTCAGAAGCAGGAGGGGAGATGGAAAAATTGCGCGTCGACAATTATTACATGCACAGCAGATATATGCCAGTGAACTGATGGACTAGGCTAGAACGGCGTGGCTAGCTACCCGTAGCAGAATATATCAGTGGGGGGATAAATTCAGTGCACTACTACATCGCCTTTGCCAGAGGGCGCTCTGCCCCTTAACTATTCCGAGCATCCGTGGTCCTACCGGGAGGTGCTCACTGATCCATTACAAATCGCAACAAGCTTTGCCGGCTACTATGAGGATCTGTATGCCCCTAGAGAGACTATCTCGCCACACCTTGTCTATAAATTTATAGATGACTTGCCTCCCCGTGCTCTGGCGGACTCAGTAAGAGAGGAGTTAGATGTCCCAATAACAGCTGAGGAACTCCAGAGGGCACTATCCGAGATGCGCTCGGGTAAAGCACCAGGCCCAAACGGCTTCCCGTGTGAATATCATAAAAAATATCAATCCCTACTGACGGTCCCTTATCTAGCAGCACTTAATGCCGCTTTGGACAAAAGGAGCCTTCCAGGGGACTGGCGCCATGCAGAAATAGTAGTGTTTTTAAAACCAGGCCGACCCCCTGAACAGCATGCCTCATATCGCCCAATATCACTCCTTAATGTGGAACCCAAGCTCCTTGCCAAGGTTATAGCTAATCGCACAGTACCACATATTGCAGATCTAGTCCACCCTGACCAAGCGGGTTTCATGCCAAGCCATGCCACACAACACAACATCCGCCGTGCACACAATGCCATGGCGTCAGTGGACCGCCTTGGAGAGCCGGCTGCACTCTTGCTGGCCGACATTGACAGGGCGTTCGACTCCCTTACTTGGACTTACCTATTTGCACTTCTGAGTCAATTGAATTTTGGTCCCCGCCTCCTTAAGTACATTCAAATTCTATATACCAATATTACCGCCTCTGTCCGCGTTTGGGACTCTACATCACAAACTTTCCCCATATGGCGGGTACTTGTCAGGGTTGTCCCTTCTCTCCATATCTCATTAGTCATGGAACCTCTCGCAGCCTGGGTGCGGATGGACGCACAAGTCCGTGGTTTTGAATGGTCCAGAGAAGTCTCCGACCGCATAGCACTCTATGCAGACAATGTCTTATTTTTCCTTACGCGACCAGACCGGTCAGGACCAAGACTACTTAGGATCATGCAGATCTTTGGTGAGACATCCGTGCTATATATGAATCCCCAGAAATCCTACTTGTGGCCCTTGCGGGGTGGGCTGCACCTAGGCGAATGGGCATGCGAGGTGACGGCGGCGCAGGATGGATTTAAATATCTTGGGGTCTTTTTGTCGTCCTCCCAGCCCTTGTCCTGGGAAAGGAATCTGGCCCAGTTGTGGACGCAGATTAAGGAGCAGACCCATTCCTGGTCACATCTCCCTGTTTGGCAGATCCGCCATCTTTAAGATGGTCTCTCTGCCCCGTCTACTATACCAACTCCAAAACCACCCATACCAGATACTGCCCGTCTGGTTTAGGCAATTGAACACAATTCTTCAACTCTTTCTCTGGGGTGGTGGTTCAGCCCGGGTAGCACTGAAAACATGCTTTCAGTCTACATACTGTGGAGGCATAGAAACGCCGGACGTCCAAGCATACTATGCGGCTTCGCACCTTCTTATCCTGAACGACTGATGGTATGGAGATAGATGCGATCATGCATATGCAGTCGAACGCTGGCTGATGGGCAATACGTCACTACACACGATCCTTTATGCAGGCCGACCCTGAAAGTGCTGCCTCCAGCAACCGCCACAATATTTAGGATCTGGAAACGATCACTGCAACAAATGGGGTGATGGGGCAGACTAACAAAATAAAAACACCCCTTTGGCACAATGGTCTTCTGCCTCCACTGGCAGGGTTATCTGGGCTTTCCGGCTGAGAGGCCACGGGTATATCTATGGTGGGAGATGTTCTTCACGGTCAGACCCTAAAGTCCTTCCAGGAACTACAACAAGAATATGAGATGCCTAGAACGCAATTCTATAAATACCTTCAGTTCCGACATGCCTTTTCCCCATGTCTCACACACCAGGGAACTGTACCAGACTTTAATCCTATTGAAGCTAAAGTGTTTATGGGGGAACTTGGAGAGCATAAAATCACCAAGATATATCGCACACTTGTAACAAATAGCCCCATTACACTTGGTAAAACGCGTGAGGCTTGGCAGGAGGATTTGGGCCCCCTGGATGACGAAGACTGGGCTGAAGCCCTGGAGCCCCCACATGGTGCGGCCATTGTGGCACGAGTACGATATATACAATTCAAATACCTTCACAGGGTTTACTACACTCGATATAAGCTCTGGCGAGCTGGGTTGATTGAATCTCTGCTCTGCCTGCAATGCCAAACTACAGATGGTACCCTTATACATACCGTGTGGCAGTGTACAACACTCTCTAGGTTCTGGCGGGGTGTCATCACGTGCCTGTCAGATGTTTTGGGCTGGGACATCCCACACTCACCACGTCCAGCCCTGGCCTGCTCCACACCACTGATGGCATAGGGGGCAACATATATAAACGTCACTTATTACTCTTGGGCCTTACATTGGTGAAACAGGACATTACGAAAGCATGGAAAGATGCCTCTCCACCACTAGTTGGGGTGTGGAAGAAGGGCCTTGATTTTTGTATGGGGCTAGAATTACCAATATTTAAAGCAAGAGGATGCCCCCAGAAACTCCCCAAGATTTGGAAGATGTGGGCAGAATATCGTGGACTGTACCTAGAACCTATTCCAGCTGTCTCCATAGATTAGCACTGGATAAGATAGAAATGAGGTGGGATGAACATGGTCGTAAATGCATAGCTTTTCGATCAGGATGGCTAAACTTGACATGTACTGTATCATGTATCAGATACATGACACTGCAGTTTTATGTTGGAATAATATGTTTCATTGTATTTGTTTCTCAATTGATTAATTGGAACCAAAAAGTCAACATCTTGCTCGCAAATATGTATATTGTATTGCTGGGGAACCTGGCTATGCCAGGCCTGTTGTGGCTGTTGAGAATAAAACTTGTTGCGAAGAAAAAAAAATCTCACGTTTCCAAAATAACACAAAGTTAGATGCCACATGTAGTTAGGAACACTCAGTCAATCAGGACACAGCATGCACACCACACGTAGTGACCACACGCTCCTCATGCCGGACATCTAGACACATACACACTGGCCCACACTAGCAAGGTCGAGAGCCGTTATCAGATGATTGTATTTATAATTTATGACTAGGCACAGACCCACATGCTCTCTAAGAATGTGAAATTGGTTTATTGTACCTCATAAACTGTGCGTATATTCGGCAAAAAACATCTGTACATTGAGACTGTGGTCAGATGCTACTCTGTCGATGCTCTCCCAGCTGGTGTGTTTAATTTAACCAACTTGTTCCTGTTTTGCGAAACGCCTCTTGTCTTGTCATTTTTTCAAGGTAAATTCATATCCAAGCAACAGATGGATAAATGGCTGGATAGATGGATGGATGGGTGGGGGATCAATGGACAGATGGATGAGTCAGCACATCTGTTTGAGAGTGTATTGATGATGAATAGCTAGACAAGAAAGTGCAAACACGGTTGCTTTCGTCTGGCGCAGCTCATTGCCATCACTGTGTAGCTGTGAATATATACTCCGATTAGCTTCATTGCATACTCTCTGAGGGCCGGGCACGGCCCGAGGATATAAATAAATGAGATAGTGGTCGCTCGAGGCCACTGCTGAGACATATGCAATAAGTGTGTGTCTATTTAAGTGCAGCGTGCGTTAGCGAACCATGTCCACCAGACCATGTACACAACAAAGATGGCGGGGAGGTAGGACGCTCCTGATAGAGCGCAGACGTGCTCTTTAATTTGTAGGGGTGCATTATAATCATGAGTAGGTTGCACCTGCATTTATTCGTTTGTCGTATTAAAATAATGGTGTTAGAGATGTGCCGTAATAACATGAAATTGTCATGTTGAAGTTGCATTTACATAACTGTGAAAGATTTTGCATTTAAACCAGTTCATGTTCAGCCAAAGGCCTAACGCGTAATTAATTGTGTATGTTACTTACAAGTACTCACGTATTTGATGTGTTCATGTAATGTATTGATTTAGCAATGCTCAGCAAGCATCTATTCATATGAAGTTTCATGAGGCTTGTACGCCATTTTCTTATGTCGGCCGAAGTCTGTGGGCCTGAAAATGTATTTTACCCTGGTTGTTCTCTAGCGGGATTTAAACGTGTAGGTTTGAATTTCATGTGTATGCTAAGTTGTTCTTTCTCACTAATTTTCCGTTGCAGGTGGTGAATTCATCATTGTTAGTTAGAATAAAGCCTTTGTTCTAGGAGTTAGGCTTGGAGAAGCAGTGGATACAATAAGCGTATGAGAAGTCGATATCGGGAGACGGTGTTCTTTTTCGTTGAAACAGTCCTGGGAAGCAAGGTCATCGAGCCGGGAGCTGGGAGGGCAGAGGTGGAGTGGAAATTCACCTATGAGAAGATGCTCAGTGGGACGGGTCGATGAGGAGACCCAAATGAGTGTGTTTTGTGATCTCGAAGTTTGAATTAGGGACAGTGTCCCCAGGGGGGAGAGAGGAGAAGATCGGGAGACATTAGGAGAAGAGGAGTATTTTAGAACGAGCTCCATAGCTTATGCTACATGACCCATACAACGTGAGTGCACTTCTTAGGAAGTCTTCACTCGCTGACACCTTTACCTTTTCCTAACTTGCCTGGGGAGAAAATGCTAAGTAGGGAAGTTGCCATAGTGATAGTGTAGGGATAGATTAATGCTTTTCACTTACGAACCTGTGATTAAGTCTGACTTAGACGTGGGAGCCCTTATTGCCTGCGTTCTGTTTCTGGAAATTGTCATTCTGTTTATGCTACATCGAGTCAACTTCGTTCGTAGGTTTGGCTTTGTATTAGTTCCGATGTATTTCTACAACCTCGTTTTGAGGTGCTTGTATGTCCAACTATTTTTGGCCTTGTAATAAATAGACTAATTTGGAATTTCGGAGTCTGTGATTCTTCGGAGTCATGAGTTATTGGGCCCGTAGATATTTGTGTGAACAATTGTCATAAGGTATCTCTTCCCTCTACACTGCCAAGCAGGTACCAACGGTCCATCCGCCAGAGAGTGTTCCAGAGTAATTTATAGGTGGAACCTCAGCCCCATCAGTTGGTAGCAATATCGGATGGTTTCCTATTGGAGTGAGGTAGAGAATAATATAGAACGTAGGGAAAAATTTGTGGCAGAGCCCCAAAGGTCCCAGAGAATGAGAGCCCAGAAAGTCGAGGACGGAGAACGGCGGAGAAAGATGGAAATCAACAGAGAATGATGGTGCAGCGGGAGCAACAGTTCACGGTGTTGTGATTCTGACTAGGGAGGTGTGTTAGATTGCGGTGATGATTTGATTGTGTGATGTCTTGCGGAGTTGGGATGAGAGTCGAGTGATTGTGGTTTCGGGCTGAGCGTACGCAGTCCATGTGATAAGATTTGATGATTTGATGATTTTGATGTCAGGCTCGACGAGTAGCCTAAGATCCCGGGATAGAGATTTGAGGTGTAGAAGACACCCAGTGCTGTAATTGTCTGATCAGTGATTGTGGGAGTCGTGAGGCACTATTGACAAACCCACCCGTGATAGGGAAACGTGTGTGAGAGAGCTTGAAAGAGTTGTGTGGAAAGCTAGTGCACAAAGGTGGACCACAGCAATTCGAGTGGCCAACGCAGGTCGTGAGCCACTGTGTGAAAGGGACTGAGAGAGTGGATCCTATCGATTTGTTATAAGACTGTCCTCATTGGTGGACAGACAGTCAAAGTGTGACTGCCCGGACGTTGGTGGACAGGCAGTCGCCAGAGGTGAGACAGACAATTACTTGTGAGACTGTCCGGTCGTTTCGTGGACAGACAGTCGGTTATGTGACTGTCCAGTCGTCGGTGGACAGACAGTTACTTGATTCTATGAGTGAAGTGCGTGAATGTGCAGAGAACGATTGTGAAGGAGGGTGAACCGCTGTGAGGAGGAAGAGTGACGTTGAGGTGTGCCACGCTGCAATAGGTCGGTTGGTGTAAAGCCGCGCTGGGATTGGTGGATTGTCATCAGGAAGTTGAAATGGAAATATCTGTGGGGAAAACACATTGATTTCAAAATGCGATGTTTTAGAGTGTTACGTGACCTTTGTAGGGGGGATCCAGGAGTGGTGACTTGAGTGGGTGAGGAAGCACCACCCGAGGACACCCCAGCACATTACATGGCCACGAATGTAGGACTCCATACTATAATTTGGCTCGAAAATTGGCATAAGATTTCAGAAAACAAGGGAGAATTGGCTTTTCCGCGTTATGGTTCTTTTAGATTAGATATCTTGTACCAATTGAGAGTAGTGATGGTTTCATTACGGCCTCCACCTAGACCAACACAGTTTGAGGCGTTAGATGCATGGATAAGAGCAGCACATGCAAGGAAGAGGGATCAAAGTCAGGAGAGAATAAAAAAGTCGATGAGAGCACTTCAGGTTGCGCAATGGGATGCGCAGACAAAAAGATGGAGGATAAATGCCATTGAAGGAGAAAGGTTATTCCCACTGTTAGTGAAAGCAGGAGACACTCGCAAAAGAAGGGAGGAGGATGACAGTGACACTGATGACAGCTTGTTAGAAAGATTATTGGCAGAGCGTCCTCCACCATACAATCCAGATTCAGAAGAGGGAAAACGGGCAATTGCAGGAAGTGTGGGGGAACCACAGACGAACCCTAGTGCAAGAGTAGTGGGAACAATCTCAACAGGAACGGCAGGTAGTGGGACACCAGCATTGAGGGAGACAGAGATGAATGGAGTGAATGCCGCTTCGCGGTTGCCGGATGCCCTTACGGTACCGGAGTAGGAGAAGGGGTCAGCTCTGGAGGGAATGGTACAGTGAGTGGACACGGTCCATTCTTGATACCAGTAGAGGCTAGCACTCCATTGCCAGCTACTGTAGACTCTTCTAGGGGTCGGAGTGGGCCAGGTGCAGTAAGGTCTGCTTCACTGGCGGACTCGCGTTCCGACTTAAGGATGTGGGAACCCCCCGTTAGGGGGCCTAACAGAAGGGTGACAGGAGGAGGAGCTGATCAGGGAACGTCTGGGAATCAGGATGCTCCACGGAGCACGGCAGAAGGAAACACTCGTATGGATCAGAACAGTGAAGGTGAAGAATCGAGTGGTGCGTCAAGTCAGGTAACGATCAAAGCTGCAATAAGAGCAAAGGTGCTGGATGTAGTGAGACTCAAGGTAGAAGTGGATGAAATAATAAGTGGAAACTTACCCTTAGAGAGGATGGAGCTTTATGAGCAAGACAAATTGTTGCTTGTGGCGAAGCATGTCACTCGGAAAACAAGGAAAGCACATGAAAAGTTGACAAAGTTAGCAAGAAGGTATGAGGTAGATCTATCCAAAACAAAAATGTTGCAGGGAAGCCACAGGTTACTGTATAGTGATCAGGAACTGGAAGAGAAACGACTTATAGGATTGGAGACCCATATTCGAGAACTGATTGTAGGAATTCTCGCATGGAGCACGCTTGACAAATGGGAAGAGAGGTGGTCCAAGAAAAAGAGTGTGAAGAAAGGGATAGGGGACACACCACCTCCAGGAGGAGGGACAGCAACAGTAGAGGCTTACCCACTGCGAGAGATACCAAACAGAGGATATGTACATGTGCCTTGGAGTAGGGGGGATTTGGCCACGTTTACAAATAATTTTCCTCGGCTGAGGGAAAACCCAGTTGAATGGTATAAACAGGTTGACCATTTGTGAAGACTTCAAAGGTGGTATGGGTTGATTTGAATACATTGTTTGACATCGTTGTGCCTGGTGATTTGTGGTCGGCGTGTAAAATAGCAGTTGAATGGCCATCTTCAGAACCAGACCGAGACTCTGTAAGTCATGGTCCTTCACCCATGGTGATGAAAAAATATGATCAGGTGATTACATGGTTGCAGTCCAAAATTTTTCCACACGATTTTGATTGGGTCAAGATTGATCCGAAGACCCAAGAGCCCAAAGAATCAGTACATGAGTATTACTAAAGGCTCTTGCAAGCCTTTAAGCAGTACAGTGGGTTGGACACTCTAGAGACAAAGGATATAGGACAATTCGTTTCCAAATTTGTGTTAGGATTGAGACCAGAAATTAGCTTCATGATTCAGCAGCATTTGATCTGCTGGCAGAATAAGTCTGTGGATGAAATTCTGCGATATGCTAGATACTGTAGTGATGAGGTGGATTCGAAACATCGGAAGCTTAAGGATAAGCTCATGCTAGTCTAGTTGAAGAATGCGGATCAAGCACAATCAAGTGGAGGAACATTGGGACGGAGACAGGGAAAAAATAATGGGGGGACCCAGAATGCAGGACAAGGGGGAGGGAAGCCCATAGATCCTAAGACAGGGATTGACTTGGGTACTTTCAAGAAGACGACTGCATGTCATTATTGTCATAAGATCGGGCATTGGAATCGCGAGTGTAGATCGAATCCAGCTAATCAGGTTCAAGAAGGAGAGGTAGGACAGGTGCTGTAGTGTAGTTCCTATTTACCTAATAGGCTCTGCGCATTGGAATAATATACCCTATAGATTCGACATAGGACTGAGGTCAGTATGTCCCTATCGAGTATATTAAACTTAATTACTTTGTGCCAGCTAACTCAGAGGCCACTAGAAACTCCTTGTAAACAAGAAGGGAGTAGTTTCTGGCAACCGCATAAACATGACAACTTTGTTTCCCTTTAGAATCGGAACACTCTCAGAATCGTGGAAACAATAGATAACAGTTTTACTCAGCTAATCGTGCATGCTTAGTTTCTTCAGAGTTACACAGAAAGAATAGATGGGCGTTTCAATAAAAAGGATTTATTGAACAGTCTTGTTTCTCGACTAAGAGATATGAGCTGTTATGATCACAAGACAGTATGCAAGATATATAATGTACAGCGTAAGCAGTAGAAAAAAATAATACTGCGCTAGCATTATCTTTTAGCTATGATACATATATTCACATACATAAATAACATGAGCTAAAAATGCAAGTACTCATACGATGCTTCTCTAAGCTGGTTCTACCCCAGTGTACCTAACCTAGTCTAGGTGTAGGGCAAGGTAAGAAGTAGGTGAAGTATTCTATAGTATTGGTATACTAAGAGTCTGGTATGCCAAGAGTCCCTCTAGGTTCTAGTCAGCTCCATACCTTGAGAATGAGAGAGGTGGGAATCTCCTTCCGGATCTCGAACTCTAACACCCCGCGAAGGGATTCTCTGCGAGCAGGGATGACAGCGTCTCTTCTCAGTGCGTCAGGCCGGGATACGGGCTCCTCTGAAGTCGAGGTCTCCTCTTACTTGCTTGGGCAAGGGAAGGTATATTTATACCTGGTAGGTGCCTTGGAATGTTAGCATTGACGTGAAGTCGGACAGAGGAAGACGTCAGGAATGAACCCTTAAGGAATAGTGGTTCATGCATAATAGATGAGTTCTTGGAGAAATCAATAATCCTCTGCTGGGCTTAGGGTTTGGTTTCTAAGAACTCGTTGTGACGTTAGGGTGGACGGATGTCGGTGACCATGCCTGTATTTGGAGTGCATGGCTAATGCCTAAATAAGGACTGAGATCTTATGCCTATATAAGGGCAATGCGAATTGTGCCTATATAAGGTCATGGTTCAGGAAAACCTATATACGGACACCTAAAGCGGAATACAACACCCACTCCACTTTCGAATGAACGATAATACTAAATGCTAAACATTAAACTTGAGTACCACATATTGCTAAAAACATTTCTAAAAGCATCTTAAAAGAAGTTTTAAAAAGAACTGTTGCTAAAACATGTAATGCAATAGGTACTGTACATTTTAAAGCATTTTTTCATTCTAAGCATATATTGGAAATAAATGCAACATGAATGAATAAACAGAAATATATACATATGACGAAATGGTTGATATGTTTTCAAAAATCCAAGCCATTGCATATCATGGTACTAAAATGAAATTGTGATAAATAAGGTGACAATGTGTCCCTGGAAGTATTCAAAGAAGTCCGTTTTATATGAATAGTTCTACTGTAAGCAGATTGAGTTGCCATGTATTTTCAAAAAATAAAGAAAAAGTTCAATTTTTGGAAAAGTTCCAAATTCATTGCGTCCCTGGTATACTGTGAGCCGAATCAAAGTCAGTGTATGGGTCTGGTGTAAACATGAAATCATCTATTTCTGTAGACAAAATATCGTCTACCGATGTTGGTGACATTTGGAACACCTTGTTCAGAAGGTTGACTGCACAGAGATGTGAAGTATCGCCCTCAGCATAGGATGCCGCAGCAATGTTCGCGTCCGTTGTTACCTGTGTGCCTGTTGATCCATCTCGTACCTCAGCAGCAGCAGGAAGCGTCTGTGAGATCTCAATGAATGCCATCATCAGGATTGGTAGCCTTTGGGGACAACACAAAGCATGGGCCGTTATCGGGTCCAGCAGAGTATCGATATCCGTTGGCATGACTGATGGGAGTGTTAGACAGGTGTCTAGCACGCATTCTTCACCGCAAAGCAGGCAGCGTAGAACAGGTAAGATGCAATCTTGCCAGATTGGTCTAAATGACAGAAACCATGTTGTATTAAGTTCCCGTAGACGAGGTATGCCCAAAAGTTGCACTATGCGCTCACAGCACTTCCGTTCTAGGAGAGCTTTCTCCACATCGCTCGGAGTGATGTCGGTGGATAGGCTTGCCATAGCGTAATAGTAGGAATAGAAATAGGATTCCTGCAACAAGTGCTAGAATTAATGGCACACCACCAAACACGGAATGTGCGAAGTTTGGGATGATTCCGAGGACTGCCTGGAAGGGTGCTAACAGTCCTGAGCAGATGGTCTTAAATACATGTACAATCCCGCTCGTATCAGACATGTTTAAGATACGTCCCATCATTTCTACGAAATGTATAGGGCAGTTTGTACGAATTAAAGCCTGTATCTCAGCCGAAGTCCTTGCAATTTGTAAATCATAGATTTCTTTGGCCGAGGTCAAAGGCACGGTCTGTTGCAAAAGCATGGCTTTCATTCTGCTTAAAGTATCAAAACGTATAAAAGAAACATTCAATGAAGGCCATAGAGGCGACTCCCTGACTGTGTCTATTGGGGGAACAATACTTGCATACAACAAGTAACCCTGGAGTCGACCGTTACCAGATATGGGATGCCTAGCAACATGCCACAGCAACTCTGATCATTCAACATGAGGTAACTCCCGTTAGAAAGTTGGCCAAACGTTGGATTAATCACAGCAGCCGGTGTACCCTGCTGGTGGCAGGACAAGTTTGCCACAGAACCATTACAAGCCCCGTGTAAAGAAATGTCCTGACATATGAGTGAACCGCTCAGTGCCTTTTCACAGTGTGTACCGCTTAGAAACACTTCACGATCCCCACTCCAACATCTGTATTCGTAAGGTAAATCCCAGAATGTCTTAATGTATTCTTTACCCAACCTTTCATATTTGCCTGCTTGCATTTGTTTGAGGCATTACTGAAACTGAAAAGTAGTGACAGGCAGAGTTATTTTGCCATGGATAAGCCATTCTGTAGCTGGTTTTTTTGCTACCGTAAATGGTAATTTTTCCAGTTTTTAAATGCTCAGCACTGTATACTTTGCTCCCCTTTGTGCCAGTTCGATCTGTTTATCAGTTAGATTGTATTTTGCAAACAGAGACGACGTGTTGATAAAACGCCAAGGCACATAGCCCGCACGCAAAGACTGCAGCGTCCAGCCTAATAACATAATAGAACGTAACTGAGATTGGCCTTGTTGTAACATGGCTAAATCTTGTTCCAGTATGTCTATAGCAGAGGATACAATGTTGTCCAATGAATAAATTCTGGATGACAAAGTTGTTAACCCATTGTCGACCACAGAGAGAGTTTTCTCTAAGTTAATACGATCAAGTTCACGTATTCGTTCTGCGGCCTCTGCCTGTGAAACCTTCCATACTTCATTATAAGCAGCATAAATGCCGGCATATATGAAACGTTTTTGACGCGGTCTTCTTGGTCCTAGCAAGAATTCCCTAAGGTCTGCCTCTTCTTTAAGTAAAGATAAGTGTTGTTTCACATCCTCAAGTGTAGATTTTTGTAGCCAGTCGAGGCACAATTTTCCTACACTGTATGTTGTTACTACCCCCGGATGTTGTCGTTGAACATATCGTGGGTCTGGCCTATGGATAGTAAAGCCCTGTCTTCTATTCAGGAATCTTTCTAGACAGATGTTTCTGTCTGTGGGCCAGAGTAACCATTTTTTCCAATCAGGATCTGATCTGTTGTTTTGTAGTATTGTGTCTACTGTGACCGCTCCCTGTGTATTGTTATTACTTGCAGGTGTTGGTACAGAAGGTGTTTTCATGTCTTTGAACTTAGCTAAACCAAGGCAAGACGTTTGTTGCACAGTGTCATTCAAAAACATTATTTGCTGAGGGATGATACACGCTCTAAACAAAGCTTCTATCCCCTGTACTTGCCAATCTTTAGAACCCCAGACAGATTTTGTGTCTATTGTGTCTTTCCAAAAGTCAAATCCATGTCTAGACAGTTGGGTAATAAAGGCTGCAGAGTAAATCTGTTTTGTATTAGTTAACATAATTTTCTGTCCTGTTTTGTTTACATTTTTATAGTAAAATGTTTCTGGATCAGATGTATTGTACCCTGAAAACTAGGGAAACTTTTTAGCAAACGTTTTTGAACTACCCCTTGGTGGTGTAGGACAATCTTCCCATTGGTTAAACATAAACACATTTCTAGGTGTTGCAGATTTATGCAAGAAATGATGACCATAGTGGTTGTAACAATAAAGCTGTTCGTAGTCTGATGAACCCTCTAAGTATTCAGTGTTAGAGAATGCAGCAGACCTTTCTAGATCAGACATCATGTCATTTACAGTCTCAAAGTCCCAATCATCAGAATAGGTACTGGAGGTTATAAAATCACTTAATGAAATTTTAAATAAATGTGTAATGTTCAAAAGTTCCGTAGGGCCGAAGATTTCGAAATCGATTTTGTCCCACACTATACCATCCTGTATAGGAACGTCTGTGATGTTCACTGCTGACAAGTCTCTAGCTTCACGATGGGATGATTTGTGTGGTTTCAAAAGTAAGTTCACATTTTTACTTTCAGTGTCCATATGGATGTATCTGCCATTTATAAGCACGCTGATAGTCATAACCAAAGCTAGCCAAAGCAGAAAGAAAAATATTCCAGAAATAATCCATAGTTCAATCCATGGTGAAACCAGATAAGTCTTTTTCAGGAAATGAAAAAGGTCTTGTACTTGCTGTTTGAAAGTTTTTGATGCTGGCGTCGTTTCAGGTTCACTCGGATCCTCAGAAAACGTATCAAAGTTAATGAAATAGCCAGAAGCAGTTCTGTCAATTGTTGGAAGTGCATCAGGATTTGTTGAAATCGCTGGAACCAGTTGATCACCTGTTACGTTGGTGTAGACAGGTGTATCTGGACGAACTGTTACTTGAGTTTCAAGAGGGATGAGTTCCATAGCATTGTTGCTTAGTCCTTCATCTGTTACTGCTGAATTCTCGATGGTTATCAGTCTTTCAGTCTGAACCTCTTGGATAGTAGCGAGAGGAGTGCGTCTGCTACTAGGTCGGAGTCCACGAGGCCTACTATTTAGTATTGGCCACATACTGTGGTTTGATGAGGTCAATGGACACAAATCTTTTCTCCTTTCTTCCAGCAATGGGCGGCAGAAGTACTGTTCTTGTTCCTTGAACTGCTAGGACAGGTATTGGTTGTCTGTAAGAAGGTCCAAATTCCTTCTTGTCCGCAATCTTTTCTCTGACTAGATCCCCAACTTTTGGGATCCAGACAGGCCTTGCTGGGACTGCCGGTTTTTCCCCAGTGGTGGTTGGCTTCAGGAACACGTTGCTTTGTTTCGATCTTAGTTCATTTAGATCCTGTAAAACAGCCAAACGATCTTTGATATCAAAGGGTTTATTTTCCACCACTGTGCCTTTACATTCGAGATCAGGAACCCACATTCTTGTCCCAAATAGGACCTCATATGGAGTGACCCCCCCTAGAGAACTTCTTGGCAAATTATTTAATGAGCGTTGGACCCCATAAAGATGTTTGACCCACCCATCACCCGAACCTAATACTCTAGCTGTTATAGACTGCTTTATGTCCCGGTTTTTCCTTTCCACAACAGAATTTCCCTCAGGATGAAATGGAGAGGAGTACCGCAATGCTACACCCAAACTGGCCATGGCTTCTTTGTAAGCCTGAGAGCTAAACGCAGGGCCCTGGTCAGAATGTAGTGTGCCAATTGCGTATGTGCCGATAAAGACTCGCAAATCTTTTATAACAGTTCGAGCGTCAGCCGAGCGCTGAGGCCATATCCATAGGAACCTTGACTTAGTATTTGTGGGATTGCATTTGTCCAAAAGGACGCCTGCGCATAGATAGTCTAATGCTGTCTAACAATGGTGTCTGTACTGGGCAGGCTACTTCGTAGTCTGGTGTCTGATGGCGTACTGCAACACGCTGTCTATTGCAGTCTATGCAGTCATCGATGAAGATGTGAATCTGTGTATTCATTCCAGGCCACCAGTACATCTCTTTTAATGTTAATATTGTTTTAGAGATCCCTTGATGTGACAGACCCTCCCCCAGATGTGCTTCATAAATCAAAGCTGCTCTACGTTCCATGTTTGGTGTTACCCTATCCCCCACTCCAGGGATTCGAGCAAAAGGAACGTTGTTCGCATCAATTACATAAGAGTACTTGAGTGGAAATTTCTTTGGTAACGCTGCACCACTGCCTTTGCTTGAAGCATTGACAGCCAACAATATCTCACTGTCTATTCTCGTTTTTGAACGAGTGATCGCAGCTACGGAAGCCGTCTGAACAGCCCCCTTTGCGGCTTCATCAGCCAATGAATTCCCTGCAACGTGAACGCCATCACGTTGATGACTCAGCGTGTGTATTACGTGAGCCTTTGATAGTTCGTTTTTCAACTGAACTACTTGTTCCCAAAGCGTTTTATGCTTTATTGTGCCACCTTTTGCATCTTTGAAACCGTTTTCAAGCCAATTCTGTATATATTCATATACGACTGAACACAGTAAAAAGAATCGCACACTATGAGTGTGGGGAATTCGCGATCTGTACTTTCAAGTGCCAGTTTGAACGCTTGTAGTTCAGCTCGCTGAGCTGTACAATCGCCTAGAGATTGAGTTTTAGTGACCATTGGTCTGAAGTTACCATCTTGCATGTGACCTTTAACGATTGCGCACGCTGCACTGTAAGCTTGCTTACTCCCTGTAGCGGGTTGTGCTGATCCGTCAGTGTAAATTATAAATTCGTACTGATCGAGAGGCAGAATTTCAGTGGGCAGAGGACATTCATGTTCATATTGCAGGAACGCTTGTGTTTTTAAATCAGGATCAAAAACATATTCAACATCTGTTGCAGCAAGAGAATTAACCCATTGTATCTATCTAGGATGTAAAGCTTTTGCATTTGGAATGCTCGCTTTTGTGACCGCCTCTAAGGCTGGTCCTGGAGTTACGACAATAATGCGTTTCCCTTGGGCTAGAGCTCTTTCTTTTGCTACAGCGGTTTGAACTGCTGTCAGTATTTTTTCTGTTGAAGTGAAGCGCATTTCTGCTTGTGTATACAAATGTGATTTGTATGCTATTGGTACTTTTTCACCCTCATTAAATGTTAAATAGGTGAATCCGCATTGTCCCGAAATTATTCGGATCACTAAATTGCGTGTATTTACGCGTGTTTGTAAGTGATTTGTTGCTAACATGTTAGCTTGGAGTGTACGCAGGATTTGTGTATGTTCCTGTATCCAATGTTTTGTTGAAAAATTAGGTTTGATTAATTCGTAGAGAGGTTTAACCCTTTCTGCGTAATTTAGAATGTAAGTTCTTCCAAAATTTAGGAAACCCAAGATGGATTGTAAATTTTTCAGCGTTTTTGGTGGTTGGAGCAGCGCGCACTTTTCTAAAAAGTTAGCTGCCAGGCTCTTGCCTTCACTTGAAAGCTCATATCCTAGGAAAAGGACATTGAGATGGGCAATTCTGGATTTTTTAAAGTTGAATTTATAGCCCTCAAAGGCGAAGCCCAATATAATGGTACTCACCCTGTTCAAGTGCCTATCTAGGTCATCGTCTGTCAGGCAGATGTCATCGACAAATGACAATGCCTCATTATCATAAATTTGTAGTAACTCTGTTACCCTCGCTGAGAATAACCCCGGGCTGTTTTTGAACCCTTGTGGGAGTCTACAAAATTGACGCTGGGTCCCCATTATTGAGAAAGCTGTTAAGTACCTGCTTTCAGGTGCTATGTTTTGACAAAAGAAACCATTTGAAATGTCCAATGTGGTTTTATATTTTTTACGCACAATGTTATTCATTAATGCTGTACTATATGCATTTTGCACTGCAAATGTTTTTGAACAAGTGTTCAAGTGTCTGTAATCCAAAACTAGACGATATGTATTGTCTGGTTTGGATACAGGAAACAAAGGATTGTTCATTGAGGAGGTGCATGTTTCAATCGCCCCTTGGTATTCAAGTTGATCTAAGATCTCCCTGACCTGTTTTTTAGCTTCTTGCTTTATTGGGTACTGCCTTTGAGCAGTAGGTTCATTTTTTAGATATATTTTGTGGTGAGGTGAGTCCTCATCCCATCCTACATGATTTTTATATAATGCTGGGGCCTGGGCAACTGCCCATTTCCTGGCATAAGTATATTTTAGGTGAATTGGAATATGGTTGGAGAAGGCAGGCATAATGATGTCCTCACCATGTGGGCACTCCCTGACAAATTGTGGTGGCCAGTCTTTTTCTGCTAGAAGTATATCATAACCCCTTGAAAGTTTCTCCAAAAAGAGTATTTTCACTTTTCTTGGTATGACTCCCTCCATTTGGAGTGTTATTTCATATAACTTTTGTGGAGTACTAACCCTGGTGTCTACAGTCTCTACTGTGATGTACTCATTCAAGTCCACTGTCTCCAGAAGTTCCTTCAGGTTCTGGCGAGCTATTGTGACTTCTGCTGCACTGTCCAGCATTGTCTGAGCCCATTCTCCATTCTTGAGCTGTGTTCTCAGTATTCTCGGCATGTCTGTTCTTCAGACCTGCTACTTTCTTTTTGGAGAATTGAGGTTTTGATTTATTTTTCTGAACGTGTTTATCGTCTTTGGATTTCACGCGTTCTTCTCTATGTTCTGACCGTCCTCTTCTTTCCGATGTCTGTGACGATATCTGAAAGGTACGAGAGGAACGTGTATCAGTATCTTGATACCTGTCAGGTTTTCTTAAATTATCCCTATTCCTGAGGTTATACCTCCTTTCAGAGGGCTCCTTTTGAGGAGACCTACCTCGGGATTGAGAACGTTTCTCGTTTGAATTTTGTTTATTAGTTTCCCACTTCTTTTTAGAAGATGTAGGATTTTGTTTAATAGAGTCCTTCTCAGGACTTTCAGATAGTTTTGGCTTCAATGGTTTTCCACCCAAACTATCTCTGCCTAATTCTGCATAAGATTGTTCTATTATTCTGGGTAGTTCATGTTGATGTTCTGTTACATCAAATTCCCTTAAGCGTTGGCGGATCGCCACTGATGCTGCCTCCCCTTTAATATCAGATAATATTATTGTTGAGACCTGGTCCAAGTTTTTCAGTAATTTCATACCTAAATTCAGAGCAGGTTCTGCCCCGTATTCATTTTGAATTTGTTTCAGGACATCTGGTATTACTGCAATTGATGGAACACCATGTGTTTTAGTATAGATGGCAGCAAAGACTGCGCCCCAAGTGGTGCAATCTTCCAGTTGTGGTGTGATCCCCATTGGTAAACAGATTGTTAGGATTCTGTGTTTCTCATAAGGGCTAGTATTAGGAAATACTGCTTCGATTTGAGTAATTGTTTGAGCTATCCAGAATGGAATTTGCTCACGTTTTGTGGGCATTTTACCCATGACTGCGTGTAAAGTCTGTGGAGTAATTTTTAGTGTATTCCCCTGTTGAGGGGTTTGATTTGGAATGGTCATTGGTGGTTGGACTGTGAAAGTCTGCATGACATATTGGACTAATTGTCTGTAAATGTTTATTAACTCTTGTAGTTGAGTAAGTAATTCCTCGTCTGACATTACTTCGATGTCAGGATGAGGTGTGTAGCCGGCTAGAATCGGCCATGTTGCTCCTGGTCTACCTAGTGGACCGAGCCTGATAATGTTTTTGTGATGTTTTAGGGCGCCTTTATACCAGAGATGATGCTCCTGGTATGTGAGTGGAATTTCAATATCCTCAAAAGGAATATATTCCTCTGGTGGTTCGTCTTCTTTAAAGAAGTGAAACACTCTTGTTACTGGATTTGATTCTGGGAATACTATCCATGAATAGAATACCTCTGTCTGAAAGGATTTGTGTGCCTCTATCACGAAAACTGCTCTACCTCCTCTTGGTGGTAGGCCGTGTTTTATAAGTTTTAGAGTGATGGCTCTCCTTAAGTTTGGAGGGATGTTTATAACACCCTCATCGGTTTCATTTAAACCAGTAAAGTTTAAAGCTATTACGACTGGGTCAGCCGTATTTACACCGTTCTCGGTGCCATTGTCCCCGTGTTCGGACATTTGTTTTTTGAAAAATGTAGTACAAGTTTCAAGGAAACAAAAGATAAGGTGCACAATATTTTGGAACACTGTATCCTTCAACTTTGAACAAACCAAACAGCTAATCTATAGGTTTTTTGTCCTATTTAGCTTTGGCGGATATTTAACCCTACCAACTCCAGACGTCTTATGGAGTATGTGAGTAGGGGTCTCTGAGAGAAAAGCACGACTGAGTTACTCAGTATCTAGCGTTAAATTAGTGCCTTACCAAACCGTTGGGCGCCATGTAGTGTAGTTCCTATTTCTCTAATAGGCTCTGCGCATTGGAATAATATACCCTATAGATTCGACATAGGACTGAGGTCAGTATGTCCCTATCGAGTATATTAAACTTAATTACTATGTGCCAGCTAACTCAGAGGCCACTAGAAACTCCTTGTAAACAAGAAGGGAGTAGTTTCTGGCAACCGCATAAACATGACAACTTTGTTTCCCTTTGGAATCGGAACACTCTCAGAATCGTGGAAACAATAGATAACAGTTTCACTCAGCTAATCGGGCATGCTTAGTTTCTTCAGAGTTACACAGAAAGAATAGACGGGCGTTTCAATAAAAAGGATTTATTGAACAGTCTTGTTTCTCGTGTAAGAGATATGAGCTGTTATGATCACAAGACAGTATGCAAGATATATAATGTACAGCGTAAGCAGTAGAAAAAAATAATACTGCGCTAGCATTATCTTTTAGCTATGATACATATATTCACATACATAAATAACATGAGCTAAAAATGCGAGTACTCATACGATGCTTCTCTAAGCTAGTTCTACCCCAGTGTACCTAACCTAGTCTAGGTGTAGGGCAAGGTAAGAAGTAGGTGAAGTATTCTATAGTATTGGTATACTAAGAGTCTGGTATGCCAAGAGTCCCTCTAGGTTCTAGTCAGCTCCATACCTTGAGAATGAGAGAGGTGGGAATCTCCTTCCGGATCTCGAACTCTAACACCCCGCGAAGGGAGTCAGAACACTGGGAGCTGGATTCTCTGCAAGCAGGGATGACAGCGTCTCTTCTCAGTGCGTCAGGCCGGGATACGGGCTCCTCTGAAGTCGAGGTCTCCTCTTACTTGCTTGGGCAAGGGAAGGTATATTTATACCTGGTAGGTGCCTTGGAATGTTAGCATTGACGTGAAGTCGGACAGAGGAAGACGTCAGGAATGAACCCTTAAGGAATAGTGGTTCATGCATAATAGATGAGTTCTTGGAGAAATCAATAATCCTCTGCTGGGCTTAGGGTTTGGTTTCTAAGAACTCGTTGTGACGTTAGGGTGGACGGATGTCGGTGACCATGCCTGTATTTGGAGTGCATGGCTAATGCCTAAATAAGGACTGGGATCTTATGCCTATATAAGGGCAATGTGAATTGTGCCTATATAAGGTCATGGTTCAGGAAAACCTATATACGGACACCTAAAGCGGAATACAACAGTGCCTTAGGTTGCAAATACAGTACCAAGACCCAGATTAGTGCAAGGGGGGAGTTTAAATCCGCAAATGCAAGTTCCCCAGCCACAGAGAGTTCCCCAAGGGTATCGAGTGTACCAGCAGATGCCCTTCATTGAGACTTTGGATGAGTTCGATCCAGACCCGTTACAATGACGGTGCCTGAGGGGGAAGGGAGACTGTATTCTTGGAGCAGTCTTGGAGGTAGACCAGAGAGGACCGTATGTAGAGGCAGATGTTTGTTTGCAGCGTGATCAACTCGCTGCAAAGCTCCGGGCTCAGCACCTTTGCCCTCTGGAGAACTGAGAACCACAGAGACTTGCGTTCCACACAGTGCCCCGAGAGGAGTTGTTTGCGGAGCAGGCTGGGATTCAAGAAGGCCCCAAAAGATAACAAAGAAGAGACCTGGTGGACCCGGGAACATGCAAAGTGCTCTCACCACATGTAAGGGAGGACTTTACTCCAGCAGGAATGCCTGATTCACAGCAAAAACTCCAAAGCAGCACACTCAAAAGAGACCCATCAGGGCCTGATGGACCCTGTTAGAAATGGGGGTCTCTAGTTGGCAAGGGCTTGCACCTTTGTCCAAGTAGGGACCCTTCTTCCTAGTCAGGATAAGGGAGTTACACTCCTAAAATAACCCCTGCTCACCCCCTTGGTAGCTTGGCACGAGCAGTCAGGCTTATCTTAGAGGCAGTGTGTAAAGCATTTGCACATAACCAACAGTAATACAGTGTAAGCACTACAAACGGACACCACACCAGTTTAGAAAAATATCCAATCTTTTTATATACTTAAAACAAGACCAATACGATAAAAATCCACAGTACAGTACTTTAAAAGTCTTCCATTATCACAGTGTCTTTAAAAACAGTTCCTCGATGTCGATAGCTCCGTCCGGGGCTATCACGGCGTCGTGAACAAACAAATCCAAACAGTTCTGGCTGACCGCGGCATCGCGGGTCAGCTACGGTGTCGGGAAGACCCGCAAACAGTACCTTTCAGAAATGCAGGGCGTCGATGACCTCGCAGTGAGCTTCGGAACACACGGCGTCCGCAGGCGTCGGTTCCGGAGGTCGGTGCGGCGTCGTCGGGGCCCTCGAAGTCACACGCATTGCAGATCGATCTCCTCTCTGTTGAAGTCAGGAGCACTGGCGTCGGCCGGCGTCGAGTGCTGCAGTGCGAAGTGCAGCGGTGCGGCGTGCGGTGCCCTCAGGTCGCGGTGCGAGCAGCGGCTCGGTGGCGGCGTCGGATGGCGTCGTCGGTGAGACCAGGGTCGTGGTGTGAGATGAAGGCGGTGCTCGTCACGGTGCTGGCAGGTCACGGTGCAGCAGCAGCGGCGTCGTAGCTGCAGCGCTGTCGTTGGCTGACGAACTTGGAGTCGATGGCACCGGCGTCGGTGGGCCAAGGCTGCGGTGCGGGCTGAGGGCGGTGTGTCGTGTAACTTACAAGCGGTGCCCCCGAGCCACGGTGCAAGCAGCGGCGTCGAGTCCGGCGTGGAGCGGCGTCGTCGGGGATACCAAGGCGGCGACGTGAAGCGAGGCGGTGCGGAGTGAGGTGCCCTCAGGTCGCGGTGCGAGCAGCGGCTCGGTGGCGGCATCAGCAGGCGTCGTCGGTGAGACCAGGGTCGCGGTGCGGCATTGCGGCGGTGCCCTCTGCAGAGCCTTCAGGACACGGAGTCGGCAGCGGCGTCGTAGACGGCGTCGGGCTTGAAGTCTTTGCTGTTCCTGAGACTTCTTGAACAGGGGGCAAGCTCTACCTCAAGCCCTTGGAGACACTCACAAAGTAGATTGCAGAAAGTTCAGTCCAGTCCTTTCACTGCCCAGGACAGAAGCAGCCACTGCAGGCCAACACAGCAAAGCACACAGCAAAGTGGTAGTTCCTCCTCACAGCTTCTCTAGCTCTTCTTCTTGGCAGTCTTCTTGATCCAAAAGAGTTCCAATTTTCTGGGGTTTGGGTCCCCCTTTTATCCTCAATTTCTCTTTGTTCTCTGAACGCAGAGAGGCCTATGCCTAGTCCAAACCAGTTCTGGTCAGTCCTGGAGCACTTTGTTGACAAGTCTCCTTCTTTCCTTTTCACAGTGCAGGCCAGGGACATCAGACGCACCACAGGAGGTGGAGCCAGCATTGTGGAGGGAAGGCCCAGCCCTAGTCAGGTCCCAGATGCATCTCCTCCCACCCATCTACATGTAGATCTTGCTATTCAGCCCTGTGCTGACTCACCCTGTCTCCTGGCATCCCCCAGCCCCTGTCACTCACACTCCAGACAAGGAATACACAACCTAGCAGAGGCAGGCTTGGATGCTTTAGACAAGAAAATACCCACTCTCTAAAAGTGGTATTTTCAAACACAGAATGTTAAAACCAACTCCACTAAAAGATGCATTTTATCATTCTGAGTCCAGGCATACTAAACTCGAATTTCTACCATGTTCCCTGGGTCAGTTAGGATTATAAGCTGTAATAATCAAAACTGCCCATTCTGGCCTATGGGGAACAGGTAGCCTTGCAATAGTGAAAAACGAAATAGGCTGTAATTCACTATCAGGACATGCCACACACACCAGGGCATGTCCTACCTTTCACATACAATGCACCCTGCCCACAGGGGTACCTTGGGCCTACCTTAGGGGTGACTAACATGTAGAAAAGGGAAGGTTTAGGGACTTGCAAGTGTGTGCACTTGCCAAGTCGACATGGCAGCCCCAGGCTGCACGCAGGCTCTGCAATGGCAGGCCAGAGTTACACTTTACGGGCTGTTTGCGTGGGTGGCACAATCCAGTGCTGCAGCCCACCAACAGCATTTGATCTATAGGCCCTGGCACTCTCAGTGCACTTTACAAGGGACTGACACAGAAATCAAATAGGCCAATCATGGAAACACCAATCCATAACACATTTTATACAGGGGCACTTGCACTTTCCCACTGGACAGCAGTGAGGAAAGTGCGCAGAATCATTACACCAGCAAAAACAGAGTCAAAACCAGGAGGTCAGAAAGCAAAAAGTCAGGGGAAACACGGCAAAAGATGCCAAGTCTAACACATGTCCCCTCCAGCTGAAAGTAGGGAGAACTACCCAACCCCATTGGAGTTCTCTTCACTAAGGCGGAAGAACCTGGACAGACCATCTGCGTTGGCGTGTTCTGTACCAGGACGGTGTTCCACCGTAAAGTCCATTCCCTGTAGGGAGATGGACCACCTCAGCAGTTTTGGATTCTCACCCCTCATTTGCATCAACCATCTGAGGGGCCTGTGGTCCGTCTGAACCCGGAAGTGAGTCCCAAACAGGTATGGTCTCAGCTTCTTCAGTGCCCAGACCACAGCAAAAGCTTCCCTTTCTATGGCACTCCACCTCTGTTCCCTGGGGAGTAGTCTCCGGCTAAGGGGTAAGTGTAACTTGTTTATTGTGTTCTGTAACATTGTGTAACCCAATGTAAAGCGCTCTGATACCTCCGGGTCTAGCCAGCGCTATATAAAACTCTCAAAATAAAAAAAAATAAAAAAAATAAGGAAGACTACAGGCTGATCCAGGCCCTCTTCGTTCAGTTGTGAGAGCACCGCTCCCACACCATGCTCTGAAGCGTCAGTCTGCACGACAAATTCCTTGGAGAAGTCAGGTGCCTTGAGCACGGGCGCCGTGCACATGGCTGCCTTCAGGGCATCAAAAGCTTTCTGGCAGGACTCAGTCCAGATCACCTTCCTGGGCTGCTTCTTGGAAGTCAGCTCTGTTAAGGGGGCAACGATGGTGCCATAGCCCTTAACAAATCTCCTATAGTAGCCGGTGAGACCTAAGAAGGCTCTCACCTCTGTCTGGGTCTTGGGGGGCTCCCAAGCCAGAATGGTGTCAATCTTGGGGTGTAGGGGCGCCACCTGGCCGCTTCCTACCTGGTGTCCCAAGTACACCACAGAACCCTGCCCGATCTGGCACTTACTGGCCTTGATCGTGAGGCCTGCACCTTGCAGAGCCCTCAACACTTTCTCAAGGTGCTGTAAATGTTCTTCCCAGCTGGAACTGAACACAGCAATGTCGTCCAGGTAGGCGGCACTGAAATCCTCCAGTCCAGCCAACACCTGATTGACCAACCTCTGAAAGGTGGCAGGGGCATTCTTCAACCCAAAGGGCATCACCCGGAATTGGTAATGACCTTCTGGGGTTGAGAATGCTGATCTCTCCTTGGCCCCATCGGTTAAGGCAATCTGCCAGTACCCAGACGTTAAGTCAAACGTGCTGAGGAACCGGGCAGCTCCCAACCGATCAATGAGCTCATCAGCTCTGGGGATGGGGTGCGCGTCAGTCCTGGTGACGGCATTGAGCCCACGGTAGTCCACACAAAACTGCAGTTCTGGAGTGGCACCGGGTGCAGCAGCCTTTGGGACCAAGACCACTGGGCTGACCCAAGGACTGTTGGAGGGCTCAATCACCCCTAACGCCAACATCTTAGAGACCTCCTCCTTGATGCTGGCCCTGACCCGGTCAGTCAACCTGTAAATTTTGTGCTTTACAGGAGGGCTGTCACCAGTGTCCACGTCATGGGTACACCATTGAGTAACACCGGGGGTCAGAGAGAACAGCGGGGCGAACTGTCCCAACAACTGGCGACAGTCCCCCTGCTGCTCTTGGGTCAGTGTAGGGGGGAGAATCACACCCTCTACTGACCCATCATGCTCCTTGGTAGATAGGAGGTCAGGGGGAGGCTCACTCTCCTCTTCCACCATGTCATCTGTCGCCAAGAGCATACTCACTTCGGACCTCTCGAAGTGGGGCTTGAGGCGGTTCACGTGAAGGACCCTCAAAGGGTTACTTGGAGTCTGCAAATCCACCAGGTAGGTGACGTTACTTTTGCGCTCCACCACCTCATATGGCCCAGTCCACTTGTCCTGCAAGGCACAAGGTTCCACTGGGGCCATGACCCACACTTTTTGCCCAGGTTGAAATTCGACCAGAGTGGCATTCTGGTCATACCACCTCTTCATTTCTTCCTGGCTTGCTTCTAGGTTCGCCTGAGCGAGTTTCCTGAAGCGGGCAGTTTAGTTTCTAAAGGCCAGCATGTAGCTAAACACATCCTGGGGAGTTTTCCTGGGAGCTGCCTCCCAGCCTTCCTTTACCAAACTCAGAGGTCCTCTGACAGGGTGGCCATACAGGAGCTCAAAGGGGCTGTACCCAAGAGACTTCTGAGGCACCTCCCTGTATGCAAAGAGTAGGCATGGCAAGAGGACGTCCCAATTACGCCTCATGGGTTCTGTTAGACCCTTGATCATGCCTTTCAAGGTCTGGTTGAATCTCTCCACCAGACCGTTTCCTTGTGGGTGGTAAGGCGTGGTGAACTTGTAGGTTACACCACACTCCTTCCACAGGGATGTCATATACTTGGATATGAAATTGGTCCCCCTATCAGAAACCACCTCTCTGGGGAATCCCACACGGGAAAAGATCCCCATTAACGCCCGGCCCACCACTGGCGCCGTCGTTGTCCTGAGAGGGATTGCCTCCGGGTACCGGGTGGCATGGTCCACCAAGACCAGGATGTACCTGTTGCCCATGGCTGTCTTGGGATCCAGTGGCCCCACAATATCCATCCCTACCCTTTCAAAGGGTGTTCCAACAACAGGAAAAGGTTGGAGAGGAGCTTTGACCTTCCTCCCACTCTTACCACTTGCCTGGCAAGTTTGGCAAGACCTACAGTGTGCATCTGACTGCCTTCGCATTTGGGGCCAAAAGAAGTGGGTGACAAGCCTGTCAAAGCTCTTGTCCTGCCCCAAATGTCCTGCCAAAGGCACGTCATGAGCCAGACCCAGTAGGAAGGTCCTGAAGCGCTGGGGTACCACCAGCACACGGGCTGACCCAGGCTCAGCAACCTTAGGCTCACTGTATAGGAGACCATTCTCCCAGTAGATCAGATGTGACCCGGACTGATTACCAGCTGCCTGGTCTGCAGCCTGCCGCCGCAGACCCTCCAGAGTAGGGCACTCGTTCTGCTTCCTGCAAAACTCCTCCCTGGTGGGACCCCCTTCTTGCTGCCAATGGGTCAGCTCAGAGATGTCTCCCAGTTCGGCTACCTGCTCCCCGGTATGCACCGGGGCGTCCCCCTCGAGGTCCGCCTCCTCCCGGTCCGTGGGAACTTCGGTGGCCGGTTTCCCGCGCCCCCTGCCCTTTCTCTTGGCAGGGACTTGGGCCATTGTTCCAGGCTCCAAGTCCTCTTGATCACCCTTTCTGGCTGCCATTGACCGAGTAGACACGCATGCCCACTCTGGCAACCCAAGCATCTCCAAGTGAGACCTGAGCTCAACATCCTTCCATAAGGACTGCTCCAGGTCGTTACCTAGCAGACAATCTACAGGCATGGTAGGGCTCATAACCACCCTCAAGGGACCTGAGACCCCCCCCCCATTCAAAGGGAACCTGCGCCACCATACACTGGCGCTCAGAGTTGTCCACAGCAACTATTTGGTGAAATGCCCCTGGGACTACCTGCTTCTCAGAGACCAGGTGACACCGGACTGAGGTCACACTGGCTCCAGTATCTCTGAGAGCCTCTACCCTGTTCCCATTGATGGTCACCCAGGTGCTATATTTCTTTGTGTTAGGGGCACCTGGTTTCCTGGGACCATCTCACTGTCCCCTAGTGAGACGAGGGTCATTTCTGCGGGATCCCCACCCTCCTGTGGGCACCCCTCCTCCCCAAGCGCTACACTAGCCAACACTTTGGACTGTCCACCGGTGGGTGGCTGTGTCCCCTTTGGGCACTTGGGGACCCCCTTAAAGTGACCTACCTGGTCACATGCATAACACTTGCGGGGGCCGGTCTCAACAGGCTTCCCTGTAGAGACCCCTTTCTTCTTATCACCTGGGGGATGGGAACCTTTACCCTGGGTACTAGTTTGGGACCCTTTAGAGAACTCCTGTGCTTTACCCTTGTCCCCCCCACTTTTCTGCTGGGGGCCCTGCCCACATTTGGCTGGGTCTCCCCCAAACGCTTTCTTGTGGACCCTGGTACTCACCCAGCGGTCCGCCTCCATAGCAAGCTTTCTGGGGTCAGTTAGCTTACTGTCAACTAGGTGCTGGCGCAGATCTGCAAAACATAGACTAGACAAGTGCTCCCATGCAATCAAATTGTTGAGCCCTTGAAAATCTGTTACATTACTGCCCTTCACCCAACGATCCAGCGACCTACAGAACATATCCACACATTCCAACCAAGTGTTGGCCTCAGACTTTTTTCTGGACCTAAACTGATCCCTGTACTTTTCAGGTGTGAGCCCATATCTAGTGAGGAGAGCGTCTTTCATGTCACCATAGGTGAGGTCCTGCCCCTTACCCAAAGCTATCAGAGTATCCCTAGCTTCCTCTGGAAAGAGAGGCCAGAACCCCGCTCCCCAGTTCCTTTCAGGGACCCCATTCATATGAATAGACGACTCGTACCCTTGAAACCACCTTTGTATGTCATCACCCTTTTTGTCCTCTTTACCTACATTCTTGGGGATGTGTACAATCCTGTCTGTGTGTGCTGAAGAATTGCTGCCACCATCTGAACCGGATCTACTATTTAGCTCCAGCTCCTTGATCATTCTCTCATGATCTAGTATCATTTTCCTTTCCTCCATGGCTATTCTTTTTTCTTCCCTCTCACTTTCTATTCTGAGTTTCTCCAATTCAAACCTCCTTACTTCCCGCCTGTCCTCCAGCTCCTCTGGGGACAAACTACTGCTGCCTGGCCTGGAGGGTTCCCCCTCCCAAAAGCACATCCACCCTAGGAACAGGCTCCTCCACCTCTCCATTGAGGTCACCAGATTGCCCACTGGCACCTCTGGCTGCTACCCAGGCCCTCAGCGCCTTTTGTAGCTCATCCTTCCTGGTGAGGCCTCTGACCTGGACTTTTAGGTTCTTGCAAATCGATTTTAACTCCTTCACATTGTAGGCTTCCAATCGATCCTCCTCAAAGGCAATTTCTACTGATGCAATTGATGATACTATAGATTCAGGCATGTTGAAGTAGCAAGTTCAAACTGGCAAGATCAAAAATAGGCCAAAAAGAAAAAGAACCTGTATGTGGTACGTAATGGTCTGTGATATGGTAGTAGTGCACATCAATCACTGTAAGTCAAGTGCAAACACAAGTCCTATCCTCACCGCTGACAACCAATGTTAGAAATGGGGGTCTCTAGTTGGCAAGGGCTTGCACCTTTGTCCAAGTAGGGACCCTTCTTCCTAGTCAGGATAAGGGAGTTACACTCCTAAAATAACCCCTGCTCACCCCCTTGGTAGCTTGGCACGAGCAGTCAGGCTTATCTTAGAGGCAGTGTGTAAAGCATTTGCACATAACCAACAGTAATACAGTGTAAGCACTACAAACGGACACCACACCAGTTTAGAAAAATATCCAATCTTTTTAAATACTTAAAACAAGACCAATACGATAAAAATCCACAGTACAGTACTTTAAAAGTCTTCCGTTATCACAGTGTCTTTAAAAACAGTTCCTCGATGTCGATAGCTCCGTCCGGGGCTATCACGGCATCGTGAACAAACAAATCCAAACAGTTCTGGCTGACCGCGGCGTCGCGGGTCAGCTACGGTGTCGGGAAGACCCGCAAACAGTACCTTTCAGAAATGCAGGGCGTCGATGACCTCGCAGTGAGCTTCCGAACACACGGCGTCCGCAGGCGTCGGTTCCGGAGGTTGGTGCGGCGTCGTCTGGGCCCTCAAAGTCACACGCGTTGCAGATCGATCTCCTCTCTGTTGAAGTCAGAAGCGCTGGCGTCGGCCGGCGTCGAGTGCTGCGGTGCGAAGTGCAGCGGTGCTGCGTGCGGTGCCCTCAGGTCGCGGCGTCGGATGGCGTCGTCGGTGAGACCAGGGTCGCGGTGTGAGATGAAGGCGGTGCTCGTCACGGTGCTGGCAGGTCACGGTGCAGCAGCGGCGTCGTCGTAGCTGGAGCACTGTCGTCGGCTGACGAACTTGGAGTCGATGGCACCGGCGTCGGTGGGCCAACGCTGCGGTGCGGGATGAGGGCGGAGCGTCGTGTAACTTACGAGCGGTGCCCCCAAGCCACGGTGCAAGCAGCGTCGACGAGTCCTGCGTGGAGCGGCGTCGTCGGGGATACCAAGGCGGCGTCGTGAAGCGAGGCGGTGCGGAGTGCGGTGCCCACAGGTCGCGGTGCGAGCAGCGGCTCGGTGGCGGCCTCAGCAGGCGTCATCAGTGAGACCAGGGTCACGGTGCGGAGTTGCGGCGGTGCCCTCTGCGGTGCCTTCAGGACACGGAGTCGGCAGCGGCGTCGTAGACGGCGTCGGGCTTGAAGTCTTTGCTGTTCCTGAGACTTCTTGAACAGGGGGCAAGCTCTACCTCAAGCCCTTGGAGACACTCACAAAGTAGATTGCAGAAAGTTCAGTCCAGTCCTTTCACTGCCCAGGACAGAAGCAGCCACTGCAGGCCAACACAGCAAAGCACACAGCAAAGTGGTAGTTCCTCCTCACAGCTTCTCTAGCTCTTCTTCTTGGCAGTCTTCTTGATCCAAAAGAGTTCCAATTTTCTGGGGTTTGGGTCCCCCTTTTTATCCTCAATTTCTCTTTGTTCTCTGAACGCAGAGAGGCCTATGCCTAGTCCAAACCAGTTCTGGTCAGTCCTGGAGCACTTTGTTGACAAGTCTCCTTCTTTCCTTTTCACAGTGCAGGACAGGGACATCAGACGCACCACAGGAGGTGGAGCCAGCATTGTGGAGGGAAGGCCCAGCCCTAGTCAGGTCCCAGATGCATCTCCTCCCACCCATCTACATGTAGATCTTGCTATTCAGCCCTGTGCTGACTCACCCTGTCTCCTGGCATCCCCCAGCCCCTGTCACTCACACTCCAGACAAGGAATACACAACCTAGCAGAGGCAGGCTTGGATGGTTTAGACAAGAAAATACCCACTTTCTAAAAGTGGTATTTTCAAACACAGAATGTTAAAACCAACTTCACTAAAAGATGCATTTTATCATTCTGAGTCCAGGCATACTAAACTCGAATTTCTACCATGTTCCCTGGGTCAGTTAGGATTATAAGCTGTAATAATCAAAACTGCCCATTCTGGCCTATGGGGAACAGGTAGCCTTGCAATAGTGAAAAACGAAATAGGCTGTAATTCACTATCAGGACATGCCACACACACCAGGGCATGTCCTACCTTTCACATACAATGCACCCTGCCCTCAGGGGTACCTTGGGCCTACCTTAGGGGTGACTAACATGTAGAAAAGGGAAGGTTTAGGGACTTGCAAGTGTGTGCACTTGCCAAGTCGACTATGGCAGCCCCAGGCTGCACGCAGGCTCTGCAATGGCAGGCCAGAGTTACACTTTACGGGCTGTTTGCGTGGGTGGCACAATCCAGTGCTGCAGCCCACCAACAGCATTTGATCTATAGGCCCTGGCACTCTCAGTGCACTTTACAAGGGACTGACACATAAATCAAATAGGCCAATCATGGAAACACCAATCCATAACACATTTTATACAGGGGCACTTGCACTTTCCCACTGGACAGCAGTGAGGAAAGTGCACAGAATCATTACACCAGCAAAAACATAGTCAAAACCAGGAGGTCAGAAAGCAAAAAGTCAGGGGAAACACGCCAAAAGATGCCAAGTCTAACAGACCCTAGGCAGAGTTAGGGTCTGAGTGGACTGTGAGCCAGGACGGCAGCTGAAGCCTTTGGAGAATTGTGGTTTGTGGCTGTGGTCTGCTGGAGAGTACCGGGCCCCCTGGAACTGTTTGCAAATGAGTGTTGGACCGCTGAGGGCCTGATGAGTCCTGAGGTCATGGCCATCTGCTCTCTGGGACCCGGCAAAGTAACGCTGTGGGGAATACCCACAAGTCAAAAAAGCAACAAATATGTTAGGGTCATCTATACTGCAGGATCCCTGGGGGGGAGGACACTTCTGCCTCCCACATTTACTTCAAAGATGCTTAGGACATCGAACCCACGCAGGCGACCCCCTGCCCACCCTGGGTGCAATGTCCCGGAAACACAACTAGAAGGTTAACATACAGCCTGCTCTAACGCACTAATTAATACAGAATCACCACACTCACGCAGTTCCTCCAGACTGCCCCTAGCTTGGCTTATCTATCACCTGAGCCCCGGTGGGCATGCCTGGGCCCAGAGACTGAGTGGATCAGTGTTAGAGGCACAGTCGGTTCTTCTTATCCAGTGCATGAGTTGTATCTCCACAGAATTATCAGGCAATTGCCACAAGTGGACATAGCTGCTTTTCATTTGGGACAATTGATAAGTGGAGGCAGTGTGCACCGCCGAGAGGCCCATGCTGGTCACGGGCTACAAATCAAAGGGCATAGACATTACCAGATCCCTGGGACCATGATGGCTTCTAATAGAGGGAAGAAGGACACCACCATTGAACACATTTTCTCCAAGTCTGGCACAAAGTGCCTGGACACACTAACCATATCAGCACTTCCCTCCCAAACCAGAGACAGACAGCTGGGCTAAATGGGAGCACTAGCAAAGTTTCTCCCCAATATGTTCATTAAGGGGGGACTTTTCTAGGGGATGAGAGATGACTTCTCAGCACTGAGAGACGAGGTGCGCTCTGACACCCACACCCTTAAACAAGACGTTCAGGAGATAGGAGTTGGAGCCAATACTCTGGTGGAGGTTGTCTCACTCAAAGACCGCACATAGGATTTCCAAGCATATCTGGAGGATGATGAAAAATGATCACACACACAAAACATCAGAATTAAAGGCATTCCAAGGTCCAGCAGAGAGCGATAATCTGGTGGACTATGTAAAGAGACTCTTTAGGATGGTCCTCCTGAGTCTAAAAGAGGTGGATATCATCCAAGACTGCACCCATCAAATTCTTTCTCGTCTTACCCATACCAAGAAAATCCTGCATATCCTAACATGCTTATACTAAATCATGAGCCAGATTGAAATTGAAGAACACAAGGTGGCTCTGTTTCAGAACCTCTCATCTTAACCTTGCAAAAAAGCTAAACACTCCACCCAGTCACAGAATTCCTGGCAAGTAGAGATATTATCGCTCGGGCACCCCTTTCAGATTATCTTCACATGGGAATAGACGCTGCATCAGCCATGCCCTCTCTCGAAAGCATGCGTGATCCTTGGGCTCAATGATCAACAGCCATCGACTGCACTGGCTCAAGACAACAAAATGCTCACGATGAGACCTAGTAAATGGAGGAAAGCTTTGTCCATTAAACAAAGAGTGAAACCATCTGCAGACATGGCAGCGGCAGAGCGTCCGACAGTGATTGACCAGCTCAAAGAAGCCAATCGTGAACATGTGAAATGATCGCTGGTCAGAGAAATGAGTGAGCTGAGGTGAGACAGGGATGTCCTGAGCTTATAAGGATGAAGGGGTCGGACAGGGACACACAGAGGGATTTGGAACTAATGGGATGGACCCCTTACACAGGGCAGAGACCACAGTACCTTGGCCCATTGACCCTGTGGTGTTTGAGATTAGGGCTGAACATGATGGAGTTTATCTTATTTGTTACTGTTTTGAGTTTGTTATTTGGGTTGCGAAAGGGAGGGGGTGTTCTTCTGGAACCACTAGCATCAGAGATCAGTTATGTTCCACTGGGAGTAATGGGATACGGGTGGGTAAGACTAGGCACTGTATTGGGGACCTGGAATGCCATTGGAGGACCTGGCCCTGCACCACTACACAGGTCTCTAATGGCTACTGTTAAAATCCTGAGCCTCAATGTCAGGGGCCTCACGCTCCGACTCAGAGGGTGGCATTACTGTCATACCTTAGAGACACAGGTTGTTAAGTTTTCCTAGTGCAAGAGACCCATCTCCTTAAAATGACTGGCACAGGATGCCCTCTAAGTGACTTCCCCAGCAATACTACTCAAAACCCAAGAAGAAAGCAGGAGTGGCAGTTTTGCTAGCTGATGTGTTCAGAGGGTGAGTGAAGAGCATAACCGCTGACGTTAGCGGGAGGGTACTTGCATTGAGTTTGTCTCTAGGAGACTACTGATGGAGCAGGGTAATTGAAATTTTTTTAACCTCCTAATATTTACGTTAAATAAATTAACACACAAGTTCGTCTTAATGAATAACCAACAATGTATGTTACGTGTAAAGGGTTAAAGGTAACACGCTGTATATGTGCAAACTAATTTACTTACAATTGTTAACGTGGATAACGTAAGTCTGACCATTGCGCACTAATTAGAATAATAAATGCATGATTTGTGCTTGGAAATAAACTGTGTAAGTGGCAAAATTAAAGCATTGGTAAGTAAGGGATGGCTTTATATGTCGCTTTTGCTAGGTAATACCTAATTGGGGTACGTAGAATGACGGGAGGGAAACGAAAAGGCTTATATTCTTTATTCTTAACTATGTTTTGTTTATCTTTATAATAGTGCGCTTAGGCCTGTTGAGCAGCGATCTAAAATGGCCGCCGTAAGCTAGAGTACGCAGGCGCGAGAGGAGTTATGAAAGAAAGAAAGGCCGTGAACAAGAGAGATCATGTGATCATTCCAAAGCTTAGGATGGAAGCGTGGTCAAGGCTGAGATGACCTTAGCGCATAAACGTGTGCCAAAGCAAGACAGCGAAAAGCGTGAGAAGTCACAAGGAATAAATGAATGGACGATAAACGGACCGACTGAAAGTATCAGAAAAAGATACAGTTTGAAAACCATGAACTAAGGGAGAATGTCATGAACCCGTGTGAAACGACAAAAGTATAAGTTTGCCACAAGGAACTGGTTGAAACATTGATATTCGTAATGAAGTGTATACTGACCCGAATGGACCAATTAGAGAAGATCTCGCCATAAAGATGTAACATTTTCACTTAGTAAGCTAGAATTAGGGTATAAGAAGACCTACTCTTGGAGGGAGGGGGTTAGTTGCTGCTGTTGGTGGTTAGCTGCTTTTTGATGCTGTTGATTTCAACGCTGCCGTTTTTATGGACTGATGCTGCGGTTGCTGCTGCTATTTTATATTTTTTATTGAGCATAAGACGCTGCTATTTGAGAACCTTTATGGTTTTCAATAGATTTTTTCCAATTTAAAACTATTAGACTTTTATTCTTAAGATCCTAAAGGGAAAGGAACGAGAAGGCCTGTTATCCAGAACAGATAGATAGATCTTTCGGGAGTTCTTGCTGTGACGAACTTATTTTTCCATCTAATAGGTATGCATTGCAATTTCAATTTATTCTTATAATGATGCTAAATGTAATAACCTGAATAATAAATCTGAACTTATTCATGCTTCTAAAATTGATATAAACTTTATTATCTTTAAACCAATGAGTCAGTGGTTCTTTAGCTCAATGATACATGTAAATGTTTAAAGGTTTATAGTGATTGAGCTGGTCTTAATCACCATCAACTGATTCCTACTAGTTGGTCCATTGACCAATGAGCGGAATACCTTAGAGCTTGAGAAGTATTATGTCATTTTCATAAAAAGGTATCCCGTCTCCTTCCAGCATATCATTAAACTGTTTTTCTCCTAGGAAAGGACGGATGAGATCCAGGGAATATATGAGAGAGTGAATGTATATGCGGTGTTATGGGCCCCACCGTCATATGGATATAGTTGTGTTTGAGAGAGATAATTGTACCTGGACGTCCAAAAGTATCTAGGAGAAGAAATTTTATTGTTAGCGCTGGATCACTACTCATTCACGATAGCCTCAGTTTACGTCCCTAATACAGGTCAGGAGCAGTTCATTAGATTAGCGATCACACACATCTTATAAATACGTGACAAATATATGTAATATTTTAACCTGAATATTGAGAGGGGACAGGTCGGCCCATGGAGTGGGGAAACTGGCAGCGATCTCCTTAGAGAGGCGGGGCTGACTTCAAGAGGTGGGTTTACATGACACGTGGTGACAGTTACACACCACAAGCACCTACACAGCACAACTCTTGATGTCTGAGCGACAGCTTACTGTAAAATGAGCGTAACAGGTACACTGTGAGGACTGCTATCTCACTATCCCTCCAACAAATCAGCATGGAGAGGGTTGGGCCCCCACACACTCTGGGAAACACTTATGGTTACTATAGGGGGGAAACGTACCTCACTCGCAATGGCCAATAACAAAGAAAGAGCTGTCAAGTTTAGAGAACTGGAGGATCTGGTTAGAACATTAGAAAGGGAAAACTTGAGTACGGGGGTAGCTAAATCATGGCATACACTACAGATGTCCCACACCCAACTAAAGGCTTTAGACACTGACCGCGCTGAATGTGTGCTTCTCTGGATAATGCAGAAGTACCATAAGGGACGTCGTGGAGCTGTAAGGATTTTAGCCTGCAAAGTACAAGCCCAAGCAAACAGAAATCATATAAACGCCATACACCCTGACTGGGATGCTCTGCATAAATTGGATGAGAGGATTGCTGAGGCATTTCATATCTTCAACATCGTGAAGGAACTCTCCAACCCCAGCTCCAACACCAACGACATCCAGCCGTCGCGAGACCTGTGCGACTCACTGGCCACCTTCTTCCACCGCAAAATCGCCGACATCCACGACAGCTTCAACACCACGACCGCCCCGGCAACGACCGAGACCACTGCCCCCACAACCACCAACCGCCTGCTCTCCTGGACCAACATCAACGACGAGGACACCAGCGAGATCATGAACACCATCCACTCCGGTTCACCGCTAGACCCGTGCCCTCACCACATCTTCAATAAAGCCAGTACAGCCATCGCGCCCCATCTCCGGAAAATAATCAACATCTCCTTCGAGACAGCAACCTTCCCGGAAAGCTGGAAGCACGCCGAGATCACCGCCTTACTCAAGAAACCCAAGGCAGACCCCAAGGACCTCAAGAACTTCCGACCCATCTCTCTGCTCCCGTTCCCCGCGAAGGTCACCGAGAAAATCGTCAACAAACAACTGACCCGCTACCTCGAGGAGAACAACATCCTAGACCCTTCCCAGTCCGGCTTCCGCAGCAACCACAGCACCGAAACCGCCCTCATCGCCGCCACCGATGACATCAGGACCCTGCTAGACAACGGAGAAACAGCAGCCCTCATCCTCCTGGACCTATCAGCCGCCTTCGACACGGTCTGCCACCACACACTACGAACACGCCTTCATGACGCCGGGATCCAAGAGAAGGCCCTGGACTGGACCACATCCTTCCTTTCCGGCAGAACACAAAGCGTCCGCCTCGCCCCCTTCCGATCCAAGGCCACCAAGATCATCTGTGGCGTACCCCAAGGCTCCTCCCTCAGCCCAACGCTGTTCAACATCTACATGGCACCCTCGCCCACGTCGCCCGACAGCACAACCTCAACATCATCTCCTACGCCGACGACACCCAGCTGATCCTCTCCCTCACCAAAGACCCTCACACCGCCAAAGCCCACCTCCACGAAGGAATGAAGGCCGTCGCCGAATGGATGAGGACCAGCCGCCTGAAGCTGAACTCGGACAAGACGGAGGTCCTCATCCTTGGTTCCAACCCTTCAGCCTGGGACGACTCCTGGTGGCCAACATCACTGGGAACAGCCCCGCCACCCACCGACCACGCACGCAACCTAGGGGTCATCCTCGACCCCACCCTCTCCATGACTAAGCAGGTCAACGCCGTTTCCTCATCCTGCTTCAACATCCTCCGAATGCTCCGCAGGATCTTCAAGTGGATCCCCACCGAAACAAGAAAAACAGTCACCCAGGCCCTCGTCACCAGCAGGCTGGACTACGGAAACGCCCTCTACGCAGGAACGACGGCTAAGCTCCTGAGACGGCTGCAACACATCCAGAACGCCTCTGCACGTCTTATCCTCGACATCCCCCGACGCAGCCACATCACACCCCACCTGAGAGACCTGCACTGGCTCCCTGTCAACAAGAGGATAACCTTCAAGCTCCTCACCCACGCACACAAAGCACTCCACAACTCCGGACCAGCCTACCTCAACAGACGACTCAGCTTCTACACCCCCACCCGCCAGCTCCGCTCGACCAGCCTCGCCCTCGCCACAGTCCCCCGCATCCGGAAAACGACCGCCGGCGGCAGATCCTTCTCCCACCTCGCCGCCAAGACCTGGAACACCCTCCCCACCAACCTCCGACAGACCCAAGACCTACTGGCCTTCAGAAGACTCCTCAAGACCTGGCTCTTCGATCAGTAGCAGCACCACCCCCCTCTTCCCCCAGCGCCTTGAGACCCTCGCGGGTATGTAGTGCGCTTTATAAGTGGCATGATTGATTGATTGATTCTATTCTAAATTATATGCTGCAGGGGCAAAGACAGAATCACTAATAGATGGGTTAGCACTGCTGAAATTGAAGGATTCCCAATCTACTACCCTGGGGAAGTCAGGAGGAGTTAAGGAGCTAATTGTGGGATTCTCACAACGAAAAATACAGAAGTTCTATGGCCTGATGGGTAAACAGCAGCCATGGCCCATGCAGGTAAGAGCGGTGGGGCCGTGTGGGGGGGGATTTTGACGAACGATGACAAAGGAAAATTTATTATTTATTTAATTTTCCCTCATCATCGTCCGTCGAAATCCCCCCCACACGGCCCCACCGCTCTTACCTGCACGGGCTGTGGCTGGTATACAGCCCTGTTCTATAAGACGTTCTGCATCCACCCTTACACAACTATTCAATGCCATGGGTGTGACTGAAATAGCGACAAGAACAATGCATGAAGTGGCTATCACAATCACTCATATGCCTGGCAAGGATCCGCAACTCTGCCCTTGATATCTCCCGTTTTCCTAGCTCCATATTGATCCCAGACTGCTGATGCACATCCTGGCCTCACGCCTGGGTAACTATATGCACTTGCTACTGGAGCCGGGCCAGGCAGCTTCAACCCGGCATGCAAGTGCTCGGAGAATACCAAGAGGATCTTCCTCATATACAAGGTGAGGTCAGCAGAAAAAGAAGCGGTCCTCTTGGCAGTTGGCACCAAGAAGGAGTTTGACTGAGTACACTGGCCTTTTCTTAGAGTGGTATTAGGCCGAATGGGAGCGAACTCTAAATTTGTCTCATGGGACTTCAGTGGTTATCAGGACCCCTATGCCACAATCAGGGTGAATGTTGTGCTGACGTGCAAGCTTCTAGTGCTGCTCTCTGTCCCCAATCCTTTTTGAGCTCTACATGGAACCCCTTACCATAGCTATTAGAAAACAGAATTGGATGTACGACTTGTGCTGGGTCAAACAAAGCACAAACTGTGCTTGTATGCTGACAATGTTCTCTTGACATACGTAACCCAGAGACATCCCTTATAGTGTTTCTGGATGAGCTTCAACGCTTTTGAAAGGCCTCTGGGTTCAAAATCAACATTCACAAATCCCACCTCCTAAGCCTGGCTTTGCCTTCCGAGACAAGGGCAGGACCGCAGTCCAGCTCTTTCATCAGTGGGCAAAAGGTGGAATAACCTTTCGGGGCTGCACATAGCCCTCAAGGCTGTCAAAACTACTAAAGTCAGCTTTGAGAACCTGGTCCGTCAGCTGAAATTAGACTTACAGCCATGGTGTAATGCTGGCTTTTCCTGATTGGGGTGTATCACAGCAACCAAAATGATCACTTTGCTGAGATTCCTTTTTCGTGCACAGGCTATGCCATTGTTTTTTCCGAGAGGCACGCTGCACCTCATACAGCACATCTTTATTGACTTAATCTGGGCTGGGAAGCATCCCTGGATTGCAGCAAAACAAATGTTCTCCCTACTGAGGAGGTCTTGGTGTTTTATACCTTGCCTGTTACTACTGCTCTGCACAGCTCCGATATATAACGGAGTGGTGCAAGAGCAAAAACACTGGGCCTACATGGACCAATCCATAGCCAGCATACACATATGGAAAGCCCCTTGGTTACCCAGCAAATGCAACCCATGGGGCTTGGACACTTCCTCAATTACTCGGGCGACAATGCTAGCTTGGGACAAGGGTATACTCCTACAAGTCAAAAAGAGGGGGTTTGGGACCGGGAGCCGTTATTTAAATAGGTCCTGCATACAGGGCTCTTAGTTAACTGTACTACAAGGGGTATGCAGTTCCTAAGGGGACGGGGAAGACAGGTCTTTCTTCGTGATGCCCTCACACACCCCGAAGGATGTCATGCTTCATCATTGGGCTTTGCTCCTCATCGGGCCGGCGCTGCAATGCCCAATGGGCTCACCGTAAACGGGGCTCTTTGGCAGAGATCTTTTAGAAGAAGCCGTGGGGTGCGTGCGGGTGAGAGGGCAAGGGTAGTGCACGGGTGGTGGATATTAAAATAAGTCTGGAGCAGTCCTAGTCAAAAAAGTTTAATGTTTAAGGTAGTTCCAGCTTGGTTAAAGTATGTGGATGCCCTATGTGGATGCAATGTTCCTAGAGGGCTATCGCTGTGAGATGGGTCAACATGTTTCGTGCCTTTGTTGCTCCTAACGAGTCATGTGGCACTTCTTCAGGACCTATGTAAGCGTGGTGCACTACTAGAAGTCTGGTTCCAAAATTGTTGGGTGGTGACCAGACAACATAGAGTGGCGCCCTAGTAGACCTATACTGGGCGGCAGAGGAAGACCTGTGGGGGGGGGGAAACGGGAAAAGAGGACACAAGACAATGGCAATTAAAACCTGAATAAACAGGGGGTGTCTCTGTTGAGTTTAAGACCTAGCACATGGCTGTGTGGTGGTGTGATTAAACATGCACGAGTTAGCGAGTATAGGCGTCGTGGCGTGCAGGTAATAGTGCTTATGTGGTGATGATGGCCATAGTAGTGGCCAGTGCTTGCTACTTGTATCCTGCATTGTGTAGTATTGTACTGAGAAAAGGATGCCCAGGAGAATACGTACTTGGTTAGGTTGAGTTCCTGTGGAGACAGAGGAACCCTCTTTAGCCAATGTACGGTTTTTTCTTTAATTGTATGTCTGATTCCGCAGGCTGTGCGGCCGGGAGTGGTCCCAAGTACACGGATAGGCACTTTTAGTGGCAGCACTTGCGATCGTGTGCTGCCAAAGACATGCGCCTAGTTAAAACGGTGCTTAACCACGTGGTGCAAACATGCACGAACCTGTGTCACGTGGGTGAATGCTTGCTGGCAAATGCTGAGAGAAGCAACCAATTATTTACACGTAATGTGGCACCACCGAATCACAGTAGCTAAACATGAATGCTTGCTGGCTAATGCTGGCCAGTGCTGAGAAACCAACAACTTATTTACACATAGTAAGGCACCACAGAATCGCGTATTTGCCGGTGCACCGAAAGGGAATAGGGGCGTGGTGAGAACTAGAGACAATTTGTTGTACGGACTGATCCAGTCAAAGCATGCACTCCCCAACACAATATACAAATGCATACTTATGTGGTTATCTGCTTTGTGGCAGGGATGACCGCCTCGCTGTTAGTAATACCGGAGAAGGGGGATCGCTCGGTAACGCTACTCACCCTCAGTATAGAGGTCTACGGCCTGACGGGGGAAGTAACAGAGCACGTTGTTGCTCTGAAGCTGAAACAAGGAAAGACGATTCCGGTTTACAACATGGTTAGTTACAAAGCTTACCGGAAAGTTCCACACTGGCTGCAGCGTTGTATACTCACGGCTGGGTAGACGGCAACTAGCTGTGATCCTACCTCGCTCTGGGCCCGTGACTGCTTCTTCCGGGTCTGCGTATTTGAGCCCAAGTGTGACTGAAAAAGCTGGAGCGCTAATCGAGCGGCCATATTGGTTGTGGTGGAAACCTCATTGGAACTAGGGTGTGTTATAGGACTGAAACACTAACCTTGCCTGCCATGTTGGTAGTGGTGGTAAAACTTTATTGAGTTTATGTGATGCAACAAGTAGTTTCAGTGCAAAGCGGTGATGTAATCGCCATTGTAATTATGCCGAGGGAGTGCCTGGTAGTAGTAGTGGCGCTGGTGGCAGCCGTCCCTTGGTCATGTATATAGTGAGTAACTCAGCAGTTACCGGTGCAACAAGTAGTTGCGGGGTGATCGCCATTAGTAATTCATCGGGCGTAGTGGCTGAAATGGCACAAAGGCCCCCTGATGAGTTCTTGATCAGTGTACGGGGGGCTGGTCTAATGCCAAGTTAATTGTGATGCCTATGAGTGGGGGCTTAACAGAACTATTTCAGCTAGCTGGTCAGTGGCTATGGGATATATTCAGTTCTGGTTCTATGGTGGGTAATCATCTTGGGGTCTGTGTGGCTATGTCATGTGTAGCCAGGTACATGATAGCTTAGTCACGGATGGGGCGTGGATGGAAGTGGCCCTATATTCTGCGTATTATCGATTTAAATCTACCCAGGGGATGTCGTCCTTGAGCCCCATGATATGGGAAGACAGTTTGAACACCCAGAGTTCTTCTTTTCTGAAGAGTGCTTCTTTAGTGATGTTTTTGCATGATTCCAAAATGGTCCAACTGAGATCGTTGGGTGTGTGTTGTGCTTCTGCATAGTGAGTACACATCTTGGTGTTGTTTTTTTTACACCTGATATTACTCCTATGTTCACCAATCCTTGTTTTCACCGGCCGGGTTGTCATGCCAATATCCATGTATCCTTCAGTGCGATGGATCCATCGCACTGACGGATACATGGATATGGAAACAAAACAAACACACTAATTGCAACACTAGCAATTGTGTGTATCTGATTACATGTCCCTGCCGACGCCAGTACATTGGCATGACAACCCGGCCGGTGAAAACAAGGATTGGTGAACATAGGAGTAATATCAGGTGTAAAAAATCAACACCAAGATGTGTACTCACTATGCAGAAGCACAACACACACCCAACGATCTCAGTTGGACCATTTTGGAATCATGCAAAAACATCACTAAAGAAGCACTCTTCAGAAAAGAAGAACGCTGGGTGTTTAAACTGTCTTCCCATATCATGGGGCTCAATGACGACATCCCTTGGGTAGATTTAAATTGATAATAGGCAGAATATAGGGCCACTTCCATCCACGCCCCATCCGTGACTAAGCTATCATGTACCTGGCTACACATGACATAGCCACACAGACCCCAAGATGATTACCCACCATAGAACCAGAACTGAATATATCCCATAGCCACTGACCAGCTAGCTGAAATAGTTCTGTTAAGCCCCCACTCATAGGCATCACAATTAACTTGGCATTAGACCAGCCCCCCGTACACTGATCAAGCACTCATCAGGGGGCCTTTGTGCTGTTTCAGCCACTACGCCCGATGAATTACTAATGGCGATCACCCCGCAACTACTGGTTGCACCGGTAACTGCTGAATTACTCACTATATACATGACCAAGGGACAGCTGCCACCAGCGCCACTACTACTACCAGGCACTCCCCCTCGGCATAATTACAATGGCGATTACATCACCGCTTTTGCACTGAAACTACTTGTTGCATCACATAAACTCAATAAAGTTTTACCACCACTACCAACATGGCAGGCAAGGTTAGTGTTTCAGTCCTATAACACACCCTAGTTCCAATGAGGTTTCCACCACAACCAATATGGCCGCTCGATTAGCGCTCCAGCTTTTTCAGTCACACTTGGGCTCAAATACGCAGACCCGGAAGAAGCAGTCACGGGGCCCAGAGCGAGGGTAGGATCACAGCTTGTTGCCGTCTACCCAGCCGTGAGTATACAACGCTGCAGCCAGTGTGGAACTTTCCGGTAAGCTTTGTAACTAACCATGTTGTAAACCGGAATCGTCTTTCCTTGTTTCAGCTTCAGAGCAACAACGTGCTCTGTTACTTCCCCCGTCATGCCGTAGACCTCTATACTGAGGGTGAGTAGCGTTACCGAGCGATCCCCCTTCTCAGGTATTATTAACAGCGAGGCGGTCATCCCTGCCACAAAGCAGATAACCACATAAGTATGCATTTGTATATTGTGTTGGGGAGTGCATGCTTTGACTGGATCAGTCTGTACAACAAATTGTCTCTAGTTCTCCCCCTATTCCCTTTCGGTGCACCGGCAAATACGCGATTCTGTGGTACCTTACTATGTGTAAATAAGTTGTTGGTTTCTCAGCACTGGCCAGCATTAGCCAGCAAGCATTCATGTTTAGCTACTGTGATTCGGCGGTGCCACATTACGTGTAAATAATTGGTTGCTTCTCTCAGCATTTGCCAGCAAGCATTCACCCACGTGACACAGGTTCGTGCATGTTTGCACCACGTGGTTAAGCACCGTTTTAACTAGGCACATGTCTTTGGCAGCACACGATCGCAAGTGCTGCCACTAAAAGTGCCTATCCGTGTACTTGGGACCACTCCCGGCCGCACAGCCTGCGGAATCAGACATACAATTAAAGAAAAAACCGTACATTGGCTAAAGAGGGTTCCTCTGTCTCCACAGGAACTCAACCTAACCAAGTACGTATTCTCCTGGGCATCCTTTTCTCCGTACAATACTACACGACGCAGGATACAAGTAGCAAGCACTGGCCACTACTATGGCCATCATCACCACATAAGCACTATTACCTGCACGCCACAACGCCTATACTCGCTAACTCATGCATGTTTAATCACACCACCACACAGCCATGTGCTAGGTCTTAAACTCAACAGAGACACCCCCTGTTTATTCAGGTTTTAATTGCCATTGTCTTGTCTCCTCTTTTCCCGTTTTTCCCCCCCTACAGGTCTTCCTCTGCCGCCCAGTATAGGTCTACTAGGGCGCCACCCTATGTTGTCTGGTCACTACCCAACAATTTTGGAACCAGACTTCTAGTAGTGCACCACGCTTTTACATAGGTCCTGAAGAAGTGCCACACGACTCGTTAGGAGCAACAAAGGCACGAAACATGTTGACCCATCTCACAGCGATAGCCCTCTAGGAACATTGCATCCACATAGGGCATCCACATACTTTTAACCAAGCTGGAACTACCTTAAACATTAAACTTTTTTGACTAGGACTGCTCCAGACTTATTTTAATATCCACCACCCGTGCACTACCCTTGCCCTCTCACCCGCACGCACCCCACGGCTTCTTCTAAAAGATCTCTGCCAAAGAGCCCCGTTTACAGTGAGCCCGTCGGGCATTGCAGCGCCGGCCCGACGAGGAGCAAAGCCCAATGATGAAGCATGACATCCTTCAGGGTGTGTGAGGGCATCACAAAGAAAGACCTGTCTTCCCCGTCCCCTTAGGAACTGCATACCCCTTGTAGTACAGTATACTCCTACAAGGTCTGGTAACCATTCCCTCCCCGAAAATTCCTATAATTAGCAACCCTTTCCTCCGAGTCTCAAAGAGGAAGACTTTGCAGAGTGGGAGAAGGCAATCTGTAAAACAAATTGGGGCCATGTATGATGTTGAAGGTCTTGAATCCTTTGACGAGGTCAAAAGTGAATATGGGGTGCTGGAGTTGGAGCGATGTGATGCCAGTATTATCAAGTGAGGCACTGGGTTACCCATCCAGCAGTAAGAGCAGCTGCTAGCCACCCCCACGCCCATTTGAAAAGTGGCTCATCACTAAATCTGGGGATCAACACCTTCTTTCGGAGCTATACAGGCTCCTCCTCCATACAAAATCTCCTGGCCAGCAGAGATTGCAAGCAAAGGAAGTTGGGAAGAACATTGGAAGCACATGAATAGCGTGCACTCTTCTGTCACACTAAAATAACACATTACAGCGCTGCAGTTAAAGAGAAACCAATAAAAGTGGCATTTTATACTGGTACTATCCACCAAAGAGGTTGCATGTATGGAACCCTGCTAAAACCAAAGCTTGCTGGAGGGGGTGTAGGCTTACCCGGGCCGTGCTACATTTACAATAGCATTGCACAAACTAAATATTGTAACGAGGTTCTGAATGATATAGTAAGCATTTTTCACAGTAAAATCCTACGACTCCTGGTTTACATAGCTTTGGGGTTTGAATGACAAACTCACTTTCACTGTTCACTGAGGGGAAAGCTGGTAACGATACTCCTATGTTCAGCCAAGCAGGTGATACTGAGGGCACGGGGCTCCGAGAGGATCCCAAAACATACAGTGGCTGTACATAATTCGAAAAAATTTTAGGCATGGAAAACATCTCTATGGCGATTGAGCAAAAGTGGACAGACTTTGAAAATCATCAGAATCCATGTCTGAAATTGTTATCCACCGAATTCAAAGAATTGACCTGCCCTGTCAGACACAAATGATGTCTCTGACAGAAACAGCTGATTCATATTGTTTGTACAAGATAGGAGGGGCTGCTTCAACCAATCCTCTGTTACTGCCTTTCTTGAAACAGCTTATGGTGGACTGGGGCCGCTTCAGAGAAGTGGTTGGAAAGAATATTTTACTTACCAGTAATCTTCATTACCCCGATTAGGTGTTTTCTTCGTCCCAGTGCCAATCTTTGAGGTGTCCTGCCTACCCAACAGCCCATCAACATGTTCATTATATAACTAACAAAACTTTTAACAGTGTCATAGCCTGAAGTCCTACTTCTATGTCTAGTATTGGTATGATAAATAGCTCCTCCTCCAACACTTCTTGTTGGGGTAACCCTGTTGTAGTAACAAGTTATCAAACAATTGAGGGGCAACATCAGGAGGGAGGAAATTGAAACTGGGACAAGGAGTCCCCCCAATCAGGATAATGATGATTACTCCGGTTCATTACCCCCTATGAAGTCCTCCTCTTCCCAGTACTAAACTATAAGAATCTCACAAGAATAACAACTTACACTGCTGTTGGAATGCAGCAATACTTTATTCCTTTCAGCAATTACATGATTGTTGAAAATAGAACAGCTTTACCAAAATTCTCATGTATTGAGTCAGACAAATCCAATCGACGATGTTCAATGAAAGCGTGACTTGAGGACTGGGTGGCTGCCCTACATATGTCTAACAAGGGAAAACTCCCTGCTTCTGCCCAGGGAGTTAAGACCCCCCTCCTTGAACGACCCTGGATGTTGCTAGGAAGACTCTCACCCTCAACAGGATCAGCTTGAGTTATGGCATGACACATCCATCTAGTCAGGTAGCTTTCAACACTGCTTTCTCAGTGGCCACCAAACCATGAACCACAACCAGAGACTTCGAATCCCTAAATAGCCTGATATGATCTAGACCAACACTCAAAGTCCATTTAACACGTAAAGGAGATGAAACAGAACTGGAGGAGTCATCTTGGAAAATGGGACGGACCACCCCTTGAGACAAATGAAATTGAGTCAAGATCTTGGGAATTAATTTAGGGTCTAACCGTAAAGCCTTTGTCCAGAAAAAATCTTAAGTAAGGGTGAGAAATGGTAAGAGTGCCCAACTCGCCAACAATCAAACTGACAACCCACTGGGAATTCGATGTAGAAGAAAACCATCCCTAAGAAAATCTAAAATCTTAAAATCATCATTATTCGTTGCAGTCTCAGATCTCTCTGTACACCACCTAGCAAACACACTCCAATGCTTTTCATATGAATGTAGTGTGCTTTGTAGAAGACTGGATCTGCATAACAACCTGTTTAGAACATCCAAACCCTGTAATCCTAACCGTTTAACAGTCAAGTCATTAGACTGAGATGGCTGCACTGATGAATTGCGAGGCAAGGGAACTGCAATGGAGGAGGATCTATCGGGAGATGAAAAAACTTCCCTCTCGACATGTTGAGACGAATCAAGAAACAAGGTCGTCTCTGTCAGAATGCAGCCACTAGAATCACTCTGGCTCCCTCCGCTCTTCATTTTTTGTAACACCCTCTGTGGGAGGGTAATTTGAGAAAATGCATCTAATAACCCCTGAGGCCACTGGACTAGCATCGCATCCACTACCCATGTCTTATGTCCGAGGAGACTCCATCTCTGTACAAAACTCTGGACACATCGCATTGTCCTGCGAGGCACAAAGGTCTAACCCTGGGGTGCCGAACTTGAGAGATATCTGACTTGACTCATGAGCAGGCAGGTGAAAGTTGACCGATAACTGTAAATTGAGACTCAGACTATCTGGCCAATAGTTCAGCTTTCCCTTGATGTATACCATGTTCAAGACCCGGATACAACTCTCCACCCAAGCAAAAAGCTGAACTGTCAGTTGGTTGGGAGACTCTGCCTTCACCCCTCCCCCAACAGTTCAGATAGCACCTCGCCACCTGACTGTCCATTCTGACCAATACATTCTTGTGTGTCAGCTGGGCCTGAAAGAAAAAGAGAGCCTACAGTATTGCACATAACTCTCTCCCATGGAGACCATGGTGTATTATTTTCTTGTACCTCCAGGACAACCCTCATGCCCAAAGACTGGCATATATGGTCAATATCACTGGTGATGTATACTGAAGGAACACCCCCATCTTGAGATGATCTTCCTCCAACTACCATGACAGATCCTGGATACTGCTGGTGGTTACTGGAGTCCATTGCTCTTACTTATCTGAGCTCGGAGACCAATGATCCAGAATGTGATTGACCACAGGTTTTAAGTGAAAACGCGTCTATGGGATTATTGCTGTAGTTGCTGCTAGGAGCCCCTGAGTTCTGAGCCAAGAACTAGAAGTTGCCTGTTATTGGTTAAACAGCTTGCGCATGTGTACATTGGACATATTTGATCTGTCAAACCTGTCACCCGGCAGCAACACTGCACCCATAGCCGTGTCAAACAGGCTCTAATTAAATGTTTGACCTGCGATGAAACCAGTTGTGACTTCTAAAGGTTCAACAAGGATCCCAATTCTTGCAGCAATGTGGTCACTTAGGTCACAGCATCCTCTGCCTTGGAAAAAGAAGAAGAAGAAAGTAACCAGTCATCTAGATATGGAAAAACAGTAACACCTTTTAGTTGTAAAGAAGCCACAACAGGAGTTTGTAAAGATACATGGAGATGTCACCAATCCAAATGGGAGAGCTTAAAACTGGAAATGGTATCCACCCATGGCAAACCGTAGGAACTGCTTACTGTCCACATGCATCGGGACATGAAAATAGGTGTCCAGAAGTTCTAATGTCATAAAATAGTCTCCCATCATAATGAGATGAATGATGGATCGAAGAGTCACCCTCCTGAAGGATTCCACCAACATAAAGGAATTCAAAGCTTTGAAGTCTATTATTGGACGGTATCTCCCATCTGTTTGTGGCACCAAAAACAGAATGGAATAGAATCCTATAAGGCTTTGACTTGGTGAAACTGGAACTACTGTTCCTATGTCCAATAAGGCTTGAACTCCTGCCTAACAATGCAAGGCGTTTGATCTTGTCCCTTGGAACAGGCGTGTTCTTGATGACCAACCCTGGTCTGTCTCTGAATTCAATCCGATCAGGGGCGGTTCCTCCTCGAGGGCAGAGGAACGTCGCCCCATCTGCTGAGAGTGCAGCTGGTAAACACACATTAATAAAATGGTAATAAATACCATTTTATAATAATTTGTCCCAGACTCACGCTGGTAGTGCGAGGGCAGGGTCGGGCTGAGTGATTTCGCTATTACTGCATCCCCGCCAGTGCGCATGTTGGATTGGTCAGCTATCTACAGCCGGCCAATCTGACATATGCACTTCAGAGCCAGCAATCCCAATGCTGTAAAGCAGCCTAGGGATTACAGGCACAGGCCCCCAACCTCAAAATTAGCGCTGCGTTAGCCTGCTCCAACCAATACTGGACCTTGGTTGGATTCGCGCTGCACAAGGAGGGAAGTCCCTTCCCTTTCCTGCTGCAGTCACCAGAATCCCCCACGAGTAACAACTAGGAACAGCTGCCCACCACTGCCTGCTGCCGAGGATCTGTACTCAATCAAAACGTGAAGAGTCCTGTCATCGTCTTGCCGCGATGTCACTTAATACGGGCCAGCAAGTGCAACATATATGGTGAGTTTTTTAGGCATTGCGCCTTACCATATTTTAATGTTGTCAGCCGCCACTGAATCAGATAGCCATGTTGCACTACTGAAAGGACCCAGGAGTCGTTGATCATCTGAACCCATTGATGATGGAATTGTTTTAGCTGTCCTCCAACCATTTAGTCAATTTTGTTGGATGATGTCGTGTTGTCATGAGGTAGAGGGTTAGGATTTGTTGTAAAACGTAGCCCCCTGACTTCGGCCCCGTCCTCGAAATGTCCACTTTTCCTGGGGAGTAAGGGCTGACGTCTTGTGAAAGAAAGCTTGAGATACTTTGGAAATCTTGAAAGGCTTCACAATTTTCTTCTCCTCAGTGGCCTTTTGTACCAAATCATCCAACCAAAAAGGCAATTTATAAAGCAACGTCTTCTGGCTTGATTTTAACTTCCACGACTTAAGCCTCAATGTCTGCCGTCCAGTTATCGACGATCCAGCCACTGATGAAGATGCCTTCAAACCGATAAAGATAGTATCCGAAAGAAACTGGGTTAACATTTCCATCGTGTCTAATAAAGGGGTTGGATCATTATTAGTGTGTAAACATTTAGACAGAGTGTGAAAGTCCTTCAGTAAAACCTGAGTAGCATATACTGCATATGTATTGATCCTGGCAGCATAGTTAGAAGCCACATAGCACTGCATAAGAGAGACCTCCATCTTCTTATCTACAAGACCAGATAACGTAGAGTTCTCCGAAGCTAAGGAAGAAGCTGATGCCATAGACGCCTGAATCATGTTCACCTTTGGGGTTTGTGAGAAATTGTCCTCAAAGTCCTCCAATAAATATTTCTTGTTGAGAAATCTAGGAATAGACACCATGTGAACATCTGTCCATTCCTTAAGCATCATGGACTTTATTATTTTATGAAGAGGAAGAATATTTGACTCTGCTGTGTTTTAAAGCGCGAAAAATTCTTCAGTCTCTCGAGCATTTTCCCAGCCCAGCACCTCTCTAACATGCTTGAGGACCTCCCCCAACTGATTTGCCTGGATGTATCTTCCTTTGGGATCTTCATCCAAATCCACACCATCATCCGGTTTAGTCCTTTAGACTGAGGCTCTGTTAGAGCAGTATCAACTGCTTCTTTGATCAATGCTTGCAAATCCGATCTAGATATCTGCAACACCTGCTCAGCCTGAGCAGTCTGCACATTGTGCGTTTTTCTATAGCTTTCCTAGCTGCCATGTTTATACAGGACTATGGAACGTTGCTGTAGACACGCCTATTTCCTGTTTAAATACTTCTCCATGGCAATCAAGTCTGGTCTTGCGAGACTCAAGAACCAAGGAAAAGAAGGAGGGCTGCAGTAGGAGCTACTTATGATAGACATAGAAGTAAGACTTCAGTCTATGTCACTGTTAAACGTTTTGTTATTTATATAATGAACGTGTTGATGGGCTGTCAGGAAGGCAGGACGCCTCATAGTTTGGGACTGCGACCAGGAGGTAATGGGTCATTTAATCGGTTGATTTGTGTTTTTTATGTGACCCACCACCAAGTTGGATGTAGACGGGGATTGTTGCCTTCTTCTTAAAAAATTAATAAAACAAAGTTGATCATAAATATGTCTGGCTTGTAGAGTCAACAGAAGATGTGAAAAGTGTAATTCAGATGAATTAGTTACAGATTCTGCATAGCAAGAATTTTTCTTTGTGGGATGGGCAAGAAAATAGAAGTGCAGTTTCAAAACTTTAAAGCGTTATTTGAGTATTAAAACAGCCATCCAAACATCCGAAAACAAATTTAGGAAATATAAAACAAAACCCATATAAATGTTAGGAAATACCCGCCCTTGTAGTTTTTTTATAAATAAAGGAAATAATTGCCTAAAAAGGAATCTAAATTAAGATTGGGTTCTGTGAGAGATTTTCTGCCTATCTCCAAGGACAGAGTCAGAGGACCTAAACATCTGATGTAATGAGTTGAGAATTCTACAGTCTTATCTGTGTGCTAGATCTCATGTAATGAATAAAAAAGAATAATTTTAATCTTTAGGCGTATACTGTAGGCCGAGAAGGGTATAAATACTGATAAATAGTAGCGCGCTGTACGAATCAATTATCTGATCTCAGAAATATCTGCACATTTGTGGTTAGCTGTAAATAGCAACTTGGATGGAACTGATGCATCCAGTTGTGGCCAGCGACTCTCCGTAGACATAGCTGCCAAGTTTTTTAAATTGATTTTGTGTGCCATTTCTATAGTTTTAGTATAGGTATGAGTGACATTTTGCTGCCCAATGTGTGACACTTTGAGTGACACTTTCTCACGAATAAAACCAGTCAATGACGTCCCTATAAACAGATGAATATCAGAAATAACTCCCTTTTGAGCAATAAGAAGCTCCAAAAAGTAATTTAAACTGCTGCAGAACTCCTGAAATTCAAACTCACTAACCATGAAAAAAGGAGGAGAGCTCTGTATCTGACTGTCTTGTTGAACTAGTTATAAGGAAACATGCCAGACAGACCTACTTCATTCAGCCAGAATAGCCTTTCAAAGCTACACGCCTTTGGGGACGTTCTATAGTTTCCTTACAACAATGTAACCCCTGGTCTTCTACAGAACAAGATGATGCTTTATCCTTGAAGGAAAGGCTGCCAGGAAAGTAATTGGCAGTGATGAGAGTGTTTGCACTACAATGACAGTGATCTTTATTTTCTGCTGTCCCTGCCTTGTTATCAAGGGACATTGCAGCGCTCACTAGTCTGAAAGCACAACTACACTACCTGAGATCTTGACATCAGGGCACTTAATGGAATGAAAAAAGTGGGGGGGTCTATAAAAGTGGAGTAGCCTATGTAGTTAAAGGCGTGGCTTAAACACGTAAACTAAAAAACAAGTTACTTACCTGTACATTGTGGTTTTTCAGTATTGATATTCTTCAAATATTCACATTCTTGAATCTTCCCCAGGGGGTCACCGGGTGGGAGTCCCAAGGTAATTATAATAAGTAGTAAAGGGCAAAGCATTATACATAAGTCTCCCTATTCTCTGTTTTTACTGATTTCTACCAATAAATACAGATAGTAAAACATTTTATTTTCCTGCCTGTATTTATTTTTAAATGTGGATAAAAACGAAAATTGGGTTGCTCTCTACATGATTCTAAAGGCTTTCAGTCATGACTGCCAGGCCAATAGCTGTGCAGACTCTTATGCAAGGGTGTTAAAAAATGAAAGGAATTTTAGTAAAGAGGCTTAAAAAGCAGTAGATATGCATAAGGTTGGTCCTAAAGTGTGCATGCTTTCATATGAGTGCACTGATTTATCATCTGTGGGTATTCATATAATTGAAACCTCTCAGGTATTCAAGCATGAGTGCACATTTATTTGGTAAATAAATGTGGGAATATAGTAGTTTCATCTTTATTTTTTCACAAAACTAAAAATAAATATGGATAAATACAGATAAAATTGGCAAAAAATACAAATGGATAAATTCAGATGGAAATATCAAAAAAATAAATACCATAAAACTGGGAGCCCTAATTATACAGCAAAGCTTAAACAAGTGACATTGTTAACCAACTCACATCATTTTAGAAAGACCCAAACTTCAGCCAAATCAGAGAACAGCTCTGAATCATCCTTCCCCTCCAGGTCCACCATATCTCACATTTCTAAGCACGAGTGTAAAGGATATGTACAAGAGGTATCCAATGTGGTGAGCACCTTAAAGGGGAGATGGAATGGTCGCATGTGGATCTACAAAAGATATCAATACCAGAGAACCAAAGTGTACACGTAACCATGTAGAGGTGGGAAACATTAAATGTACAGAGTGTAAGCTTTCCACGTATAGAAAACAATAAAGGTAGCTCACCTCATTAAAATAAATGCCTAAGAACTGCTTGATCCACTGCCGCATCTTGATTCGTGGAGTCATCCAGACATCAGTGTCTAGTGAACGAATGTCTATTTGCCCATGTGTCGGCCCTGCATATGTCAGTCAATGAAATCCCAGCAAACGAGGCAGTAGAAGCTGCTACTCTTCTTGTAGAATGTCAGTCATATGTCAGTTAATCAAACCCCGGCAAACACAGCAGTAGAAGTTGCCACACTTCTTATAGAATGAGGACAACTTTAGCAGTCAGTGATCTTCGGGCTGTCTCATGACAAAAGGCTTTAGCTGCTGATACCCATCTGGCTATGCTACTTCATAATAAGGCCTGCCCCTTTTGTGGAGGTGCAAATGCATCCAGAGGTTGGTCAGAATGCCTGAAAGGTTTAGTCCTTTCAATAGAGAATTTTAGACACCTTTTAACGTCCAAAGTTTGAAGTACTCATTCTGCCTCATTGGAAGGGTTCTAGAAGTAGGTCTTTAAGACAATAGGTTCAATAAGATTAAAGTCTGTTGAAACCTTAGGGATGAAGTGGGGATCAGTTCTTAAAATAACCTTGGCTCTCCTAAATTGCAGGCATGGTTGTTGGATTGTAAAAGCCTTGATTTCACTAATCTTTCTGATCGACGTAAGGGCTAAGAGGAGAGCTATCTTCCATGAGAGATACTTCAGGTCAACCTTGTGCATATATTCCAAAGGTCCCTGCAATAATTGGGCAAGAACTGTGTTTAGCTGCTAACGAGTCTGTCTTTCTTTAATCCTAGGTTAAGCTCTAAATAGCACACAAGAATTATTTGATCAATCTGTCAAACCATAAAGATTTCTGATTTCAGGATCTCCTAAACCTAGATAACACCACAAGGTGAACTTTGACTGAACTATGTGAAAGTCCGGAACAAGCTAAACTCAGCAAACATGGCAATAATTGTGCAGCGGCCGTTAGAAAAAGGATGGCAATTGTTAGAAGAACACCAATTGCAGAATTGAGACTCATATGCAGAATTTTGCCTCAAATGATCTATTTGTAGAGTCAGCTCTCACTTTAGCTAAGATGTCTCTGCATGGTTGTGGGCTATTCAATAAATGGAACTCATTGAGTTAAATTGCAGGCGGCTACATTAAATGATTTCAGTGTTGGGTGAATCACTTGGCCATTGCTCATCAAAAGCATTACTGGGGCTGGTTGGAGTGGAATGTGTTTCTGTTCTGACATAAGAAGTTCAGTGTACCTGAACTGTCTCAGCCATGCTGGAGCTACTAGAATCATTCAACAGGCTCCCTTTTCATCTTGCTGGAGATCCAAGGAACCAGAGGCTGGGGTGGAAAGGCATAAGCAAATATTCCAATCTATGCAATCTGAAAGGCGTTCCCACAAACCCCCTTGAACTCTGATTGCATAGTATTGGCAATTTCAATTGACTGTGTAGCAAATAGATCCAAAGTTGGTTTCCCCTATGTGTGGAAAATCCTGGACAAGTGTATTTGGTTCAGCTCCCATTCATGGCATTGCCTAGAGGATCTCCTCAGATCGTCCATCCACGGTTGTCTGTGCTGTGCATGTGTTCTTCCTTAGAGGACATTTGGTTTTGCAAGCCCCAGTTCCAAAAGCCCGGAGCTTCCTTGGATAGGAGGTGTGATCTTGTTCCTCCCTGCTTGTTTTGGTAAAACATTGTGGTCCCATTGTCTGCACGAGCCAGAACTGCAGATCCTTTTATTCTTGTGTTATATTCCATATAGGTATCATAACATAGGCCCCGGTAATCTCATTACCCGCCACCTATATTCTCTCCCTACATTACACTTGTCACAGTTTACAGGGACTGACCTTTTACCTAGATATTATACTGCAGTCAGAACGCAGGTTTTCCCTAGTTCGAAATCTCATACATTATGCATGAGGATTCTTGGAAGCACAGCAGGACTACCAGCTCCTGTATAAAATCTATGTACAAAGGTCAGGCCCAACATCATCCTTAGGCCGACACAGTAATACAGCAAGGTAGGACCACTGGGGAGACCTATGGGTATATATACATCACATCTTGCTAAGACAGTTAGAGGAGACCGAGACTTCCCGGCCGTCACACTGACCAGAGACGCTGAGCTTCCTGCATGCACACACTCCAGCTCACAGTGGTCTAACATCCCTCGCGGGGTGTCTAGCTCGAGACCAGGACGGGGTCCCACAGTCTCACTTAAGGTAACGGAGTTGACTGGATCCTAGAGGAATTCTTGGCTTAACACCTACATACATGCTAGGTACACTTAGGTACATCTAGTTAGGGAGGCATCGTAGGAGTACGCATCTTTTATCATGTGTTTTATATACTCTAATGTATTCATGATTATGGTAAGATGGTAGAACTATACCATCCATTTACTTTTATAGTACTGTTCATCATTTATATCCTATACTGTCTAACGGTTGTTGCAGCACATCTATTCTACACCAGAATAACAACTGTTCAATAAATGCTTATTGAAAACGCCCAGTTTGTTTATTCTGTGTATCTCTCTGAGACAAACTAAGTAAGCACGAGTGACTCAGCGAAAAGTAGTATATTGTTTCCACGATCCTGGGGGATCAGGGTTGTCATGTTCTGAGGTTGCCAGAATCTATTCTCTCCCTGGTAAGAGGAGATTATAGTGGCACTGTGAGCTAGCTGATACAGACAGGCTAACATACCCGGTGGGGGTGCACGGAATCAGTCTGTTACCAGTCCCACAGTTTATGTTATCCAAACGCGCGGATCCTGTATAGGTCCTATAGGAACTACACGACACTTGGAAGGAAAGCTTGTAGCCCCAAACCAGCACTCTTAACTCTGAGAAGTTTAAGTGTCTCATATTTTCATAGGGTGACCACTTGCCGCCCACTTCTAGGTCCTGGAGGTGAGCTCCATATCCCTCCATGGACCCATCAGTTGTCATAACATAATGTGGTGAATTGTTGAGGAATGTTAGGACTGGGAATTTGTTGTGCTTTTCCATCCACCTGATCATGGCCATTTTCATCTACAGGGTTCTCTTGATGACATCGTCAAAGGATCCCAAGATATGCAATTTTAAATGTTTAGGTAAAAATAGTGCTTAACAGCGCAAAACTCCAACTGTGGTTATCTGGTACCACCAGACCATGACAAAGTCACAAGTTCAGGCCAACCATGATGGAGCGTGGGCTGGACACAGGGACCAGGTTAGGCCCTCTAAGAATTGTACCTTATGTCCTGGATGCGGGGTGTTGTGGCGGTTCCGAGGAGTGATGTGGGGTCCTGCATCGAGTTGTGGCATGCTGTGTCGGTACTGATGAGCAGCTGTGAGGGCTGAGTGGCCTGCATTGAGTTGCATCATACTGCATTGGTTCTAATGGGGAGCTGTGAGGGCTGTGATGCAAGATCCTGTGCCAAGTTGCATCGTGCTGAGTGGGTTACGATGAGGAGCTGCAAGGGCTGCATTTGGTTGCGTTGTGCTGCACCAGGTCTGATAGGGAACACAGCTAGGCTGGCAGAGCACCTTTTATCCTCACTTCCAAAGGTCCAGGACTGAGGAGGTGCAGAGTCAAGGGTGTTCGAGCCCTTGGAGTCCCTCTGGTGCTCCAGGGTTCAAGGTGCAGGTCCAGTCCTTCTTCCTCAGGCAGCAGGGCAGCAAAGCAGTCCTTCATGCAGCAGAGCAGCTGGGCAGTCCTTCTTGCAACAGAACAGTCTTTCCTCTGATTCTTCCACAGGTCCAGCAGTGATCTGAAGAGTTGGGTCCAATATTTGCTCACTTTGAAGTGGAAGAAGCATCTGGAGTTTTTCCCCTGCTGAGGAGTCTGGAATTTCCTGCCTCCCTGCTCTAATCCCAATCTGTCTGAGTGCAATAGGCTAGTGTTAAGTCCTTTCTGAGTGTGCTGGTCCAGTGACTTGGAAGTGCAAGTGTGGTAGGTGACAGCTCTGCCTCATTATTAAGCCAGGATGGTACATCCTGCCAATACCCAGACCCTCTATTGTGTGGCTGTCCGGGAGAAATACACAAAGGTCAACTGCCAACTACACCTGATCATGTGACCCAGGAAACGGGCAGCAAGCACCAAATAGTTAGGACTACAAAATACCAGCTTTTTAAAAGTGCCATTTTCAGAATTCTGACTTAAAATCTGACTTTACCATTAAAGAGGGTTTTAAATTACAATTCACTAGAGACCAAACTCCATATTCCTACCTGCTCCCAATCAAAGCGTTATCACTTATTAAATGTAATAAGGTAATCCAGTGTTAACCTATGGCAGAGGTAGGCCTTGCAGTAGTGAAAACAAATTTAAGTGTTTTTCACTACCAGGAGATGCAAAAGTAAAAAGTACATGTCCCACTTTTTAAATACACTGCACCCTACTTGAGAGGCTGTTTAGGGCCTACCCTAGGGGTGACTTATATGTATTAAAAAGTAAGGTTTAGCCTTGCAAAAAGTTTATTTTGTCAGGTCGATATGGCAGTTTAAAACTGCACACCCAGACTGCAATGGCAGGCCACTTGAGTGGGTAGCACAATTACTGCTGCGGGCCCACAAGTAGCATTTAATTTACAGGCCCTGGGTACATGCAGTACCCTTTTATAGGGACTTACTTACAAGTAAATTAAATGTGCCAATTGGGTGTAAACCAATTTTACAATGTTTAAAGGAAAAAGCACATATACTTTAGCACTGGTTAGCAAGTCCACAGAGTCCTAAAAACCAACAAAAAAGGTTTCAGAGAACAGGAGAGTGAAGGTAAAATGTTTGGGGATGACCCTGCAGAAAGGGGCAAGTTCAACACAGGCTTTTGTCGAATGGACTGCAGTCTGGGACATGAATGCTTTTATGTCCGTTTCTCCTCAGGTAAGCCGCAACTGAAGCCATGCATTTGGTAAAGATTTCAAAACGAAAGGCAGGACTTTGAATTGGTAGTGACATCCGGCCACCTGAATCTAAGATACCTTCTGTGTTTAAAATGGATGGGAATATGGAGGGCAAAGAATGTCCTATAATCTCCTGGGTTTAGCAACTGCAGTATATCCTGCAGAGTGACCATCCTGAATGACTGTTCGTTTTTGAGGTATTTGCTGAGATGTCTCAGATCCAACACTTGCCTCCACTTCCCAGATTTCTTCTTGAGGAGAAAAAAGTTGGAGTAGAAGCCTGTGTTTCAGTGGGCATGTGGACACTTTTCTATTGCTCCCTTGAGCATGAGTGATCAACTTTCTTCCTTTAACAAATGAAGGTGTTGATATGATCTTCAGCTAGGTAGATTCTGAGAAGGTTTTTTTTATAACTTCTAGAGTGTTTCCGTGCTGGATAACATATAACATGCAATGATCCGAAGAAATGGATCTCTAATTTTTGTAGAAGTTGGAAAGAGTTTTGTTCATACTCAAGGGCATTGCCAGGAAAGAGACGACCGGTGTCAAAGTATTGTCACCGTCTTCTGCAGGACTCATGTCCTCATCCAGTACCTGATGACTTAATTATGGAAGCTTATCTGAGTAAGCCGCAGCCAGCGGAGGTCAAAATTGCTGCATAAAGTGATAGCGATATCCTTGTTGGGAGTGGCTATAATGCTGAAATCTGGTGGATTGATAGCTCCCTCTGAAAAGGTAATGACATCTGCCTCTGGCTCCAAGAAATGGTTGGAAGGGGGCGTGGCCAGGCTACCGACCAATATGGCCGCGTAGTGCTGCAGCTCCGCCGTCCGACCCGACATCCTGGGTCCCATCCGCATCAAATATCCAGCCATCCTACCTGAGGACGACAGATTCGGAAGCTGCAAGATACCCCACCGCGAATGGAGGCACTGCGACCCTTGTAGCTGATGCAGGAGCCGTGTGAGAGCGAGCAGCATTTTGGAGGAGCGCAAGCTGAGGCCTGTATGCCGGTATCCAGAATTGACTAGTTGGCTGCACACTCCGGCTACCCTGGGAGAACCCGCCTTGTGGCCTGCAGTGGTGACGGGTGGACTGCTGGGGCAAGATAATACCGCGAGGACGAGCTCCCGCACCGCGTCTGCTGATTCCCGGACCCACAGGTAAGCTAGCTGCTTAGCTCCCAGAGGCCCCGCGGCGAGAGGGGCCACGGGTGAGCCTGGGGGCCGGTCACTCGACTGGCGGGACCGGTCTGTGTGAGTTGGGAGCCTGGCGGCGCGTGATTACTGGGGGGTGCGAGCCGCTGGAGTGACGCCGAAGGCCTGGGCCACACCGCAGTCGATTGCGCACTAGCCCTGGGGGAATTGGCTGCCAGGCGGTGTGTCGTACACAGCGGCCCCCGTAGACATTTTGAAGCACATAGCTGCGCGGGGGCCCAGCCCGCATTAACCTCAGCTTAGACACCGGGCCGGTGCGTGCCACGTGGTGGCACGGTAGAGATCCAGACTCCCCCGCTACTTACCACAAGACTCACCTACTGCGGGTGACGTGACTGGGAATTCCTCAGGGTCAGATATGAGGCAGCCAGCACAAAGTGGGGCAACGGGAGACCCTTAGTCATAACAGGAGGCGCAGAATACACGATTGGAAGGGTACTGTGCACCACCTCCTGAACCGGAGGTACAGCAACTGGGACCGCCACATTCCATTGCAACTGGGCGGTCATGGGACGGAAAGACCCTAAACACAGGGTTTTGCAGTTTACCGCACCAAGTGAAGCACAGTCTAACCCGGCCACAGAAATGGCGGAGGAGGGCGCGGAGGCAACCAGATCGGAGGAGTGCCCCTCTTGTCCAGACGCCTTAATGATGGAACTGAGGGCTGGATTCAAGGCTCTAGATGGACGCTTTGATTCTCTAGAAAAGCGCTTGGACACCATGGGGGCTAGGTTAGATGTGCATGAGCGGCGCTTGGACACAGTGGAAGGTAGAGTGTCGGATTTAGAGGACAGCGCCGCGCAATCTGTTAACCCCTTCGCTGCTAGGCCTTTTCCCCCCCCCCTGTGCTAAGCCTTTTTTTGGCTATTTGGGGTAGTTCGCGCTTAGGCCCCTGTAACTTTTTGACCACATGAGGTAACCACGCCACATTTGTGTCCTTTTTTCAAACATCATGGGGATTCTAAAGGTACCCAGGGTTTGTGGATTCCCCAGGAGGGGACCCAGAAATTAGCCAAAATACAGCTACATTTTGTTTTTTTGGGGAAAAATGGGAAAAAAGGGCTCCAGATGAAAGCGTCTGGTTTTTTCCCTGCAAATGGTATCAAAAAAGGGGTTGTGGTGCTGAAATCACCATCTTCCCAGATTTCGGGGACAAGCAGACTTTTGTCAGAAAACCAACATTTTTTACACAGTTTTGGCATTTTTCTGGGACATAGCCTATTTTTGCTATTTTTTGTGCTTTCAACCTCCTTCCAGTTAAGGGTAGAAATGGGTATGAAAGCAATAATGGATCCTGGAAAGCTATACGTTTTAGAAAATTAGACAAAATTCTGAATTCAGCAAGGGGTCATTTGTGTAGATCCTTCAAGGTTTCTTTATAGAAACTAACAGTTAAATATAGAAAAAATTGAAAAGTAGTTAAAAAAAACAGCTGTTTGTGTCAACGTTTTCACCTGTAACTTTTTCGAATTATGACAGCTGTTTGAAAGCAATATACCGTTACATCCGCTGGACCTTTCTGGTTGTGGGGATATATAGGACTTGTTGGTTCATTAAGAACTTGACGAACCCAGAGCCAATAACTGAGCAGCGACTTGCAATGATTTTTTATTTTAGACCGGGTATATAGCAATTAATCTGGGAAAATGTATACATGGAAAAATCGGTATGAAAGACACCTCTGTATTTCTGAAATGGGAACAAAATATAGAGTTTAGAAACAGTAGATATTTGCACATTTCCTAAATTAGGAATACCCATACTAGCATGAGAATTATAGGACATTTTTCAAAATGACTTCTTTTTTACACATTGTCTTTCATTTGGAAGGCAGAAATGCATCGAAAGTCAATAGGTAATAACAGTTGCTCTACAATTCTGTGTTACCCTAAGTCTCCCGATAAAAATGGTACCTCACTTGTGTGGGTAGGCTTAGTGCCCGCGACAGGAAACGGCCCAAAACGCAAGCTGGATACACCACATTTTCACAGTGAAAAATTACCCTTTTTTTGCAAAGTGCCTAGCTGTAGTTTTTGAACCCTAGCTCTGCCGGCACCTAGGGAAACCTAGCAAACCTATACATTTTTGAAAACTAGACACCGAGGGGAATCCAGGATGGGGTGACTTGACTGACTCTCACCAGGTTCTTTTACCCAGAATCCCTTGCAAACCTAAAAAATTGTCAAACAAAACATATTTCTGTGGTGCAAAGTTCTGGAATCTGCGTTGATCCACAAAATTCCACCCACCCCGCGTTCCCCAAAGTCTTCCAAGAAAAATGGTACCTCACTTGTGTGGGTAGGCCTAGTGCCCGCGACAGGAAACGGCCCAAAACGCAAGGTGGACACACCACATTTTCACAGTGAAAAATGACCCTTTTTTTGCAAAGTGCCTAGCTGTAGTTTTTTAACCCTAGCTCCGTCGGCACCTAGGGTAACCTAGCAAACCTGTACATTTTTGAAAACTAGACAGCCAGGGGAATCCAGGATGGGGTGACTTGACTTGTTCTCACCAGGTTCTGTTAACCAGAATCCCTTGCAAATCTAAAACATTCTAAAAAAAACCACATTTTCCTCACATTTCTGTAGTGCAAAGTTCTGGAATCTGCGTGGATCCACAAAATTCCACACACCCCGCGTTCCCCAAAGTCTTCCGAGAAAAATGGTACCTCACTTGTGTGGGTAGGCCTAGTGCCCGCGACAGGAAACGGCCCAAAACGCAAGGTGGACACACCACATTTTCACAGTGAAAAATGACCCTTTTTTTGCAAAGTGCCTAGCTGTAGTTTTTGAACCCTAGCTCCGCTGGCACCTAGGGAAACCTAGCAAACCTGTACATTTTTGAAAACTAGACACCCAGGGAAATCTAGGATGGGGTGACTTGACTGGCTCTCACCAGGTTCTATTACCCAGAATCCCTTGCAAACCTAAAAAATTGTCAAACAAAACACATTTTTCTCAAATTTCTGTGGTGCAAAGTTCTGAAATCTGCGTGGATCCACAAAATTCCACCCACCCCGCGTTCCCCAAAGTCTTCCGAGAAAAATGGTACCTCACGTGTGTGGGTAGGCCTAGTGCCCGCGACAGGAAACGGCCCAAAACGCAAGGTGGACACACCACATTTTCACAGTGAAAAATGACTCTTTTTTTCCAAAGTGCCTTGCTGTAGTTTTTGAACCCTAGCTCCGTCGGCACCTAGGGTAACCTAGCAAACCTGTACATTTTTGAAAACTAGACAGCCAGGGGAATCCAGGATGGGGTGACTTGACTTGCTCTCACCAGGTTCTGTTAACCAGAATCCCTTGCAAATCTAAAACATTCTCAAAAAAAACACATTTTCCTCACATTTCTGTGGTGCAAAGTTCTGGAATCTGCGTGGATCCACAAAATTCCACACACCCCGCGTTCCCCAAAGTCTTCCGAGAAAAATGGTACCTCACTTGTGTGGTAGGCCTAGTGCCCGCGACAGGAAACGGCCCAAAACGCAAGGTGGACACACCACATTTTCACAGTGAAAAATTACCCTTTTTTTGCAAAGTGCCTAGCTGTAGTTTTTGAACCCTAGCTCCGTCGGCACCTAGGGTAACCTAGCAAACCTATACATTTTTGAAAACTAGACACCCAGGGGAATCCAGGAGGGGGTGACTTGACTGGCTCTCACCAGGTTCTGTTACTCAGAATCCCTTGCAACCCTAAATAATTGTTAAAAAAAACACATTTTCCTCACATTTCTGTGGTGCAAAGTTCTGGAATCTGCGTGGATCCACAAATTTCCACCCACCCCGCGTTCCCCAAAGTCTTCTGAGAAAAATGGTACCTCACTTGTGTGGGTAGGCCTAGTGCCCGCGACAGGCAAGGGCCCAAAACGTACTGAGGCGACATCAAAATTGCCTATCACAAAACATCCTGGTTTTGCAAGGGGGGTCACATGGGTTTTTGGCCCCGTGCTCGGCGGCCAGCAAGGGAAACCTACCAAACCCACACATTTTTGAAAACTAGACACCCAGGGGAATCCACTATGGGGTGACTTGACTGACTCTCACCAGGTTCTTTTACCCAGAATCCCTTGCAAACCTAAAAAATTGTCAAACAAAACACATTTCTGTGGTGCAAAGTTCTGGAATCTGCGTTGATCCACAAAATTCCACCCACCCCGCGTTCCCCAAAGTCTTCCAAGAAAAATGGTACCTCACTTGTGTGGGTAGGCCCAGTGCCCGCGACAGGAAACGGCCCAAAACGCAAGGTGGACACACCACATTTTCACAGTGAAAAATGACCCTTTTTTTGCAAAGTGCCTAGCTGTAGTTTTTTAACCCTAGCTCCGCCGGCACCTAGGGAAACCTAGAAAACCTATACATTTTTGAAAACTAGACACCCAGGGGAATCCAGGATGGGGTGACTTGACTGGCTCTCACCAGGTTCTGTTACTCAGAATCCCTTGCAAACCTAAAAATTGTTTAAAAAACACATTTTCCTCACATTTCTGTGGTGCAAAGTTCTGGAATCTGCGTGGATCCACAAAATTCCACCCACCCCGCGTTCCCCAAAGTCTTCTGAGAAAAATGGTACCTCACTTGTGTGGGTAGGCCTAGTGCCCGCGACAGGAAACGGCCCAAAACGCAAGGTGAACACACCACATTTTCACAGTGAAAAATGACCCTTTTTTTGCAAAGTGCCTAGCTGTAGTTTTTGAACCCTAGCTCCGCCGGAACCTAGGGAAACCTAGCAAACCTAGACATTTTTGAAAACTAGACACCTAGGGGAATCCAGGATGGGGTGACTTGACTGGCTCTCACCAGGTTATGTTACCCAGAATCCCTTGCAAACCTAGGAAATTGTAAAAAAAAAAACACATTTTCCTCACATTTCTGTGGTGCAAAGTTCTGGAATCTGCGTGGATCCACAAAATTCCACCCACCCCGCGTTCCCCAAAGTCTTCCGAGAAAAATGGTACTTCAATTGTGTGGGTAGGCCTAGTGCCCGCGACAGGAAGCGGCCCAAAACGCAAGGTGGACACACCACATTTTCACAGTGAAAAATGACCCTTTTTTTGCAAAGTGCCTAGCTGTAGTTTTTGAACCCTAGCTCCGCCGGCACCTAGCGAAACCTAGCAAACCTATACATTTTTGAAAACTAGACACCCAGGGGAATCCAGGATGGGGTGACTCGACTGGCTCTCACCAGGTTCTGTAACCCAGAATCCCTTGCACACCTAATAAATTGTAAAAAAAAACAAATTTTCCTCACATTTCTGTGGTGCAAAGCTCTGGAATCTGCGTGTATCCACAAAATTCCACCCACCCCGCGTTCCCCAAAGTCTTCTGAGAAAAATGGTACCTCACTTGTGTGGGCAGGCCTAGTGCCCGTGACAGGAAACGGCCCAAAATGCAAGGTGGACACACCACATTTTCACAGTGATAAATGACCCTTTTTTTGCAAAGTGCCTAGCTGTAGTTTTTGAACCCTAGCTCTGCCGGCACCTAGGGAAACCTAGCAAACCTATATATTTTTGAAAACTAGACACCCAGAGGAATCCAGGATGGGGTGACTTGACTGGCTCTCACCAGGTTCTGTTACCCAGAATCCCTTGCAAACCTAAAAAATGGGGAAAAAAACACATTTTCAATCAATCAATCAATCAATCAATCACGGCATTTATAGAGCGCGCTACTCACCCGGGAGGGTCTCAAGGCGCTGGGGGAAGGGGTAAGTTACTGCTCGAACAGCCAGGTCTTGAGCTGCTTCCTGAAGGAGAGATGGTCCTGGGTTCGCCGAAGGTGAGTGGGGAGGGAGTTCCAGGTCTTGGCTGCCAGGTAGGAGAAGGATCTTCCTCCGGCGGTGGCTCTGCGGATGCGTGGTACGGTGGCGAGGGCGTGGCTGGTTGATCGTAGCTGGCGGGTGGGTGTGTAGAAGGTCATGCGGTCGTTGAGGTACTTGGGGCCCAGGTCGTGGAGGGCCTTGTGTGCGTGGGTGAGGAGTCTGAACGTGATTCTCTTGCTGACGGGGAGCCAGTGCAGGTCTTTCAGGTGTCCGGTGATGTGGCTGTGTCGGGGGATGTCCAGGATGAGTCGTGCGGAGGCGTTCTGGATGCGCTGGAGTCTTTTTGAAGTTTGGCTGTGGTTCCGGCGTAGAGGGTGTTCCCATAGTCCAGTCGGCTGGTGACGAGTGCCTGGGTGACGGTCTTCCTGGTTTCAGTGGGGATCCATCTGAAGATCTTGCGGAGCATGCGCAGGGTGTTGAAGCACGAAGATGAGACGGCGTTGACTTGTCTGGTCATCGACAGGGAGGAGTCCAGGATGAAGCCCAGGTTGCGTGCGTGGTCCGTTGGCTTGGGTGCGGTGCCCAGGGCCGGGGGCCACCAAGAGTCGTCCCAGGCGGAGGGTGATGAGCCCAGGATGAGGACTTCCGTCTTGTCTGAGTTCAGTTTAAGGCGGCTGTTCCTCATCCAGTCGGCGACGTCTCTCATCCCGTCGTGTAGGTTGGCTCTGGCGGTGGTGGGGTCGTTGGTGAGGAGAGGATCAGCTGGGTGTCGTCGGCGTAGGAGATGATGTTGAGGTTGTGTTGGCGTGCGATGGCTGCGAGGGGGCTCATGTAGACGTTGAAGAGGGTTGGACTCAGTGAAGATCCTTGTGGAACGCCGCAGATTACTTCGGTGGCCTCGGATCTGAACGGGGGGAGGCGGACTCTCTGGGTTCTTCCGGCGAGGAACGAGATGATCCATTCCAGTGCTTTCTCTCGGATTCCGATGTTGCTGAGGCGCTTCACTAGGGTGCGGTGGCAGACGGTGTCGAACGCCGCGGAGAGGTCCAAGAGGATGAGGGCTGCTGTTTCCCCGTTGTCGGTTAGGGTTCTGATGTCGTCGGTGGCTGCGATAAGGGCAGTCTCGGTGCTGTGGTTGGCCCGAAACCCGGACTGCGAGGGGTCGAGGGACCCATTCGTCTCGAGGAAGGCGGCAAGCTGTCTGTTGACAGTCTTCTCGATGACTTTGGCCGGAAACGGAAGGAGCGAGATGGGACGGTAGTTCTTGAGGTCGGTGGGGTCCGCCGTTGGTTTCTTCAGGAGGGCGGTAAGCTCGGCGTGCTTCCAGCTCTCCGGGAAGGTGGCGGTGTGGAAGGAGGAGTTGATGATGTCCCGGAGATGGGGTGCGATGGTGGCGTCGGCTTTGTTGAAGACGTGGTGTGGGCAGGGGTCGGTTGGTGATCCGGAGTGGATGGAGTTCATCGTGCGGGTGGTGTCTTCGGTGCTGATCGGGGTCCAGTTGCAGAGGGTGGTGGTGGCGGGCGTTGGTTCGGCGGTAGGGTGCGTGGTCTGTGCGTCAAAGCTGTTATGTATGTCGGTGATCTTGCGGTGGAAGAACGCGGCGAGTGAGTTGCAGAGGTCTTGCGAGGGGTGATGTCGTTGTTTCCGGCGCTGGGGTTGGAGAACTCTTTGACGATGCTGAAAAGTTCCTTGCTGTCGTGGGCGTTGTTGTCCAGTCGTTCTTTGAGTGCTGACTTCTTGGTGGCACGGATCAGCTGGTGGTGTTTGCGGGTGGCGTGCTTGAGGGCGGTCCTGTTGTCTGTGGTCTGGTCGAGTCGCCAGGCTTTCTCGAGAGTGCGGCAGTTCTTCTTGGATTCCTTGAGTTCGTTGGTGAACCAAGGGGTTTTCTTGCTTCCGGGTCTGCTGGGAGGGTTTTTAGTGGTGCGAGGTCGTCGGCGCAGGCGGTCAGCCACTTGGCGAGGTTGCTGGCTGCTTCGTTTGGGTCCGTTGTGTTGGTGGGTGTGTTCTGGCTGAGGGAGGCGGTGAGCTGCTCGGCGGTGATCTTGCTCCAGCTCCGGCGGGGAGCCTGTTGCGGGTGGTGGTGGGTCGCAGTCTTTCTGAAGCTGAAGTGGACGCAGCTGTGGTCGGTCCAGTGGAGTCCGGTGGCGTGGCTGAAGGAGATGTGTTTGCTGGAAGAGAAGACGGGGTCAAGCGTGTGGCCGGCGTAGTGGGTGGGTGTGTTCACCAGTTGCTTGAGTCCGAGGTTGGCGAGGTTGTCCAGCAGGGCGGTGGTGTTTCTGTCGTTGTTGTTCTCCAGGTGGAAGTTGAGGTCCCCTAGGAGGATGTAGTCGGCGGAGGGCATGGCGTGCGGGCTGATGAAGTCTGCGATGTCTTCGCTGAATAGTGTGCGTGGTCCCGGGGGTCTGTAGATGAGGGTGCCTCGGAGGGTGGTCTTGGGGTCAGTGTGTATCTGGAAGTGTAGGTGTTCGGCGGCGGTGAAGGTCTCGTCGGAGTTAGTCGAGATGCGGATGGTGTTCTTGTGTACGATGGCGATGCCTCCTCCCGTCTGGTTGACGCGGTCCCTCCGGGTGATCTTGTATCCGTCCGGGATGGCTATGGCGATGTCGGGCGCTGAGGAGGCGTTCATCCAGGTTTCGGTGAGGAAGGCGACGTCCGGTGCTGTTGCGTCGAGCAGGTCCCAGAGTTCCACGGCGTGCCTGTGGACGGAGCGGGTGTTCAACAGGATGCATTTCAGGTGGTTGCTGCTGGTGCTTGACTTGGCGGAGGTGGTGCACGTCCGGGGGCAGGTGAATCGGCAGGCTTGGCAGGTGAAGGGTCCGTGGGTGCGTCTCGGTGAGGCTCGGTAGCAGGCAGGGTTCCGGCTGGCATTAAGTGCGGTGAGGGTGGCGGCGTCGTAGGTCCGTCGAGTAGTGTTGCATCGGTGGGATCCAGGGGTCCTGGCGCTGGGCGCGGGCCAGGCGCGGACGGGCGCAGACGGGCTTACCTTTGGCGCACCTTCGGCGCTCCGTCGGTGCTCCCGCTGCGCGCGGCCGCTGCGCGGTCGCTCAGGGGGCGTCATAAGTAAGGAGCCTGGAGGGAGGAGCAGCTGGGTGGCGGGAGCGGGGCGGCGAATGGAATCACGGGGGGCGGGGCCGCAGGGAGGCAGTGGCGGGAAGTCCCAGGAGCAGCGGGCAGCGAGCGAAGGAATCTCCAGGCAGGAGGTGGCAAGGCAGGCAGGAGCGGCAGCAGTGAGTGGGGCGACCAAGTCCTGTGGAGGGCTGAGCGGTCACATTTCTGTGGTGCAAAGTTCTGGAATCTGCGAGGATCCACAAAATTCCACCCACCCCGCGTTCCCCAAAGTCTTCCGAGAAAAATGGTACCTCACTTGTGTGGGTAGGCCTAGTGCCCCGACAGGCAAGGGCCCAAAACGTACTGAGGTGACATCAAAATTGCCTATCACAAAACATCCTGGTTTTGCAAGGGGGCTCACATGGGTTTTTGGCCCCGTGCTCGGCGGCCAGCTAGGGAAACCTACCAAACCCACACATTTCTGAAAACTAGACAGCCAGAGGATTCCAGGGAGGTATGCAAACTTCAAATTTAGCTGAAAAAATCACTTTTTCCACACATTTTTGTGTGGGAAAGTTGTGGCATCACCGGGCTGACACAAATTTCCTACCACCCAGTGTTCCCCCGGGTCTCCCGATAAAAATGGTGCCTCACTCGTGTGGGAGGCCCAAGTACCCGCGACAGGCAAGGGCCCAAAACGTAGTGAGGCGACGTCAAAATTGCCTATCACAAAACAACCTGGTTTTGCAAGGGGTCACCTGGGTTTTTGGCCCCGTGCTCTGTGGCCAACTAGGGAAACCTACCAAACCCACACATTTCTGAAAACTAGACACCTGGGGGATTCCAGGGAGGTGTGGCTTGCGTGGCTCCCCCAACGTTTTCCTACCCAGAATCCCCTGCAAACCTCAAATTTAGCTGAAAAAATCACTTTTTCCACACATTTTTGTGTGGGAAAGTTGTGGCATCACCGGGCTGACACAAATTTCCTACCACCCAGTGTTCCCCCGGGTCTCCTGATAAAAATGGTGCCTCACTCGTGTGGGATGCCCAAGTACCTGCGACAGGCAAGGGACCAAAACGTAGTGAGGCGACGTCAAAATTGCCTATCACAAAACAACCTGATTTTGCAAGGGGGGTCACCTGGGTTTTTGGCCCCGTGCTCGGCGGCCAGCTAGGGAAACCTACCAAACCCACACATTTCTGAAAAGTAGACACCCGGGGGATTCCAGGGAGGTATGGCTTGCGTGGATCCCCCAACGTTTTCTTACCCAGAATCCACTGCAAACCTCAAATTTAGCTGAATAAATCACTTTTTCCACACATTTTTGTGTGGGAAAGTTGTGGCATCACCGGGATGACACAAATTTCCTACCACCCAGTGTTCCCCATTGACTCACAGCTCGTGAGCTGTAAAGCCACGACAAGGCACCAACCGCTTTACAGGCCATTCATACACCTTTCATACGTGGGACACATACAAAACCATTCACACCGCCAGCCGCGGGCCCAGCACATTACAACACTCACACCAGCAGACAGCGCCATTCAAGGGCCCATCACTTTCACACGCCCACATTCCTGACACAGCAACCACACCAGCTCACGGATTGCGTGGAGTGGCGTTTAGCTAGCAGTGTGTGTAGTGACCAGCAGCAAGTTACTACTCACACACTGCCAGCCAAGCGCCCGTCCACGCACACCGCCAGCCAAGCGCCAGTCCGCGCACACCGCCAGCCAAGCGCCAATCCACGCACACCTCCAGCCAAGTGCCAGTCCACTCACTGCCAGCCAAGCACCAGCCCACGCACACTGCCAGCCAAGCGCCAGTCCATGCACACCGCCTGCCAAGCGCCAATCCACGCACACCGCCAGCCAAGCGCCAATCCACGCACACCACCAGCCAAACGCCAATCCACGCACACCACCAGCCAAGCGCCAATCCACGCACACCGCCAGCCAAGTGCCAATCCACGCATACCGCCAGCCAAGTGCCAGTCCACTCACCGCCAGCCCAGTGCCAGTCCACGCACACCGCCAGCCAAGCGCCAGTCCGCGCACACCGCCAGCCAAGCGCCAATCCACGCACACCTCCAGCCAAGTGCCAGTCCACTCACTGCCAGCCAAGCACCAGCCCACGCACACTGCCAGCCAAGCGCCAGTCCATGCACACCGCCTGCCAAGCGCCAATCCACGCACACCGCCAGCCAAGCGCCAATCCACGCACACCACCAGCCAAACGCCAATCCACGCACACCACCAGCCAAGCGCCAATCCACGCACACCGCCAGCCAAGTGCCAATCCACGCATACCGCCAGCCAAGTGCCAGTCCACTCACCGCCAGCCCAGTGCCAGTCCACGCACACCTCCAACCAAGCGCCAGTCCACTCACCGCCAGCCAAGCACCAGTCCACGCACACCGCCAGCCAAGCGCCAGTCCACGCACACCGCCAGCCAGCGCCATTCAAGGGCCCATCACTTTCACACGCCCACATTCCTGACACAGCAACCACACCAGCTCACGGATTGCGTGGAGTGGCGTTTAGCTAGCAGTGTGTGTAGTGACCAGCAGCAAGTTACTACTCACACACTGCCAGCCAAGCGCCCGTCCACGCACACCGCCAGCCAAGCACCAGTATGCGCACACCGCCAGCCAACCGCCAGTCCACGCACACCGCCAGCCAAGCGCCAATTCACGCACACCTCCAGCCAAGTGCCAGTCCACTCACTGCCAGCCAAGCACCAGCCCACGCACACTGCCAGCCAAGCGCCAGTCCATGCACACTGCCTGCCAAGCGCCAATCCACGCACACCGCCAGCCAAGCGCCAATCCACGCACACCACCAGCCAAACGCCAATCCACGCACACCACCAGCCAAGCGCCGATCCACGCACACCGCCAGCCAAGTGCCAATCCACGCATACCGCCAGCCAAGTGCCAGTCCACTCACCGCCAGCCAAGCGCCAGTCCACGCACACCTCCAGCCAAGCGCCAGTCCACTCACCGCCAGCCAAGCACCAGTCCACGCACACCGCCAGCCAAGCGCCAGTCCACGCACACCGCCAGCCAGCGCCATTCAAGGGCCCATCACTTTCACACGCCCACATTCCTGACACAGCAACCACACCAGCTCACGGATTGCGTGGAGTGGCGTTTAGCTAGCAGTGTGTGTAGTGACCAGCAGCAAGTTACTACTCACACACTGCCAGCCAAGCGCCCGTCCACGCACACCGCCAGCCAAGCACCAGTCCGCGCACACCGCCAGCCAACCGCCAGTCCACGCACACCGCCAGCCAAGCGCCAATTCACGCACACCTCCAGCCAAGTGCCAGTCCACTCACTGCCAGCCAAGCACCAGCCCACGCACACTGCCAGCCAAGCGCCAGTCCATGCACACCGCCTGCCAAGCGCCAATCCACGCACACCGCCAGCCAAGCGCCAATCCACGCACACCACCAGCCAAACGCCAATCCACGCACACCACCAGCCAAGCGCCAATCCACGCACACCGCCAGCAAAGTGCCAATCCATGCATACCGCCAGCCAAGTGCCAGTCCACTCACCGCCAGCCAAGCGCCAGTCCACGCACACCACCAGCCAAGCGCCAATCCAGGCACACCTCCAGCCAAGCGCCAGTCCACTCACCGCCAGCCAAGCACCAGTCCATGCACACCGCCAGCCAAGCGCCAGTCCACGCACACCGCCAGCCAAGCGCCAATCCACGCACACCGCCAGCCAAGCGCCAATCCACGCACACCACCAGCCAAGTGCCAATCCACGCACACCACCAGCCAAGCGCCAATCCACGCACACCGCCAGCCAAGCGCCAATCCATGCACACCGCCAGCCAAGTGCCAGTCCACTCACCACCAGCCAAGCGCCAGTCCACGCACAGTCATAAAAAATTTTTAAACAAGAAAGAAAACACAAACTAATTGCAACTAAATACAAAACTATAACTACAAAAACAACAGCAGTAACTAAAGACATCATTCTATTGCCAAACGTTAAACTGAACAACTATATAAAACCATACAGACCAGGCCTTACACTGTTAGACTCACGGTTGCTCCCAAAATCTCTTTTGAGTGTGATACAATCTGAAACATGTGGGCACACACAGCCCAGGATTAGAAGGACAATCGGCACAGTGCATACGACTCTCCTTCCGCACACCTCTTCGCAAGCAGGCTCTACATCTCTTACAGGGATTGGTTTTTTTGGGCGTGGGAGGAATTAAATCAGGAAAGTGGCGATCTTTCAATCTAGCCACATCCTCCACCACTCCAACTCTAGGAACACTTGCCTGTTCCACAACAACAAGGCTGCCTATCACAGACTCCTGAAACTGAACATAAGTCAACTTTGACGCAGGAGAACACTCCTTGTACACAACAAAAGCATTGAAAGTTGCTAAATTGAAGAGATGGATGGCCAACTTCTTATACCAAATGTAAGCCTTACGAATAGCAGTGTAAGGTTCCAACCTCTGATCTACTCTATCAACACCACCCATGTGCTTATTGTAGTCTAAAATGCACACAGGTTTGCGCACTTCAGCAATCTGACCCCAAACAGCCACAGGTGAAGAACTCTCATCATGAATGGTAGTCAGCATGTACACATCCCTCCTGTCCACAAATTTCACAGCTAGTAGTTCATCACTACGCGAGGAACTGCACTGTCCCCTCTGAAGTTTTTTGCAAACAAGCTCTTTTGGATACCCTTTACGGTTAGAGCGGATTGTGCCACAAGCAAAAGTGTCCACTTTGAACAATTCCTTAAACAATTGCACAGCAGTGTAGAAGTTATCAAGGTACAAATGGTGGCCTCTGTTAAACAGTCCTCTAGCAAGATCCCACACAATTTTCTCTGAAACTCCAAAAGTGGACGGACAACCAGGGGGTCAATAGTGGAATCCCTACCAGTGTACACCCGGAAATTAAAGACATATCCTGTCCTACTCTCAGACAACATATACAGCTTAATTCCATAACGTGCCCTCTTGCTAGGAATGTACTGCCTAAAAACCAAACGGCCCTTGAACAGGACCAAAGACTCATCAATAGCTATTTCTTTCCCTGGAGTATAGATCTCTGAAAATCGATCTACAAAGTGATCAAGAACAGGCCGAATCTTAAAAAGACGGTCAGTCAGGGTGATCTCGTGGCAACGCCAAAGTATTATCAACAAAATGCAGCATCCGAAGCAAAAGTAAATACCGATCACGACTCATAATTGCAGGAAATATGGCCGTTGCCTTCAAGGGACTGGTAGACCAATATGAAGCCATGGACGGCTTCCTTATCAAGCCCATCAAAAAAGTCAAACCCAAAAACTTCTTCATCTCTTCCAGATTTGTGGGAGTCCACCGGGTAGCTCTAGAGTGGGGCCTAAGTCTGGCACTGTTGTCCCTCAAAAACTGTTCAGCATACAAATTAGTCTGCTCAACAATCTAAGCCAAAAATACATCATCCATAAACAAATGAAAAAACTGTGGGGCATATCAACAACGTGGGGCGATAATTATCACCCAGCGCGCCTAGCGCTGATTTCCCTAACGCCGGCTATCGCTGAATTAAATCGCTGAGTTAGCGCGTTATCATCAACGCATAACTCAAGGGCGATATATAATCCAGCGATAGCGGGTAAATCGCCGGTTTTGCAGGGAACACCGCTGGTTTTCCAGCGATGTTCCCTGCAAAATGGCGATATGCTTGATGATATGACCCTGTGGTCGTAACACATCAATCCACCTCCCATTGTCAACTTACAATAGTCAGGATTTTAGCAGACGTTAGTTTTCGGCGAAAACCGCGGTTTTCGCAAAAAACTAACCTCTGCTAAAATCCTGAGGGCCACCTTGTAAATATCGCGATGTGCATTTAGCGATAATTTACAAGGTAGTCCGTCAGGGGTACGCCCAGTGACGCCCACTTTGCATCTCATTAGAGATGCAAAGCGAGGCGTCAGCAAAACGGCTGATAACATGCGCTAATAGGGCGAAAAGATTATCTCCGCTTTTTTTGGCTTTAAAAGCCAAAAAAAGCGGAGATAAGGCCCTTGATAATATGCCCCTGAATAGGCAAAAATTTTCACAATCCACTCTACACCCTGCATCCACACTAAAGGCAGGCAACACCGGCTGCACCATGTTTGGATCAACCCAGAGTCCAGCACTTCCAGTAGGAAGCCTTGCAGCTTCAGGCTGCAATACCGATGTCTCTTGCTGCACCATCGGCACATCAGTGTCCCCCTCTAAAACAGGCACTTCATCTGCACTGAGAGTAGCTTCATCATCTGATGATTCCATGTGGAGAGAAAACTCACTGCCTGAATCTTCCCCTCCCTCCTCTCCCTCAGACACACTGTCAGTCTCATAATCCTTCTCAGAGGAAGATTCAAGAAGCATACCAACCACCTGCTGAGCAGTAATTCTACGGCTAGCCATACTGCTTACTAATAAAGGTAACTTGTCAAACAAGTCAACAACAACAAACCCTTTGTAAAAAAAGAAATAAACAAAATGTAGCTTTATCACAAATACCTATATACTCCAACACTATACCACTCACTTGCCAGAAGCAGCTAGACTCACCACCACCTACTCTGCACAGACACAGTAAGGATCAAGAATATCCCACTAAAAAAGAAAAAGAAAAGAAAATTACACATAAGACAATGCAAAACACATCACAAACAATTTCATGCTCAGAACACTAACAAATATGCTGCCATTATGACACCACTTACAAAAAAATTCATTCATGCATGACAATAATACTAATTTGGAGTAAACACACCAAAAATGTTTTTCTTCCCAAATAAATGCAATTACGCAAAACTGCAGAACAACCACTGCCGAAACCGAAAACAAGAATCAAAAGCAAAACACTAGAAAAAAAAGGAGAAAAAAACATTACAATCACATATGCAAATAATGCACCAGTCCACAAACAATCCACCAACCAAGCTAAGGGGCAGGTGGGCCTAACAGTATAAATAAAATATTCACCCCCGTAAAAGGGGAGCAATCCTTGTCCAAGAGGCCACTCCCCAACACCAAAATTTAAAAAACCCTGGTGTCTAGTGGCTTCTGCCCCCCTTGGGGGCAGATGGGCATAAAAACATACTGCTGATCTGCCACCCAAAGAGGGCAGAAGTGGCCCCAATCATTCTCCCATAAAGGGGAGTGACCCTGGCCCAAGGGGCCACTCCCCAACATAACAAAAAACAATCCCTGGTGGCCTAGTGGCCATATAAAAAACAAATCCGCCGATCTGCCCCTCAACGGCCAAATTAATGCTCCCCAAAGGGGAGCGACCCTTGCCCAAGGGGCCACTCCCAACAAATAAATCCCTGGTGGTATAGTGGGCCACTTTAATTTTAAGAAAATGTCGTGATCTGCCCCCTAGGGGGGCAGACACAGCCAAAACAAATTGCCCCCAAACAGGGGAGCGACCCTTGCCCAAGGGGCCGCTCCCCACAAACAGGTAATCAGTTTCATTTTTTTTTTAAAACAAATCCCTGGTGTCTAGTGGGCATTCCTGCTGCACGATCGCACGATCGTGCAGCAGGAATGCTCAAAAGAGGCATCAGGGGAAAGGAAAACCCTTTCCTTTCCCCTGATGCCTCTTTTTTAAAATCCCCCCCTCCCACGAGGAGAAACTCACCTCTCTGTTCTCCAACGCGCTGGAAGCAAATGGCTTCCAGCGCGTTGTGAATCCCTCACGCGCTGACGTCATTGATGACGCGGAAGGGGGGGCGGGGGGAGGCAGGGGAAGGGCTTCCCCTGCCAATCCCCGGTTGGGGCACGTGGATGGGCGGCCCACGGGGGGAGCGCCAGCGCTTCCCCCGTGGGTGGGTGCTAGGACGGCCGGGAGCCATCCTGAGCACACGCCCACCGTGTCTCAGGACGGCTCCCGGCCATCCTGAGCACGGAAGGGGTTAAACGCCTTGAAAGAGTGGAGAAAATCCTGAAGAGTGTCGCTATGAAAAGCGAAGACTTAGAAGCCAGGAGCAGGCGTAATAATGTGCGCATTCTTGGGGTCCCAGGGACCACAAGCACCGGTAGAATGGACACCTTTGTGGAATCACTCCTGACAGACCTGTTTGGTAGGGAATCCTTCACCACCACTTTTGTTGTAGAGCGGGCGCACCGCACAACTGGTCCTCGCCCTATCCCAGGCGCCCCACCGAGACCTATCTTGGCCTGACTATTTAATTTCCGAGGCAGGGACACAGCACTGCGACTTGCAAGGGAGAATGGTACCCTATCCTGGCAGAGTTCTACTATCACGCTGTTCCCGGATTTCACGGCCATGGTCCAAGAGGCAAGAAGGAAGTACACCGGCATGAAAGCCACTCTCCGAAACCTGGGCCTGAAGTATGGCATGATATACTCTACTCGCTTGCGTGTTGACGTAGCAGGGAAAACTCGTGTATTTGACACCCCCTCGGAAGTCCAAGAGTTCTGCTACAAGTACAAAGGAACTGAAGGCTCCCAACAGAAAACTCCGGCTGGTGCCTCCCCCCTCACAGTGGCTCAGTGGCCAGTGTGGAGCTATTCTCCACAGAATAAAGTTAATTGTTGCACCTTCGGTTCATTTTGTCAGAATTGTCCTGGGGTTTTTTTTTTTTTGTTGTTTTTTTCTTTTCTCTTGAACTTTGCTAATTAGTATATAATATATACTATGCTAATATATAATATACTAATATATAATATGCTGGAATTACATATGTCGTTGTTTTATTGATCTAATTATCCTAGCAAATTGGGGTGGGATGGCGAGGCGTTGCCACACCCCCTGTGTGTATCACGTTGATTGGATTATACTACTTTGAGTGTATGATGTTCTATTCTACCGCTCATCACGATTGGGGCCATCCATGGTACACTCTGTGTATTAGGCAACAGGGCATTTCCCTGCGGTTGTGGGTGCAGGGATGGGTGGGGGGTGGGGGTGGGGTTTGTTGGTTTATTTTGTCTACCATTCATATCTTGTTTACTACTCATTGTCGCAGTTGTACCATTGTTTCGCAGTGCACAGACAGTCCTAGTGCTAGGCCAGGCACATGACAACAGGGGTAATTTAGCCTTCCACTCCAGGTTAACGTTGATTACATGGAACGTCAGGGGATTAAATAATGCAAAGAAGAGTAAGCAAATTTTAAATTACCTGCAGCGCCACCAGGTTGATGTAGCATTTCTTCAAGAAACTCACCTGCCTAAATCAGCACAGACACATTTTGCCAAAGCATGGGGACCTCACAGATATTTCGCAAATTATAGTACGTATGCAAGAGGTACGGCTGTACTGATACACAAGCGCCTACCCTTTCAACTCAGCGTTCGATCCGACGAAGGGGGTAGGTATACAATGGTAGTGGGAAATCTTATGGGCAGACTAATAGCGTTTTTATGTGTGTATGCACCTAACACGGATGACCCAGAGTTCTTCCAGGACTTGCACACGCAGACCCTACAGTTGGACGCGGACTATGTCTGCATGGGCCGGGACTTTAACCTCTTGTTAGATCCCGCACGTGATAGCACATCGGACTCCCCAGCCACAAAACCTCATGCTCGGCGTGCGCTGTTGAGCCTATGTGATGAGCTCGGTCTGTTAGATGTATGGCGACATTGCCGACCAGGGGACAGCGCTTACACTCATTACTCTGCACAACACAACACATTGACAAGACTGGACTTTTGGCTGGTGTCCCTTAAATTGGTTGCCTGGTACGAAGATTCCCAGCACCTGCCTAGAACGCTGTCTGACCACTCCCCAGTTATAATGATACTTAAAATCCCACGCCCGGAGGGTACCGAAAGACAGTGAAGATTTCCCAGCCAGGCCTTACTTGACGAGGTCTTCCGTGCTGAATTGCAGGAGGCAATTGATGACAATTTTGAGTTGAATGTGGGGTCGGTCCAGTCCTGGGCCACGCTCTGGGAGGCATTTAAGGCCTATGCTAGGGGGGGTGTGCATTTCGAAGCATGCCGGGGTACTGAAAGACCTACGACGTACACTCACGAGTATCGAACAACAGCTAAGCTTATTAGACCAGGAACAGGCCAGAAACCCCAATCAGGCTGCAGATAATCGCCGTCTGGCGCTATTGTCGGAATTTAAGGAGGCTGCGGTGCGAGAGGCACACTTCTTGAGCAAGTACTCCATTGCACGTCGTTATGGAGAAGGGGAGAGACCAGGTCGCACATTGGCGCAACTCCTTAGGCCCCCTTCGGGGCGGGATCACAGGGTAAGATAATTACTGGCACCCCTGATATCCGGGACGAGTTCCTGGATTATTATTCCAGTTTGTACACGACGCGAGATAGACATAGTGAGGAGGCCCGGACTGCATATTTGGAAGAAATTGCATTGGTATGGCTGGATAAGGTAATGCAGCAGTTCCTAGCGGAACCGTTCTCCGCAGAGGAAATTATCAGCGCCATTGACGCCGTGAATGGTGCAACTGCCCCTGGCCTCAATGGCTTCACCGGACATTTCTACAAGGCCTACAAAAGCACCTTAGCTCTCTACCTTTTGGAGGTTTATAACGAAGCTCTTGAACGGCAAACGCTTCCCCCCACATTGCGGGAAGCCGTGATTATATTGCTCCCCAAGCCCGGTAAGGACCTGCTTCTTTGTGCGTCATACAGACCGCTATCCCTGTTAAATCTTGATTACAAGATCCTGGCAAAAATGCTAGTGCTTAGACTTGCACTACTGATGGATAAGATTATTTCACCCGCTCAATTGGGATTTGTCCGGCACTGGTGAACAGCCCTCAACCTCCGTATGCTATTTGCGGTCATTCACTAGTTAGCCCCGGAAGTGCCGGCCGCTGCTGTGTTACTAGACGCCGAAAAGGCATTTGACTCCCTGGAGTGGCCTTTTTTCCTCACGATCATGCAAAAGATGGGCATGCCAAGGGGGTTTGTCAATCTCACAGCACTACTATATAACTCGCCGACGGCTAGGCTTCGACTAAACAGTATGTTGTCTTCCCAGTTCCAGCTTTCCCGCGGCACTAGGCAGGGATGCCCTTTGTCTCCGCTCCTTTTTATTATAGCACTGGATCCCTTGGTTAGACATCTACAGGAAAGGCATTTACACAGGGGACTCAAATTCAATACTGGGCCCCTACTTTTCCCTCTATGCTGACGACATTGTACTGTTTGTGCGTCACCCCCAGGAGAATCTTGACCCGCTCATTAGAGAGGTTATTCATTTTGGGGGATTATCAGGACTGGGCATTAATTGGGGTAAATCAGAAATCTTCCCACTGACACCATCCACTGCTAGGTGGGAATATGCATTCCCCTTGACGTGGTGTGATGAGTCCACCAGATACTGGGGAATACAGCTCCATAGGGAGGTCGACCAGATTGTATTGCGGAATTACGGGCCTGCACTTAATACGCTGGAGCAACAGGTTGAACGATGGATAAAACTCCCCCTCTCGCTTGCTGGGAGAGCAGCTCTCATTAAAATGGTGGTACTCCCAAATTTTTTATACTTATTTCATAATATCCCCATCCCACTCCCTAACAGCTTCTTCCGCACAATACGGTCCCACTTGATAAGATTGGTATGGGGTTGCGGCAGAGCGAGAATTAGCTGGGACACGCTGACCCTGCCGTATGAGAGGGGTGGCCTGGGTGTTCCCAATTTCCACATTTATTATTTATTAGTGCAATGTAGTTTTGCGCACTCCTGGTACCACCCCAACGCAAGAATGCCCTACTCTAGACCGGAGGCTGACTTAGTGCTCCCTGCCTCACTCAGAATGATCCTGCCGGAGGGGTTCCATAGAGATCCCCGGGACATACAGACAGTATCCACCACCAGTTGAGCTTGGAAGAAACTGGCTAGAATGACTGGACATCATACTCTATACTCCTCAGACCTACCGGTAGTCAACAACCTATGGCTGCCCATTACAGGAGAAAAGCTCCTACAGCGTACACTCAGCACATACTCATTAGATAAGGTTGGGGATTTGTTTCCGGGAGGACATATTTTCTCCAGCACAGAGGAAGGCAGGTTTAGTGAAGCCTCCTTCATGGACCACTTTTATTCAGGAGACTCCGTAGTGCTCTGAGGGCACGAATAACTGAGTTCCCGCTAGGGTCCGTCTCCTTTCCACCGCTGACCCTATTGATCACAAATCAAGATGGCGCCCACCTCATATCCAAACTATATAGGGCCTCTATGGCATTAATTCCCAGCAGAGACGCCAAAATACGTGAGACCTGGGAACACGACCTAGGCCACCCAATAGAAGATAAACATTGGGCCTTCTGTTGTACCCAGACTAAGGAAGTCTCCTTGAACAGTAAACATAAACTAATCCATTTTAAATTCATATGGGGGCATATATGTCACCGGCAAAACTTCATTCCATAGACCCCTAGCGATCACACGTGTGCCCGAAATGTGGAGCACAGCAAGCAGACTTCGCCCACATGACCTGGACCTGCGTGAAAGTGGGGAGATATTGGAAGGCAGTGTATACAATATTGTCACACATGATACAACTTGATATTAACCCTCTGCCAGAGGTAGCCCTATTGGGGTATGTCCGTAATTTTCCAAAACAAGTGCGAAGATTCGTAGCCATTGCCTTGTTATTAGCTAAGCTAGAACTAGCATTACAGTGGGGTAATAGATTCATTCCAACAACCAAGGCCTGAATTAACAGTCTCATTTATTGTAATACCAACTGTGACCTATTTGCTACTACGACGCCACCGTCGTCAAGGCCCAAGGACATATGGGGCCCTTTAAAGAGCTATTTGCTCGAGGAGGGATCTGCCTCGACATCGCAGCCCCCTGACGGGATTGTCCCCACCGGGGTGGGTTGACCCACAGTGGCAACGCAAGTATGTATATAAGCTACACAAAGAGGGAGTAACCACAGCCATTTTACAATGATCCTTTCTGTTTATTGTGCTTAGTATGCGAAACACCCATGGTAAGATGTATATATGAGACATTGCTATTCATTATTGAAATTATTGTACTGCTGCATTGAGCAACTGCTACATATGTTTGTTAACTTAACATGCAAAATGGTAAATAAAGGTTTTTTTTAAAAAGAAATGGTTGGAACAGATGCTGCTGGAGCACTCCTAGGGACCTTGAAGTCTCTGTATTGACTTTGAATAATTGGAGAGCATTGTCCACCTGCTTCCCAAAAAGGACTTTACCATCAAAAAGCATGTCCAAAATGTCTGACTGCACCTCCGGCCTAAAAGAGGTTGACTTTTGAAAGCATTGGCATCTTAAAACTACCACTCCAGACATGTGCTTGAAACCTATTAAGGTACCTTCCATCATCATGTCAATGATTTCTGAAGACATCCTTTCTCCCTCTTGTAGTAAAGTCTTCGCCTCCTTTCTCTTGTCTTCTGGCAGAGAGTTGATGAATGTTCCCAAGTTTTACCACATCTGGCAGTAATATCTGCCCAGAATTGCTATGACATTAGAAGCTCTTATGGTCATAGTGGCCATGGCTGAAAAACGCTTCTCAATGTTATCCAACCTTCTTGTCTCCTTATCAGGTGATGCACAACATGGTGTGGTAGGATTCTTTGATTGTCTCTGAGCCGCTTGCATTATGACTGAACCCTTTTTCAGATGTCCTATTAAACAAGTTGGAGAATTCTTACGGGATTTGTATCCAGACGCGGTAACTTTAAGGCGCTCCGCCCATACATGGTTTATTATAGTAATTGATTCAACTGACTTCCTAGCTGTTTCCTTGAAGTAATTGAGGAAGCAGTCAGTTTGCTTTTTTGGCACTGGTAAGTCAAATCATTTAGCAGCTCTTTCCAGCAGGACCTGGAAACCCCCTATATCATCCGGTAGGGAACCAGCCACATGAGGCATTGGAGGGGCTGATAATGGTGTAACATAATTGCCCATTTGCTTCCTGTAGTAGTAATAGCCTGGGTATGAAATATTTCATCTTACTGTGGTTCATCCTCATCTCCTTCATCCCTGTAATCATCATGTATGGTAATTGGATCTAGTAGTCACAGTTGAGGTAGGATACCTTGCTGAGTAGCAGGATTCTTCTCTTGGGATAGGAATTGAGGACAATGCATGGACGCATCCGCTGAAGGTGCAGTTGTTTGATGCAGCTGTTGAGATAGATTTCCTCTCTCTGTAGTAGTCGTTTAGCATCTGGCAAAGCTCTGTTAGCAGATCCATAGCAATTTGCATCAAAGGCTCTTGAAAGGACTACTATTCAAAAGTATCATCATAAGGATACTCCGCTTGGAATTCTTCATAAGATCTTGCTCCAACCTGAATTCTTTTTTAAGGGAAAAATCTCCTTGTAAATAAGTTGTCCCTTCATGATCTATGTCATCAGTATCTTGACATTTGACAACCAGCTGCGACGATCTACATGCAGCCCCAAATGGACCATCATCTTCATCCGTACCTCCCATTTCCAGGAAATGGACAGTGGGTAAAGAGGACAACTTGCTTGGTGAAGTCTGATCTGCTCTCAATGTGCAATGTCATTCTTGTCATCGGGCCCATTGACTGTGCCGTCCTTGATGTCATATGCGAGGCACTGTGCTTGAAATACGTGTCCAGTTTAGCTGCTGTAGTTCTGGTAAAGGTGTAGTTGTTGGCGGTGTTAACATTGATAGTTTCATTGACAGAGCAGCCGTCGTCGATTTTAGCCTTGACAACGAGGATGTTGTAGACATCATGGTGATAGTTGTTGTCGATGTTGATGTCGTCGCCATTTGTTGTTGATGCATATTTTCTGTGTGGAGGATCTGTGGGGCACTCTGCCATCCTTGCAGAGGTCAAGGAGTTTTCAAGAGGTGTAGAGGGTTCTGACCTCATTTTCTGTGCTTTTGAAGACCCAGGAGGTGTGCAATGTCTTGACCTTGGTTGTTCAGGACTTTTTCTCAGTCCTCGACTTTTCTTTCTTCCAGGATAACTGCTTAGCAAGCTCCTCCCATGACTCTCTTTCTTGTCTTTTCCTCTTAATTTTTTTTTTATTGGAGTCGTTGATCCTTCTCCCTCATCTTCAGAGACTGGAGATTCAGTGCAATTCTTATTTTGCAGCCACAAGAGCAGCCTTTCCTCCCTATGCTTAAGGGTTTTGGCAGAAAAAGTCCAGCAATATTCTTAATTATTGTGCTTATATCCAAGACATAGGCAGTACAGACACTCTTTGTAAGGGTCTTCTGGAAAAAGCCTTAGCTTACCACAGGACTTACATGGTCAAATTAATCCTTTTTGGATCTTTCTGATGTGGTGAATCTTGTCAGAAAAATACAGGCAGGATGTTACCTTCTGTCTGATGGCAGTTGATATCCAACCAAAGGACAAATATTAGCAGAATTTCACCAGAACTGAGCAGAGCTCAGGGAGACTCCCTGCACCCGACATGCAGTTAGAAACCTGAGGTAAAGTGGCACTGGAGGAGAAGGATGATCCAGGAGCTGTTTTCTAATTGGCTGAAGTTTGGTTCTTTCTACAACAATGTGAATTGGTTAACAATGTCACTTGTTTAGGCTTTACTGTATAATGCTTTGCCTTGTACTACTTATTATAATTACCGTGGGACTCCCACCTCGATCATGGGGAAGATTTAAGCAAGTGAATCTATGAAAGGTTCAATACTAGAGACATTTCTGTAATTCCCATAGTGTGACAGCCGTCCAGTATTTTGGTTCCTCTCTGAGATTTCTATTATTGCATTTAGAATCTAGATATATAACACAAAAACTGGTATACACCTAAAACCAGCCAGAATTATTGCTTTGTAAATGGTTGTTAGCTGTTTAAGATAAATCTGTAACAACAATGATTTTGTTCCAAATATTATAAATATTTCAATTCTAAAATTGTGAGACTCTGAATCAAACGTTACTGAGCCCTCTCTAAGGAGTAGTGGTCTTGAGAGTGTCTCTTTCACTCCCGTTATGTTCACTGTATGTTAGACAAGTATCCCCTTTTTCTCTCCACATCTCATCCATCTGCATATCTTAAACCTCATCTCATTCATCTTCAGCACCATCTTTTCACTCTCTCCTAAATGCACTTCCTCTCATCTCCTTCACTTCAACACCTCCCAAACACACAACACACCCATTCACCAGCAAATATTGCACTTTCTTTTATCTTCATCTTGTCAATATTTGGACAACTATGTACCTCCTTTACACACATTTGCTCAGAATCACAACTGCAAGTGGGATAAGTGACTATTCTGCTGTGCTCTCTACAGCGAGGCCAAGCATTGGATGATATCGTATTCTGAACATCTTTTTGACCCACAGTGTGAGAAACTTTCACTGCCTTCAGCCTCAACTCCAGAGTTCTCAACCGTGGCTCCTTATAAACATTTGGAGGCAACTCAGTTCAAAGTATGCACTGCACAAGAATAAAATGCTACACAAAAAAATATAGAAACACAACATCCTGGAAATAGCTAACACTTTTTGGGAATGAAAGATTAAGTAAAACATGTGAAAAGGAACTAAATAACTGATATGGATTACCTTAACATTTTTAAATTCCTTGTTCAGAAATTGCTCAGTGTTTTTGCCATTAAAGTTAAGGGCATGAATATTGGGCCCGATAGTGACCCGTTTCAATGTCCGTTTTTGATTACTACCCGGTTCACTTACAAACCTGCTTGGCATGATTATTCATCCTCCCTGCACAGAGAAGATTTTCTGTGAGTCCCTCAAGTCACCATGCTGAAGTAGTACTGCTTGAACCACTCCAGTGTTGTATTAGTCTGATCTATGATCCTACTATAATCATTTGTTCTGCGCACCCAGGGCCCATCCCATCCCCACCCCCCTGCCCAAAGTCAGAATCATCCTCAAGTCATATTTCTGCTGACCTCTTCCCTCAGTGTTGGAGTAATCAGTCTGTGCCCTTTGCAGATAAGTCCAACCAACCTCAGTGCGCACATGGCAGTAGGTGGTTTAGCACGCCAGCATCATGCATCTAGGCCCGGTGGAGCTTTGTAGCAGGACAGTGCACTGACCTTAGTGCACTGTAACGCACCACAAAAGCTGCTCTCTGAGAGTGCCGCTGCAGTGATAAGAGTGTGGCCCTTTTCAACAGCAGCCAAATAACCTGGCCGCCCATATGCAAAGTGTGAGTGTGAGAGAGTGCTCGAGTCACCCGACTAGGCAGCCAGTCCACAAGTGCCTGGGGAGCGCGTCTGCCAGGCTGAGTGCTTCAGCTTGACTTGTCTAAAGCGCCTCATGTTCACAGTTGGGGCTGTGTTCTTTGCCCATGCTGGGCAGGGTGGCCACAGGCTGCAGCAGCGGGCACTTCAAGACAGTCACTTGGTGCAAAAGGTATTCCTCGGCTGTGCTGTCTCAAATGAAACTTGTTCCGCCTCTCATTCTCGGTCCTTGGCACTCGTGCCATTACAATACAGCACTTTTAAACAGCGCTGCACCCTCCCCCTTTCCTACGCCCGCACGTGAGCCTGCGGTCCCCTGCACAGCACAGTCCAATGCATGGTGCTTCCCTCCAATCTTTGTGTTGGCCATTGAGCCGCTCTTCTATTTGTACGGTCTTGCTCCTGTGCTTGTCCTGTCCTTGGGTTAGCAGCCTTTCACCAGTACTTAATTTGAGCAGACACTTATGATAGTCTACCACATGGTGGCGCTAATTGTCTAATTTTCATATTTTATTTTTTTGAAGATTTATATAGCGCTAACTCGACCCGAAGGTATTGGAGCGCTTTACATGAGCACCAGTTATGTTACACAAGGACACATTCATTCTTTTGGTAGGCACGGGGAGATTAAGCGATTTGCCCAGAATCACAGGATGTGGAGACGACCCCGAGGCTCGAACCTTGTTTTCGCAGCCCCAAGGTCGGCAGTCTAGCCCTGAGACCACAAAACCGAATGTGTAATCATTCAATAGACAACACAAGGGATTCTGTAATCCCTGCCAGCCTTTTATTTATGTATTACACATAGAGGTGGGGAAAAGTATACTGTTCAATCGAGGTTTCAAGTTGCGCGTCTAAGCAAATGTACTGTATTCTATAGTAATTACATTTATATAGCGGGTCCACCCCGGAAAAGAAAAGTGCTTTAAGCCGGACAGCAGGGCCGGTCCTAGAACATCTGGGGCCCCGGGTGAGAGGGAAGATGGGAGGCCCCTCTAATTTGCATGTAACATCACAAGAAGTGACATCACAGAAAGTGACATCGCAGGACGATTGATCATATTTGGCATCACTGAAGAGACCTAACGTGGATATCAGTAACATGGACAAAAAGATAAATATACAAGTGAAATAAGTCCATATATTTGAAAACTGTATTAAATGGATTACATTTGTCACATTGGATGGAAAAGCTAGGTGCAGGTCTCAAAAAGATGGATATTTTTTATTCCATGTTTGCAGATTCCATGATTGTTTCCAGATGAGTGCATGATAAAAATTCCAGTTCTGTCTCATAAAGGTGAGAGATCCTGTTGAGGTGGGGCGTGATCATTCAAAATATAAAATTAAACAAGAGAAAAACCCTCACACCATGGATATAATTGCAAATTTCAAAAGGCTCCGTTATCTTTCCGTGCCATTATTGTGCCACCTTAGGATGACATTAATACTTAACCCCAAGTGGCCTTCAACTGCTATTAGATCGCTTCATGTCTTTCTGTGAGATGAGAGGATTAGAAGTAAATACCTCAAAGACTAAACTTTTGTTAATGAACCCCCATAAATCGTTTAAAGGGAAACTATTATCGGGGGCATTCCGCTGGAAAGGGTCGATTCCATTGTATATCTTGGTATAACCCTCACAGAAAAAATTGATTGGAAACAACATATTTCGAAGCAAATTCTACAGCAGAGGAAGACATCAGGGGCTATAATCTTAGAACATAGGTCATCACAAACTAGACCGATTGCAGCACCGCTACAGATCTATGACCAGAAGGTGGTTGGCTCGGCTCTCTATGGGGCCGAAATCTGGGGATTTGATAATTTGGAGGGCTTGCTTCTTACAGAGAACAAATTCCTAAGATCACTTTGCTCAATCCCCCAGAGTACCCCGCTCACTCTCTTGCGACTAGATTTGGGCAGAACTACAATAATGGATAAAGCGAGACTTCGACCTCTTCTCTTTTGGCTCCGCATTAAAAAAACACCTGAGCTTGTTCATTATGCGATTGCTACTGAGGTGGTTCTTAAGTTGGATCGTTTTAAAAAAATTGGTTGGTTCTGTAACATCAAAAAATTGCTTTTGGAAATAGGCCTGGGAAACCTTTGGGAAGAAAAGGACTCTAGCTTACTGCCTAGTAGAGAGTGGGTCAAGTCCTACTATTGGAAATGGGTGGCAGAGAGAACAGTCACACAAGTGAAAGGAGGTCGACTCACGACAGAATTTATGGAGTTTAAGATGGTTGGTGTGTACGAGCCCTATATGGACTTCATCACTGTCCCGCAAGAGAGGAAGTTATTTATCCAATTTAGATTTGGATGTCTTCCCTTAAACTCCTTTACTGTGTCGTGGAATAGGGGCTCCCAAGTTAAATCATCCAACTGTCCATGTTGCCCCGAGATAGAGGAGACGACTAAGCACATTCTCTTTATATGCCCTCTGTATAAAAATCCAAGATCTAAATGGTTAGCCCCTGCTTGTAGACAACTAGGAACCCGTAGTCATTTAGAGGCCCTACGTATCCTCAGGACAGATACAAGGCCACAAATAGTATGTGCAATGGCCAAATTCCTGGGGAGGTTTTGGTTCATTAGGAGGAAGATGCTAAAATGAACTGAGTATACCATTAGATTAAGTATCATTCCTCACAAAGTATCCAGTCTACACTTGATGTTTTATGATCATGTTACTATATGCCTCATGTTTAAATTACAGAAGACTGTGCAATATTGTATTTCTGCTAATTATGCACTAGCACTTTATGTACTTTCTATGTGTTTTTAGCTTGTTTGGTTTTATCATCTTGGAAGCTAGTTCCTTTTAATTTGTTTTTTAGATTTTAATGGCTCGGGTTTTAATACATTTTGTCACTGTATAAATAATGTCATCTATTTTGGCTTACAATTTTCAGTATGAAAATCTTGTTCTAACTACTATACTTCTGTACGCCTATGCACTTTGATGGTCTTAACGACCGAATAAAGTTTTATGATGATGATGACATTAATACTTAGTAAGTTGTTTTAACGTTAATCCTCTCACCAGTATTCCACACACACATGCTAAGACTCGTAGGACAATCTTTTTTGTGTGTGGGTTCTTTACTCGCCAGAATTATGTTAATTGCAAAAACACAACACATATGTTACAAAAAATACAAGACACCATTGCAAACAAATAAATATTGTACATAAATAAAAAAAAGACTTAGAACCACCAAGACCACTACTAAATCATACATTGACTTGAAGGTATGCTGCAGATTCAAGGGTTTTTCAAATCAATGTTTTTGATTTGGTGTTGGAACTCTAGGAAGTGGTAGTGGCCAGCTTTAGCACTGGTGGAGCCCTGTGCGACAATGTTTGTTGGTGCCCGCCAATGACTCCCTCTGCCACAGATTCCCTCAACAGTGCCCCACAAGTCTCCGTAACCACATTCTCACTCAGATGCATTTAATTTGATCTACAGCGCCACTGATACCAGAGTAGGGGGATCAGACCACTTTACATCACACACATTACACAGAGACAATCGTATGTAAAACACAGTATAGGAAATATTAGATAAGACTAAGGACTACAAGGTGTAGGAGTAACATGACAATAATACTAGTAGGCAGTATAATGAAATAGTGATGGGTCTGGAGAAACAAAACTATGAATATAGAATGTAATAACATGGTTGGGGGTTCTTGAAAATAACTGGAATTAATTTCTAATCCAAAAGACACCGGGCCTGATTCACAGAACTAACTTACGTCAAAATCCTAAACTTACAACAATTTTGGTATTCACAGAATGAACTTACACATTTGGGTATTCACAGAATGAACTTACACATCAATGAGTAAGTGCCTTCTGTGAATACCAAAATGTGTAAGTTACACAAAATGTGTAAGTTACACAAAATGTGAAAGTGTCTTCTGTGAATACCAAAATGAGTAAGTTTATTCTGTGAATACCAAAATGAGTAAGTTCATTCTGTGAATACCAAAATGGTAGTAAGTTTAGGATTTTGTCGTAAGTTAGTTCTGTGAATCGGGCCCACCCTTATTACAAAATTAGGATAATAAAAGACTGGGAAAATAACCATAATGCTCTAATTTATACCTTGCAGTTTGCATGCAGCTCTAAGATGACAGTTAATAGCTCACTGTTCTATGTTAAGATTTTTGACTTATAAACTGCAAGTAACAAAAGGATCTTACTGACAAAAGCAGTAACCCACTGACCTATTTCCATTATGTGCACTTTGTGATCTGCATGGTACATGTTCTTTGCAGCAAGCACATTAACCCTCTGCGCTTACTTTTCAGGAGTCAAAACTTCCACTTGACAAAACTCCATCTCTCTCTAAGAAGAACATTAATCACTGGAGTTATCATGACATTTTTATTGTTGCCGAAAATTGCTGGAGGCTAGGAAGGAGGCAGCAAGTGCTTTTAAAAACATAATATAAATGCAAACATGACGCCCCCACCCGAAGTCAGCGGCCGGTGCGATCGCACCAGTCGCACTGCCCTAGAGTCAGCCCTTCTCAAGGGTCCTGTGACCTCAGTGACAGGGTCACTGCTGCTCTAGGGTGTGCTGTTTCATAAGCCTGCCCGCAAGACTGGAGGTGAACTTCAGTATGGATTGTGGTGGACAGGCCTTCAAGGTTAACCCACACTTGCAACCGCTATGGCCCACCTGCTGGTGCTAAGACAACAGGGCTTCTAAAATCTTGCGGGCCTTCTAAGGTCTAGCATGGGAATGTGCTCCCTCAAGAGAGTGGTCTGGGGGACTGGTCATGACAGCTGAACCTGGTTCCCCAGTCCCATATTCGTCAGCTCTGACGATAGTGCCACATCCTACTGAGAGAAACTCGAACTGCCTTCAACTACAACCCAATTGTGCCCCACTATAATCACCTGGATGCGGCTCAATTCAAATTATGCACTAGACAAGAGTAATATGCTGCCTAAAAAAAAAAGTAACAACATCCTGGAAAAAGCAAACACTCATAGGGAATGCAAGATTAAGTAATCAGTGAGTGCTTTTGCCTGAAAAGTTAAGGACATGACTACAGGGCCCAGAAGGGACCCATTTCAATGTCCATTACTTATATCCTTACAAAACGTAAGCAGTATGGTTTAAAAAGACCACATCCGTGAACACAGAGCCACGGTACGCATTTTATTTTCCAATCCATCCATCAACCAGGTATTGCAGTACATCCAGGAATGGTGCACTTACCCGCCCGGGGAAAACAATGTTGTTCAAAGAAAGAAGAGAAAATAAAAGTAGCGCTTCACTGGCAAACACTGTAAAGTAGCGCTAATGTGTTTTGGGTGTGAATAAAATCAATCTGGCCACTTTGCGACCCACTCTGTCTTGCTTTAATTAGTTATTTTTCACATTTTTAAACTTTTATTTCACTCCGTCCAGAGGCTGCACTTTGCAATAGAAAAATGTCCCAAAAAGACATTTCCAGCAAAGTGTTTTTCTTTTTTGGTCAATTTCACGGAGGAACAAATAAATAAAAGGAGAGGAAAGAGGGAGTAATGGCTTCAAGGCCCAGGGAAGGGGGCCCCCACACCTAGACCTTACAGCTCACTCCAGCGCTTCGAGGCCCAGGGAAAGGGGGTCCCCCTCCCCTGGGCCTTGAAACAGTAACGAGGCATTTTGTACAACACTGCCCTAGCACCGGCAGTTCTACATACATTTTAAATGCGCATTCACATCAAAGCAATCCTTGCTACGGGTGATGCAAAGGTTACAAAAGCCAGTTGATCTGGCTGCTCCCTCCTCCCCTCACCCACCTCTCCTTACCTGTGTCTGGCTGGTCCTGGAAACAAAGGGGCCTTCTGTCACCTAGCAACAAAGTGCCGAAAGGGCGCCTAGAATGGCCAGTATTTAACAGAGGTACTGCCCGCCCCTGACACTGTGAGCCAACATAATTGCTGGCCCGGCTGCTGTACCGGCCCCATTCTGTTTGCTCCTTCCCCCCACCCCTGCACCCCCAGGAATGCCACCACGCCCTGACCAGCAAGTCAAGACATCTCACATTTGTAATGTGATTGTGTGGGGCGGGGGGCCCACGAGGAGCAGTTGGGCTAACTGTGAAAGTGTGGCCTTTCACAGTGAAGCGGGCCCCCTGTTTTTCAGCTGAGGGCGAGGCCCTGGGCAGCTGCCCACACTGCCCATGCCTAGCGCCGGCCCTGCCGGACAGCAGGCAGTTTCGGAGCCCAAGGTTAGTCTAGTGGTTACTGTTTGCTTTATGGCAGATTAAATTAATAAGAGTTAGGCGTGATCATCAGTAGGGGAGTGAATTCATGTAGATGGCTGGTAGAATTAATAGATGAGCTGGAGGAAGTTTAGGCTTTGTTAGGTAGTAGGGGTATGGCTTTAAAAAGTTGGGATCCCTGAGGTGTGGGCAATTTGCATGGAGTCTGATGATAGATATTAGAGACTGAGCAAAGCATGCATATGGCTTAGAAGAGGGTGTGCCCAGAGAGAGGCAATATGCAGACCAAGGTAAGTAAGACAAGGGTCTGCCTCCGATAAAGGGGCTGCTGCTGCTGTGTTTCATACAGTAACCATGACAGGCAAAGTCTCCCCCACATAATTGTTGAGATTTCGGTAGCAGGCTGCAACGCTGGTGGGAGTCTTGGAAAAAAAGAGATCCCATAATTACTCTGCGCACTGGGATCGATACTCTACACATGTAGAGTTTTGAAAGGAAAACTGTCACTGTGCAGCTTCAATTTTTAGGTCGAGCCTAGACAGCACTTGCGCTGCTAGGCGATCTGTTGTCTGTACTTTGAGGGGTCTGATTCCTCCCACGCTTTGGATTGGCTTTTGTGTGTGTCCTTTGGAAATCGTAGCCTGCTAATGGCTAATGGTGGGTGCATGTCCCACCTTTTCTGAGAAGTTCACTCCAATGGAGTATTGCCGCAGATACGAGCAGCGAGGCGCATGCAGTCCCTACGTGCAGTCTGGTGCATTATTACTGCCGCCGTTGCATTTGTTGCTTTATGCAACATTTCATTTATTTACCCTGCGATACACCGTGTTTAAGTCACCACAGCCGCCTGCAATCATGCTTATGTTTTAAAAAAACACACCGGGCTTTTTACGGTTGTTTGTTTTCAGTGGCCTCGTGCTTCTTAATTTACTTATATTTGTTGTTTTATGCAAACATTTTGTTGCTTTATGCATGCCTTTGTTTAATGTTTTAAAAAGAATACATGACACATTTCTGCTTATATTAAAAAAAAATAACAAACCGGGCTTCAAACATATATTTCTTTTTAGTGGTCTCATACTTCTTTATTTAATTATATCTGAAGCACCATAGCGCTGCATACTGTAGCAAGGCGTTCTTGAATGGAGCGCTTTAAATAACACGCTGTGCTGCAGGCTCTCTAAAGCAGCACATGCTCTCTCAATGTACCATAATGTCGTTTACAACACAGTCTACATTGTGGGAAACTCAGAGTTGTGCGTGGAGGTGGTGCATTTGAAATCACGAAGGTGCGGCTGCACTCTGTGTCGCTGGTTTTCCAGGGGGTGCACTTTGACATACAGATATGCCATTTAAATCACAGGCACTGATACAGTAAACTTAGGCGCTGTCAGAAGTTGGCAGAACACATGTGAGAAAGCATGCATTCGTGCTTGCTGAGGGCTATATTTGAACAGAGAAATTAACAGTAAAAACCGGGAAACCAGACCATAACCAGGCTCATAAACAGCCAAAAAAAAGCCTAATCAGGTAAGCTACACAGCCACCTACAAACATACCCATCACTTACTCATCCATTCATCCATCTACCTAGCTACTCATCCACCGATTCACACATGCATTTACTGATCCATGTACACTATTACTCCAACAACTCGCCCATCCACGCCCCCACGCACTCATACATTCTTTGATTCATCTACTCACTCACCTATCCATGCATTCACCCATCAGTCAACCCAGGAGTGACCCATCCTTCAACTCAGCCATCCATCTACTTTCATTCGATCTATCCATTCATCCCATAGTCAACCTGACCTTCTTCATGTTCTTTCTGCATTCAGGGTCAGAATTGTGGTGGATGGTGGCTTTTATGGCATTCTTATAATGGCAAAGACAATTTGAGGTTTGCTCGAGAATCCCTCTGTTTCTTGACTCGTGCTAGTCAAGTTCAGTGCGGTTAAAAAACACAGAATGTGAAAAACACCACAAAAAGCATGTTTTTCTAGGTAGACACTGAAAAAATATCTTTTTGCATGAAAAGTATACCCCAAAAATGTTTGCTGGTTGAAATCTTCCACAAAATTGTTTCTGCCGGCAAGCTCTACGCACAGGTAAAGTTTTTCAAAGGCTGATGTACTTAGCAATTTTGAGAAGTTGCAACGTTACTGACCTTCACACAATCAGAACGTCAGACAAAACTCAAATGAATTCTTTTTTTAAAGTGTGTTTCTGTAGGACTTGGCATTTTTGGCTAAAGTTCCCTAAACTTTTTGCTTTCCCCCTAGACCGTTTTCCTGACATAGAGTTGCCAATTTAGATGCTTTGGGTACTTTGCCACTGCTGATCAGTGTCAAAGTACAAGTGTTCCCTGTGTAAAGTGTAATGGTAATTGGTAGGCCATGATTGGTATGTTTGCCTTACTAGAAAAGTCGCTAGTGATGTGCACTGTGTGTGCCAGGGCTAGTAATGCAAAGGTGCGCGGAGAAGGGAACTCAGGCCTGCAGTTTAGGACCTGCGCGCAGTTTGCTAAGTTAGCATGTTGTCCTGACAAGTGCAACCACTTATCAGGCCTTACTTTCCCTTTTGCGTACACTTTGGGCACCCCTGTGGTAGGTCCCGGGTAACCCCTGGGCAAGGTGCAGTGTAAGTAAAAGGCAGGACATATACTGAGGTGTGTGTTATGTCCTGACAGTGAAAAACACTCCATTTCGTTTTTCACTGGTGAAAGGCCATCCTGCCCATAGGACAAAATGGGGGAGGCTGGGTATTGTGTTTGTTAGCCTAGTTTCCCATAAGTTTAAAATGGAGAGGTGAAGTTTAGTATGTATGAACTCACAGCGTCATAACACATCTTTCTATGAAAGTGGTTTTGTCACTGTGTGTTCAGAAGCCACTCTTTTAGAAAGGGGCTGAGTTTTGTGCTTTAAGCATTTCTGTGTGTCTCTGCTGAATGTGGATTGACTGTCTGGATCTGAGAGGGGAGAGGAGCTGGGGGAGGTCTTGACCCAGGGAGGGGTTGAGATGGCACCAGGCTGACCTGCATCTGGAGAGTAGGCGAGGAAAAGCACCGGGAGGTGAAGAGGCCTGGGTTGCGGCTATAAAACAATTGACCCATCTCCTGCTGAGTGATTAAGGATCCAGACCCCCAGTATCAAAGGGAGAAAGGTGACACTGGGAGCGAGACACCCAGAACTGATTTAGGCAGGGGTCAGGGACCCCTGAGCACAACGAACTTCAAAGACATTTAGGGGTATAACTATGAGAGCTGAGACCCCTGAACGTTGGAATAGAAATGGATTGAGACTGAAAAGGCTTGGACCCATTTCGTGGTTAGAGGAACCTCTGCTAAGGAAGGAACAACTGAAGAGACTGCTGGGAAGGACCGACCCTTGCTTCGTGATCTGGGGCTGGTCTGCTGTTTGCTGTTTTAACCAAGGAAGAGGCTGTTGGCACTGTGCTTTGTGCGCTGGGTCCCCCTGCTTGAAGAAGACTGTGCTTTGTGCTGTGTCTTGTTACCCCAAGGGCCCGAGGTGAGCTGGCTCCCTGTTTGGAAACACAGGAACATAAAAGTTTCCGGAGAAGTTTCAAGCGACGCGGTGGGTGCGTGTTGTGGCAGCTTGAGACCCTCGGAAGGTGTGCCCTGTGATCTTGGACACACGGACTCTCACTCGGAAGCGCTGGGTGCGTGTCGTGGTGCACAGGAGGCGTTGGTGAAGAGCGCCTGGTCAACGTGTGCATCGAAGGTGAAGTGAGTCTCGGACGCGCTGGGTGCGTGTCGTGGTGCACAGCAGGCGTTGGTGAAGAGCGCCTGGTCAGCGTGTGCATCGAAGGTGACGTGAGACTCGGACGCGCAGGGTGCGTGTCGTGGTGCACCGCAGGAGTTGGTGAAGAGCGCCTGGTCAGCGGGTGCATCGGAGGTGAAGGGAGTCTCGGACGCGCAGGGTGCGTGTCGTGGTGCACAGGAGGCGTTGGTGAGGAGCGCCTGGTCAACGTGTGCATCGGAAGAGGCGTGAGTCTCGGACGCGCAGGGTGCGTGTCGGGGTGCACCGGAGGCGCTGGTGAAGAGCGCCTGGTCATCGAGTGCACCGGAGGAAAAGTGAGGCTCGGACACGGTGAGAGTGTCGGGGTGCGGCCGAAGGCGTTATTGAAGAGTGCCTGGATATCGGGGCACTGCAGCTGGAGTAAGTCTCAGTGAAGCAGTGTGCGTGCTTTGGTGCAACCTGGGACTGTGGAGGTGATCGGCTGATCATCGTGTGCACCGGAAGAAAGTGAGTCTCTGCAGCACGGTGTGCGTGTCTTGGTGCCAACTGAGACCGCAGGAAGGAGTGCCTGGTGAACGTGCACTCGGAGTCGACGTGAAGTCCCATCAGTGTTGTGTGTGTGGCTTCGTGCCAGAGGAGACCCGGAGGGTGCGGTGGTGAACGTGCACCCGGAGTAACGTAATCTCAGGGGTGTGGGGTACGTGTGCCCTGCGGCCACCTGAGACCTTCCTAACAGTCACGGTCCGGACCGGCAGCACCGGAGGAGCTGAGCTGCCAGGCCGAGCCACTGAGGCCCATTGAGAAAGTTCTACACGGAAGGCCCAGTTGGCTGAAGGAGGAGAGGAGAGTGGGGTCGCGCCCCCCAGGTAACGTGGATCACTGCCTGGGCGGTGCGGGCTCGAAGGGACACTCTCTCGGCCTCTCAGTCCTTCTGGCAATGTGAGCCTTTGCTTCGGCTCAGATTGGGGCACGTACTGCGTTCAGGAGTGGCAGTACTGGGGCCAGAGTGAGAAGCTGTACTTGATGTCATCGTTGATACGTGTGGGGGGCAACTGCTATCGAAGAGGCTGACTGTCGTAATACACATTGCCAATATTGCTGCTAACGAACTGCCGGACTGTCTTATGACGCCTGACATTATTTCTGCATAACGAAGTACACAATTGTAGCGCTATGCATTGCATTATTTCTCCATTGCAAAGTACAAGATTGTAGCGGCCCGCATTGCATTATTTCTTCATTGCAAAGTACATGATTGCAGCTACGCATTGCATTATTCCTTCATTGCAAAGTACATGATTGTAGCGGCGCGCATTGCATTATTTCTTCATTGCAAAGTACGTGATTGGGATGTGACGCATTGCATTATTCCTTCATTGCGCAGTACATGATTGTAGTGGTACGCATTGCATTATTTCTCCCATTGCCAGGTACCGGGGTGTATCGTTACGCATTGTATTATTTCTCCTTTGCCCAGCACAGGATTGTATCGTTACATAGCGCACTATTGTTTGTCCATTGGAACGTGTGTGAATCTAGCATTGCGACCAGCATAGCATTTTGAAAGCGGTGGTTGGGATTTGAACCTACCAGCCAGCTGGAACGAATATTACCCTTTATTATATGTTGGCTTATGTATCGTGTGGTCTGATCGTATATCTTTTTACATAAAGTTTATACTCGTTTTATCAAACTCGTGTGGAGTTCATTTGTGGTGTCACCAGTGGGTTGTTGTGAGTGTGGTTGCACATACTGTACACTCGTGCCTTGGAGATAGGCCTGGCTGCTCGTGCCAAGCTACTAAGGGGGTGAGCAGGGCTATCTCAAACGGTGTCCTTACTTGGCCTAACGTTGAGTGAGGAGTCCCGGGTCTCGCATTTGGTGACAGTGGTGCGGGACGGGGACTCAGGCTTCCAACAGTTTCCATCTGATGTTTTTTTATTGTGCTTTTGATAAATACTTCGTAGGAAAGTAACACATTTTACTCTTTGATTTAGTTGCTTGGGTACTGATAAAACTCCTTCATGTACTTGCTTTGCTTTGAGTTCCGTTCCGGTTTCCTTTATGTCTCCCCCGGGCATAGAATTCGAAACTTTTTTCAACCACTTTGTGAACTTTTGTTGCGGTCTGTTCCCTAGCCCTACCAGCTCGTTAGGCTTACGTCTCACTGCTGCGTGAACTGGTATTTTTACATATTTGTTATTAGCATTTCTATATTGCACTTTGATTATTTCAATATTAAGCAGCGAAAACCATTACATTACTAAGCCGGGCAACTAATTTAAACTTTCTTGCGTGCTTTTAAATTTGTGTAACTCGCTGAACAATCTTACTGCTCGCTTATGCCTGTGAATTGCCCTGCTGTGTCCATATTATAATCAACATATTTGTAATGTGCACACATTGTTCATAATTACTGTAAAACAAAAGTTTTTTTATTACATATTGGTAATCCTGTCTGCTAGCTTTTGATCTATTTATTTAATTTCTTTGAGCACATACACACTTAATGAAGCGTTCTAAAAAGTTTGTTACTTTAGTTTTACTGTTGAGTGTGTGTGCATGTCCAGTCTTTTGGTTTAAACATTTTAGGGGCATATTCTCAAGGAGTCATCGCCGATTTATCGGCACTTTAGCGCCGCAAAAGTGGCGATAGACTTATCGCCCTATTCACAAGCTGGTGCAAACTGCCGACATCGCCAGTTTTCCTGCGATAGCTGCCGCAAAACACATCGCCAAGGATGAGAGCGACAATTAACGCTAATAATATGCAGAGTAGGCGTTCCCGTGCAAAAATACATGAAAACACCACTTCGCGATATTCTCAACGACCAGCCAGATCTGCGATTCCGGACAAAAACAGGCGATAAGGCGCGTTAGCAGCAGGGACTTAACACCTGCTTTTTACTGGTCTTAAGTAGGATGAAAACCTGCAGTACAAAGGGAGCCCAGGCCAGAGCCACATCTGAAGACCAACAGATGCCATGGAGCTACTAATCATGCAGCTTGGAGACCCAAGAGGGCCACAACACCCACCGCCACCACCCCCAGGACCACCACCCCCCCGGACCACCACCGAGGCAGTGCAGAACAAGACAGCGGACCTTCCGAAAACGCATCAGCCTCACAGACTTAATGCCAGAGGATGTCATTGCCCACTACAGGATCAAAAGGACAACCATCCTCCGCATCATGACCCACATTGCCCACAGGCTGACGGTACCAACACAGCGGACAACCAACTTCCCTCCGCAGACAAAGCTGCTGGCTGTGCTGCACCTGTTGGCCTCTGGTACCTTCCAACCAACAACTGCCAGAGTCGGAGGAGTCTCACAGCCAGCCCTATCAAAGGCCATCACACCTGTCCTGGATGCCATCATCAGTTTCATACTCCAGCACCTTCACTTCCCCCACACTGCGCAGGAACAGCTGGAGACCAAGCAAGGCTTCTACGCCATAGCTGGATTCCCGCACGTGTTGGGGGCAATCGACTGCACACATGTCCTACTTGTGCCCCCTGCCGACACTGCACACAATTACCGCAACAGGAAGCACACGCATTCCATCAATGTGCAGGCAATAGTGGACCACCGGGGACTGTTCACCAATGTCGTCGCCAACTACCCAGGCAGTGTGCATGATTCATACATCTTCCGACAGTCCATCATCAACCAGCGCTTTCAGGATGGCACCTATGGAAATGGACTGCTCGTTGGTAAGTACCAACGGAACACACCACACACCTCAATTCCACAATCATACAACGCACAACTGTGGGAATGGACATGTAACAAAATCACATTCAACATGCCAACCAACATGCACACCTGCCAGACACGACAACACAAGTAACCGTGGTAAGAGGGGCCAGAAATGTGGACAAACCATACACTAAGGCATAGCCCCTCTGCCACACATTTACAGAAATTGGGAGAGGTGGGAACCACGATTGTGCGAAGGAGGCAATGGACCTATGAATAACAATGTACACAATGCCAAGTGTGGCGGTGATGTGCTGGACAGTCTTGAGTATGCAGAGCACAGACATGTCCATGTGGACACATACTGCTGGAGTCTGTAGTGTTGTGGACAGTGGACGTAACCATGTCATCACAGGCAGTGGGGAACACCTTGGACAAGTAGCCATGTCGACCCCCCTGTAAGCGTAAGCGTAGTGGGCAGGGCCGGCGCACGCCAGTCCAGCGTAGGGGAGTGACTAAATAGGCCGGGGCTCAGGGAGTGGTTCACTTCCGGGACGGCCACCGAAGTAACTACTGCGTGTGGCTCTGTGTCCGCCATATCCTGACCATAGGCCTACACACACGAGGCCGACCACCTACAACGGGCAACGTCACACCAGCGACGAGGTGGCTACGTCCCACACCGCCCGGTGCACATCTCGTCATCGCCTGCAGTGGCATGTCTGCCAGGGCGGCGTCCCTCACCCTGCCACGAGGCCGCTGTTGTGACCGGTGGTGCCTGCGCGATCCTGTGCGCCTGCCGTACCCCAGCCCGCTGATCCCAAGACCCGACCTGCGTCCAGTGGTGAATGCCCGCCCCTGCGCACCCAGGCCTCACTGCTCACCTGCCACCACCGGCGTCTCTCCAAGAGGGCCCACCACATGCCGGTGCAATCTCCAAGGTCGGGCTCCGCGAGCTTGGCAGCCTCCTCAGCCGATCGCTGGATTCTGCACAACAGGCCCCCAGCGCACCCAGCGGCACCACACCGCGGAGTTGCAAGTTGGCTACTGCTGCCTTCTGACCACACTGCGGTACAGCAAGTAACAGACACATCCTTTCCAGTCCGCCCCTCCAGGCCTGCTGCATCACCCACTCAGCTCTTCCGGTGGGCCGAACTCAGTGCACCACAAGTCACCGTCCAGCCTCCAGCATTACAGCATGATGCACACCCACTAGGCTCTTCCGGTGGGCCTACCTCAGTGCACCGCAAGTCATCGCCACGTGGCGGTTGGCCCGTGCCGGACGCAGGGCCTCAGGTGCCACTAACTCAGTGCACCACAAGTCACCGTCCAGCCACCAGGCCTGCTGCATCATCGCAGGCTGCACAACCGCTCAGCTCTTCCGGTGGGCCAAACTCAGTGCACCGCAAGTCATTGTCCCGAGGGGCTACCCCACAAGTCCGCCTCCAGTAGCCAACAGCATGTCCTCGGTAACGCCACTGGAGCCCTTCACAGTCATGGAGCCAGCCCCGTCCCAGGCAGGCCGCCGGTAAGCCTGGGTAGATCGTCTGGAGACGTACTCCGAAGCGCACGACATCCCAGCGCCGCGGCGGCGCACGCGTGTGAGGAGTGCGGAGAAATGGCCCGGGGCTCTGGGCGTGGTTCAGTTCTGGGCTCTGGGCGTGGTTCAGTTCCGGCCTGGCCACAAAAGTGACTATGGTGTGTGTCTCCGTAGTAGTGTCTGCGCCACCCGGCCTGTAATCGACAATGTTGCAATGTAGCATGCACCAGGAGGGCAGCTTCGCCCAAATGGATTAATAAAGGAGCGCGAGACCGCTCGGGGTCTCGGCTCATACATGCCAACTGTTGTGTGTGTATCTACATTGCCGCAGCCTGAACCGAAGGCCTAGCCTCAATATCAGCGCGAGTTCAGTCAGGCCAGAACTCCACATCTGTGTCCGCCCTATCCTTGCCATAGGCCTACACACACGTGGCCGCCCACCTTCAACGGCCAACATTACAGTCTTGCTGTCAGTCCTGCGGACATGTGCAGACAGGCATGACAATGGTGTGCCGTAGGAGTGCAAGTGATGCAACCGCGCAGCACACACAAGTAAATAGGCTCGGTGGGAGGGAGGAGCAGCTGTGAGGCTACGTAATACACATTGTCCTACCACATTTGCCAGCAGCAATACATGGCTAACATGAATCCCAAGGTCGCACAAATCACACACCACGAAACTTGTATGTCTGCCACCAGAACCACCAGTTAACACTAATCTCACTTACCTCTCACAGGTGATCAAGGATATGCACTCTGCCCGTGGATGATGACACCCCTCCGAGACCCGAACACCCCGGCCCAGAGGCAGTACAATGTGGCCCACAAACGCACCAGGGGCATTGTTGAATGCACATTTGGCGTGTTGAAATCACGTTTCAGGTGCCTGGACATCACCGGTGGAAGACTCCTGTACAGCCCAGAAATAGTGTGCAAGATGATCACTGCATGTTGTGTATTGCACAACATATGTGTACGCACCAATGCCCCATGGATCCAAGTCCCAGAAGCACCGGACGATGATGAGGAAGATGATGCAGGTGGACCACACCCCACTGCAGCCGCAGCAGGAATAGCCCGAAGGAACACAATCATCAACAATTTCTTCGCATGAGCACGTCACATTGTGACTGTCCACAGCAATCATGGCACAGTACAAGATGACCACATGACCAGCATGTGCAAATAAAATCTTAGCAACACACATTCCCCGTGTGCATGTCAGTCCTTTGCATTAGCACATTACTCTGATGGGTGTAAGTGCAACATTGAGTGCTAACATTCGCATATGTTGCAAGAAGAGATGGTGTGTATGTCACCTCTGTACCGAGAGGCTGTTTAGGGCGTTACGTATTCGATATGCCATATCAGGGTGTCACAGGTAGTACGTCATGCCACTCATCAGCGTCCCACGTGTACATGAACATGACATGAAGGCCGTCATTGGTGTTCAGGAAAAGACAACAGGGTGCCATTTGTGGTCAGAGATGTACCTGCCTGATGCAAATATACACCCTGTGTGTCGAGTCCCACAACATGAACAACATGGCCGTAAGGGGGATGTGGGCACAGTGGACACCTCAGCAACATTGGGAGATGCACACCAGCCTAGAAGCCAGCAGGTCCACCTTGCGTGGAACACACCAAGGTGTCCCCTGGTCAAATGTGCCATGTACAGGTCACATGTGTACAAGGACGTCATCCATCAAGAGTAGTGATCAGTGCCAGCTAATAGGTGCAAGGTGAGTGGTCAACCTCCTCCTCACAGCTACCTGCACCCATCACTGTCAGACTGCAACAAAACAACACTGCTACATCAGAGCATGCAATACTGACCGTGAGGGCACGTACATGGCTGGTAAGGGTTCAACCATGCCGGAAGGCGAAGAAGTGACATCCCCCCCACCCAATCCCCATCACATTTCCAGAATGCAAGCAGATGACAAACTAACATTGTGGATGACAGCCCCTCTGTCTGAACTAGAAGGCGGTAGCACATCTGCACCTCCGACCTTGGGAATGCATGCGCCTGGCACCCCCTGAGCGATACCATAGCAGCTGCTGACGGCTCCCACATTACGCACAGCGCTAACCAGAGACCAACGTATACACACCCCACACACAGGAGTCCTTGCTCGTAGTTCACTTGCATGGTATGACCTTCACACTTACGCACCGACCATCCCAGGAGTCCAAGCGCTCCACACTCAAACCAATCATTGCTCCGAGCTGTGGCTTCCACATAACTTTGACTTTGCCTTTGTGACACACAGCCCTATTTCATACATTGACGTGGGGCTAAGTTTGGAAATAGCGAGATTGTTGTTTTGGAGCAATGAGGCCACAGCCAGTTCACACATTCCCAGTAATCTCACTGCCTATCTGGGAGCACCATTGTTTGGAATCACTGCCCCTACATACATCCATACTTTCATACTTGCTTGATCATGGACATGACTCATCTGTGTGAATTTGAATGTCTTAATCACATTCAGTGGAGTGGTGAAGGTGGACCATTACCTAGCCATGCACACGCTACTTTACAATGTTGCCTCGTGGAGGGCCAGCCAGGGTCCTTTGGGGAGGGAAAAGTACATCGTAGGAGAGGGAGTTCAGTCCGCAGTCTGATTTCTGTGTCATTGGTTGCCTAAACAAATGTAGCAGTCCATGTCGGGGGCCAAGGTGAGTGTCGCAGAGTGTTAAGGGGGACAGTGGAGGGTGTTATTCCTGGGCATGATGCAGACGGCAGAACCAAGCAGAAAGAGGCCATATGGCGGAGATGAATGCTACCGCTTCCTACTTAGCCCAACGGCAGATTCATCCTCATCATCGTCCTCCTATGTGTGATGTGCCTCACATGTGGGTGGTGGTGTTTTGTCTGCGGCACTGTGTGGCAGTGACACATCAGGGGCCGGAGGTGAATTGTCAGCCGCACTGTGAGGCACTGACACATCAGGGGGCGGTGATGTGGAGGGAGTAGTGGCAGCAGCATTCATCTGCACCAGGCCTTGTGGCCGCACTGCCATGATGAGGATCTGCAGGGCATGGTAGATCCCTGCTACATCTCGCTGGTGTGCAGCTGTGGCAGCCATTCTTCCTGCCTGCATCTGCTCCATGTTCTCCATGTTCCTCCCCATGTTGGCCAACTCACGGCTGAGATCGCTGGAGCCACTCTGACTAGACAGTTGTTCTTGTCTACGAGTCATGACTCCGGCGATGTCAGCCATGGACTGTTGGAGACCATGGAGCGGACTGTGGGTGTCCGTTAGGGCCTGTAGGTGGTCCCTGATGGGACTTGGACACCCACGTATGGCATCTAGTTTGGCTGCCATGAGGTCGAACCCCACCCGCACCTGCTCTGTCATCCCCTTCTGGCCCTGCGACACACGGCGTTGGAATGCCATGTGTTGCTCGTGGGGATCTTGGGAGACAGCCGTGTTGGTGGGTGCTTCCTGCTGTGTGGTCTGTGCAGGGGGTGGGTTCTCCTCGATGCAGCTGGGCTGCCCTGCTCCTCGGGGTGGGGTGCTGAGGGTGTCCATGAGCTGTTGGAGGGCGTTGGGTCGATGGTGTGTAGGTCCTCTTCATCATCGGTGATGAGGAGTAGGGTCTGCTCTGCAGGAGGTGATGATTCTCCCTCTGCAATGTGAAGAGGAGATGCAGTTTGACATTGTGTTCACATGTATGTTGACGCATTGGCCAAGTTTACAAACAGACTGCATGTCAATGTACATTGTGACTGTTTGTGTGGAGATGCCTATTTAATGCTGGTTAGTTGACATTTCGCCACCATCACGGATGTGAGGTTGTATTTGTCCATTATCATCTCACAGTTTCCTGCTATGCCAAATGCGAATGGCCATTTTTTACACACAAGCGGCAGCAGTTGTGTCCTCTGTTCTGTTGTGAAAGTGTTGCAGTTTGGTCCACTTTGTTGTAAATGTTGAGGTGCTCTGAGTGTTATTTGTGTGTGCTGCATTGTGGGTGATTTGCCCCTTCAGCTCTGATTTGGCTGGCCCTTATCCCTTTCAGGCGGTGTGCCTTTCACTTCTGTGCTTATACAGTGCTGAGCTGTTGCAGACTTGGGTAAATTGGGCTCTTGGTCGGAGTTGTGACTCTTGGGCATGGTTTGTCCGCAGATGTGCTGTGCTTACTTGTGCATGTGTGCCATTGTGCCCATCTCCCCCCATCCCCCCAGTCCCTGGTGGTTACTCACCCTGTTGCTGTTGTGTCAGGTCATGTTGAGCAGTGTCCGGTCCTCCATCTCCTGCCACTGTCTCCACACTGATGACTGTGGACACCATTTCCTCCATCTCATCCAGCTCCTCCTGTGGCGCAGGACTCCCACCCCCAGTCTGCATTGCTGCTTTGCGGTTGTTGGCTAGTTTCAGCTTGGTTTTGCGCTTCACATCATTCCAGCGCCTCTTGACCTCTTCCATTGTCCTCCTCAGCACTCCGACTGCATTCACCTTGTCCACGATGGACTGCCATATTCCATTTTTTGTTGCCAATGACACAGTGGAGGTGACGAACAGTTGTTGATGGTGTTCTGTCACCTCCGTAATCACGATCCTGTTTTCCTGCGGACTGAACCGCGTCTTCCTCTTCTTCTTCTCCTTGCCCTTCCCTGACCCCGAGGTCCCAGGCTGGCCCTCCGTGGGGCTTGTGGGGTTCGGGTTGTCCTCTGTGCTTGCTCCGGCTACCTCCATGGTGCTTCGCTGTTGTTTGTGTTTTATTTGTATTTCATTTTTGCCGCTTTTATAGTGATTTTTCCCGCCTTACTTGTGGGACTTGCGGGCCTGGCGCTGCTTTTCGCTGGATTTGTATCGCAGTTGGGCCCATCGCAACTTTTTTCATGTTCGGGTTTCCTTTTTTATCGCCGTTGCGGTAGTTGTATCGCGGACATTTGAGGCGTTATCCGGAAACTATCGCATGTTACCGCCGTGTTGAGAATACGACGTTGACACAGAGTTATTTTCCCGCGATAGACGGCGATATAAAAAATTGCGTTAGCCTATTTTGGCGATGTTTATCGCACGTACTTGAGAATATCCCCCTTAGTTGCTTCTATCTTGCTTTAAGCGATGAAGTGCTTAAATCTTTCTTATTACCACTGTTGACTGGGACTCTCATCTTTATGAGGTTAAGCAGCAAAAGCTATTGAATGTATCAATTGCAGCACTTATTAAAAGCTTATTAGCTACATCTATATTTGTGTAACTTGCCGAGCCATCTTACTCAGTAATCTTTTCCCACCTCCCATATTGCAGGCCTGTGATTATCCCAAGTATTTTATCAATGTGCATTCCAGTTTAGTGGCTGATGCCATTATTAATTACTCTGCTGCTTTTACTCGTGCTTCTGTGATTAAAAAAATATATATAATAATCACCGGAAGTCATTGGGTCTTCCCTGTGTTGTGGTGATTACCGTCACCTGGGGATGTCATTGTGCTAAAAATACATGTGAGCGAAGCTACCTTGCAGTAATGTGCGATAATGTGCTGCATTGCTAAATACTCATAAGTTCCCAAAGACGAGACTGATTGCATTGCAAATGCTTGTTTTTGTTAGAGAATAAAGAGTAGAAAAAGAGGACCCAGTAAGGACCCATTTCGATGCCCACTTTTTATGAACCTTCCTCGACATTCCGACACTGAGCAGGCATCCCACAGTGCCGCCATGTGATGGGCCATGGCAGTTCATCACCATATCACAAGAATGCATGGGTTTGGGGAAAAGTGTAGGCATTTAGGCTGATCTAGGATATTTTTCAACAAGCCTGCAAATTTCCACCCGCGGAAGGTACTGAAAAAAGTGCACTGAAGTAGAAATAAACTATCCTGCCTGCAAGCTACTTAAATGGGCGGAAAACACTTGCCTTCTCAACTGTGCTCAAAAAGAGTCACACATGAGCCAGAAGAAACTACGCTAACTATATGTATAGGTAACGTGAATACATTTATATTAACAGACAGTCTAATAATATACACTTTTATGTTAAACAATAAGACAACAGAAAAGATACATTCTTGTTTTTATTATAAGTATCAAAACAATCAAAACTAAATACTGTATAATCATGGCAAAATTGTTAATGCAACCTCAAAGATAGAAAAATTAATAGGAACACCAAGACACAAAAAAATATCAACATGTCTGATCACTCACTTCCACACATACCACACTCATACCGCAAACAATTAACACATTCTGAAAACAGCATCGAATACAGAGAAATCTAGGAGAACCATCCCACTGTAGTATTCAGGACACAGCCTGGAATAAGATATCTGCTTATACAATAATAAATCAGTCTCAATATATTTAGATAGTACCTATAACAAGCAAATATTTTCCACAATATTACTATTTTATGACAATGAGACTTTGTCGGTATCCTAAGCAAGTACACTTCTAAGTGGCTTATTAGTTTGTCTCTACAGCAGACGTTTTATATGGCGGTTCTATTCTGGTGGTCTCCACAGTATGCGCAGGCGCTCGTTTCGGTAATGAGCCACCAATGAGGTCGCACCTTCATCAGGGCGCTAAAAAACATAGGAGGATCAGGGAGTCTTGGTGTCAACAGTGGACAAATGCTGTCCAGATGGAAGGAACTCAAGGACAAGGAATATAGGTACTTCCACGTGAAACAGGAATAAGGAGGAACAACCGGGGAAGAGAAGAGCTTCTAAAGCAGGCCTTGCAAGTGGTCCCTTGGAGAAAGGACTTCAGAAAAACACTGACGAGGCCAGAGGCCTAGTCATATGTGGGCTGATACAAGGCTTGAGTAGAGTAATTAGGAAGCCTAGGAGTATTCCCAGAAGAAGTGGAATAGAAGCCGTTTGAAATAGATATATTACACAATCGTCCAAATTGGCGAAGGAAAGGCGACTGCTACTGTAATAGGGCGCTATGCTAGCGGAAGCCAACGTTGACAGCCTCCTGGCTGTCAACGTTGGCTTCCGCTAGCATAGCTCTCAACGTTGGCATATCAATGAGTATGGCTTGGACATCTCCGGAGACATCTGTGGAATGCATCCAGACTTAACCTTGTAGGGTAACAACCTTGTCAATGGATCAAGAGGAGTCCAAAATCTATTGTCTGCAAAATCTAGGTCACACTTAAGGATTTGTTTTACAGTATACAATTCATTGTTGACCAGATCAGAAATGTTATCTTACATGAGGCCCTAGGGATTGATAATAGACAGCTTTGTCAGCTCCCACAGGTTCTGGACTTAATGGCATAGAAGGCCTGTGGCATCCGCCATACAGAGGGTGAGAATAGCACTCGTTACATCGCATAGAAATACCACGCATGCCTTTACAAAGCGGGTATTACTACGCGATGTCAATTACAACGAGTACCATTACAACGCAAAATTTTACCACGACTATACCTTTACCACGCATGGCATTTCAACGCCAAGGCATGCTTGGTAAAGGTATACTCATGGTAAACGTTTGCAAGGTAAGTGACTCCAACCTACCCTACCCTAATCCCTAATGTAGTTCCACTGCACGAGCCTCCCCCGACCCCAGTCCTCTCACTACAATAACACAACACTACCCTGCACAACCCCCGACACTACACTAATTCCCCGACCCTCCCCTACCCCCAGTCCTCTCCCTACAATAACACTACACTACCCTGCACAACCCCCCGACACTACACTAATTCCTAAAACACTACCCTACCTACACAAACACCACAACACTACCCTAAACCCTAAAACTCTACCCTCTGTACGACCCTCCCCTTACCCCCAGTCCGGTCCCTACACTCTAACACTACCCTGCACGACGCCCGACACTACCCTAAACCCTAAAACACTACCCTACACTACACAAACACCACAACACTACCCTAAACCTTAACACGCTACCCCAGCACGACCCTCCCCTTTCCCCCAGTCCTGTCCCTACACTCTAACACTACCCTGTACGACCCCCTACACTACCCTAAACCCTAAATCACTACCCTACACTACACAAACACAACACTACCCTAAACCCTAAAATACTACCCCCGCACGACCCTCCCCCTACCCCCAGTCCGTTCCTACACTCAAACACTACCCTGCACGACTCCCGACACTACCCTAAATCCTAAACCACTACCCTACACTACACAAACACCACAACACTACCCTAAACCCTAAAACACTACCCTACACTACACAAACACCACAACACTACCCTAAACCCTAAAACACTACCCCCCGCACGACCCCCAGTCCGGCCCCTACACTCTAATACTTCCCAGCACGACCCCCTCAACACTACCCTAAACCCAAAAACACTTCCCTACACTACACAAACACCACAACACTACCCTAAACCCTAAAACACTACCCCCAGCACGACCCTCCCCCTACACACAACCCTACACTACACAAACATTACTACACTACTTCGACACTACCCTAAACCCTTAAAAAGTAACCCCCACCCCAAGCACAATACCCCTTACCTCTCTCTCCTCGTGGTTCCTCTCTCCTGGTTCCAGCATCGACAGAGGGCGGTGCACGTCGTTGTGAGGAAACGGAACAGCCCAGTTTTCTCACAACGATGTGGATAACCATTACATCGCATGCGTTTTAAAAGCGCATGCGATATAATGGTTTGCGTTGTAATGGTAGTCGTTGTTACATTGCATGCATTGTTACGCATGCGATGTAACAACTTGCGTGGTAACAGCCTCGTTGTAATGGCTGTTTACCGTTGAAAAGGCCTTTGGTTTCAATTTTGTGGATTGGACTACCGGACTTTCCAGCCCAGGGCGTGATGACACAAACGTTTCGTGACACAGAGCAGGTCTGTGTCATCTAACTATTTGTCAGTGATCTGCCAGGCCTGAGAAGGGTTCTTCCCAAGCAGCCAGAACAAGCTCTACTAATGCCTTGCTGAAGGGTAGTATAGGCTCTGATCCTCCAGAGGAGGGCTCTAAGACATCTGTCAAAATGTCAGATTTTGCCTATGCAGACGGCAAAGTTAACTCCAATGCTTCCACTGCTTTTGGTTCCACCATAGCAAGAGACATCTTCTGAAGGAGAACTAGAGCTGTAAGGGATATACCGTTCTAAATGGGTATCCACATCACTTGCATTTTGTAAGATAGGGAACAGGGTAGCATCAGTGTTGTGGGGGAGCGGGGAGAGGTTATCATATGCTTCTTTGGATCCATAATCCTTACTGAGCCATGCAAGGGCATCATAGTCAAATTCAAATAATTCCTTCATCGGATAAATCTCTAGGCCCTGGAAAGATTCTGCACTAAGGGGTCATCATCAAGACAGGTTTTAAACTTCTCTTTTGCAGCTCAGATCATTTCGGGTGATTGCCAGGGTGGTGCCAAGAGCTGCCCGAGGGCAGTCTCTGTGTTGGAATGGTATCTGGCACTGAGCAACGATGCAATGGAGGGCTATAACTTCTTACATGCAGACTTTAGCCTCTGGTGGTGTGGGATTTGGAGCTGCTGAAACAGCCAAACTGACAGGACTCGGACTTAGAGAGGAAACCCAGAACATACCAGAGCAGTATTGAATAAGTCCTGTATAGCCAGCCTGAAATCCACAGCTGATGGAGTCAGGAATTCTGGCTTTGATGTTTTTCATTATCGAGATCAGCTATGACAACAAGGTAGAGTCTTGCACCCTGGAACAGTGTCATGACTCAAGCAGTTCTCGAAGCATGATCCTTTCCTTAAGGAAGAAGAGAATTTCTCCTTCCTATGTTTTTGTGAGAAAATCTTTAGAAGAATGTTCCATCGGGAGACTTACCTGAAGGAGAAGAGGAATAGTTCAGTGTATATCTGAAGACCTTGACCAAAAATAGGTTGGCCATCCACTCCCTGAGTATCTTAAGGTGCATCAGCGAACAAGAGTCACAGGCCGTGGAGTCATGTTCAGAGGCAAGACACCACATGTAGATGTCATGTGGGTCTAAATAGGACATTTCCTTGCAGCAAGTGTGACAGTTTTTTTGTCCTGAAGGAGACATTTGACCTAGTCACTGTTGAAAAGCTGAGAAATCTTATCAATGAGACGTAGAATAGCTCAAGACCCACATGGATGAGGCCTAGTAAAATAGGCACTGACACCAGTGCCATTTGGCGCCTAATATACTGGCATGTCTTCACATACAGTGGGAGAAGTTGCCGCTGAAACGGCATGGTGCCACTTGGCGACGTTAAGGGAGTCATTTCTGTGGAACATTTTTCTGGATCCAGGCTGGCTCCTGGAGGCTGTTCGTAAGTGAGCCATGTATAGGATGATGTATCCCTTAGAAGTAACATTGAAGCACAACCCTAACCTTGCTACCTAATCCACAGTAAAAAACCATGGGAAATGCAGACAGATAGGCAGCAGTGATGGAACGTTTACATTAGAACACTACTTCTTTAAGGAACAAGCAGCTTCTGTGTCCTGTCATGCTATGTACTAGTATTTGTTCGAAATATTTAGTTCTTCTTACAAGGTGCATTTTTAAGTATCACTTGTATTGTACCATGTCTTGCCATCCAAGACTTTAAGATGGGATGGAGGGCAGAACATTTAGGACTTCCAAGAAGATTTCTGTTTGGCAACTCTATGAAGTAACTATTTCTTCTGTATGGTAGGAATTTCACTGGTGCTTATTAGCACTAGAAATGAATACTAAGCACATCCAAAACACAACTGTGACCTGAAGATCAGGGTAGCGATACCTAATAGTTTAACAACAGGTCAAAAACCTTTTCCAAATACATTTCTGAGAGCAGCATAACATACTACTGCATCTACTCTTGTACCTGAATCCAAGGCACTGAGCTAAGTATGTATGATGCAGAAATTGAATTTCAAGTAGCAACTGTGCAGATATCACCTCATCGGGCATTTCTTAACCAGGCACCAGTAGCTCTTTTTCTTCTTGTAAAATTAGCTTCTTGCCTCTCTCTAGTAAGGACCTGTTTGTCAGCTGAAAACATAAAATGCTGCACGAAACAAACACATCTAGCAATAGCCTTTGATGAACACAGGGTTGAATGTTCTTACAGGCCCATAATTAGCAAATAACTAACCAGACACACTAACATTTTGTGGCTCTATCTAGATAAAATTAATGCACCTTTCTACCGTCAATACATGTTTAGACAATTCCTCCAGTGATCTACTATTTGGTTTTTTAAATAGACCATCAATGAGATCTGAATGGTCTGATCGACATGAGATTCTAACATCACTTTAAACAGGAAAGCAGGAGGAGTCTTTAACACTACTTATTTGAATATACAATTGTGTAAGGTTGCTGAGCTGAAATAACCTGAATCTAACTTGCTCTACAAACGTAAGTGACTGCAATCAAAAACACAGTCTTTGAAAGAGATGCTGCAATGAATCTTTATATATCGGCTTAAAAGTGGAGCCAACAATTTAGGTAAGCTCCCAAGGTTGTGAAACCTCTCAGGTGGATTTTTTCTAAAGGCCATTGCTGCTGCCTGGTGTACCCTGATGGAGGAAAACTGAAGCCAGCAGAAACATGTATGGAAGAATTTCTGCTTCTTGGTAGGCAATGCGATCCATGTTCATTTGTTTTTGTACAACAGGTAAACATTTCACATTTGAAGGCATGCATTGTTCTGGTGTTTGCTTTGTTTATACTTCTTTAAAATGTTCATACAGAATTTTGTCATACTTGAATGGCTGCTTTGAAAATATTCTGGAGCCACAGTGCCAAATGGATTTATTCGATTAGGATGGAATTCTTGGCCCAGACACAAAAGACTCCTGCAAAGCATTTCTGGCATCCGATGTAGCTCGATCAACTGTCGTGGCCAGTCTGGACCAATGAGAATCATCTTGGCCTTGGAATGCCTCAACTTGATACGAATCGTTGAGAACAGGGGAACTGGTAAAATGTATAGAAAGCTTTCTGACAAGTTCATCAAAAGGCATTCCCCACTTACATTGGCTTTGGAAACCTGGATGAAGAGTTTCTGCATTTTCTGCTGTGGCAAACATTTCTATTTGCAGAGCCCCAGTCCTGCAATAATGTCCTGCAATACTTTATAGTTTATAACCCATTTGTGATTGAATTCACATTTCCTCTTTAGAGCATCTACTTTGATATCCTCTACTCCCAAAACATGGACTGCTTTGACTGATGAAACCCCTGGAATGAGCCATATCCAACTTGACTGACAAGGTTATAGACCTCAAACCTGCCTATTTTTTAGGTAATACATGATGGTAGTATTGCCCATCTGAATCAGAATATTGTCTGTTTTCAGAGACGGTAGGAACGCCGTTAGAGCTAGCTGGACTGTTCTGATTTCTAGTAAGTTTATGTGATTTTGTCATTTTCCTTGTGATCAAACTCCTTGAATTGCTAGGCCTCCGAGATGTGCTCTCCATCCAGCCAGAGAACCATCTGTAGCTCTGGACTGAGATGGGAAATTTTGAGAGTAACGCATCCCTTGCAGGAGAGTGGCTTGATTCTGCCACAAATGTAACAATTATATTGCCATTTGAGTCAGCTGAAGTCTGTCTTCCCAACAGTTATCCTTCTAACTACATTTATATCTGGGTCCTGTGCTCATCATGCCACTGGAGTCAAGCTAGCCTGGCTGATGAGGGTTGATACCCTGGACCCGGTCGCAGGATGCTTGTTTCCGGTCCAGGGAGGACCTGGCCTGGCAGTTCGGCCTGGACTGTTCCCAAGGGGAGCAGGGTCAAGACTATTTGCCTATGACTGGGTCTAAACTGAAATGGAATGGTGTGCGAAAAAAATTAACGATTTAGGCCCAGATCTCTGTAATGGGAGTGAATTTTTGACATTGTTTCAGCGTTCTGTCCATCAATTGTTCTTTTTGTATACATTTATATCTTAAGCACTGTTGCAGGGGTCTCATGTTTAACCTAGATGAGCAAGTTACTTACCTTCGATAATGCTCTTTCTGGTGGATACTCTATCGAACTGCGAATTCCTCACCTTTAGAACAACCCCAAGCCCCAGACTGGAGCTTGAAGATTTAAACAGCATTGCTCCTGAATGCCAGTAGGTGGTTCTGTGCGGCTCTGCATTGACTTTGTTCCACCTCAGAAGTGACAATGAACCTGCACATAGGCGCCAACCCTGCACGTCGAGGACAGTTTCTTTCTTGACTCTGTCAATACCCTTGGACGCAGAGCCCAAAAAAAATCAGAGGTCTAGTGTGCAGATCTCTAAATAGGGACATTTTTAGATGGAAAAAGAGACCCTTCCTCAGAATGTGGAAGAGGAAGGCTGGTGAGGAATCTGCGGTTATAGCACCAGAAAGAGCATTCCCGAAGTTAAGTAACTTTTTCTTCTGATGGCTACTTCTAACTGCAGATTCCTCACCTTCAGAAAAGATACCAAAGTAGTACCTTCCAAGATGGTGGTTCTGTGGAGTGACTCAGATCAAAAAGTCCTGCAAGCCCGAACAGCTGAAATGCCCCTCCCGTCACACCTGCCTGTCAAGGCCTTAGTGCTTCATGAACTTGTGTACAGATGCCCACGTCACAGCCTGACAAATGTCAAAGACAGGCACTCCATGTGGCACTACCGTGGTAGCAGCCTTGACTCTGGTGGAATGGGCCCTCAATAGCTTCAGAGACTACTTCTTTGCCAGGGCGTAGCAGATCTTTATGCAGAGGACTATCCACCTTGATAGATTCCTTCTCTGCACTGCCTTGCCTGTCTTTGCCCATGGAGAACCCCACAAAGAGCTGATCCTCCATGCAATGATCTTTAGTGCGGTCAATGTATAAGCTTAAAGCTCTTTTGACGTACAGCTTATGTAGTCTCTCCTTCTCTTTCAAGGGAGAGCAAAGAACGTTGGGAGAGTGAAGGATAACCCCAATGTGAAAAGCAGTCACTACTTTTGGCAAAAAGGCAGCTCTGGTCCTCAACACCACTTGATCTGGTAAAAGGTGGAGTAAGGTGGTTGCACCAAGAGAACTTGGAGTTCACTTATGTGATGAGCTGAAGTTACCCAGACCAGAAACACAGTCTTCAGAGTTAGGTGACGTAGTGGACAACTTTGCATTGGTGTGAATGGTGTGCACATGAGGAAAGTGAGCACCAAATTAAGATCCCACTATGGTATCACAAAGGATCTGGGAGGAAACAAATGAGCCAACCCTCTTATAAACCTCACAACTGGTGATTTTAACAAGGATGGCTGGTCGAGTAAACATAAAATAGCTGAAAGGGCAGACAAATAACTAAGCTTGGGTGGAACTCACAGAGTTTCACTCCGTGGAATTCCGTAGAGTTACAAAAAACTCTATGAGATTCCACGGAATTCTGTCAAAGAGCAGAAAATGCTCAGTCCTGCCGTTCACGCTGCTTTTTCCACATCAGTAGCACGTTCTACTCTGAAAAATCAGCGTGAACGGCACCATGCACTGCACAAGAGCGCACCCATTTTGTTTTGTCTGCTCCTGTTTCTCTGTCCTTGCTGGCTCCCTGCTCCACTGAATCTAATGCAATCCACCCCATCTGATCTCCCAGTTCCCAATCCCAACTTTTGTTTACTTGTTTGTGTTACTGTCTCACTTTCCTTGTGTTTATTTTACTTTTTTGTGTGTGTTTTTGTGACTTTTTTGTACTTTGTACTTTGTTTTTGTTTTCCTTTCCTGGCCGGTTCTCTCTGTCTGTACTCCTGTTTCTTTCCTTCCCATTCCCAGCCCAACTACCTCCCAGTAGCAGAAGTCGCAGCAGAAGCAGGCAGCGCTACCTGCACTCCCTGTGGATGACGCAGGCAGACAGGAGTGCAGCCCGCCCTATCTTCAGCGAGGCGGAGGTGGCCGCACTCATTTACTGGGTCAAGCGCCACCTTCCCTGCATGTTGGCCACAGGCCCGGAAAGGGATATGCCCTGGGAGCGTCAGGTGCTCTAGGGGAAAGTGCAGCAATGTGTGCGCAGCAGCACTGGCATTTCGCACGCACCTACACAGCAGCAGCTGTGCAGATATCCTGGATAGGGTGCAGGATTTGCTAGACCTGCTGGGTGTTGAGGTTGTGGCGCTCAGTGAGTAAATAATATTTTTGTTTCCTAAAAATAGCAATTTTTTTTTTCAAAGCAGCATTATCACAGGTAAAGTAAGTTTACGTGATGGTTGTATATATGTGTTTGTGTGTGTGTGTGTGCGTGTAAATATATATATTACCTACTGGCGGTCGCCAGTAGGTAGTTATAGTTAGGACCTCGTTTCTATTCAAATAGCGTTTATTCTTTTGCCAATATCTTTGGCGCCGTTTGCCGAATCTTTGCGAAATTTTCAAAATTAGTGGGGCACTCCGGTCAGCTCCTGTCTTAAAAGTTTCGGGGTGATTCGTGAAGCGGGATCCGAGAAAAAAGGGGGATCCCAAAACGCATTTTCCCCATGTTCATTTCCACAGCCCGAACTGCTGAACGGAATTACACCAAATTTGGCAAAAAGGTAGCCCTTGGTTCAGAAAGAGACCTTTTTGTTAAATGGTGTAAATCCATTCAGTAGTTCCTGAGAAATTTAAAAAAGAAAAAATATCGATATCTATGCACCGAGGAGGGTACGCGGACCCTCCCGAGCACAAGGTCAATTCTGATTGGCTGCCAACATTCCAAACCAGGAAGTGTTGGCAGCCATCTTGTGACTCGGTAACCGAGTCACAAGAAAAAGGGGGGGAAAAGGTTGAAAAACAAGAAAAGGGGGCAGGGTAGAAACACCCTGACCCCCTAGGCCTGCTTAGGGGGTCCCACAAGGACCCCCAGGGCCCAAAAAAGCATTTATTTTTTCTTAAAACGGCAGAATTCGCGCAGGGTGCGCGAATCCTGCCGAGAAATTTTTTAAAAAATGAAGCGCAGGCTTCGGCGCTTCGTTTTCAAAAAGCCCACGGGTGGGCCAGGTCCCGGGGGCAATCAGTTATTTATTTGTGGGGGCCGCAGGGGCCCCAGCAGCCCCGGGGACCGCCACCTCCCTGGGGCTTACTAAATTGAATGCGGGGGGGGGCACGGGCCCCTCCGCAGCCCCGGGGACCGCCACCTCCCCGGGTCTTCTTTTCTAAATGCGTGGGGGGATCCCAACCCCCCACGCTGCCCCGGGGACCGCCACCTCCCAGGGCATTCATGTAAATGTGCGGGGGCCTCGTGGGCCCCCTGAGGCCCGGGGACCGCCACCTCCCCGGGGCACAAATTTTTTAAACAAAAGTGTGTGGGGGGGCTCCTGCCCCTCCCCACTCTGCCCCGGGGACCACCACCTCTCTGGGGCATTAAATATTTAAATGCGGGGGTCCGTTGCTGACCCCCGACCCCCGACCACCACCTCCCTGGGGCTTTGAAGATGGAGGGAGGGGGGCCGCGCGGCCCCCTCCTGGAGCCCTCCTTGGCCCTGGGGACCGCCACCACCCAGGGCCGGCTCCTGCAGTGTCCCGGGGTGCCCACCCCCGGGACACTGCTGTTTGCTATGGCAGGGCAGGAGCACGGCTCCCGCCCTGCCATAGCAAACTCTGCTTTGCTTCCTTGAAGCGAGAGCAGGGAAACCTGCTCTCTCTTCAATGAAGCAAAGCAGAATTGCATTTGAGCAAGGGGAGCTGCATGTCAGCAGCTCCCCTTGCTCAAAAGCAATGCCGGCTCCCGCAGGAGGCGGGGAGCCGGCGGGACCGTGGGGGCATTGGGGCTCCCCCTAACCCCAACGAGAGGCCATGCCCCGTGGGATGGGGTCCCCGGGGCCAAAAATGGCCCGGGAGGGGGGCCACTCGGCCCCTCTCCCTTTTTAAAAAAAACAAAAGCATTTGGGCATGCCCCGGGGGGGTGGGGTCCCCGGGGCAAAAATGGCCCGGGAGGGGGGCTACGCGGTCCCCCTCCCTTTTAAAAAAAAGATTTGGGCATGCCCCGGGGGATGGGGTCCCCGGGGCGCATATAAAATAATGGAAGTGGACGGGTTTTTTTTCGACAAAGTTTGGAGTCGCGACCCTAGCGCGGCGCTCAGCGCGGCCATCTAGTGTGAATGCGATGAGTGCGCGGCTCTCAGCGGGGCCCTCTAGTGTGAACGTGATGGGTGCGCATTCGTCGTGCAGACGGCAAATTTCGTATCGTTCGGAGTATACTGAAAAAATTAGTTTATAAATACTTTTGTAAATAAAATTAGCCAAACACTTAAAGCAAAACTTTTATTGATAATTACTTTAAAGTTATTTCATACTTTCCAAATTACGCCGACCCCCACGCGACTTCTAAAATGGGCGCTACCAGGATGCACGCAGCCATTGTGTAGGGTGCGCGTAGGGTGCGCGACTTCTGTATAATAATTAAAAAAGAAAGAATGAATATAGTTTTCCTAACTATAAATTATTCTCAACTTTTGTTTAATAAATATATATATATATATATATATATGTAGTCAATCAAAAAACCATAGGATTGAGGTACATTATACTTAGAAATTCTCATTTAAAAAACCTTCGAAATTCACAGAAAAAACCATAGGTTTCAGGGACGTTATAGTTAGAAATTAGCATTTAAAAAACCTTTGAAATTCACTGAAAAAACCATAGGTTTCAGGGACGTTATAGTTAGAAATTAGCATTTAGTTAGTTGGACATTTCACTCATACAAAACCAGAGAAATTCGTCCGTTATAGTTAGTAGAGCTAACTATAACTCGCACCCCCGCAATGCACTGCTGATGACATCACATATTACATCACTCATGACATGGTCAGTGACATCACTGATGACATCACTGATGACATCTCAAATGACATCACTGATGACATCATCCATGTGATAATCTGATGCACCTCCTCACACCCTAATATAACCTTTGATACACCCACTCTAAAATACAGACTACCATTTTCGAAACCATAGACACACCAATACCAGTTACTACTGGGACAAGTCACACCCCTGTTGAAAAAACCCGGCCTAGACGTTACGGAGCTGAACAACTTTTGACCTGTGTCGAACCTCCCCCTTCTATCAAAAACCCTAGAAAGATGCGTATTACAACAACTAACCCAACACCTGGACAACATCAACCTCCTGGACCCCCACCAGTCTGGCTTCAGAAAAGGCTGTAGCACAGAAACCGCGATCCTCAACATCATCGACGATATCCACGGATCACTAGACTCTGACCAATGCTGCCTCCTCATTCTCCTTGACCTCTCGGCAGCATTTGATACGGTAGATCACAAACTCCTCATAAGGGCTCTCCAAGAAAGAGCTGGTCTTGGCGAGGTAGTCCTCCAATGGTTCTCCTCCTTTCTACACAATCGCACACAAAAAATAAAAATAAAAAACTTCACTTCCGACCTCCAACAAGTCAACAAGGGCGTCCCTCAAGGCTCGGTGCTATCACCGCAACTCTTTAACATCTACATGTAACCTCTCTCCAAACTACTCAGAAAAGCCAACATCCGCTTCCATCTCTACACTGATGATACTCAGATTTATTTGGAAACTACCTCTCTCAAAGACATTCAAAGAATCAATGATGTACTGAGAGATGTCCAACACTGGTTGACATGCAACCACCTTAAACTAAATCCTGACAAGACTGAGACACTCCTCATCTCGAATAAGGAAGATAACCCCCAAATTGCTGAATGGTTAAAGGCCGTCGATGCGCTCAACGGGAATCTCACTCTAGCAGACTCTGTCAAATCACTAGGCATCACTCTAGACCCAAAACTGAACATGACGAGACACATTAAGAATTCGGCCAAAAGTGCTTTCCTTAACCTCAGACTACTGAACAAAATAAAACCCTTCATTCCGCCCAGTGATCTCAAGCAGGCCACCCAATCTCTGGTACTGTCAAGACTGGACTATGGGAACGCAGTCCTCTCAGGAATTCCAAAATCGCATCTGGCTCCCATCAAAACTACGCTGCATGCGGCTGCCAGAATGATCACCGGTATCAAGAAATTCGATCATATCTCCCCTGCACTCAGGGAACTTAAGTGGCTTCCAGGCGAAATGCGGATCAGCTTCAGAACAGCCTGCCTCACGCATAAAGCCCTTCACACCGGCGAACCCGAATATCTGGCGAAAAACTCAAAAAGCCGGCCAGACCAGGAACCTGAGAAGCTCAAACTCCCTCCTACTCATCCCACCAAAAACTAGAAGAAAAAAACTGCGGACCGATCATTCGCCGGAAGCGCTCCTAAAATCTGGAACTCTATTCCCCCTCACATCAGAACCATTCCCTCCTTTGTAGAATTCAAAAGCCAACTCAAAACCCTGTTCCTCAACCGCTCCCTAGGGAGTGGATAGGATCACTCAGGGCAGCTAGCGGACATCGCGCTCTGCTCCAGCTCTAAGACTCCGAAGAATCCTGAAGACTAACACTGTCCTGCACTATAATGTGTCGCTCTTTTATTTCGCGTTCTTCTGTTAATATGTCGCTCTTCTATTTTGTATCTGGTGATTATCTGCTATGTACCTGCTGTAAAGCGCTCCGATACCCTAGGGTCAGGCCAGCGCTATAGAAAACTTCTTAAATAAAAATAAATAAATACTACATACACACTCACTGATTCCTAGGTCTACACACACACATCCACTCATTCACCCATACAGCAACTCATACATGCAGTCACTCATCAATACAGCACTATTATATGCACTCATACACCTATACATACACTCACACACCGCCACTCATCCATAGACTTACTCACACACCTACTCAGTCATGCAAAGAATCAATCACACCCATTTACCCACCTATACAGTTATACACAGACCACCTCACTTATTTATACAAATACTAACACATACTTACTCTCTTATACAATCACTGATACAAGCACACAATACAGCCACTCTCACAATCACTCACTCTCACGTATAGTCATTTATACACTCCAACACTCACATATACTGCCTTTCACATATGTAGTTACTCACACATATACCACTGAGACATCCATTCGCTCACCAACACACCCATACACACACTCACCCACCCATACAGCCCTTCACAGATGCACTCTTGAACCCATACACCCAGTGAATCACCCACTCACACATCTATGCACAGAGTCACCCAACCCCCACCCACTCACACAGACACTCAGGCACCCATACAGATACTCAGACAACCAATCATTAACCCATATAGACAGTCATGTAGCTACTCACCAACCCATGCAGTCGCTTATACACCAACTGACAGACTGATACAGACATTTACACAGTTTTGTTCACTAACCCATGCATTCAGTAAGATACGCTTAATCAGTCACTTATACAGTCAGTCACGCACCTACTAAATCATCCATCCAGACACTTATACACACACTCATTCTTCAATACACCTTGGCATATATATATATAAAATATATTTAAACTTTACAGAAACACACAGTCACTGGATGATGTCATCAGTGATGTCATTTGAGATGTCATCAGTGATGTCATCAGTGATGTCACTGACCATGTCATGAGTGATGTAATATGTGACGTCATCAGCAGTGCATTGCGGGGGCGCGAGTTATAGTTAGCTCTACTAACTATAACGGCCGAATTTCTCTGGTTTTGTACGAATGAAATGTCCAACTAACTAAATGCTAATTTCTAACTATAACGTCCCTGAAACCTATGGTTTTTTCAGTGAATATATATATGTAATATATATATACACATTTTACGCCAGTTAATAATAATTGTGCATATTCATTATTCACAAATAATGTTAGTAAGTGTATATCAGTATATATAAGTATATATTTGCCGTAGTCTGGAGGTGGCTGACGACTGCCTGGAGCGGGCACACCTTCAACAGCCAGTCATCGAGGGAGGGGAAGACTGGGATCCATATGACCTCTGAAGGTGCACTGCTACTACTGCCATCACATTCATGAATATCCAAAGGGAGTTGGTAAGATCAAAGGGGAGCACAGCGAACTGAAAATGCCCCTGTCACACCACAAACCAGAGATAACGCTGATGGGCATGCTGGGCGGGTATATGGAAATAGGTATCCTATAGATCCAACGCCACCATGCAGTCTCCAGGGCCAAATGTGCACAAGACTTGGGGAATGTGAGCATTTTGAATTAGTGCTTCCAGAGGAAGGTGTTGAAAGGCCGCATGTCTGAAATAGGATGAAGGCCTCTGTCCTTCTTTAGCACCAGAAAGTAGCAGGAATAACAACCACGACAAACTTCTGGTGGAGGCAACCTCTCAATAGCCCCTTTAGCTAAAAGGGCTTGCACCTCCTGCAGTAAGATAGACAGATGGTCCTCTGTCAGTCGTTCCGGGGACAGTGTAAAGTGCGGCGACTGGCAAAGAAGGATTAAGGTGTACCCCTTCCAGACAATTTACACTAAATGATTCCCTTGTCTGATATTATGGCCTTTATATCACAATCAAGGGGATGGAGAGAATTATTTTTTACGTGGTCCAGCAGGGAAACAGTGGTTTCAACGCGGGTAATACCACGCGGGTAGGTTACAACGCGGACGTTACATTGTCCACGTTGTTACCATGCATGGCATTACATCGTAAGTTGTTTCAACGACTTGCGCTAGATGGCGCGCAACACCAGGGAATGTGTTGGATTTTAAATCCAACACATTCCCTGCTGTTGCGCTAACTGGAGTAGGAATAGTAATTTATACTATTCCTAAGTCCAGCGCGCCATCTAGTGCAAGTCGTAGAAACGACTTGCGATGTAAAGCCATGCGTGGTAACAACGTGGACGATGTAACGTCCGCGTTGTAACCTACCGTGTGGTATTTGCTCGCGGTGTAAAGAGACATATTCGGTCCAGCATATACTCTCTCCAATTTAACTTTATGTGCAAAAACGTAGTGTGCTGTTCTGCTATATGACCACAGAATTAGGTTAGTCCATGGTTCACTCAAACTTCATAGGTACCGGGGTTCCAATCCCCAGTATATAATTGCCCTCACCCACCTAAGTGGCATGCTTCATCATTGGGCTTGCTCTTTGCTGGGTGGGCGTGCAGTATCCAGCAGGCTCCCAAGTAAATAGGGCTCTTTGGTGGAGATCTTTTTTATGTCCTGGCCCAGTGTTTGCCAGATCTCAGGTTACTGCCTTAATGATTTGATGATTATAGCAGGTAGACTGGGTATGGGAGTGCATTAAAATTGTCTATGGGTGCTACCTCTAGAATCTTTATTCATGGTGAGTACTCATGTCAAGATTAAAAATAAAATGAACCAAGACAGGCAATATTGAGCCCTTGGTTGCGTTCAGTAGGGTCAACATGTTTCATGCCAGTAAGTGCTAAAAGCTCTAGGCATTTCGTCAGGACCAAAATAGACCCTAATCTACGTAATGTGCTTGGCACTTTGCTGAGGCTGGATTAGCTGGTGGTATGGGGTGCCACTACTGAAACGGTGAAAGGAATGGCAGGGTAGATGAGGCAGGCGGGGTAGGGTAGATAAGCCGAGGAACATGCCATGACCCTGCTATGTGTGGCCCTGCTCTCTTGGAACCTCTCTGAGGCTCAGAAAAGGTTGACCTGGCTGGAGCACTTTAGTCAGTACATTAATTTTGACTTCTAAGGTGTGGGGTTGGAGGTCAAGAACTTCGGCTGCTCTCTTCATGACAACCGCAAAGGAAGCACTTTACTCAGTATCAGGGCCAGGGGATGAGAAAAGACCAGAATCAGGAGCGTTGTCAAGGCCACTGGCCTCCTGGGGTCATCAAACCATTGTTGCTCGTGGCAGGCTTGGCTAATTTCATGACCTGCGTCATAGTTATTATCGGAATCTGTTCCAAACAAGGAATGCAGGGCATGGGATCTGCCTTGTTGAGATTGAAGTTGAACAGTAAGCGGGTCAGTTGCAGCGGCGTGGACTCGGAGTCAAAGAGAAAACATGCACCTCTTCCTCCAGTGTTGATGGAGTCGGCGTCAATACTCTGAGAACTGGTGTCGGGGAGGTCCTGTGATGGGTTCAGAGAGTTCAAGTGGTGCCGACGGCAAACCCGCTGGCAGTACCCAAGATGGAGGGCCTCTCGTTTCCTTGGGGAATGCAGGTGCGCCACAGGGAGTCGGAAGGGATTCGATGAGCTGGAGCATGGCTTCAAGAAAGTCCTGGATGTGCCTCAGTGTTGGAGAAGGTCCCGATACCTCGGTTTGTGCCAGGACAGGTTGCAGAATTGGCTCTGACTTTGACCAACTTTGGGAGTGAGACTGTGAGGCATAGTGACGACCTCGCACCTTTTCAGGAGTATGAGAGTTTCAGAAAGGGGACAAGTCCCGCTTGGATTTTTTAATGTTTTTTCTTTGACTTACCCGAAGATTTTGAGCACACCAATGACCAACCTCCAGAGTGGGTCCTGCAACTTTTGGATCTGGATCAGGACCTTTGGACTGGTGCAAACGATGAACCTTCCGGTGTTTGGCAAAGTAGAGTTTTGCCTTGCGGTACTGTATGGCCTTCTGGTTCATCGACGTGGAATCACTACAGGCCTTGTAGTTGTGACTCAACCCCAGGCACCACAGGCTAACCTGATGGGAATCTGTCACAGACATTTGCTTGTGCAGTCCTTACAGGGTTTAAAACCTGCAATTTGGGGAGGTGATATTTCCCTTGAACACTGCAAAACTTTTAAGGAGAAGGGTTTCAAAGAGACGAGAGGATGCTCTGTATGCACGTTTGGTGGCACAGAAAGAAATGAACTGATGTCAGTGGCACAGAAAGAAATGAACTGATGTCAGTGCACAGGAGTGGCACCTATATAGGCTCCGAATATAATTTCCAGGGCAGAATGGTGTCAGTGTGGAGCTGCACGGTGCCACATACTGTTCAACACTCCGTCCATCATCCCCTTTGGTTTTGCTATGTTCGCCCTAAGTTGGCAGGGTATGCCCAGACGTGGGTCCCTTGCTCACTTTGCCACTGGATTCAAGATAGCCTGGCTGATGACGGCTGTAAGCCAGAAACCGGTCCCAGGATGCTTGTTTCCGGTCCAGAGAAGACATGGCTTGGCAGTTCGGGCTGGACTGTTCCCATGAGGCACAGGGTCAGACTGATTTGCATGGCCATGTCTGAACTGGGGTGGCGGAGTGAGCTAAAGAATGATGATGGATTAAACCCAGATCAGTTGACTGGGGGTGAGTGCTTGCAATGTTCAACACTCCGTCCATCATCCCCTTTGGTTTTGCTATGTTCGCCCTAATTTGGCAGGGTATGCCCAGACGTGGGTCCCTTGCTCACTTTGCCACTGGATTCAAGATAGCCTGGCTGATGACGGCTGTAAGCCAGAAACCGGTCCCAGGATGCTTGTTTCCGGTCCAGGGAAGACATGGCTTGGCAGTTCGGGCTGGACTGTTCCCATGAGGCACAGGGTCAGACTGATTTGCATGGCCATGTCTGAACTGGGGTGGCGGAGTGAGCTAAAGAATGATGATGGATTAAACCCAGATCAGTTGACTGGGGGTGAGTGCTTGCAATGTTCAACACTCCGTCCATCATCCCCTTTGGTTTTGCTACATACTGGCATGCAGCGGTACTGCTGTAAAAGTTTCCAGATCTAGTCTGACGCCTGGGAAAGGGAATATTCAAAAGGTGAGGAATCACAGGTTAGAAGTCTCTATCAGAAATAAGGATTTACACAGATGAGTGTTGGTACTTATCAATAATTGGGAGGTTTATGGCAGTAAATGACTGTTAAGATATGTAACAGATTTTGAGTTGTAGCCCCTGGTTGGGAATTCTTGATCTATTTAGATTTTATAATATGTACTTAAACAATGATCACAACATTGTTTATCCACAATTCCCAAACAGTGACATTCTAGAATGTAGAGTTCATAGCCCCGCCATGGAACCCTTGTCTCTAGGAAGCTGTAATATATAAATGTACAATATTGATCTACCATCTCTCCATTTGACTTGTGACACACAGAACTAATAGCTGCACTATAGAACCCAGCGTTCATAAATCCATCATGGTTTTTTTGTTTTTCTTTCTTTCTTCATTTAGTGATTTGAAAAGTACACACATTTTTAATAAGGCTAACTATTTCAGAACAATTGAAGTGTTCTGATCTATTGTGTAATTCCTATGCAATTGAATCAGTGTGCAATGTTAAAAGGAGGAGTAACCTAACATATCATGTTAGTTCTCCAAAGCTTATAGTCTAGGTTATTGCTGGAACAATTTACAGGCTTTCTTCACCAGTTTTTTGCACTGGTCATGTGACTTTTCTCTATACATTGTCTAAGGCAGGGCATCATGTTGAGGCAGGTTAAAGTTTCTTTGAGTGAAGAAATGGTCTGCTGCTTCCTGCTCCATATTCAGAAAGGCATGACCGGAAGCAAACACGGAATGACTGAAGAATACTTCAGTTACTCAGAGGCAAAAACTTAATCAATGAACAAATCCTCTTAAGGAAACATTCAAATCAAGAAAAACAGAACCAGAACCTGGTAGCTGAAGAATACTGGAAATAGGTAGATTCTCTGGAGCAAGTATCAAGCGGGAATTTGTGACACACTACAAGATCAACCGGCCTCCTTATACAGATAACAAACTGAAACAGGAAATAACAGATGCAGGAAGAACTCCTTCATACTGTATTGGGGGAAACAGGCAAAGATATATATATATACATAATTAATATCCCTTCCTGAAAGGAATGTGTGAAATGGATTATAAACTAGGGATTTGGAGTCAGGCAATACAGTAAATATGGCTGCCCGATTTAGTTGTGAACTCTGTAATGCGATCAGTTCTCCAGGTTCCGGAAGAACAAGTGGCTAGAGAAGCAGACATGAGCTGAGAAGGAACAAGAGAGAGCAACAATTCTGTTGCATGTGGCAGGACTTTCCTGGTAATAAATACATGTTCCATATAAGCCAGGCATGATTGCATGTCAACATGAATACATTAATTCCTGAGAGTGTGCGGGAAACAGCCTTAGGGTATAGATAGCTAATTAACTGTTAGAATGGCAATGCTAACAAATGTGTTCTTGCTTGCCATATTATATTCAGAACTGCATTTGGCATTAGTCACATTAACAAAACAGAAAAACTGGAAACTTCCTCCTCTGCGTAAGCTATAGAGTATGTATAGTGATTACATCCACAAGGTCGTCCAGCTTGGTACGAATCAAATTTGTATGGATGCAGAAATAGTTACAGTGGGGGCTCCTCCGCAATGGCGGAGGAACGTCACCCCACTGACTGGCTCAGAGCCAGCAAATGTAAAATAAAACAATGCTTTTGCATGAACCAGTGGTGTTGGGAGGGGGGAGGAATAGTGCTACGTGCACTCCACTCCCTAAGTGCGCATTTGTGTTTTGGACGGCCGTCTCAGGCCGACCAAAACTCACATGCACACTTAGGTTTTCTCCAGCGTATGCAGCTGGGCTTTAGAAACACCACAGACTCCCTGGTCTGAGCAGGGCATCTTTGCTGCCTGCTCAGACCAATCCCCGCTTTGCTCTGCAGCACAGGGATTGGCTGGGAGTGTGTCCCAGGGGCTGCTGGAACCAGCAGGCAGGAAGAGGAGAGGCAGTGAGAGGAGATGCGACACTGGAGGTGGAAAAAGGTAAGTTTTTTTAAATTTATTTTTTATTGTATTCCCCCCCTCCCCACCGCGTGACGCCTCCCGCATGGAGAAGGGGTTGGAGCCCAAGTCTGGCATGTGGCATATGCCATGACATATGCCACAGCGTGCCACATTTTGTGGATATGTTGTTTGAGCTATAATTGTGTTATAAACCCCGCAGAAGTGCTAGTGGATTTTTTTTAAAGATATATCTTCCATCTGGGTTGAATTAACAAAAACATAATAACAAATTCCAAATACATAAGTTATGGGCCTTGAACCCTTGTCAAAAATCATTCATAGCCCCTGTTGGATACCACTACACCATCTGCTTTGCTGTACTGATCTAGGGGCCCAAAGCCTTTTTGTCATAGAAAAAGTGTGCTGGTCCTTCTTCTATTTCTATGTTGTTTTGCTTTTACATGCCACAAATCCACTCTTGATTTTCATATTTTAAACACAAATAGCCCTTCCTTTCTTTCACTCTGGCACTTGCCCCATGCATTTCTTTTTCTTACCCAATCATCCCCAAATTCTCATTCCACAAAATAAGGGATTTCTTTCATAACAAACCTTGCCCCCTTCCACATGCCACAGCATGTCACCAATGTCTGACATGCATTGGCTTGACTAAAGAGGCACCAAATCTCCCGTACACTGCTTGGGGGTGATTTACAAAGGGACAGCTTTCATTTGTTTAAATAAGAAAAAAATGGAAAAGAATATAAAAATCGATTTTCCCCAGCTGGGGTTTGAACCCTGGTCAAAAAGGGATGATAGCCCATGTTAGCTACCACTGTACCATCTGTTCTGTTGAATATTTTGCTGCGCATAGCCTTTTTGTCATGGAAAGAGTGTGCTGGTCCTTCTATTTCCATGTTGTTTTGCTTTTACATGCCACAAATCCACTCTTGATTTTCATATTTTAAACACAAATAGCCCTTCCTTTCTTTCACTCTGGCACTTGCCCCATGCATTTCTTTTTCTTACACAATCATCCCCAAATTCTCATTCCACAAAATAAGGGATTTCTTTCATAGCAAACCTTGCCCCCCTTCCACATGCCACAGCATGTCACCAATGTCTGACATGTATTGGCTTGACTAAAGAGGCCCCAAATCTCCCATACACTGCTAGGGGGTGATTTACAAAGGGACAGCTTTCATTTGTTTAAATTAGAAAGAAAATGGAAAAGAATATAAAAATCGATTTTCCCCAGCTGGGGTTTGAACCCCGGTCAAAAAGAGATGATAGCCCATGTTAGCAACCACTGTACCATCTGTTCTGTTGAATATTTTTGTTGCCGATAGCCTTTTTGTCATGGAAAGAGTGTGCTGGTCCTTCTTCTATTTCTATTTTGTTTTGCTTTTACATGCCACAAATCCACTCTTGATTTTCATATTTTAAACACAAATAGCCCTTCCTTTCTTTCACTCTGGCACTTGCCCCATGCATTTCTTTTTCTTACCCAATCATCCCCAAATTCTCATTCCACAAAATAAGGGATTTCTTTCATAACAAACCTTGCCCCCCTTCTATTGTCTGTGTCTGGATCTGCGGCAGAATCTGGGGCGGCCACCTCTGGGTTGAGTGCGATAAAAGGTGGGATCTGGTTTGTCTCCATACCAACTACCTTTGCCGCAGGCATAGTAGCCTTGTTGAGAGCTTTGGTGGGTTCCACAGCCCGGCGCACCCTTCATGGCACCCAGCCCTGACAAAAAGGCCTCTCCAGAATACTCTTTTTAGTGACATTTGGGCCTTGTATATAGTCGAGTAGGTGGCACAAAATCTGGACAGTTCCTTAATGAAGGAGCCCCCGAATAATAGGCTGTCAGCCATTGGGCTGGCTTCCAAATTGGATATATCATTGAGTTTAGGATCTAATCTCATCAAGATAGATCTCCGGTGCTCTGTAGAGATGGTGCAGTTGGTGTTCCCTAACATGCAGACTGCTTGCTGAGCCCAGCCAATCAGATTGTCAGTATTTACTGGGGAGTTGGACTCTTTGGCTTAGTATGCTAAGTCTAAGATCTTAGTCAAGGTTCCTGTCAGGTCAAGCAGTTTATCTTGGCACATCCAACATGAGCGATCCGGGCCCTTTTTCGGATCCCTTGCGTATTTTTTCATAAAAGTGACCATGATGGGATCTACCTCTGGCGTGTCTGCAACCTTACCCACCAGGTCTGGGTGGGGGCATTCCATGCGGAGGCGTGCACATACCTCTTTATCAAAGCTCTGCCATAGATGGGTTTGAAGGTGTTCCGCGACCTCTGGAGGAGGAACCCAATTGGAGTCCGTGGGGTGAATTATTTCGGTGGGCTCGAATTGGAGCACCCGAAGGGTATGGACTGGAGCCCATTTCTTCTTACTGAGTCTTGCCTTCTCACCCTCATCACTGTCCTCAGTGTGGGAAGAGCAGTCTGAGTCTAGGGCCTCTGCATGCTGTGAGCTGTGAGACTGAGAGGACTCTCCCTGTGGGTTGGCACTATAATCATGTTCAGTCTCTCTCTTGTGCCTTAGCTTTTCAAAAGCCTCTCCATGTACCTCTGGCTGTGATTTACTCTTGACTTTGCCCTTTTTTGATGGGCCCACCTCATTGTTGAGTTAAAAGAAATGTTCCCTTTGGATGGGACCTATATTCAACCAATCACTCTCAACAGTCTGCCATGCTTATATACCACACATACAGTACTCACCAATGATTAAGGCACTTATAAGTCGACTGCTTATTTTAGTCAAAATATAGATATATTTTAATCAGTGTAAAAAAGTTTTCTCCAAGCTTATATGACACACACAATTTTTTGATCACATCGTTAAAGACATTTAAATTCAAATACATTGAAAATACAATAATCTAAAAACACAACTCAAAAGGAGACTATAAAAAGACAATCCACTATGTCTTTAGCATGTTAATTTGGCTATGTACATAGACAGCATAGAGCATGGATCTAAATTCCCTGTCTGTAACTTGATACTGACTCTTCCAAATTTAACATAACTTCTATTGTGGGCGTCGACGCGTTTCAGTGGCACATTCGCAATAGGACCACCTTCTTCAGGAAATTAACTTTTTTTCTCCTTTTATTAAAAAGGGATCATATGTCAACCTTGTATCAAACCGGTGCTACTGCACTCAGTTCTAAGGTTTTCAAATCACTGCAACTGATGGTTGAGGTTGGATAATGATTTTCATAAAATCTCTATATCTTTTTCTGCGAATCTTCAATCTGAAAGAGGTTAACTCGGGTAGTTCAATATGCCTCCAAGGTCATGAACCCTTAAGTTAGTGACTCCAAGACCTCACTCCAAAATAATTAGGTCTGTTTAAAACCGAAACTGCCCTTAATCGCGTTTCGTCTTCCAATCACGGGTATCAATGTTTTCCCGGCATTCCTAACAATAGGGTAATTTGTTCGTGGCTTTTAATTCCAACGAAACTCCGTCCCCTAAAGTTTTTCTTCCGCCAGGATCCATGCCTTAATCATTGGTGAGTACTGTATGTGTGGTATATGAGCATGGCAGACTGTTGAGAGTGATTGGTTGAATATAGGTCCCATCCAAGGGGAACATTTCTTTTAACTTGATAGTTACTGGGTGCTCCATCCCTTTGGACAAAAGAGCCCCCTATCCTTGATTTCAAGGTTTTTGTGTACCACCTCATTGTTGGCCGGAAGAAGTTGGGGTTGCCAGCCTTGTTGGCATGCAAACTCACACAGCTGCCCCGTGAAGGGACCTTGACCCTGTACCAGGGCCTTATTCACAAATTGCTGTACACTGCAGTCCAGTGCATCCACCAAATCAAGCTCTAGCTGGTCATCACCTTCTTCATGGTAGTTGTTTGCCTCCGCCTTATAGGGCTCCCATTGTGCCATTCTCTCCACATGCACACTCAATTTACTGGGAGCTGAGAGAGTAAGGGGGAGTGGAACTAACCCTGCAAGGCCAAGGATTGTGCCTTAATTTAAATGTGGAGGGAGCTGCCTGGGCCAAAAACCCACTCTAGGCAAAGCCTATGCAAATGTATACAACCCTGCACACACTTGTGAGACAGGGCGTAGGGGAAGCATTCACCCCTGCCACCACATACAGAGCAGGGTCACGTTATGTGTAGAAAAAGCCAGCAAACGCTCTGATCAATATCCCTGAGCGTCGCGTTCAATTTCTTCACATGCGCGTTGTGTGGTCCTTGTTCGCAAGTAAAAGAGGACTGCGCACATCAGCGAGATGTGTGCTGTCCGCTCCCCGCTCCACTGAGGCAGCAAGCAGCATCAGAGTCCGGCCGCTGTAAGTGTTCAGAAAATGAAGACGGAGTCCCAGCGCTGTAGCGCATGCAGTGGGTGATTGGTCATCTTACCACTCCTGCCCTCATAGAACCGCAACTCGTATAAAACATGACATTCACAGCAAATAGTGGTATGAAATACCTATAATTATGGCATAACAAGCATATAGAAAAGAAACATTCTAAGCAATAGAGATATGAGATATCTATAATTACGTCAGTACAAGCATAACGAATTAAACTGCACTTATCTGGCTGTTAAGCAGCAAAGAAAGAGGACACAAAATGGTGACTTCTACAGTTATATGGGTAGCTCATATATAATTGGAGCATGTGACATGGGAGGTACAGGAAAACATGGGTAATGTAGTAAAGAAATGAGAAGCATAATCAGAGCCTCCGGTCATGACATAGAATTTGTGGCATGTAAAAACAAAATGACATAGAAAGAAAAGAGAGGTAGGCATACTCCATGATGAAATGGCTTTGGGCCAAATAAGTTCATCAGTCCAATAGATGGTACAGTGGATGCTCACAGTGAGTATGAGTGTTTTTTGACAAGGGTTCAAACACCAGCTGGGGAAATTCGATTTTTCTATTTTTTTCTATTTTTCTTCTATTTTACCCAAATGAAAGATGCCCCATTGTAAATCACCCCGAGCAGTGTTTGGGAGATTTGTGGCCTTTTAGTCAAGCCAGTGCATGTCAGACATTGGTGAAATACTGTGGCACGTGGAAGGGGGCAAGGTTTGCTATGAAAGAAATCCCTCAATTTGTGGAATGAGATTTTGGGAATGGTTGTGTAAGAAAAAGAAATGCATGGGGCAAGTGCCAGAGTGAAAGAAAGGAAGGGCTCTTTGTTTATAAATCATGAAAACCAAGTGTAGATTTGTGGCATGTAAAAGCAAACAGTCATGGAAATAGAAGGAGGACAGTACCCTTCTTTCATGACACAAAAGCTTTGGACAAAATTTATGAATGCAGGATAAATGGTCCAGTGGTAATTCACAAGGGTGTTAAGTAACTTATGACAAGAGTTCAAACCCTGGTTGTGAAAATGTGATTTTTATATTCTTTTCTATTTTTTTTCGATCTTACTCAAATGAAAGATGCCCTTTTGTAGATCACCCCTTAGCAGTGTCTGGGAGATTTGGGGCCTCTTTAGTCAAGCCAGTGCATGTCAGACATTTGTGACATGCTGTGGCATGTGGAAAGGGGGCAAGGTTTGCTATGAAAGAAATCCCTTGTTTTGTGGAATGAGACTTTGGGGATGGTTGTGTAAGAAAAAGAAATGCATGGGGCAAGTGGCAGAGTGAAAGAAAGGAAGGGCTATTTGTATATAAAGCATGGAAATCAAGAGTGGATGTGTTTCATGTAAAAGCAAATCAGCATGGAAATAAAAGTAGGACAGCACCCTTTTTCTAAGACAAAAACACTTTTGGGGAAGGATTTTAAAAGTAGAGCACATGGTATAGTGGTAGATAACAGCAGCTATGTGTACCTTTTGGCAAGGGTTCAAACCCCACCTGGGGAAATTTATTTTAATATTTTTTTTAATTATTATTTATTTATTTATTTTAGTAGAGTGAAAGATAGTCCTTTGGAAATCGTTAACTGACATTATCTCCAGTTAATCTTGAAAGAGAATGTAAAAAATCTGTGGCACATGTCACATGAGCTGTGGCATATGCCACATGACAGAGTGACACGTGTCACATGCCAGGAATGGGCTCCAACCCTTACTGCCCGCATGACCCCACCCGCCCCAACACCCTTTGTTTATGGCGGCCACCGCTGAATAGTTACATTTTCATGCCCTCCGTGCACTTCTGCAAAAAGGACATTTCAATGCTCTGAAGCGGAAAAATGAGCTGTGCAAGAGTGACCCCTCCCTCTCCACAGGAAATCACTGGAGACAAAGGTAGATAAAGATGATAGAACTAGAGAGCGGTGATACACACGGACCAATCGTTGAGGGGGAATTTTGAGAGATTGAATTTCGACAGAAGGCCCAGCAGCAAAAAGTATGTGGGGATACTGACATGACTTAGAACAAAAAAGCTTATTTATATAACAATATTATCTGTAGAATGTTCATGTAAATTAGGTAGGTTTTAACCTAATAAAGTAGGCATGTATGATGAAACATGTTTGACAATTTCTAAGGTTTGCCCTAACTTTAATTATGACTGTTGAGACTTTTGTAATAATTATCATTATACAATGTGCTCCCCTAAACAGTGAGGACTGTAACATGCCTTCCATTTATACGGGTCCGGCTACCTAAGGGCCTTTGAGGGCCCGGAACCTCGAAAATAGCTTATGCACACAAACTTAATCAGAGATGTCCTCGGTGATAGGAGGAAGGGTGGCCCCTTCCCCTGCTGAGGTAGATAAATAGGATTTATCCATGTCATTAGTATCAGAACTGAGTCTTTGTGGGCAATGCCTGAAGAAATCAGAGGAGAGTTGTCTAAAATGGTCCAACTAGATGTGATTAAGATAACAGGAAATATTCACTCAACCATTAGTGTCCGTATGGCAGTGAAGGGATTCCCTTTAACTGGGGTTGAAGCTGTTCTTATAGTCGGAGAAGGCTCAGTGAGTACGACTGAAGTATGTCATTCCTGGATTGAAATAGAGGCTGCAGATGCAGCCAGGCTGCTCACAAATTATGTGAAAATTGATTGTCGATCTCGGTATGATCCTTTTCTTTGTACTGAAGTGCTAATGACTATTATTGAGCACCTAATTTTGATTCAGGGTAAACTACTATACATAGTACAGAATGTGCACTTAGACCCACTCATATTTACAGGACATCTGTGTCTAGCGTTAGCCATGCCCTAACCGAAATTGGCCTCATATAGCGGCCTCCAATAGCGTAGACTAGGGACAAGCTTGCAGATATCGTGAACATATAGAGAAATTGAGACAGTACACACAGAAACACCAAGGCACTGGAGTATTAGGGAATGCACAAAAACCTACGCAGAGACTACTGCCATTAATTCACAAATTAAAAATACTCTTTTGGTTAGCTAGAAAGACATGTCAGATAGAGGAGTAAACACTGGATTCCAAATATGTGCCTGTCGATGGCGATAGTATCAAATGCATAACACTGTCAATCTTGGTGAAGCATATTTGCTACTTTTTATATAACTACACCTGGCATAACTTCAATTGCAATAATGCCACAAGTCTTAAAACAAATTCAGGAGAGAACATGGAGTCTCACCCACAATGCATTTAGGAATGAAGCTCATGGGCAATGTAGACATAGAAGCCAAAATTGTTATTGATAATATTAAAAGTATTAAAAATGATGAGACATTGGTGACCATAATCAGCAGTTGCCCTTATTTTCTTTTTTGAGTCTTTCCTCGCTTGAAGTAGTTCTGACATCAGGAAAATCTGGAAGATTTCATTGTGATCTCATGGCCACTACGGCATAATTGAGCTGGTGGTAAACAGAGCAGAACCTGGCTGAAGGGAAGTCCCCAGTTGACAGTGGCCACAGTAGTGACCGACGCGCTCACCTTAGAGTGGAGCACATATCTGGAAGAGCTGGAGGTCAGAGGACTCTGCTCACCCAAAGAGCAAGGATTGCACATAAACCTGCTGGAACTAAGAACGACCAGGATGGCACTCAAGACCTCCCCCCATCCCTTTGTAGTCAACCTGTTCAGATTTTGACATAGAATTCGATGTGGTACATCAACAGGCAGGGAGGGTGGGGTCTTATCTTCTCTGCCAGGAAGCATTGAGGTCTTGAGTGTAGCAAGAAGGCCTGGTGCTGGTTGCAAATCACTTGGTCAGCTCACTGAACATTACGGCCAAGAGCCTCAGTTGGCGTCATTTTGTCTATCATGTGGCATCTCCATCTGGAGGTGGTTTAAGACCTCGTTGCCTTTTGAGCATGCCTCTGGTGGACCTTTTTGCCACTTGCAAGAGCACCCGTTGCTTGACATTCTGGTCTCTCCAGCATCCATTGCAGGGAGCACTGGGGGTCATATTTCAGTTAACGTGGAGATTTTCGGTTTACTACGTGTTTCCTTCCATACCTTTGATCCCTTGATTTCTGAGGAAGATTTGCCAGGACTGGGCCCAAGTCTTCCTCGTTGGTCCAGACTGCCCCAGGAGGGTGTGTTAATAGACCAATGCCACCTGTCCCTGTATGCTCCTCTTCGTCGCCGCTCAGGAGGGCAGGTCCTAGACCCCTATATTCATAAACAGAGATATGCTCAAACCACAGATTCATAGAGACATACAGAAAGACATGTTTGCAGCACCGCATTTACAAAGGTGAGAAGCAACACCCATTGCCTATAAATCACATTTATGCACTGCTGCAGAGGAGGGGTTTGCCTTGATAGAGAAATATCTCATTGTTGTGCAATCTGCAATCTTTAGAGAATGACACACTGTCAAGGCAAGAAATTAATCATAGCAGCACCAATACCTTTATTAGAAGCTGCAACAAAAACAAGCATTCTGAAGGACTTTGCATTATACATGCACTGGGTGTAATGGGCTGTGAGTCAGGTAAGTTGAGATGTCCAATTAGAATATTATTTATATATGATCCCACATGAAAACAGATTTCTTGCAATACCGACAGGGAATACCTGAGACCTTGTCTATGTATGTATATGGCATTTGGTATTTCTACAGTGCATACCCAGCCAAAAGAGAGCAGAGCACTGTACATGGTCAAAGACCATGTTAACAAGTATGATTAGATGGAGCTGGGTTGAGGATGGTTCATGCATTGTCCTATAGTATTATATAAAGAGATGAGTCTTCAACTCTTTCCTAAATTGGAGCAGTGTTGGGGGCGGTCCGGATGTATATAGGATGTTGTTCCAGTTCCTGGGTGCAGAGATGGAAACGGCCAGCTGTCTTGTTTTCTCTTTTACACTTCTTGGTCTGCAGTCCGATGGTGTCCTGGCTGTGGTTTTGCCAAGATCACTGCGAGATAATGAGCTTTTTTTATTTGAATCTGTTTTATTGGTTTTATAAAGAGTAGGAACAATACAGTATAATCCACCTACATCCGTTGGCCGGTGGTAAATGCAATGAGAAAGCTTACATGGTAGGTATCATACAGAATAGAAGAGAGTACAGAGTACAGAGGTAGACGACAGAGAGGATCAGGTTCGAGGGCGGGTGTGGGGGTGTTCATTTGATGATTAAGTATACTGTGGGGGTAGTTTTGATTTAGCAATTTAGAGTATGCTCTGTAGATGTCAAGCGCAGTATCTGCAAATATTGGGGGCAGGATAATTTGCGGAATTCGTCTGATAAATATGGTATGCAGGATTGCCACATCCTATCAAATCAGGGAAGTTGTTGCGTGGTTGCTTCGGTCAATTACTCAATTTCCAGTATTTCCCATATTTTATGTAACCAGTCTTGGTGTGTGGGTACCATTTCTGTTCCCCACCTAGCGAGAAGGATTTGTTTCGCTGCCCCCAATGTTAAAGTGATTGCTTTGCCTCTAGGTGATCTCAGTGGATAGGTGAGCGAGCTGGGGAGGCCCAGAAGTATGTAGCTCGGGAATTTGGGTATGTCTGTCTTAAATATACTGTTTACTGCGTCAGCACTCCCGACCAGAACGACTCTATCTTGGGGCAGTGCCATAGGAGAGGTGTGAGCATACCCTGCTGACCACATTGCTGCCAACATTGTCCTTCTCTTTTAGGAATCTAGGTGGCCACTCTGGCTGGGGTAAGATACCAATAGTGTGCTATTTTTAGGAGCATTTCTTTACTGGTGGTGTTGAGGGCACATGTTCGTGTTCGATGTAGGATATCATTCCATTCTTTGCCCGTAAAGGGGCACTCACATTCTCTCTCCCATCTAGCTCTTGCAGTTGAGTGTAATGGGTGTGTTGGTTTTATCAGGAAGGCATAAATGTCTGAGAGCAGTTTTTTGTCTGTGGAGCGTGTAAGGATCTACTTCTTGAAGGGCATTAATGGTCTACTAGCATGTGGGTGGATCCACGGACGAGTCACCCAGTGTGCCACTGCTAGGTATTGCCATCTCGCTATGTCTGGGAGGTTATAGCATATCTGCAGTTTGTGGAAATCAATTAGCCCTTCTGTGTTGAACAAGTCACCCACTCTTTTACAGTTAGCTTCTTGCCACACCTTAAACCCTGACCCAGTGGCCGCCGGGGGAAAGTCTGGAATGCCTATTAGTTGCATCTGTGGGGAGATTGGCGTGGAGAGGTCATGCTTCTGCTGCACCCTATCGCATACTCCAATCGTTGACCTTACGACTTGGGAGATATAAACGCCTGTTGGTCGGTGTGGTTTAGGTAACCATGGTATTTTCCAGATGTGCATGGTTGCAATGGCCTGATCTATAAAGCACCAATGTTTTTCTGTGAGCATGCAGGACCACTCCACCATACAGCGTAACTGGGCCGCCTGATAGTAATTGCGAAGGTTCGGGATCCCTAGACCCCCCCCCCCTAGACAGTGGAAGAAAGGCTCGTGTTCTGGCCATTTGTGCCCGTTTACCCTCCCAGATAAAGTCTCAAATTGGTGTTTGTATTCTATCCAGTATCCATGAGGGAGGCTGACGTGGCAGGGTTTGCATGACATAGAGCAGCTTGGGGAGTAGCATCATTTTGACAGCCACCATGCGCCCCAGCCATGAAAGACCGTGTGACTTCCATTTAGTGAGATCTGTCCTTGTCATCGCTAATAGATTCCCATAGTTGTACGTGGTGGTACTCGATAGTGTGGAGTATACCAATATTCCGAAATATGGGATCCCTCCCTCGGCCCAATGAAACAGGAACTGGCTGCGAAGTCGGGCACTCTCTGAATCTGGGATGGTCAGGTCAAGGATCAGAGACTTTTGCGGATTAATTTTGAAACCTGATGCCTCTCCAAACTTGGTGAGTTCCGCCATTGCCTCTGCAAGGGAATTGATCGGGTCAGTAAGGGTCAGGAGGACGTCATCCGCGTATAGCATGATTTTGTGTTCCCTCCCTCCCATCCAAATTCCCATCACTTGCTGGTTATCTCTCATTCGTTCTGCAAGTGGCTCCATATAGAGCGCAAAGAGTAGGGGGGAGAAGGAGCAGCCCTGCCTAGTACCTAGCACTATAGGGAAGGTGGGTGACTGTTCTCTATTGATACAGATGTTGGCTTGAGGAGCTGCATAACAGGACTGCACCCAACTGCGGAATTGTGGCCCGAGGCCCACGTGCTCCAGCACTTGATGCAGGTATGGCCAATGTACATGATCGAAGGCCTTCTCGGTGTCGACCGTCAATAAAAGGGCTGGAACAAGTGAGCGCTGTACTTTGTCCAGTAGGTGGCAAAGTCTTTTTGTGTTGTCGCTACATCCTCGCTATACCCAGCCTGGTCAGGATCGACCAGTCTCTGCACGTAGGGGGGCCAGCCTGTGGGCCAGGACACCGGTGAAAATCTTCGCGTCTACGTTTAAAAGGGAGATCGGGTGGTATGAAGCACAACACTTGGGGTCTTTGCCCTGTTTAGGGATCACTGTGATGTTGGCTCATCACATTGAGTCCGGTAGCGAACCTCTTTAGTCAAGTGAGTTAAATAATCACGCTAGTATCAGGGCTACCTAGGAGGTGAAGGTTTTATAAAGTTCCCCTCCATAGCCGTCAGGGGCCGGCGCCTTGTGGGGTTGTAGTTTATGTATTGCGGTAAGCACATCCTGTGTTGTACATCTTTTTCTAAAGCTGTAAACATGGCTACACCATTATCTGGAGGGTATACCTGGGCCAGGTATGTCACCACGTCAGAGTCCTGCAATGGTTCAGCAGAATAGAGACTCCTATAGAAAGTTCCGAAAGCGTTTGCAATGTCTTCATCTGTGATGCACATGGAGCCACCCACCCTGTATCTCTGATATCGGCCGGTCTGCAACCTGTGCCCGGAGGCGGTGTGCCAGCATACGTCCCACTTTGTTGCCCCTGGTGTAATATTTCTGGTGTAGCCTTAAAAGAGCATATTCCACCCTTCCCATGTCTATTGCGTGCAATTGTTTTCGGCTGGCCGTTAGTTGGCGGCGAACTGCCATAGAGCCCGACCAGGCATGGGTGGTTTCCAGCTCCTTAATCTGTGTTTCCAGACGACAGCATTTATCCTGCGTTCTCTGTTATACCCCATGGCGACTCCAATGAAATGGCCCCGAAGGACTACTTTTAGGGTTTTCCACAATGTGGAAATGTTAGTCTCGGGGGTGTCATTGAGCTCCAGGAAAGAGGTCAGTGCCCTCAGGGTGTCAACTCGTATTTTGTCATATGTGAGGAGTTTTGCATTAAGGTGCCAACTGCCGGGAGATGTCAACTGCTTACTAGGATGGAATCGCATACTGATGGGAGAGTGGTTAGAGAGTGTGGTAACTCCTATGTCTGCCGAGATCCTGTCCTGTGTTATCCCTGAAGTTGTGAGGAATTAATCAATGAGTGTGTACGTTCGATGGGCCGCTGAAAAGAACGTGTAGTCTACTACTGTGGGGTTTGTGTGTCACCATATGTCTATCAGCCCTGCTTCATCTAACCAGTGTTTGGTGCCTGAAGTGAGCCCCCCATCTTGTCCTGCTCAAAAGATAGATCTATCTTTTCTGGTATACATTACGATATTGAAGTTACCCCCCACCTCCAGCTCCCTGTCCGGAGTGGTCAGTAAGCGGCCCAAAGTATCCCTGAAAAAGGATTCCTGCTTTTCATTGGGGGCATAGACAGTAGCTATTGTGTATCTGGTGCCTTGTATTAGAACATGCAGTGCTAACAGCGGACCCGGGATATCCAAGAAGACCCTCTCCACCTTCCCTGCGAAATGTGTGGCAAACAGAATAGCTACCCCTGCAATCTTGGTATGCCCGGATGAGAAATACTGCCGGGCAAACCAGCGGGAACGCTGCCACTGCCAGTCATTCTGGAGCAAGTGGGTTTTTTGCAGCATAGCAGATATCGCATTTGGAATCTTTGAGAAATGAGAGAACTGCTAGTCGCTTAGCAGGAGCGTTAAGGCCTTGGACATTGAGGCTAAGTAAGTACACTATGATTAATACTTATGTGTGACACTATCCACCCAACCAGGTTTGGCACATGTCCATCTATCCCCCCAGGTAGGGTGTAGGGCTGTGGTATAAGGGGGTAGGAAAAAATAGAGGGATTGAAGTTAGACAGCTGAGCATAACAGTGGATAGGTAACAAGTCAAACAACTTCCCCCACCAGGGAACACTCAAAACATCAAAGTTGTCACGGGCGAATACAGGTTTGGGGAATTGCCATCAATGGGGAGCTCCGCTGGGAAAACTGCTGAGTTGGGGCAATGAGGGTGCCAGCTCCGACTGTCTATACGGCTGCCATCGGGGAGCACGATGAGAACTAGAGGGCCGGCAAAGGCCAACCTCTCTGAAAGCTTAAAGGTCGTCAGTTGAGTTCAATCGTCCCCATCCTGTTGTAGTTGTTGGAGCAATCGTGAACGCTCTTCGCAGCTGTCGGCTTCGGTGGGCTTCGGTGTTTTCCGTCTCCGCCTGGAGTAGCACCAAGCGCCAAAGTCCCCATCTGCGGGTTTCCAGGCCGGTGATTCAGAAGGCGCAGACTGTCAGAGATCTGGAATGTCTGGCAGGTCACGGGTATCATCAAGGGTGCGAATCATCCGAACCTCCTCCTTCCATACGAACTGGAGGCGAAAGGGGTGGCCCCATTTGTATCTAATCTCCTGGGCCTGCTGTAACTCTGTTAAAGGTTTGAGGGCTCTACGGCGTTGTAACGAAGTCGGGGACAGATCCTGGTAAAGCCAAATCCTAAGGCCCTCGAACTCGATGATTTTCAGCTCCCGTGCAGCAGCCATTATGGCCTCCTTCTGCCGATAGTAATGAAGGCAGGTGAGTATGGCTTGAGGCTGGCCTGGTGTACTGGCCGGTCTCCCGGCCCAATGTGTGCGGTCGAGAATGATCTCCTGATCTTGCAGGGAGGGTGTCACATGTTTAAAGAGACGAGTCACGAACTCTTCCAGGCCGTCCGAGACGGCCCGAGCCGGCACTCTTTTGATGTGTATGTTGGAGCACTGGGATCTGTTTTCCAGATCTTCAATCTGGTATCGAAGCGATGAGTTCTGGTCTCGTAGCTCCAGTAGCTCCTGGCAGTGTCTTTCCAGTTTCTCCTCCCTGGCGTCTTGGTTTTGCTCCATTGACGTCATCCTTTGGTCTATGGCATCGACATCTTGTTGAATCCCCTTAATATCTGAGGTAATGTCATGTTTGCGTCCTGCAAAATCATCGCGAAGGGAGCTAAACAGCTGCTCCAAAAATGTCTTAGTTATAGGGGACTCATCCCTGCCGCTGTCCTCGCCTTGGACCTTGTCTATTGACATTCTTAGTTCCTCCACCTCCGGTAATGCGTCAGATTTTTCTCACCCAACCGGACATACATATCTTTTACGGAGGGATCTTTTTTCGACGAACGATGGGAGGACATATCGGCCATGAACAGCCTCAACAGATGTGAGGCTCTACAGTAATTAAGTGTCACACCTCAGTTACGTGTCCCTCTTCCAGGTTCACCGTGCAGTCCTGTCCAGCTTGGTGGAGCTATAGGCCTCCACTGAGTCGCCCCAAACCTCTGATCCCCGCCTCTGGTGGAGGGGAAGGCGAGAAAGGAAGGGAGATAGGATTGGCAGGGAGATAAAGTCCACCTGGGCGAGCCAGTCCACCACCAGTGGGCTGAAGAAGGCCACAATTAGCAGCCCTCGCCTCCGGTTACAGGCCTGTGGCCCTAGGTAGGGTCGGTGGGATCCCCATGCTTATATGTCCAGGCTCACCACAATCAGGGGTAGCCAAGGCCCTCCCCACCTGATCGCAACTGAGCCTCACGCAATCCCGGGCGTCTCACACACGTTCAAATCTTGCCAGGTTAGGGGTCTATCCTCTCAGCCCCCGGTATTTCAGCCATTAAATCCCCAGGTGCTATGATGGGGGGTGCGTTCCAGGGATGGACCGTCCACTCAACGTGTACTGCAGCAGGCCACTAATATCAGCCCTCATCCTGCTTTGCCATCCCTTGGGGGGTGGTGATTAGGTGGCGGGTGGGCCGCGTCACAGCCCCAATCTCGTGGGGCTCCTGCACCACAGCCACCGGCAGCCTCGCTACAGCTAGAGAGGGAGAACAATAAAGGAGGGGGGCCTCTGGCTCCGGGCCCCACCGGCCGCGTGAGGTTCTATACTGTCCTGGGGCCTTCCCCGCTCCCATAAGTTGTGTCTCCGCGGGTGATTGAGTAGGCGGTGGCCCGTCGCAGCTCCCAGCTCCCACCAGCACCGAAGAAGACCACTCACTGGGGTAGGGTCAAGGCCGGGACGTGGCGCGCCAACCGCCGCCCAGTGTGTACCACAGGGCCAGGCCAGTGAGATCGATCACGCCCTGTGCCGTCTCAGACAGCTCCATGCCACAGGCCTCGCTGCTCCACCAGTCGGCACCATCCAGGCGCTCGGCCGTTTACATGCCGTCGCTCCCGAAAACTGCTCCGTCGCATCCCAACATGTATCCCATGGGCAGATGGGGGCCGATTCTTAAGCAGGGGCCCCTTTTCCGCTGCTGTGTTGCTGCGGGGCCTGAAAGTCTGGCGGAGCTCCGAAATAGGCATCCTATGCCGCTGCCATCTTGGACATGCCCCCTGATGATGAGCTTTTCAGCAAGATAGGCGGGGGTGCTAGTCCTGATAGCTCTGTAAATGATGTAGATGGTTTTAAACATGGTGCAGGCCAGCAAGGGGAGCCAATGGAGTTCCATAAGGATAGGGGTGATGTGATCATATTTCTGAAGGCCCTTGATGTGAGGTGCTGCAGCATGTAGGATGCTCCTAAGGGGTTCCGGTGTGGCATCGAGCAAGCCAAGGATTAGGGTATTACCACCATCCAGATGCAATAGTGTGAATACTTGAACAGCAATTCTGAAGTCGCTTTCTGGAAGAAAGTTTTTCACTTTATTTAGAGGACAGAGCTGGTACCAGGCTGTCTTTGTTTATGTATGTGAAACAGTTGCCTGAATATCATGATGTATTTTACCCAGGCACAAAACAGTGGTATTTTGCAGTGTGTACAGTTCCACAGGGAATACTATACAGTGCACTGCAGACAGGCGGGGGCCTAACAACCAGCCCCCCCTCCTTCACTACTATTTTTCCAGAACTTGCTATCGTATCCATGTCAGGGGGCCCTATATGTTTTGACTTTGCTGCCGAAGGACCTTAGGGCTGCAGAGGACCCTGGAACCACAACATTGCGTCCCCCTCTAGCGTGAGTCGCCCGAGCCCTGCATTGTCTTGGACAGCGACTGTGACGTTTGGGGTAAGGCGGGGGCCCAACAATCAACCAGCCCCCCGCCCCTATCACTATACTTTATGCCGGGCCCGACCTGCGAGGAACTACTAAATCTAGGGTCTGAAAAGGAGCCTGGGTCTACATTGCGGCCCCTCTGGAGCGACCTTGCCTCATCGGTCGCCACCAGAGCCTGCTCGGCCCTCTGTGCCTGCTGACCACACCACCCACCTTAGGGGCCTGTCGGGCCTTCAAGCGACCACGTGGCCCAGGGGCTGCGGCGACCACGCCTTGTTCCCTCTGCGCGTGGCACCTTCGCTATGACATCATCTAGTGCCTACTGTGGTCCTTACCATCCCGCTTGATGTGAGCGGCCTTCTGGCCTTTCATTTCCTGACCCCTGCTGCTCCTCGGACTTTCCGTTCCTCTCCCACACAGCCTGCTTGCAAGGAGAGCAGTGCATTAGGCCTGGGGGCTTTTGGGACGACTGTATCCCCCACATTTCTACCCAGCTCGCTTTTATGGAACTTCGACATACTCCTGAGAGATCTGCTCTGGTTTGGCCAGAGACACAGATGTGCTTTGGGCAGGTTTCAATGTCCCATTGAGGAGGGTCAGTTGGCTATGGAAACTAATACATAGCAGCCCAATTGCAGTGGGTTGCACGCTGGTTGGTTGACCTTGCTCCAGCAGAGCGAGCATAGGTCAGAGACACTTTTAGTGGCAAGTTGCTCCTAGCAGTAGCCACAGCTATTCTCTTCTCATAAATTGATGTGTTTCACTCTCCTAGAGGTGACTAATCACTGTTGGAGCAGACTATTGCAGAAAAAAATCCGAAGGTGGTCTTCAACTCCAATCTACCTTTTTTGGAGTACTTCCAAGCTCTGCAAAGAAGTTTTGGCTGCCGACAGGTGCACCTAGTCAGAAGGAGGTGCTCCTAGACTAGGCAATCTGTAAGATGATGCTGCTTGCCACTCCTTCAAATCTTTTCTGCTGCAATTTCCTATTCCAGGGGGTAATTCATTGTGGTGGGCAGCATCATCATGGACAGTCACCGTAGCATCGCTCGGTGTTAGAAGCGCGTCAGCCTCCAGCGGGGCTAACGAGACGCTGATTGGCTGTTGGGGGTCCAATCAGCCTCCCGGTTGGTGAGGGGCCGGGGAGAGGGCAGGCTTTGCCATAAAAGTCCACACATGCCGCGACCGCGCCGGTAATGAAAATGCGATGTTTTAACCTTCACTGTTTTATGATTAATTATTGCACGTTGCTCTGTCATTTGTGATATTGAATTTGAAATTGACTTTTTTAAATTGAATTGCTCACCTTGTAGTCACCGTAGCATCGCTCGGTGTTAGAAGCGCGTCAGCCTCCAGCGGGGCTAACGAGACGCTGATTGGCTGTTGGGGGTCCAATCAGCCTCCCGGTTGGTGAGGGGCCGGGGAGAGGGCAGGCTTTGCCATAAAAGTCCATGCATGCCGCTACCGTGTAGCGGGCACGTGTAGCGGGCACGTGCAGCGGGCGCGCTGATGGCGCACCAAAGGCAAGCCCATCTGCGCCCGTCCACGGCCGGACGGGGCCAGGGGCCAGTCACTATGCCCATTTCATCTCCTATAATAGGAAAGTTCTGCTGGCTCAGGGAAAGGAGAATTATAGCATCCCTAGTACCCTCCTGTCCTTCCTGAAGGAAGTAGGGCTATGGAGTCCCCCCAGAAAGGAAGATTTAGAGGAGAGTTGCCAAGTCAGCCCTAAAAAGAAGCACAGGGTAAGGAGTGTCAGCCCCTCGGTGGAAGCGAGTGAGAGGGCTGACACCAAGATTATCTATCTTAACACACGCTCCTTGGCTAAGCATCAAGATGAAATATTTCATCTTCTTGAGTCGGAGGCTACAGATCTGCTGTTACTCACGGAAACGTGGCTAACAGAGGAATCATCCCCTGACATTTTGGCAGCGCTTCCTAGTGAGTATTATATCTTGTATGCCAACAGGGAAACTGGGAAAAAAGGAGGGGGGCTTAGCACCCATAATCAAAAAATCCATCCTATTCGCCAAACTGCCCTCGCTGGGGCTACTAGCGGTAGAAACACTAGTGATCCGGCTAAAGTCTGCCACTGAGGATTTTGTGTGTGTTTTGGTTTACAGGCCGCCGCACTATATGCAGGAGTTTGCTCAAGATTTTGCTGAAGCCATAGCTCCGCTAGTAGTAGACCATGCCAATGTTCTCCTGGTTGGAGACTTAAACTACTGGGCCAATGATGAAGATGGGGGGCCTCAAGCCTTGAACCTTACAGCTGCCTTACATGAATTGAACCTGGAACAGGTAGTGTACTCACCGACCCATATTAAAGGCCACATCTTAGATCAAATCTGGACCTCGAAACGACGACCTGTACAGAACTTGAGAATTGCCCCATGCGGGTGGTCAGACCATCATCTTATCTCCTTCTCGGTGAACAGACCAAAGGAGATAAGCCCCCCTAGGGGACCAGTGGTCTCATTTAGGAACTGGGCTCGGGTAAACCTCACGGAGTTCTGCAAGGACCTGGGGAAATCCCCACCGGCTCCTAGGTAGGATATTGATGACTATGAGCAAAATGTGTCTAACTGGCTGAAGTGGATTAGCGACATCCATGCCCGCAGTCATAGCTCCAACAAGACAAGAAGCTATGAGGCCGATAAATGGTTCTCTGTAGACCTGAGAATGGCGAAACTTAATCTCCGATGCACAGAAAGGAAATGGCGATCGGATATTCGCCAGCTCTGAGAACCAGTTATATTCAACAACTTAAAATGTATAAGTCTCTCGTAAAGCAAACTAAAGTTAGCCATTTCACGAATAAAATCCTTAAGGCACCTAATAAATCCAAGGAAATTTTCAGAATCGTCAATGAACTATCTAATTTAGATAGGGTGACCCTCCCTATCACACCGTCACAGAGTCTGTGTGACACTCTCAATGCCTTTTTTGTGGACAAGATTGCCGCAATAAAAAAGAGCATTCCCCTGGGCTTGTCTGCTACCGACTCACCGCCTGGGGACACGAATAGCCTTACGCTCTTGCATTTTCCCTATATGTCGCAGGACGATCTGATGGAACTTATGACGAAAGTTAAATCAGGTTCGCCTAACGACATTTGTCCTTCGAGAGTCTTTAGAGAGGTGGCCACCTCTGGTGGAGACAGTCTCCGACAATTTCTAAACTACTCTATCAGCTCGGGCCTGGTACCTAAATCCTTTAAAAAGGCAGTTATCGTTCCCCTCCTGAAGAAAGTGGGGGCAGACCCCTCAGACATGAAGAACTTCTGCCCTGTGTCCCTTCTCCCGTATTTAGCCAAGATCTTGGAAGACTATGTTGCTCACCATCTCTGCGCGTTCTTAGAGAAGTCAGAATTTCTGGACCCGTGTCAGGCGGGGTTTCGACCAGCACACTCCACTGAAGCAGTGGTTACTTCGGTGTTGGACGAATTGCAAAGAGAAGTGGATAAGGGGAACACTCAAGCTTTAGTGCTGCTTGACCTGTCGGCGGCCTTTGACACGGTGGACCACACTATGTTGGCTGACCGTGTCTGGGCCACAGAGTTACGGGCCGTAGCATTGAACTGGATGACATCGTTCCTGAAGGATAGATCTCAATCAGTGCGACTCTCTCCTCATTCCTCTAAAGAGGTTAAGGTGAGCTGTGGCGTGCCCCAAGGGTCTTCTCTTTCCCCCCACTTATTCAACATCTATATCCAACCTTTGGTCAGATCCCTTAAGATGATGGAAGTAAACGTCTTCAACTACGCTGACGATATGCAACTGTTGTTCGCGATCGACGACAGCAATGCAGCTAGACTGCACTTCCAAAACACCATGCTATTCATCAGGGGATGGATGAATGATAACCAACTGAAACTTAACTCGGCTAAAACTGAGATAGTCCTCACTAAGAGTAGAACGGTATGTTGGAATCCGGGGTGGTGGCCTAGTGAGATGCGCTCCCCTCCCACTCCGAAAAGGGCTGTAAAAAGTTTGGGGGTGATCATTGACGAGGATCTATCATGTACACAGCAGGTCAGTGCAGTGACCTCGGCCTGTTTCCTGCAACTTCGCCGGATAAAAAAGATTAGGAAATTCCTGACGAGAGAGGCCTTGATCCAAGTTATCCTGGCACTGGTTATGTCCAAATTGGATTACGCGAACTCTCTCTTTCTGGATCTCCCGAAATCCCTCTTGCGCAAGCTTCAGTTAATTCAAAACCAGGCTGCTAGGCTGATAGTTCAGCTACCAAGAGGGGGTTCTATCACGTGGGTGACTAAGGACCTCACTGGCTGCCGGTGGCGCAAAGATGCAGATTTAAGGCATGCTGCACGGTGTTCAAGGCGCTGCATTTGAGATGCCCGGGCTTTGTAAAAGCTCGAATCGTAAAATATTGCCCGATGAGAGAACTGCGATCAAGCTATCTTCATTACTTGGTCACCCCCACCTACAAGAAACTCAGGATCAGAGGACGTAGGTTCTCCATCGCAGCTCCTTGCATCTGGAACACACTTCCCTTGGAAATTAGGCAGGCATCTGTCAACACCAAATTTAGGCACCTTCTTAAGACGTGGTTGTTTACACAGGCTTATAAATAGTAGGGATTCTTGATTTTTTCATTACCTAGCGCCAAGAGACCTACCCGGTGATCGTGCGCTCTATAAATAACCAATAACATAACATAACATAACATTTGGCCGCAGCACGCTGGGCCCTGTGCGACACACGCAGTGCTTGAAGCATTGTTGGATATCAGTATGTCAAGGCCGGCTGCCACTAGAGTGCATGCAGCTTTGACACGGATAACAAATCAGACTTCCATGATTTAAAATGTAAGTGGGAGCTTGACCTTAATCCAGAAATGCCAGATCAGAAGTGGGGCTGGGCTTTGGCCTATTCTAAAATGGTGTCAAGCAATGCCCGCTTTAAAGTAATACAACATAACATTATTATATATCTGACTCTTGCTCAGTTGAGTAGAATATTCGGCATGGTTTCAGACTGATGCCGGAGATGTCAAGGAAGTAAAGCAGACCTTCTACATATGTTTTGGTCAGCAAAATACAACCATTTTGAAAACACAGCAGGACCAGTATTAGGAGTGGCACAAATATATAGGTAGACTACTCTCTAGCGCTCTTGTAGCTGCGACTGATGGCACACTCCAACATATGGAAATATTAAATTAGGTCCATCGACCTATCTCTTATATGAGGCAAAAGACCAATCAGAAATGGAAGGGAGCAAATCTTCTATAGGAGCAATGGAATAGGGAGCTGGGCAGAAGTGGAGGGCCACACAATAGTAACAGAGGCTACGCCATGACCACACCCAACTAATACACTGGTACACACTAATGCTGAATTTACCTAAAAAAGACGGTAGCCCTTTTGAACTCTGCACCCCAGCACTTGGGGAGTCGGACTGCAGTGACTACTGAATGTGGACTGCTGGGGAAGTGCTTAGGGGCAGATTTACAAGAAAGTGACTCAGTGCGTGCCGCAAGCCATTTGGTTGCGCCGCACTGAGTCATTTTCAAAGCACAGGGATACGACATATTTACAACAATATGTTGCATCTCTGTGCTTCCCCCTGCGCTGGCGCACAAACTGCTGCCATGCACCGGCGAAGGCACCCTTGCACCATGGTGCAATGATGCCTGCGTCGTGGGGAGATTGTTTTTGTTCAGGAAGGGTTCCCTTCCTGCACAAAAACAATCTGAAATACCGTTTTTCAACTTCTATGTGTGCTGCATTAGCACACATAGAAGTTGAAAAACGTCATTGTTTCAATGATTGTTTATGTGCGGGAAGGGACACCTTCCTGTACATAAACAATCATTAGAGGTGATTTCCTCTTTCTATGTGTGCTGTAGAATGCAGCATGCATAGAAAGAGGGGAAAAAAACGAGGAGAAATTAATACATTTCTCCTCGCTGCGCCTCCCTACCTCTCCCCTGGGGAGGCGTAGCATTCACACGCATTTCCAGATTTGCGATTTCTCGTAAATCTGGAAATGTGTCTGGTTCCATGGGTGTTGCATGGGAACACCCACAGCAACACCCATGGAACACCCCTTTCACGCAAAGTGCTGCGTGCAAAGTGGCCATATTTACAAGGACAGGAAAGTCACGCAGGGTGGCTTTTCCTGTCCTTGTAAATATGAAGCAGTAAAATGCGCCACCAGTATGTCACAAAAAGTGACGCACCAGTGGCGCAAGGGGCTTGTAAATCTGCCCCGAAGTGCGTAGGTGGCTTGTGTGGACCAGGTAATTGTGTGACAGCCCTTTCACTTCCCCCTTTCTACTCTGGGTAGACACCTTACTCTACTTATGAGTTGAGGTATCATTATGGGCCTCAATTTTTTCACCTGGCAAACAGACATGCATTACATGACTGACGCACCTTGAAAAGACACCTTCGTTAATACTTAAATACTGCTAGCTAGTATCTATCCTACAACTTTAGGTATACACCCACTGCAATATTTGTAATGGAATTGATTGCTTTGCACTTCTTTGACCCCTTTTTTTGCCCTACCTCTTCTCCCCTTCCTCAGTCCTTCCCTTCCCCTCTTGCTGGCTTTTACCCTTCCCTCTTGCTAATTGGTCAATTTCTTCTGCTGCGGAATGTTGCTGTGGTATAATGTTATAAAGGGACGCATAGACACTCCCAACCCCTTATGGTTTACATATTTTGATCTACATAGAAGAACTACTGTACATTTTTTATTTTTTTATTTCTTTATTTAGTTTTAACAACCAGGTACAGAAGTGCATGTATCTTTTGCTGCATAATACATTGGTCCACAATTCAAAACAATTGAGTCACTGATGCAGACCATGCAGATCATGCATCCCAACGGCACCCCATGAGTAAGCAATTAATGAGTGGCCGTGGTTCCCACTTGAATCCCCCCGCCAGACTCCCGGGGTGCGCTGTAGGGTTCGAAAATACACCTTGCGTCAATGTGGGAATGTAATGCATGAGGAAGGGCAATGCGTCTAATTCGGCATCTCTGGCCATGGGTGTTGGGCTACCACTGTCCCCGCACTGCGCCACATCCTACCCAGGGTATTCTCCACTACCTCAGACATTTGTTGTCAGTCATGTAAAGCCTCAGCCTGCATCCTCTCTCAAGTACGTCAGCAGGGGGGCCCAGATGTCTCACGGTCGGGAAGTCAATGGCAGGAGCTCAGCGTATGTAGTCAGTTGTTCCTTGCACTGCATTAAATCATTCAGCCAGTCTTTGAATTTGGGGGCTCGCCCTCTGCTTCATCGGCATGCTACCCTGTGTTTCACCAGGAGCAGTCCCAATTAAATAAATTTCCTATGTGTGATTAGTAGTTCTTCTGTGTAGCCTAAGAGTGCCATAAGCGGAGTGAGAGTAATGGGGGCCTCACCCATTCTGAATAATGCTGTTGCCACTTCCATCCAATACCTGTGTATCACTCCACATTGCCATGCTAGGTGTATAAATCCCGCTCCCTCTGGTCCGCATCTGTCACATCATTCATCTGATCTAAATTTCTGTATAGTTTTGTCGGAGTGTAGTATACTCGATGTAAAAAGTTGAAGTGTATGATGCGCAGTCGACTACTGGCCGTTATCATGCCTGTCTGTTTGCAGCAATAGAGCCACTGCCCATCAGTGAGTGGTGTGCCTAGTTCCGAAAACCAGCCTGACTGTGAGCTAGTTTGTGAAGTCGACCGCTCAGCGAGGACAGCATGGTAAAGTCTGGAAACAGCGTGTGCCAGTCCCGGCGCCTGCAGTAAGCCATGCAATATATCTAGTGTGGAGGGCTCGTGGGGAAAGTTGGGCATGGCAGTTCTGACGTCCTGTCTTATTCTAATGTATAATAAAATGTCCAGTGGTGTGGTGGGTCCTTCATTCATCAGTGTGTCCCGATCTTTAAATAATCCCTCCTGATATAGATCCCCCAGGTGCCGATCTTCCTTCTCATCAACATGTTGCAGCATGACCAGCAAGTAGTTTCCTGTGTCCAGTGGGCCAAAGAAATCAGCTGCCAGTGTCGTCCATACTGCTCTTGGGAGCTCTGACATTTGTAGCGGTGCGTGTCTGGGCGGTGCTCCTGTCACTTGACATAGGTGGCATGTCGTTACTGTGTCTTCGACCATGCGATCTAGTCCAGGAAACCACACTTTCTCTCTTAACAGTTTCTTTGTTGATACTACGCCTCGGTGTGACTCGTGAGCCAAATCTATCACTTGTCTCCTGAGTGATCTTGGTATCACAATTCTCGTCCCTCTCATTAGTATTCCGCTTTCCGTCTCCGACAGTTCTTCATTTATCTTTTGTAGAGCTAGCACTTCTTCTTTACATATCCCTGTTTCCCAGGTGCAGTTGTTGTTGATGTGCCTCCATCTGTGTCTTCTCGTTATCTCCATTGCCAGTTGCAGCGTGCCATCTTCTCTCGTTTCCCTTTCTAACTCCGCTAGTGTTATTGGTGCTGGCGTGCTTTGCTTGAGCACAAAGTTTAGGTATTCTTCTGCTATCGATGTCGTGTCGTGAGCCTGTGGTAACGGGTGCCTTGACATGTAGTCTGCAGGATTGTGTTCTTTCCCTGGTTTATGCACAATTGTGAAGTCATAGTCCATTAGTCTGATGCCCCAGCGTTCAATCCTGGGTGGCATTTTGGCCGATGGGCTGCCGTAGATTGTCACCAGCGCTTGGTGGTCCGTTATGATGGTGAACGGCTTCCCATAGATAAACATGTGGAAATGCTCGCACGCCCACACCACAGCCAGGCTCTCCTTTTCTGGTTGCGAGTAGGCCTTTTCAATATCCGTCAAGCTTTTGCTTGCATATGCGACAATCTTCCTTTGTGACTCTCTTCCTGGCAGATGCTGTGCTAGTATTGCACCCAGTCCCACTGGGCTGGCATCCACAGTCAATTCGGTGCAGAGCAGGGGGTCGAAGTAGGCCAGATGTTCCACTGTCACCACCGCTTGTATTATGTCCTCAAATGCCTTGTTGCATTCCTGAGACCAGGTGAATTTCTGTCCCTGTTTGGTCAGTTCCCTCAGTGGCGTGCTTGCTGTAGCGAAATCCTGTATGTATCTCGCACAGTAGCTGGCGAGTCCTAGGAATGATCGTACTTCCGCGACATCCGTCGGTGGCTTTGCATTTTGTAGCGTTTCAACTTTGCTGGGATCTGGCCTCATCCCTTGTTTCGAAAAGATGTGTCCAAAGAACACTAGTTCCTTTCTTCCTAGCTCACATTTGTCTCCATTGAGTGTGAGGCCTGCTTTCTCCAGTTGTGTGCACACTTGACGTAACGCCGTGTCATGCTCCTTGTCTGTTTTCCCAAACACTATGATATCGTCACTGTAGTTTAAGCTGTCCGGGACCGGTCTGATCACTTGTCGTATGGTCTCCTGAAATATTTCCGCTGCCGACGATATTCCGAAGCTCAGTCGCTTGTATCTAAACAGGCCCAGATGAGTGGAAAATGTTGTGATGTACCTGGACTGATGGTCCAACTCTAACTGGTGATACCCTTTGCATAGGTCGAGCTTTGAAAATCTGCACGCTCCAGTGAGGCAGCTAATCATGTCGTTCAGGTGTGGTCCCGGGTGGCGTTCCCTTGTGATTGCGGTGTTTGGGATCCTCATGTCCACGCATTTGCGGATTTTGGAGGTGTTCTTCTTTGGAACCGCCACAATCGGAGACACCCACGGTGTTGGGCCGTCTGCCGCCTCTATTATATCCTGTGCCAGTAGGCTATTGATCTCCTCTGCCACCTGTGGTTGTAGGTGAATTGGTACCCGTCTGTGATGTTGTGCTACTGGCTTGATTGCTTCATTTATATGTAATGTTATCTGCTTCCCTTTCAGCTTGCCAAGCCCTTTCAGTATGGCCGGGTATTCTTGCAGGATGTTCTCCGTTTCCGACATGTGATATGTCATTGCCAGTAGCCCCATCAGTTGTGCCGTCACATTGCTTAGTAGGCATGGCGCTGGGATGTCGCCCTTGAGTACATGTATTTCCTCACGATAAGATCTGCCTTTGTATGTTAGTGTCTCTATGAACTTTCCCATGTTTTCTACCGGGCTCTTGGAGCCCCAGGTGAAAACGTCTACGGTCGATGGCAGTAGCTGTGGCTTTATTCTCATCTTTTGGTATTCGGACATACACATGATGTTGCATGTTGCTCCACTGTCAAGTACGAAGCTTGCCTGGTGGTTTCCTACATCGATGTTCACAGTTGCTGTCTTCTTTATTTCTCTCTTGTCTACCAGGTGAACGTGCTCTGCCTCGCCGCTTTCTCTGGGCGCGTCCGACATTAGGTAGAGTCTTGCCGCGCTCGCAGGTGCTGCCGTTTCTTCATACTCCTCAGAAGAGCTGCGATTTGCCGTTTCCATGTGTCGGGCATACCTGTTGCTGGTCATCCGCGGTCTTGTCGCTCGGCCTCTCTCACCTCTGAATTGCCTGGTCATGCACACGCTTGAGAAGTGGTTGTCCCTGTTGCATTTTCTGCACTTCTGGCCCATTGCTGGGCAGGCGCCGATGTGGGGAAACTCGAGCCCACATCTGTAACATGTTTGTTCGCCCTTCCGTGGTGGGACCGGTGCCTGGAATTCCTTCTTGTTTATGTTCCCCGTGACGCGATGTGCTAGTGCTACTCTCTTCTCCTTTCCAATTTCCATCTGCTTTGCCTGTTCCGTTGCTCGTGCTTCTGTGCGAGCCATTGTCAATATCTTTTCCAGCGTCGTTGGTTCCTTCAGCACTCTTGCTCGGAATTCCACTGATTTACAGCCCTCAATTATTCGCAGTCTTATCGCTTGCTCATTGTCAAATTTGTCGAATTCGCAGTACGTGACCAGTTTTCTCAGTCTCGTTGCAAAGTCATCTAGGCTCTCTTCGCCTTGCTGGCACGCCGTGTTGAACGTGTATCTTTCGAAATCAACGTTGCGCTGGGGGTCGAATTTTTGTGTGAGACACTGTATCACTCCCTTGTAGTTCTGTGTTTGTTCAACAGGAAACGTTAGCAATAGATCTTCTATCTCATCCCCTGCTAGATTCAAAAGTAGGTGCAGTTGCTTGTTATCCGGGACGTCCGTGGCACTCATGTAGCACTCAAATTTCCTGATCCATCTTTCCCACCGGATGCCTGCCTGCGGCTCCGATAGGCTGAATGGTAAAGGCCTGCGGAAGACTGCTTGCGTGCTTTGTTTCTCATCGTTGTCGCTCATTTCCTTCCTTGGCACTCCTCTGCTCTTCTTCCTCTTTTATTTCCTTTGTTTCTGTATTTGTCCCTTTGTTTCCTCTTTATTGTGCTTTATTTCCACTGTTTTCTTCTTCTTTTTGACTCTTTCGCTCTGTTTTTCTGTTTTCCTATCTATTTCAATGGCCGCCTGACTTCAAAATGGCCGCCGCGCTGTATTTTGTTCTTATTGGCTTAGTTTCCTGACTCCAAAATGGCCGCCGTAGTCTCGCGATGTTTCTTTGTCCCTCTCGCTTTGCCTGACCTCTTAAAATGGCCGCCGCTTGTTCCTGGCTTCCAATTGGCCCGCTCTGCCTGACCTCAAAATGGCCGCCGCTCTCGCGATAGTTCGTTTGAACTAGCGCGCGTCTTTCTATTCAGTCTTCTCTGAGCACTCTCGGGTGCTGACGCTTGCCGGCTCTTCTGTTTTCTGGCCTCCTCTTGCGTGCAACCTCACAGCGCTCTTACCGCTATTTCGGCGGCCGGGGTGGGCTCCGCGTCGCTGCTTCTTGGCTGCTTGACTCGGACCAGGGTGGGCTCCTGGCTCCGCTTTTTCTTCTTTACCGCCGCGCCGATTGCCACGATGTTCCTTGTGTTGGCCAGCGGACCAGGGTGGGCTCCTGGTTCCGTCGCGCTTTCTTCGGGCAGACGACGATCCGATCCACTTCTGCTCTTCTGAAGGGTGGTGGATGATCCCGCTCTCGTCGCCAGTTGTCGTGTCCCCAGGTCACAGATGCACAGGAGACAGGTAAGGATCTGCAGTTTCTTTATTGTCGTTACATGCGCTGCGCTGTGCCCACGCACGTCTGCCCACGCTTCTCCTCGTTCTGTAGTGTCCTCTTCCTCGCTGACCGGATGTGGTGTCCGGTTCCCTTGGTGTCCCCACAGTCCACTGCAGGGTCCTAGTGCCCTGCCCCCAGGTCACTACAATGAGTAACAGGGATCAAATGATGGTAAGGGAGAGACACTAATGGAGAGTACAAGAGGGGGTTATTCAGTTTTCTAGCTAGCCTTCGCCACGCGAGGTTAGTGCAGGCCACAGTGGAGTAAGCAGTGTCTTCGCCGGGGACCCTAGCTCCCAGAAAAGAAGACGGAGGCTGAGGGGCAATGTATCCCTACTCAATGGCCAGGTGGGGCATGTAAGGGTGTGGGTTAAGCCAATGCATCGCATAGTGGACCTGCGCGCATAAATAGTAGAGTTCCATATCCGGTGCCTTGAACCCTACTAGTGCAAAAGAAAGAGTGAGCATCTTCCAGCTCACCCTTGGTTGTTTGCCTTCCCATGTCAGTCTAATTAGTTGAATTTATAGCGTGGGATAGAATGGGCGTCCAGGGGGATAGGGTATGTTAAGGAAGAGGTATAGCAACTTAAGTAAAATTACCATTTTTGTAAGGGAGATCCGACCCCCTAATGATAAGGGTAACGATATCCAACAAGATATCGAGGTCATAATTGAAGTAATTGCTGTGCCATGGTTTGCTCGTAATGTTTCCTCACTGTCTCTGGAGATTGTCACCCCCCAGATATTTTACCTCTGATTCGCACCACTTCAGTGGGTAATCTTGTGCAAATTTCGGGGTGTTGGGGGTGAGGGAAAATAGCTGAGATTTACTCCAGTTTCTATTTATCCCCAACAGTTCTCCAAAGCGGATAAATTCTCTAAGGTGAGGGTCTCGGATGTACAATGTTATGTTGTCGGCATAAAGCGACACTAGTAGATGCAGAGTAGGGTATCTAAGTGCATATTCTCTGTGGTGTTGACGAAGTTTAGCCGCGAGGGGCTCGACTGCAAGCGCAAATAGGGGGGGGGTGATAGGGGGCACCCCTGTCTAGTGCCTCGCAAGATAGGGAAAGATTTGGACCGACTGCCATTGATCTGTACTGTGGATCATGGTTCATTGCAGAGTAGGGCAATCCAGGATAGAAATGGAAGTGGGAATCCCATTCTCCTCAGCACTGCACACATATAGTCCCATTCTAGCGAATCAAAGGCTTTGGTGGCGTCTAGAAAGACTGCCACCGCAGCTAAATCTGGATCTATGTCTTGGATCAGGGCAAATAGAGTGCATAGATTATGGGAGGTGGCGCAGCCCGGTATGAAACCCGCTTGGTCCGGCAGGACCATTCCTTCCATTAGTAAGCTTAGCCTATTGGCCAATTCCTTAGCTAGTATTTTTGCGTCACACTTGATCAAGGAAAGTGGCCTATAGGCCTCGCACGTAGTGGCAGTTTTCCCTGGCTTAAGAATGGCAATGATCGATCGTTCACGCATGGTTAGGGGAAGGATGCCTGAGTCCCTGGCCTCCTCGTATACTTTTTTACGTTTTTAGGATGGGAACTAACATGTCTGCATAGCATTTATAAAAGTCAGCTGGTAGGCCATCAGGTCCCAGAGCCTTGCCGTAACTCAGTTGCATTATGTCTGCTCGAATTTCCCCCTCCTCAATGTCCCCAGAGAGGAATTCTCTGTGTGCATTGCTGAGCCACCCGAGGGCTATATCTCAAAGTAGCTGGCCACGTCTATGTGTCTTTGTAGTAGTGAGCCTCAGCAAGGCCTACCAGTGCTTAGGGGTTCTCCCTTCTCTGCACAGAGTCCTCAGACACTTAGGAAGAAGTTGGCACAGAAACTGGAATAGAAAAAACAGAGTTTATTAAACCTCATGAGGTGGAGTTACATTCACACATCACCCTTCAGTAATGCATGAAGTAGCACACTGAATGGAAGGACCTTGGTCCTTTTATACCCACACAGGGGCTCAAATGAAGGCGGTACAAACACAAATGCTGGTTTTAGGTACATATAAGGTCATACAGAAAATGCACAGTCGACAAGTGGGTGGAGCTAACAGTTTCTACTTCTAGTAGACACATCCTGACATTTATAAACTCGGAACAGCTGCAAGCTCAACTGAGCATGTGCAAAGCAAAAAGAACTAAATATAACTTGTCTCTAGGCAGATTTCAAGAGCAGTTAACAGGAAGGTAGGACAGAGCACATGGCGAGCACATGGCAGCACATGGCAACCAAAATGGCTGCCAGAAATACAAAATGGATTCCACAAAGCGGACAATTTAGCCTCTGAATACAGGCTGTCTTCAGCTAATGCTTAATTTAAGTGCTGCCAAATTACAACAGACGACCCTTTCAGCATTGGCTGAAGACATTCGTTTATCTGGGGTAATCTAGATATTCATCCCGTACATCTATTAACATTATTTCGGCCACCTCTTTATTCAACATTTGTTGGGCCTTCGTTTCAGCAACGTTCCCTTTGGTAGGTATACAAGCAGAGATGCAAATGGAGCAAAGCATTGGACCACATTGGATACATACACAGCATGTAAAAAGTATTGTAATCATTACACACAGGATAGTCAGTAGCTTCCAGCCCCAAGCAGAAACAAGAGTCCAAAACCATCCAGCAAAAGTCCAAGTACCAGTCTCTGGATGAATTTCTGCAGCAATCTTATGTAGTTTTGATATTGCGTCATATACTGAAGGTGAGTGATCTGGTATGAATACGCAACAGCTGCTACCGATGATGCGACATGCACCACCTCGATCAGCCAAAATCACGTCTAGCACTATCCTATTCTGGAGTGCTACAATCCTTGCAATCTGTAGTTCCTCTGTAATGTTCCCAAGTGCCATAGCTGTCTGATTGGTAACAGCTTCCACAACACGAGTTAGTCGCCTGATCTTCCTGCTATTTAATGCAGCACCCACAAAGAAAAATAAGCCCAAGTTGAAATCAACATATTGTTGTAGGGTAGTGTCGGTTTGGTCAACTTCATCCATACTTATTGTCCTCTTATTTCTGTTTTTGGAAATATCATTGTACAGTTTAAAATCACGGTGATACAATGCAGGTGCCAGAAACACAGGGGGCAACAGAAAAGATACATAACAGATTCCTGACCACCCAACAGGTAATTGATAATATCCGTTATTTCCACACACAAAATACGTATTATGCGAGGCTGTGAAAGTGCTCTTATTGGCACCTTCAATGGTCAGGATTACAGTACACTCGCTCCTCCCCACTGGAATTCTTCCAACACTACAGATACACAAATCTGCTTTAGTTTTTGTCACAGAAATCACAAAAGGTCCAATGTTCTTTATTATTCTCACATTTGTGAAAACATATGGTGTTGAAATATTGTCCGGTTGATACTCTTCCCATTCCCATTTAGTCCCTTTGGCTTGTGGATAACCTTCTTTATTTTGATAACACACTTTATTAAGTTGAAAAATAATCCCACCTACTGAAGGCTTTCCATATGCAAACAAGAGCGCATACCAAGCTTGACAAGAACCATTGTGAGAAAATGGAAGAGGAATAAAAGGTGTTCCTCCTTTCTTTTGATGTGCAGGTATCATCCCACACACCCAACAGTTGGTAGTATTTGTAGCATTGTGAGTATGGTGCAACATCTGAATAAAGGTATTGTTTAGATAGGATTGTCGATGCTTCTGCTCATGGTAGGGAAGAGTGAAGTAGTAGTGTTCCACTGGTACTGGCGTAGTGGCAACAAAAAGCTGTCGAACAGGAGCCACCTTCTCGATGTACCACGTAATTGCTGCCATAGCCACCATAGCAACAACAAACCCTACAGCACAAATGATTCTTTTGTTGGTCATTTTAGCAGCAGTAATGATTGATCTTTCTAAAAACTTGTTGAAAACAATCGTTGGAGCTCTTCTCCCTGGGCAGCCGTTGATTTCTTCACCATGGGCCAAAGCGGGTGTCACTACACTAATACAGGGCTGATCCCCCTCCCCTTGCCACATTGGCTCTCCGTTTCACTAACCCAGGGCGGTAGCTCAACCAGTCTTTTTCAAAACTGCAGATCCTTTCCTCGGTCTCAATTGATATCTGGATACTCCAGTGATCGTGTGGTCCGGGAAGACTTCCGCAGATTCGTCAGGTGAGATAGCTTGGCCTTTCTCCGTCTCCAGAATCTCTCGATGGTCGGTCAACACAGCAGGTTCCACCAAGGCAGGCGACACGCGTTTGCAGTGTGTGCTGTGGATCCAATTCTTTCTGTTTGTCACTCGAACTGCTGTCCTTGTCGCAAGGAGCACCTGCTCTGGTCCTCGCCACCTCGGCTCCAAGCTGTTTGATCTGTCGAAGACCTTGACCATTACGTGATCACCAGGACGGAGTTCGTGGGCCTCACCTGTAGATCTGTCAGGAAGAGCTTCTCGAACCTGTTGATGAATAGAAACCAAACTGTCGGTTAACTGTGCCAAATAATCATTCATCAGAACACAAGGAACATCATGTATGGGGCGTGGCTTAGGAATTCCCCAAATGTTCATAGGTCTCCCAAACACCACCTCATAGGGGGTGAGACCTGATCGTGAATGTGGCACCGATCTTATGGACAACAATGCCAATGGTAGTGCATCTGGCCACTTTAGAGACGTGGAAGCCAGTATTTTCGCCAATTTTGATTTTAAATTAGCGTTATACCTTTCCACCAATCCTGCTGATTGCGGGTGGAAAACTGTATGGAATTTCTGTTTGATCCCTAATCCTTTCAGGAAATGCTCAACAACTTGCCCAATAAAATGAGGTCCATTGTCACTCCACAAAAGTTTGCAAACACCGTATCTAGGGAAAAACTCCTTTAGAAGCACCTTTGCTGTGGTGAGAGCAGTATTATCCTTTGTAGGGTATGCCTCTATCCACTTACTGAAGGCACATACCACCACTAGGACATATTTCAGATTATTGCAGCGTTCGAGTTGGATGTAATCCATCTGCAAAACTTCAAAAGGTGCGGTTGGTGTAGCAAACCCTCCTGTAGGAGTTCGTGTCCCTTTTCCAGGATTATACTGCCAACAGATCAAACAGGACTGTATTACCCTTTTGGCTGTGCTAGCAATTTCAGGATGCTCCCAAACTTGTGTAAGCAATTTAGTTATTGCTAGAGCTCCAACATGTGCCAGCCCATGTGCCATTTGAACCATAGGTTGTAAATAGGCTGCAGGCAATTTCCACTTATTCATTTCTTTGTTACGCCAACAACCCTCATCATCTAACATTCCTTCTTTAGACCATTGCTCAAACTCTTCCACAGAAGCAGATCTCTGTATATCCAATACTTCCTCTCTAGCATCATGCCAACGCTCAGCTTGTGATTTCACTACGTACATGGATGTAGTGCTTCGCTGCATCGCAGTTTCACGGGCTACGCGGTCTGCAAAGGCATTGCCTTGTCCTATTTTGTCAGTCACTTTCTTGTGTGCGCTACACTTCATAATAGCAACTCTCTTTGGGTATGTAAGTGCAGTCAAGAGATTATGCACTAACTCTCCGTGCATTATCTGCATCCCATGGGATGTAAGAAAGCCTCTTTCCTTCCAGAGTAGGCCAAAATCATGAACCACTCCAAAAGCATAGCGGCTATCCGTGTAAATGTTCACACACAAGTCAGTGCTAAGCTCACATGCTCGTGTCAAAGCTATTAGTTCAGCAGCTTGAGCCGACTTCTGAGGTATGTGAGCTGTTTCCACTACTGTCTGAAGCGTGGTAATTGCATAAGCAGCTGAAGTCGTGCCATCTGGTAACTTCAGACAGGACCCATCAACCCACAGTTCCCCATCTACATCTGGAAGGGGAGTATCTTGCAAATCGATGCGACCCTTTGTCTGCTCCTCAGTAAGGAATATGCAATCGTGAGGCTCCTTTGACTGAGACTGAGTCGCAGGATATGGCAACAAAGTGGCTGGGTTCAGTGTCGCACATCTCTTCAAGGTAATATGAGGTGCTAGCAGTGTCAATTCGTATCCTGTCAAACGAGCACTAGTTAAGTGCTGAGTCTTAGTCTGATTCAAAAGGGCATCTACTGCATGGGGTACTAGCACCAACAGTTTGTGTGACAAAACTATCCCTTCACTCTGACGTATGGACACAGCCGCCGCTGCAACTGAACGGAAGCACCCAGGTAATGCACGAGCAACAGGATCAAGAACTGCAGAAAGGTATGCACAAGGACGCTGTTTGTCCCCGTGTGTCTGTACTAAAACTGACAATGCACATCCTTCTTTCTCATGTACATAGAGTGTAAAAGCCTTCGTGTAATCTGGTGTGCCTAACACTGGTGCAGAGCAAAGAGCTTGTCTCAACTGACAAAAAGCATTTTGACATTCATCTGTCCATGGAAGGGGGATCGGAGTGTTTTTAGTTAAAAGTGCTAGCAAGGGTTTAACAATGTGTGAAAAACCCAATATCCATTGCCTGCAAAACGAAGTCAGACCAATGAATGCACGGACATCTTTCTGCGTGGAAGGTACTGGGGTGTCTAAAATTGCTTGAATGCGATCTGGTGTCAGTGCACGGCCCTCCTTAGACAGAAGGTGTCCTAAATAGGTCACCTTCGGTCTACAATATTGCAATTTCTTCCGTGATACTTTATGGTGGTGTGTAGCAAGAAAAGAAAGCAAAGACAAAGTGCATTTCTCACACTGCTCAGGTGTATCAGCTGCCAACAAGATGTCATCGACATATTGTATGAGAGCCACTCCTTTAGACAAGGTAAAGGAATCAAGCTGTCTTTTTAATGCTTGACTGTAAATACTAGGACTCTCAGTATAGCCTTGAGGAACTCTACAAAATCTGTATGATCTATTATTCAAAGTGAAACCGAACAAATATCGGCTATCAGGATGAATAGGAATCGAGAAGAAAGCATTCTTCAGATCAATTACAGAAAATGTAGTTGCTGTTGGAGGGACCAGGGTAAGCAATGTCGTTATGTCAGATACTACAGGGTACTGTGGTACTACAATCTTGTTAACTTCTCTCAAATCGATGATAAATCTATAGATCCTAGTGTCAGTATCTTTTTTTAAAATGGGAAGAATCGGACTATTGCAAACATTGTAAGGAACTTCTTCCACAACCCCCACCTTATTTAAATCATGTACAATACGTGTGAGTGCTTCTTCTCCTTCTCGAGAAATTTTATACTGAGGCAGTCTTGGCAATAAAGCGCCCTCCTTGACACTAATATGTACTGGTGGAATAACCATTTGTCCTACATCAGTGTCCGAAGTAGCCCACAAAGTACTAGGGAGTGAGGCTAGTGCAATGTCCTCTTTAATAATACAAGATCTCTCAATCACAGGGTAGTTGTCATTCAAAATAACCCGTACTCCTTCCGGAGAACACCGTATCGTAGCCCTGAAATATTTAAGCATATCAAGACCCACAATATTGTCTGGTGTGTTTGGAGAAAGCAAAAACGGACATGGAGCAGTAAACTTATCAACATCGAATGCAAGTGGTTGTGACAATGGGCTAAGGGAAGGTGTTCCATCGAAACCTATCGATGTAATGGTTAAGCCAGACAGGGGAGCCCTTGGAACCAACTGTTTAGACAAGGCGCTACGAGTAGCTCCTGTATCAACCAGAAACTGATCAGTAGAGCCCAAAACATGTGCTGTAACATAGGGACCCCTCTGATCTACTGGAACTTCAACTGATTCCTTACCCCATCCTAGGCAATCCTATGCATAAGCAGAATCTTGAAAATCAGAGGGCACATAGTCAGACATTCGATATTGGTTCCTTCTATCAAAAGTGTTAAACCCATCCTGCCCACGTGTATTAGCATCAAACCGAGCACGATCATTCGCGCTTCCTCTAGGCCCTGGATATCCTGAACGATTTCTCATTTGTCCCCGACCACGTAGATTCTGCTGAGCCCGCAGTACTGGACAATCAGAAAGCCAATGTCCAAATTTTTTGCAGTACGCACACTGATCAACAGACAAATTTGAACGAGTATAGGAAGGAAAGGACGAACCATAAGATCCACGTCCACCTCTATCATGACCTCTAGAAGGCGGACCATAAGCTTGAGCCAACATAACCTTTGTTCTCAACTCTTTAGACTTTTTGTCCTCATTACCTTTAGTTTCTAATTCTTGTCGCTCATAATACTGAGCCATAGTTAAAAGAGAAACCGGAGAAGAGGTAGTCCATGAACTCTCACTGGCCTTTAAGCGACTAGCTATCCCTGGCAAAAGGTTTGCGACATATTTATCAACAAACAGATGCCTACCCGTGTCATCTATCAATGACTGGCCACTAAAATCGTGGAATGCCTCTTCAAAGCGTGTGAAAAAGTCAGAAACTGATTCATCTACCTTTTGCTTGCAAGACGCTAACACTGTCCAATCTATCTTTTTAGGGGGAATGATCGTCTTTAACTTAACTAATATAGCTGCCGGAAGATTTAAAATTAACTGACACGGTTTCTGTGCAGGTTCTCTATCTTCATCTAACCGCTCTAAATCTTTCCACAATGCTCCAAATGTCGCATTATCATCAATTTTACGCACAGTTCTCCACATATCTGGCGGTAATATTAATCCAAAAAACAAATCAATATCAGACAAAGTCATAGTACAAGAGCTAATTGCACCCTCAACTTCCTCATAAAAGGCTGCTGGATTCTTTCGCGGGTCAGGCAATGCATTTTTAAGGGCCATAACATCTGCCCTATTCCAAGGAGTGTAAACCCAATTATAAATAAAGTACCCTTTCGCATTAGTAGAAGTCTTATCATCCTCTGTACCCGTTCCTTTAGGAGGAACATATAAAGGCGCGGCTTCCCGCATGGGTTTCACATGAATTACAACATTCTTATCTGTTTCAGGAGTAGAAGTTCGTGCCATGCTGATCTGAGATGCTAGTGCAGCTGCTTCTGCTGCCTTTTTCTCCTCTCGCAAACGGGCTGCTTCAACACGCAGTTTAACCAAGCGTCTGATTGTGTCAGCCACCTAGGAGAAGACAAAAAGACCGTCACGTAATTGTTTACAATCAGCTGCTACATCATCGGGCTCCACTTCTACCGAATGCTTCCTAAATCGTTCAATAACCTCTGCAGCAAATGTATCGGTAAAATATATTTGCTCCCTTTCCTGCCATCCTTTTATACTATCTAAAAGTTCTGAAGCAGTGGTAGTACTACAAACGGCTTTACGCGCAGCAGATCTAATGTCAGATGCACGCCCAGCAGATAACATTGAGCGAGTTTCTCGAGTTTTGTCCTGGTCTGAAAAAGAGTCCTCATCTGACTCATGAGGAGCGGAAGAAAAAATATACGGAGGTGGAGAACGATCTAATAACAAAAAATCATCTTGCGGTTTATTAAGGATAGGATAAAGGGGCTGCCTAACAGCGTATTGGCCAGTTACCTGTAAATGGCGTTCCCTATCTTCCCTCTCTTTAATTTCTTTCATCTCCTTGTTTTTTAACTCTAATGCTTTCGCATAAATGGCCTTTCGCTGTTCTTTGTCAATCACGGCTTGCTCACGCTTCTTTCGCTCACACACTTCTTTCTCCCACATTCGCACACAATCAAACATATCTTGCCTAGTCTTTCGTTTAAACATACATTGTTCCACATACTGAATCTTTCGCAAATCAAATGACCCATACATCGGCCAACGCAACTCAGGATCTTTACTAGTATATTTGTTCCATAACGTGCAGTACATTATAGAAGAAATACCATACTTAATATACATATCCCTATTAGGCGTCCCCTCCGGGGGGGGCTGGTTGTGCTTCGTCAAGTCTCAAATTGGTACCACTACAAAAGCAACACATCCTACGAAGTGTGCTGAAAACAGGCATGCCAAAAAAATAGTGCAGAATATGCAATATTATAATCAAAGTAGCGCTTAAGGTACCCTTCGTACGTTGCGCTGTTCAAACAATTTTAAATAGAGAAAATTCTCCTCATTACCTGCCTATATGTATTGCAATACATATATAATTACAAAACAGATTCCAAAATTGGCCAATCATACAAACAAAGCCGCAGTAAGTGTTACTAAACTACCTTACCAATCAAAGGCATCAAACCAACAGCAAGTGCCGCAAAACGGCTCTTACCAATCAAATGGTGTCCAGGTTCCAACTGCCAAGTTCTCAAATCGACCAAATGGTCACTGCACGGCAAATCAACAGAAGAGATCTCAGTCGAGGACCGGCGCCGCCGGGATGGTCAGATCAGAAAGAAAGGAAAAACGCCGTGGGTGCCAAGACTCGGGTCTCCTCAGGCAGCGATCGCGTCCAGAAGCGAGATTCCAATCCTTCGTCTCGACCAATCCTTCGGGCATCCGAGTCGACGATGAGCCCCGCGTTGGAAGCGACAATTTGTAGTAGTGAGCCTCAGCAAGGCCTACCAGTGCTTAGGGGTTCTCCCTTCTCTGCACAGAGTCCTCAGACACTTAGGAAGAAGTTGGCACAGAAACTGGAATAGAAAAAACAGAGTTTATTAAACCTCATGAGGTGGAGTTACATTCACACATCACCCTTCAGTAATGCATGAAGTAGCACACTGAATGGAAGGACCTTGGTCCTTTTATACCCACACAGGGGCTCAAATGAAGGCGGTACAAACACAAATGCTGGTTTTAGGTACATATAAGGTCATACAGAAAATGCACAGTCGACAAGTGGGTGGAGCTAACAGTTTCTACTTCTAGTAGACACATCCTGACATTTATAAACTCGGAACAGCTGCAAGCTCAACTGAGCATGTGCAAAGCAAAAAGAACTAAATATAACTTGTCTCTAGGCAGATTTCAAGAGCAGTTAACAGGAAGGTAGGACAGAGCACATGGCGAGCACATGGCAGCACATGGCAACCAAAATGGCTGCCAGAAATACAAAATGGATTCCACAAAGCGGACAATTTAGCCTCTGAATACAGGCTGTCTTCAGCTAATGCTTAATTTAAGTGCTGCCAAATTACAACATCTTGTCCTGGGCATAGTGTAGAAGGAGGAATAGAGGGTTGAGAAGGCACAGAGAATATTTTTAGTGTCTCTTCTTAATGAGCCATTGGCGTCTTCCACCGCAAGAACATAATTGGAGAACTTGGGAGTTCGTACTGTCTCCGCCAATGCTCTCCCTGGTCTCTCCCCCTCTCCGTACCTGCAGGCTCTCTGATATTTAGATCTGAAGAGGCCTTCCCACTCCGCTGTGGCTTGATATTCCGTTGTCAATTCGCGAATGTGAGCCTGCCTCTGTCCGTCTGGTGCATCTGCGATTTGGGTTTCTATAGCTTCCATGTCTATTTCTATCTTCTTGAGAGTTTTTCGAATACCCCGCAGGATCCCCCCTCCCTTTGCGAAGCAAATGCCGTGTATGATTACCTTGAAGGCCTCCCATACACAGGCCAGTGTCAGGACTGAATCTAGATTTCCAGGAAAGAAGTTGCGTAAGTCCTGTCCAAGCTCTGTTTGAAAAGCAGTCCTCAAGAAGGGTAGTGGCCTGGAGTCGCCACGACTGGCAGGGTACTCTGTTTCCCAGCGGTCGTAATTACAGCAGGACTGGGGAGTGATCCGAATATGTTCGTGCAAGATATCATGCTCTGACTAACCATGTACCTAGTCCCCGCGATAGTAGCCAGTAATCAAAGCTGTTAGAAATGGGGGTCTCTAGTTGGCAATGGCTGGCCACTGTCCAAGTAGGGACCCGTCTTCCTAAGTCAGAGTGAGAGGGCTACCCTCTTTAATACCCCTGCTCAACCCTGTGGTAACGTAGCACGAGCAGGTAGGCTTATCTCAGAGGCAGGGTGTGAAGCATTTATGACCATACACAGTAACACAGTGAGGAACACTACAGAGGGACACCACACAAGTAGTTATAAAAAAATAAGTATCTTTATATAAAGGCATATTTATCACAAGACCAATAACTGTAAAAGCCACAATACTGTCAAAAATAGGATAGCTGTTGAAGGGCTGTCAAAGATAGTTCAAAGGTTGCAAGAATAAGGTTCAAATTCAAGGCAGGGGTCTCTGCGCCCCTTTCTCGTTCAGAGGTTGCAAAAATAAGGTTCAAATTCAAGGCAGTGGTCTCTGCGACCCTTTCTCTCATAAGACTGTCAAAAATAGGATGGCTGTTGAAGGACTGTCAAAAAATAGTTCAAAGGTTGCAAAAATAAGGTTCAAATTCAAAGCAGTGGTCTCTGCGACCCTTTCTCTCACAAAGTACCTGGGTTTAGTAGCAAAACCAACAAAATGTCGCAAAGAAGTGGTAGCGATGATTCTTGGCACGCGAGGCCGGCGATGCGTTGAAATCCTTGCCGCAAGGGAGGATGATGCGCCGATCTGCGTGATGCGTGCGGAGACACTGCGACCAACTTCTGCACGCTAGGCCGCCGATGCGATGACTTTCTTGCCGCGAGGGAGAAGTCGATGCGACGATCCTGTTGCGCAGTGCGATTGTGTTGCGATGCGAAGAGATGACGCTCCGCGAGGGAGCGACGAAATCCGGTGCGATGCGATGAAAATGGCGGACGCACGGCGTCCGCAAAGCGATGTCTTGAAGCGATGATTTCTTTAGTGGTTGCGAGCGCTCGGCGACAGCAGCGCGATGATTTTTCCAGCGCGTCTCAGCTGCAGCGGCTCGCAAAGGGGCGTTAGCGATGGTTTTGTGTTGTGAGCACCCAGCGGCAGCAGCGCGATGATTTTTCCAGCGCTCTCGGCTGCAGCGGCTCGCAAACATGCGTTAGCGACGATTTCCAGCACTCTTTTCTCTGAAGCAAAACTAGAGGCCCTGGAACTCACAGGAGCCTCATCAGCAGATAGCAATCCTCGTAGGGAGGAAGCAGGAGGTTGGTGGTGGAGTCAGATGTGCCTGAGACTCCAGCAGGAGGCTAGCTCTTTTCCTAGCCCTTGGGTAATTGCTGTAACAAAAATAAAAGTTCTCTCAAAAGTTCCTTTTCCTCTTCTTCAAGGTCCAGTGGTCACTGCTGCAGGCCAGTGCAAGAAACAACACACAAGCACAAGGACAGTCACTTCCTGCAGATTCCTCCAGTGGCACGGACAGAGTTGCCTCTCCAGATCCAAAAGCAATACAAAATGTAGGGGTTTGAGCACAGATATTTATACCCCAAAAGTCTTTGTTCTCAGAAGCTACAAGTCACTGAACCTAGCCAGAACCAGTTCTGCTCAGGCCTGGAGCACTTTGTTTACCAGGCTGCATCCTTCCTTTCAGAAAGAGGGGGTCTGCTAGCAAACACACAGTGGGAGGTGGAGCCAGCATTCACCTTGCCAGGCACAGCCCTATTCAGGTCAAGGAGCCACCCCTCCCCACACTCTAAATGCAGATCTCTCTATTCAACCCAGGTCTGACTCAGCCTGCCCTGCCCCTCTAAAACCAGACAGCCAATACACATAACAGCAGAGCACACTGGAAGGCTTAGGCAAGAAAATACCTACTTTCTAAAAGTGGTATTTTCAAACACAGAATATAAAAATAAACTTCACTAAAAGATGTATTTTAATATTCTGAGCTCAGGCATACTAAATTCGTTTTTCTACCATGTTCCTGGGGTCAGTTAGGACTATAGAATGTAATAGCCAAACTGCCCATTCTAGCCTATGAGGAACAGGTAGCCTTACAGTAGTGAAAAACGAAATGGGGCATAATTCACTACCAGGACATGCTACACACACCAAGGCATGTCCTACCTTACACATACAATGCACCCTACCATAGGGGTGACTTACAAGATGCCAAGGGAAGGTTCAGGGGCTGGGAAGTGGGTGCACTTCACAGCCAAGATGGCAGTTCTGGACTGCACACAGACACTGCAGTGGCAGGTCTGAGACACACTTTACAAGCTGCTTCTGTGGGTGGCACACATCAGTGCTGCAGGCCCACCAGCAGCATTTGGTTTACCAGCCCTGGGCACACACAGGCCACACTACTAGGGACTAACATGTAAACCAAATAAGCCAATCAGGGACATACCAATTCATATAGACATATTTACAAAGGGAGAGCATATGCACTTTAGCACTGAACAGCAGTGGTAAAGTGCCCAGAGTCATAAAACCAACAGAAACAGGTCAGCAAAAATACAGGAGGCAGGCAAAAAGTTTAGGGGTGACCATCCAAAGAGGGCCATTTTCAACAAAAGCGATACCAGCTAGAATGCACACTGGACTGAAAGGTGCCCTCCCGTCGCGTGGGGTGCAGCGTCCTCCACGCAGCTAATAGCTGATGGTCCGACATAATTTCCACTATGCGCTTCCCTGCTTTGGCATAGGGGCCTGAAGTGCTGTAGGATCAGTCCATACTTCGATCTAGCGCGGTATTAAAGTCCCCCCCCCCATATTAAGTATGTGGAGCCAATGTCCATTATGAGTCTTGAGAGCCTACTAAAGACGTCTGCATCATCTACATTGGATCCATAGCAGTTCACCAGTGTGATAGAGTGTGCGGCTATGTGACCCCACATTACGCAATACTGACCTTGGGGGTCTTGTATGGTGCCAGATGGGTGATATTGAACATTAGATTTGATCAGTATAGCTGTCCCACAAGCATAAGTGGAATAGGAGGCAAAGCATCTGAGGGCAGCCCATTTCGTAACGAAAGTGGCCGGTGCTGTGGAATCAAGGTGCGTCTCTTGCAACATTGCTATTTGGGTGTTGTGTCTGTTGAGGTATCCTAGAATATGTCTGCGCTTCTGGGCGTCCTGTAGTCCACAAACATTCCAGGTCAGCAAATTAATAGAGGGGTTTTCCAGGGGTCTGCTGGTGCACTCGTGGTGGTCTGGTCGTTGGTGCCAATTAGCTGTGTACATTTTTGGTACCTGTGGTACGGTGTTGGTGGTGAGCGTATATGCAGCTGTGGTTAAGAATGTAGCACCCTGCAACATGTAGTTACATTAACCCCCTCCCTCCCCCTCCTACACCAGCGGCCCAATCCCGCTGGCCAATGTGTACCCGCCATAATGCCCAACAGGAGCAAAACCACAAAAACATAATTCCAGCTGTAAATGAACAATGAGACACTCCATTAGATGGGTGCCAATAAAGGTGACAGTAGGAAAAGATTAGAAGGAGTGTTGAGGGAGAAGATGGAGCATGATAGATGACAAGGGGGAAGGGGAAGTGATTGAGAGAGGGGGGAGCAAGAAGATATTACGTTATAGAAAAACAGAAAGTAAAGTAGTAACAGCTGCGTCCACATCATTATCAAAGGGAATTCCCGCTGGGGGTGCTCGCCGGAGCTCCTGGCAGTTCACCTCGTGTGCACGAAGGTGCCCAGGAACAGGGTGGATTTCAAAGTCTGCCCCCGCCTCTACAGCATCTGGATAGTTTTGTTCAGGATGTTTGGCGTGTTCCTTTGCCGAGGGGTGCCCGCTGAGGTCGCCATGAGTGGAGATATTTCCAGGGAGGAGAGCAGAGAGAGAAAGGAGGGAAGAAGAGAAAGTACAAAGGATGTCATTTTTCTGTGCAGATATCTTTCTTCTGGGTTCAGGCTCAGTGTGATAAGTTAAGGTGTCTGAGACAGACAGCACCAGAGATCTGAGGGACGCTGATCTAGCCAATGTCTGAAAAAGGGGATGCTGATCTGGAGTTGCGTCGATTCGCTCATTTCAGGAAATCCTAGGCCTGCTGAGGAGTAGTGAAAAAATGTTGCTTTTCCTGGAAGGATATACAGAGCCTTGCCGGATATAACATGGCATAGGGAATTGTTGGCCTGCTGTAGCTTGCGTTTCACCGGGACAAACTTTCTGCGGGCCTCCTGTACCCCCATTGTAAAGTCAGGGTAAATGGAGATAGAGTTGCCTCCATAGCTTAGGTTGCCTTTCTCCAGTGCCAGTCTCAGTGCAGTATCTCGGTCCCGGTAGTTGAGGAGCAGAGCGACAATGGGTCGGGAGTGGAGCCAGGGGGGGGTCTAGCAATCAATGCACAGTGCGCCCTTTCCACTACCAACTGCTTGGAAAAGAAAGTGGCCTCAAATAAGCCCACTAGCATAGAGTCCACATAGTCCTCCATGCACCCAGCTGCCATAGATTCAGGGATTCCAAGGATGCAGATGTTATTTCTTTGAGAGCGCGCTTCCAAATCCTCATTCTTTGCAGGGATGACCTTCAGAAGGCGCTCTAAGCCTTGCAGTCGCTCTCCCATCGTCATGGCCTCATCCTCCAGGTGGGATATTCTCTGCTCCATCTCACTTATGCGCCCGTCATGCTTCTCGAGACGCTGTATGATGAAGTCCATTTGCATGCTCATGGAGTCCATCTTGGACTCGATCGAAGTGAGGCTCTGTCTCATTGTAAGCATTAGGGACTTCACATCTGTGTCTTCTGGTTGTGCGGGAGGCTGTTGTCTATCTGTCCTGTTTGTGTCCGTGTCCCAGGTCGGGGTTCGTGCAGATTTGCGGGGTTCGAAAGCCAGCTTGGCCTCTGTCCTGCCCATTTCTACCGGGTCAGACCACTGGCTCCGAACCGGAGATGCCCTTCTGAGCAGGAGTCTGGGGGACTATAGGCATTGCCACTGCAAAACAAGCACTTAGGTTGAAACGTTATTGTCCGGTGTCTCCAAAGTGGCCGAGGAGGGAAGGAGAGTCACAGGGCAGCCTCAGTGGTTGGCCGCCTCTCCTCGCCTCATTAACGAGCAGAGTGGCCCTGTCTCTCAGTTCTAGGCCTGATTATGAGTGTGTCATCGGTTAGCTCCCTGGGTGTGTTTGTAGCGCAGGTCTGCCAGGTTAATGGCTGGTTAAGTTATGGCCGCACTCGCAGCGGTCCCGCCATCTTGGCGCCGGTTTTCTCAGCGTGGTGCTGCAGGGGTTTCCCCAGGTCGCAGTAGGCCGCAGCTGCGAGGATTCTGTGTGCGGTATGTAGGCCTCCTGTGCCAGAGCATCCCGGCCAACGCGTGGATTAGTCCCAGCCTCACCACCACTCCCCCCTCAGGGCTGCGCCCTCCATTTCAGGATTTCTTAGCTCAGGTGAGTGGCGCTCATAAGCAGGGCCGTAAGTGCAGGTACTATTGCCCCTGCCGTCGGCTCTTTTCCCCTGCCATTTGTAGGAAGGGTCCACTTTTGTGAGGGCAGGTTGGGAGGCGCTGTTTCCCTCCACGGCCCCCGGCAGCTCCACCGGCACGGCACCAATCACTGCAGTGGGGAACAGCGGTAGCACTCAGCCGCAGGGGGCCGCAGCTCCGGCCTAGTGGGTAGTCCGCTTGGGTCCCGCTCCGCAGAAGCCCTATCCAGCACACACGCACCTCCATCCAGGGTGGGGTTCAGTCTCAACTTTACGGACAGTGCGATGGCCTCGCCCGGTCAGCGCCCCTTTCGCCTAAGGATTTTGCGGTGCCTCAGCAGCCTGAGGTGAACAAGTCCTCTGCAGGGCCTCAGGATTTTCCTTTGTGAATTTCTCCTTGTTAGAAATTGAGTTGTTGTTTGACTGGGGTCTGATCCCTAGTCTAGCAGCAACCACAATCCTAGTCAGGGTAAGAAGCAGGCAACCCCTAAATCAACCTGTGCTCACCCTCTGGCAGCTTGGCATAGAGCAGTCACTCTTAACTTTAGAGGCAATGTGTAAAGTATTTGTGCAACCCTTCAAACAGTAAGACAGTGAAAACACAACACAAAACCATTCCACGCCAGGTTAGAACAATAAAGCTTAATTTAATAAATAAAACAAGGTGAAAACAGCAAAAATTCAATAAGTGAGACTTGGGATATTGAATTTCAAAGTTTTTAGATAAAATAGCACCTAGAAGCAAAAAGCGCTATTGCGGATAGCTGGTCGTGCCGGACTGGGATGAAGTCAAAAGGTCAGGACGACCAAGGGCGGGCCTGCTACAGGGACCCAGTTAGGCCAGCTGAACTAAAGTACCTTAATCCTAACTGCGCTTGAATCGATCTGTGTCGCAGATGTGTTGCACAGCCGAGGCGATGCATTGGTTCAGAGGTTAGGCGAGGCTGCAGTGCGAGGTCCTAATGCGTAGATGCCAAGGATCCTGTCGACAGGGCTTGCAATGCAAAGTCCGATGTCGAGGATGCGGGGCGCAGCAGAGGCGATGCGTCAGTTCCGATGAGCAGTGAAGCTGCGATGCGGAGATCCGTCGTCATCGGCGCGGCTGCAGTCAACGAGGGGTGCGAGGAGCTTGCGCATTGGGAAAGTGTTGCGCAGCAGCTGTTCCGAAGGTGATGTGTCGGTCTCAGATGCGGGAGGCTGCAGCGATGAGAGTCTTTTGCAATGAGTCCAATCCAGGCAACAGTGCCGATGCGTTGGTTCTATTCAAAGATGTGCTACGTAGCCGAGGAGATGCGACGGTTCTGCTCGGGGATGCGTCACTTAGCAGAAGTTGTGTCGGTTCTGCTGAAGATACACCTTAGGCCCACTTCCAAGGGTCCAAGACTGGGGTGGCACCACTTGGCAGGACAGACTCACAGATGGCTGAGTCTAGTGCAAAAGCAGGTTGGATGGAAGTCTTTTATGTCCACGAGACTTCATACCAGGAGGCCAGCCAACTAACCCTTGGAGTCACTTTGGATTCTGGGGACAAGTGATGCAGGTCCAGTCCTTCTCACCCAGGCAGGAGGGCAGTAGGCCAGCAGGTCAGCACAGCAAAGCAGGAGTCCAATAAAGCAGCAGTCCTTCAGCAGCACAACAGTCCTTCTTCCTGGCAGAGTATCCATAGGTCCAGAAGTGTATTGAAGTGATGGTGTCTGAGGTCCAGTACTTATACCCAGTTGTGCCTTTGAAGTGGGGGAGACTTCAAAGACATGCTTCTGAAGTGCACAGAGGTCCTCCCTTCCTACCCTAGCTCCAGACTTACTACAGGGGGGTATGCAGCCCTTTGTGTGGGGACAGGACACAGCTCACTCAGTTGTAAGTGAGGATGGGTCAGCTCCTCCCTCCCATCCTTCCAGGATGGCCCATCAAGTCACACCTAAGCTCCCATTGTGAGTGGCTGTCTAGGGAGAATACCCAAAGCCCAACTGCCACCCACCGTAGACATATAAGAGGGACAGGCAGCAGGCACCAAATGGCTAAATTTTAAAAAATGCCAACTTTCTAAAAGTATTCCAAAAGAGCACTCCTCTCGCGCTCTACACTGTCGCACTGCGCAAAGTGGGAATCATTCCCACCAATATATTCCATTAATCCAGGTACTCCAATGTAAACTTTTATAACCGTAGCCTTCTTGTTGTCCAATATTACATCCATTCACTATTTCTCTTCATCACAACGGAGACAGTATGATTGAATCTGCAATCTTTATTGAACTCTTCCAATACCAGCTGCTCGCCACTCCAGGCTTTTTACAATGGTACGTACAGATCAATCACGGATTGAAGTCGACACACTGTGTAAATATCCAATGCATTTCCAGCCCTCTTGGCTCTTCATCAGGGATTGCTAGAACAAATACAATAAACAGCCTAGCCACGCATTTCATTGTAAACAATATTAAATGTTAAAGGGCCCAACATCAATTATGAAAACACATAACCACCTCCATGTACCAAACCCTAGTCAAACGTAATTTGAATGCTCCTAATTTCTGCCCCTACACCACCCAAACCTGTGATTACCCTAAAAACACTGTGAACATAAAAGAAACCCCATAACGAGCATTCCACAAAAGATCCAATGCCCCACTCGTAATCCTCCCTTATCCTCCTACCCCTTCACTTTCCAACTCGCATCCCCTTCGTCTCCATGTAATTCATAGTTAAATAACCTGATGTTTGGTCAGGTTATTTAACTATGAATTAGATTGACACATTTATAAGCAAAAGATTCAGTAGTCTCCGTTGTGATGAAGAGAAATAGTGAATGGATGTAATATTGGACAACAAAAAGGCTACGGTTATAAAAGTTTACATTGGAGTACCTGGATTAATGGAATATATTGGCGGGAATGATTCCCACTTTGCGCAGTGCGACAGTGTAGAGCGCGAGAGGAGTGCTCTTTTGGAATACATTTGTATTGACTGTGGTTCGGGGCGATCCACGGACACTGGTCGCACGCATCTACACATAAGTTTTTGAAGCATGGAGTCACATGAAAGGGAAGGAGTGCATGCTCTACCATATTTTCTAACTTTCTAAAAGTGCCATTTTCAGAACTGCAATTTCAAATCCGACTTCACCAAAAGTTTGGATGTTAAATTGTGATTTCAGAGAGACCAGACTAGAAGGGGTATTTCTTCCCAATTGGGAATTACACTTATAAAATGCAATAAGGCAATCTCAATGTTATCCTGTGGGAGAGATAGGCCTTGCAGTAGTGAAAAGTGACTTTGGATCTTTTTCACTACCAGAACATGTAAAACGTAAAAAATACATGTCCCGCCTTTTAAATACACTGCACCCTGTCCTCGGGGTTGTCCAGGGCCTACCTTAGGGGGGAATTATATGTATAAAGAGGGAAGGTTTGGGCCTGGCCAAAGGTTTATTTTGCCAGGTCGACATGGCAGTGTAAAGCTGCACACACAGGCTTTGCAGTGGCAAGCCTAAGACATGGTTAAAGGGCTACGTAAGTGGATGGGACAATCAGTGCTGCAGGGCTATTAGTACCACTTAATTTACAAGCCCTGGGTATTGTAATAAATACATCTTAAAAGGGACTTACATCCCGCCTTAACTTCTTATTGGTCCTTGTGCTTGTCACTTTACTTTTCCTTGCTTCTATTGGCTGTAGCATACTATTTACTGTTCTTCCATGTGTGCTTCTCTTCTCAGTTTCCCATCAGCAAATTAATGTGCTCATCCGCTTCGGTGGAACTTTTTTAAGCTCAGATCATTAACTTTTCACATCTCTAGTACTTCTTATATTCATCTTGCATGTACTTCTTTGTATTGACTTGGTTGCTTCTCTCTCCACATATCTTTTGGATGTTTTCTTCCCTTAAAACAGGCCAGCGGTGAAACTGCTTCGGTAAACTTTGCGGACATTTTCACATTTTAGCTCGTCACAAATGTGCATTGGCGGCTCGCGCCGAGTTCAGTTGTGACGCTTTGAAAACCTACTAGCCCGTTCCATGATGGAAATATGATCTTCACGCAGTCCGCCTTAATATTCAAATACGAACCCTGCGTCATCCACCTAAATCGTCGACGGGGAACAGCAGCCAGCCTACCTTAGGGGTGAATTATATGTATAAAGAGGGAAGGTTTGGGCCTGGCCAAAGGTTTATTTTGCCAGGTCGACATGACAGTGTAAAGCTGCACACACAGGCTTTACAGTGCCAGGCCTAAGACATGGTTATAGGGCTACGTAAGTGGGTGGCACAATCAGTGCTGCAGGCCCATTAGTAGCACTTAATTTACAAGCCCTGGGTACAGGGGGTACCACTTTACTTGGGACTTATAAGTAAATTAAATATTCCAAATGAACCAATGTTACCATGTTTATTGGAGAGAGCACGAGCATTTTAGCACTGGTTAGCAGTGGTAAAGTGCACAGAGTCCTAATAGCAGCAAAATCGAGGTCAGAAAAAATGGAGGAGGAAGGTAAAAGGTTAGGGGATGACCACCCTCAGGCTGTCAGGTCTAACACTCCTTTTGTGTAGGTTAAGTTACCAACAAATCCTTCATGAAGGTGATCAGCAATTAACAGTGATTTATTTTCCTTAGATGAAAGGAATCACTGTTCTCTCACTCGCTGCTATACTGAGAGCCATATAGTTTGACTCCACTATTGTTAACAGATGTAGAAAATCAGGCAATTGAAATAAAGGAAACATGGCTAATCCTGAAATAAATAAAAGGAAATGTGGATATTGAGCTTGTGTCAGAATATCTGTGTCAGTGGCATTTTCACGTCCTGATTAATGCCCGGTTACTCACCGGTAATATTCATTACTCCGAGTCCTGGTCTTCCCGTCCCATTCCTTACAAGTGAGCAGCTAGTCTGCTCCACAGAAACCTATTACCTAGCGAGCTTTTCGCACTTCCCCCAACATGGCGCCACCATCAGGTGACAATAAAGGGGGAAGTGCGTCAGAGAAACATCCTGAGAATACCAAAGAAAAAAACCCAGAAAGGAAAACAATCACCCAAACAAAAACCAAAAACAGGGAGGGAGGGAAGGGCTCAGGAATGGGACGGGAAGACCAGGACTCGGAGTAATGAATATTACCGGTGAGTAACCGGGCATTACCTCCTCGTCCAGTCTTCCCGTCCCATTCCTTACAAGTGAGCCTATACCCAAGCACACGGTGATTGTAATAAAACAGACCAGAAAATGCAAGAAAACAGTTCCATTTAATCAACAGAAAGCAGTACAAATCATAAACCATGTACAACAGACAAAACATGTGAGCCAAAGGCAGCCGAGGCCGCCATCCCCAACTGAAGACGATAATGGGAAACAAACGTATGGGGAGAAGCCCATGTGGCAGCATTACAAATGTCTCTCAAGGAGGCCCCCTTGAACATGGCCCAGGAGGAGGAGACGCCCCTGGTCGATCTACCCTGAACAGAAGAGGGGAGAGGACAGCGGGCGGAATCGTAGGCTGAAACCACAGCACCCTTCACCCAACGAGTCAAAGTGGACAAGGAAGGACGAAGACCCCGCCCAGAGAGGCCGTAGGTGACAAATAAGGAATCAACCTTACGGAAACCAGAGGACCGATCCAAGTAGATGCGGAGAGCCCTCAGCACATCCAAAGAATGGAGGACCAACTCCTCCGGAGAGGCAGGATCCGGAAAAAAAACAGGGAGAACAATATCCTCCTGACAGTGGAAAGATGACAACACTTTGGGCAGAAAAAACTGACTGGGACGGAGAATGACCTTGTCAGCGCAAAAACGCAAAAAGGGGGGCGAAGCCATCAAAGCCCCAATCTCACCAACCCTCTGCCCAGAAGTATAGGCCACCAGGAACAGAACCTTAGCTGAAAGGAACTTAAGGTCCACCGAGACCAAAGGCTCGAAAGGTGGACCCGTCAAGGCCTGGAGAACCAGGGGAAGATCCCAGGCCGGTACAGGAGAGCGAGAGACAGGACGCTGAAGCAAAAAGCTCCGCAAAAGGTGAGCCACCAACGAGGAGACAGAGGACACAGAGGAACCCCGGAAGGCAAGAATGGCAGCCCACTGCGCACGTAGGGAAGAGACAGCGAGCCCCAAGACGAACCCATCCCGCAAGAAGTCCAACACCCTCACAGCCTCACAGGAGGAAGAAGAGAGACCCTTCCCAAGGCACCAGGAGGAGAAGTTCTTCCAATGACGGTCATAGGACTTCAAGGTGGAAGGGCACCGAGACAACTGGAGGCACTGGGCAACCTCAACCGAGCAACCCTGACCCAACAAACTCAACCTCTCAAGTGCCAAAGCCCCAGCCGGAGGCGGCGCAGGGAGGCAACCCTGAGAAGAGGAGCCCGTAGAGGGGAGGGACACAGGGGAAACCTCCAATGGGGGCACACAGACAAGGTCAGAAGCAGGGGAAACCAAGACTGACGAGACCACTCCGGCACAACCAGAAGAACTTCCGCCCGGTCCAACCGTATCTTCCTGAGGACCCGAGGAATCAAAGCAAACGGAGGGAAGGCAAACAGGAGCCCCAGTGACCACGGAATGGAGAAAGCGTCTATCGCCCACGCCAACCGGGAGGGAACGAGGCTGCAAAACCGAGGAAGGAGGGCAGAATCCTCCGAGGCAAAAGATCCAGCCAAGGAAGGCGGAACCGGAGGACAATCAGATCGAACAGATCCGGGGACAGACACATAGTCACCGAGGAGGGGAACACCCTGCTCAAAGAGTCCGCAGGCCCATTCTCCTTCCCCGGAAGATAGACCGCCGTCAGAGACAAGAGATTCTGCTCGGCCCAAAGCCCGATCATCCTGGAGAGGAGAAACAGAGACCGACACATGCCCCCTGACGACTGACATAAGCCCGAACAACCTGGTTGTCGGTCTGCACCGAGACAGCATGGCCCAGAAGGAGAGGAGCAAACCACCGAAGAGCCAACCAAACCGCTCGCAACTCCTTCCAGTTCGAGGACTGGAGAGACTCGAAACGGGACCACCGACCCTGAGCCTTGGAGGCACCCATCACAGCACCCCAACCCACGGCACTGGCATCCGTGGACAACACAACCACATCCCGAGGAGGAAGAAGATCGAACCCCTGGGAAAGAGACAGAGGGGACAACCACCACTGGAGATCCACCCGAATCCCAGGAGAGACGGGAATCAGGGCCTCGTAGTCCAGGGAGGCAGGATCCCAGTGCGACAGGACATGATGCAAGAGGGGATACAAATGCAGCCGGGCCCAAGGGAGGAGATGCAAAGTGGACGCCATCTCTCCCTGACTTCTCAGCCAGAGACGGGCAGACACCTGGGATTGAGACAGAACCCAAGAAAGGTGACGAAACAAAGTCAACTGGCGCTCCTGGGAGAGGAACACCATCCCGAGATCCATGCGGAAGAGAGCCCCCAGGAACTTCAGGGTCTGGGAGGGCACCAGGGAAGACTTCCGGTGATTGATGAGGAACCCAAAGGACCCCAGCAGATGACACACCTGATCCACATCCGATAGAGCCTGAGAAAAAGAAGGAGAAACAATCAACCAATCGTCCAGATAGGGAAAAACCAGCAGACCCCTGGAATGAAGAATACCCACCAGAGGGGCCAAGAGCTTCGTGAAAACCCTTGGCGCCGACGAAAGGCCGAAGGGAAGCACCCGGAATTGGAAGTGCCGGGAACCCACAGCAAACCGGAGAAACCTCTGATCCGCAGGATGGATCGGGACGTGCAGATAAGCATCCATCAGATCCAGGGATGCCAGGAAGCTCCCAGGAAGCAATAGATGCAGGATGGACAACAAAGTCACCATCTTGAATGCACGACGAGGGATGAAGCGATTGACCCTTTTTAGATTCAAAACAGGGCGCAAATCTGAAGTATCCTTCTTGGATACCAGAAAGAGGATGGAATAACAACCCTCGCCCCTTTCCAAAGGAGGAACCTCCACGATAGCCGCCTTCTCCAACAGAAGGCACACACCTTCCAGCAAGGCCTCCCGTCGCAGAGGAAGACGGGGTAGGGGAGTCACAAGGAAGACTGGAGGGGGAGGAGAGGAGAACTCGATCCGATAACCCTCCGACACTGTCTGAACCGCCCAGGCATCCGGAACCGTCAACCACTGTTGCAGGAAATATTGAAGGCGACCCCCAACCGGCAAAGGCAGACAGTCATTGCGAAGAGGAAGAAGCGGCGGCAGCAACACTGGCAGGGGCCCGGGGCTTGGCACCTCCAGGGGCCCCCCGGCCACGACCCCTGCCACGAAAGGGCTGCGAAGCACCCCGGACAGAAGGCCCAAAGGCACGCCGGTATCCAAAACCGCGCCCCAGAGAAGGAGGGCGGACCGGAGCCACAAGCTTGCGGTTCTCCGCCGACTGTTTTACCATCTCTTCAAGTTGAGGCCCGAACACCCTGGAACCCACAAATGGCAACTTAAGCAGGACCGACTTCTGAGAAGACTCAGCCTTCCAGGAACGCATCCAGATATGACGCCTCGCAGCAATTGAAGCACCAGAAGCAGCTGCAGCGGCACTCAAATTGTCAAAGGAAATATCTGACAAATAACGCACCTGCAACTCCATGAGGGACAAGAGAGAGGAGGCATCCTCCCCATCCTGCAAAAGAAGAGACAGTGCCTGAAAATCCTTGAGGAGGGACTGGACCATGTAATTAGAATAGGCAGTTGCCCTGACAGAAAAATTGGAAGCAGCATAGGAACGCTTCACCGCCCCTTCAACACGCTTATCCACTGCGTCCACAGGAAGGGCGTCATCCGACAGAACCAAACCCTGAGAGGAAAGACCAGCCATCAAATTGTCAACCTTGACAGCCTGTGGAAATTCAGCAGCAAAACCCTCCAAAGGATAACGCTTAGACAGAAAGCGAGGGAAGGCGGATTTATCCACCTCCTTCCACTCATGATCCAGCACCTTGCGCACGGCACCATGCAAGGGGAAGGACTCAGGGGTCGGCTGGTGATATTGCGTAAAGAAGTCATCCTCCAGGACATCGGACACAGGAGGAGTGAACCCCAAATTATCCCGCACATGGGCGAACAAGTCAGAGAGCTCCGCACCCTGAACAAATCGACCCCGGACACATTCTTCATCATCAGGACCCATCTCGCCATCAGGAGCGTCCAGTGGATCTACAGACCCACGAGGCACCTTGGCAGGAGGGCCAGCAGCCTCCCGAGCCCGGAAGGCAGCAGCCACCGCCTCATCAATCAACAGGCGCAGAGCATCAAGAGGAGGAGTGGATGAAGAGGCACCCGAGTCCATGACAGCAACTCTGGGATCGGCAACGTGAAACACAGCAAAAACGCCACCAGAACAGGCACCCTCTGAGGACGGGTGCATGAGGAAAAGGACCCTATTTAAACAAACAAAGTCCCGAGGTCCAGAGCTCACGCGGGACCAGGAAAAGGGGCAGGCGCTTTAAAAAAGCAGCCGGCCCGCCAAAATTCGCCCCAGTCATCGTAACAACAACGCGGACCACTCCCGCCGCATTAAAACACCGCCGCAACCCCGCCCGCTAACGCAGGGCGTAGCGGGACCGGCAGGAAGGAACACGGCCGCTAAGGCAGGCCGCGGAGATATCCCCCATCAGGTGAGTACCCCAGGCACAAACGGCCGCTAGAGCGGACCTCGTACCAAGGCAACAGCAAGCAGCACAAGCGGAGGGTCCAGGGCACAAATATAAAAACAAGAAGGCGGCCGCTAAAGCAGGCCGATCAAACAGAAAAAAAAAAAAAAAAATAAGGGAAAACTTACCCCACAGCTCCGCTAGGCACACGAAGGAACTGCGAATGCAGAAAAAAAAGAACAGGATGTTTCTCTGACGCACTTCCCCCTTTATTGTCACCTGATGGTGGCGCCATGTTGGGGGAAGTGCGAAAAGCTCGCTAGGTAATAGGTTTCTGTGGAGCAGACTAGCTGCTCACTTGTAAGGAATGGGACGGGAAGACTGGACGAGGAGGTAATGGGTGTGTTCTCAGCTTTTCCTCATTCATCATTGGTCGCGCTCGCCTGGAAAAGTTTGAACAAAGCGCATTGGCTGTCTTTCTTTATCTACTGGGCAGGATTGTTATTATTGGTGGCGCTTGCCTGAAAACGTCATTTCGAAGTGCGTCTTCTTCTGGATTGCCCAGAAGGAGTGTTCTTCCAGTTCCTTTGGAAGTTTCAACAGCAGTTTGTTATTGGAGGCACCGCTGTTTCATTACTGCCTGCCTCAAGTTCAGCATTGTTGTTAATGACAGGCACACCCTATGTAGAACAGCGGTGACAGGCACACCTTAGGCAGTATTTTCAGCCTGTCACTTGGTGATTTGCATGGCGTAAATGCTTGTTTATTGAAATAATAGGTGACAGGCACACCTTGTTTTTATTGAAGGTAACATTTATTTTCAACTCGTACTTATACTCTTGTGTTGCTGGAAGTTTCTTTTAATATTTTCTTTGAAGTGAATCTTGCATTTTGTTTTTAGCATGGCTTCTGCTTCTTCAAACTCTTAGGCTCATTTAAATTTATTCCTAGAGCGTCCAGGAAAACCACCTATTAAATGGGCTATTTGGGTCAGATCATTTGAAAATTATTTAGTGGCTGTTGGAGCGGATGAATACATTTCTAAACTGAAAGCAGCTATTCTGTTCAGTCATCTAGGGCAAGAAGGCCTAGAATACCAGCTCCCACAGATGAGGAAAGTAAGTGGGATGTATTTATTGAAACTAGAGCTCGTTTACAAAAATCTTTTGTGAAAAACCACGCATCCTTTTAGAAAGGTTCAACTTTATGAAGAGGAAACACGCTGTAGATGAGCCCATGGAGGAATATCTTTCAGCCTTAAGGTTTTTAGCGACTAATTGCAATTTTGGTGCGTCTTTAGATATTTATTTACGCAACCAATTTGTTTATGGTTGTTTTTCCAGGAAATTTCAAGAGAAACTTTATGCTGAAGAGATCCTTCTTTATCTGAAGTACTAATGGTAGCTAAGAGCATTGAACGTTCTGTACAGTCTTCTTGGGTCATGGGTCAAGAAGTGGTGTCCTCTCTTACCTCTCTAGCTGTTCATGCTGTTGATGATTCTATGCGAGTTAATGTTGTGAAAACTAAAGATAAGAATGCTAGGAGTGCTGGCAAACCTAACCCTTTTTGTTACAGATGTGGTTCCAAGTCGCATCTACGAAACTTTACTCAATGTCCAGCAATTGGCAAACGTTGGGTTAAATGTAAAAAACAAGGGCATTTTTATAATGTTTGTAAAATGAGCAAAAATTATTCAAAGGTTAATAGAATTGAGGTTTCTTCTGAGGTGAAAGCTTTGGAGCTATCTAACTTAGTTCTTAACCTTGACATTGCTCAAATAACGGAAGAAAATTTTAAGGATCCTATTTGTCATGTTACTCTAGGAAAGAAACTCACATTAGACATGATGTGTGATTCTGGGGCTCCTATCACCATTATATCGGATGTATTGTTCAATGCTAATTGGAAACGTTGTGTAAATTTACAAACACCTGATGTTCAGCCAAAAGCATATGGAGATCAGGACATAGATATGTTGGGATTTTTCAATGATTTTATTACTTGCTTAGGAAGATCAGTTGTAACTAAAATTTACGTAGCGAAAAAAGGCAGGTCTATTGTGGGTTGGAAGGACTTAGCTAAGTTGGGAATAATGTTGATTCCTGGAGCAGATCCACCAATCAGAATTTCTGATGTCCCTGTAGCTTGCATTCAATCTGTTAACCAAGAGACTTCTGATTTGCCGAGTAAGAAATTTCCAGAAGTTTTTAGTAATTCTGTAGGTTGTGTAAAGAATTACGTTCATTCTATTGTTCTAAAAAACAAAACGCCATTCCAGTTTCTCGCAAAGCCTGTCCTGTTTCTTTGAATGTTAGAGAGGAACTTAAGTCTCTCCTTGATGAGATGATCTGTGAGGGCATAGTTAAAAAAAGCTGAGGCATCTAAATGGGTCAGTCCAGTTATAATAGTCCGAAAAAAGGATAGAAGTATTAGGCTTTGTGCTGACCAGCGCAGCTTAAATGACTGTATTGTCATTGAAAGTCAACCGTTACCCAAAATACATGAGCTGTTAGCTAATATTGATGATGCGTCTCACTTTTCATTACTTGATTTAAAGTCTGCGTTTCATCAAATACTGTTAGACTCTGATTCCCAGTTCTTACCACGTTCGTAACTCCCTTTGGGGCATTTAAGTTTGCAAGGTTACCTTTTGAACTGGTGTCAGCAGCCAGTGTCTTTCAAAGGTTGATGGACACCATTCTGGAGGGCATTAAAGGTGTACAGGCTTTCCAGGATGATGTTCTGATCCTTGCTAAGACACTGGCTGAACATGATTCTATTCTTGATGAAGTTCTATGCAAATTTAGAGAATATGGTATTACATTGAGAACTGACAAATGCAAATGTAATGCTCAATCATTTGATTACTTAGTTCACTCTATTGGCCCAGAGGGTTTTTTTCCGAAACGTTCTCTCATCAAGGCTATCCAAGATGCTCAAGTCCCAAGAGACAAGGACTCTTTGATCATTTCTTGGTCTTAGTGAGTACTATTCCAGATTTCTGGATGGTTATGCTTATGTGGTACAACCTCTGAGGGAACTTCTTAAGAAAGGATTCAAATACATATGAAATGATGATGTTCAGTCTGCCTTCGAAGCTGTTAAAAAACGAATTATTTCTGCCCCTGCTTTGGACAGTTTCAAGCAGGTAAAGAATGTGTGGTAACAGTTGATGCAAGTCAAGTTGGTTTGGGTGCTGTGCTAGCTCAAGTGATTCATGGCAAAGAACACACTGTTGCATGTGCTTCACGTGCTCTTTCTTTGGATAAATCTTGGTACAGTACCATTGAACGTGAATTGTTAGCATGTTCATGGGATGCAGAAAGATTCAAAACGTTTTTGTGGGGTGCACAGTTTACTATGTTAACCGATCACAAGCCTTTGCTTTATCTCTTAAATAGAAATGGGTCAGGTAGAGCTTCGTCGTGTTTAGTCAGGCTATTATCTAAGTTACAGGAATATAATTTTGTTTTGAAATACATCCCAGGAGGTAAGAATACCAGAGCTGACTGCTTGTCAAGGCTACCTATTCAGGAAGAGTCAGACGAGGACCTTAGTAAAGATGAATGTGTCATTGCGTTAGTGGATGAGGTTGTTTCTGGTTCTGGGCCCATTATTCATGAAAAATGGTTGCAAGTGGCTTATATGGATCCTATTTTGGAGAAAGTATCACGTTTTATTAAGAAAGGATGGCCCAAGAAGAGATGTGTTGAAGCTCCTCTTCGCCCCTTTATTCAGGTTTCTACTGAGTTAGTAATTGTTGAGGGAATTTTAGTGAGGGCTGATCGGTGTGTGCCGACATCATCACTCAGATCTTTTCTAATCAGTGAGGCTCATGAAGGACATTTGGGGGTAACTCGTACCTATAAAGCATTAAAGCAATTTTATTGGTGGCCGCCTTTGGAAGCTCAAGTTTAGAAGTTTATTGATGGTTGTTCTGCTTGTTTGGTTTCGGATAAGCATTGGAAAAAGCATGAGACCCCTCTTATTCCAGTGTCATTACCTGAAGAAGCTTGGTGTAAAGTAGCTTTGGATTTCACTGGGCCATTTGAATTACTTTCGGTGGGGCGACGGTATTTAATGGTGTTGGTGGATTACTTCAGCAAATGGGTATACTTTGATTTTACATCACACCCTGACACCGAATCTGTCATTGGTTTTCTTAGAACGGTTTTTCTTATTGAAGACGCTCCTAAAGAATTAGTTTCTGACAATAGAACTAATTTTGTTTAAAAAAGAATGCTGCATTTTTTGAGGGACAAGAAATCAAACACATCACTATTGCATTTTATTCCTCTTCTGCAAACGGTTTAGTTGAGTGTGTTGGAGCGGAAATCCCACGGTAATCTCTCTTTGGAAAATCTAGGAAATGTGGCACCATTACCCCAGGATACCGTTACCCTGGTTTCCGCTTAAGGTCGATGGATCTTTGCCACCGTTTATGACCAGAGAGCTCCTACATAAACATGAGCAATTCATAAAATGCAAATAAACATTTTAGCCAATAATGAGAGTTGTGAGTAGTTTTAAAGGGATTTATTTTCCAATCAAAATTTAAGAATCTCTGACTCTTCATTCAGTAGTCAGGTATCAATCAGGTTACAGAATTGATAACAGAAAAATTAAGTTAGCACAAAGCATCATAATTTGCAAACAGCGCGTTCCATAAAGGAAAGAATTCCTATTCTAAAGGAATGAGGCACAAATGATGTCAGTCAGAACTCCTGAAGAGTTCTAGAAGCAAGAGTGGGTTAGCATAAAGCTATATCAATCATTAATAATTGCAGAATCTCCCATGAAGAGAAATAATGCATAGAGCAAACAAGCCTAGGCAAACCCAGTTAGTCAAAGCACAAATCAGAATGGAACATAACCTACTTCTAACCTGCCTACGTCTGCCTACGTTCTGCTCTCCATCAAGGTCTGCCCTCTCCTTCCCTGCATCTGCAAATCACTTCTGCTCTCCTCCCTTCATTTCTGCGTCGGAGTCTAAAACTCCTCTGCAGCCTTGCGTCTCTAAATCTCTCTCTGTCTGTCTCTCTCAAAGGGCTCCTAAAGTCTTCCTGCCTGTGTTCTGAAAAGTGTCCTGAAACTCCTAACTAGGAACGCGTTTATCAGAGAATAATGTTACAAAGCATGTGGCGTGACTTTTCTTCCTCCAACTGGAATCCAGCATTCTCCAAAAGGATGCCTCCACCCATCGGCAGATTCATACGTCATCTCTCATACAGGCGAAGATCCTTCCCACGGCATGCTCTGCATCTTATTTAATACAATTTCATCTCCTAACCTTCCTTTAAAAAAATATTTTATTTGTAACTACACACATAACATGAGCTGCAAAAGAACCTTTTTAATTAAGCAAGAAACATTAAACATGATAATGCACTTTTGAACGTGAGTTTTCTATTATCACTAAAGCAAAGAATTAAATGAGGCTTTGTTCAACATTTCCCAACAACTACAGAGAGAAAGCTCCGACCGAGGTCACAGCTGTAAATTATGCCACTGTTCTCTTCACACGGAGAGAGAAAATTACTTTGCGTATCTCGAAGGTCAAAAGAAACTAACAGAGGAAGAGCTGAATCACGAGCTGGTTCTGTTTTCTACATTATAAAATGTCGTGCTAATTCTAATACAAGTTATTTTCTACTAATGCACATTTAACAGTTTTCACAAGTTAGAGTCATGTTTTCATAGTGAGAACAAAACCTAACTAAACACATTTAAATCAAGCTAGGAATTACTTGTACATGGGTTACACAAATCGCTAAATGAAAAGCGTCTGGCTAAAGTCTCTGAATAAAAAGCTCATGTTTTCACTTTGTGGCACAAAATGCCTGCGTGTCACTTCTTTTAAATGCAGTTTCATTTCTGAAGCAAAGGCAGGTTTGCCATTAGTGAAGCTAAATTTTAAAGCACATGTTTAGGCTCTTTCGGTTCTCCCTCTGATGATTTAAAATCATCACATTTCTGAGGATTTGTAATCATCACACCAAGTTCATTCCACATGTGAGATCATTAAATGAACACCCTCATCACTAGTTGGATCAATATATTTTCCTCTACCTAAAATATTGCTACTCGTCTGTGGTGTGGGTAGATGTAGTAATTTCATTAGCAGACCTAAATTCTATCTGATATGTAAAAGAACCCTACTAAAACTAGTATGATCAGTATCACTTGTTATTACAAAATTGAGTATATAACAATTCTACATCAATTTCTAAGGCAACACAAGTTTTGTCTGTAATCAGATCATATATAGGCAAGCTAAAAAGTTCAATGCAGAGTTCTGTAAGTAGCTTCTTAGAACGGTTAGTTTTCAGCAGTTCAAATTTCTAAATAGACAATCCATAAACCTACTCCGTGTTCTTCTAAAAATGTTATCCCTCACTCTCCTTGCAGCTTTTTCTCGGATCTAAGTTAGTCTTCTGTAAAATAAAATAACTAAAATAATAAAGTCTAACAGAACAGTTCTTTCTATTTTTTTTCAGCTTTTGACAGTTCTCAGTTATTGTTTCAGCTTTTCTCAGTTCTCTTTTTGTCTCAAGCTTGAAATCAGGGTGGCTTATACAGTTCAAGTCCTGCATCACACAGTTTATCCATTGTGATGTTCAGTGCTTTGTCCATGCAATATGACCATTCAGGTGCAGAATAACTCCGACAGAGCACCATCGATCTTTTGGACTTTCTCAATCGAAGGCTTCCAACTTCGCCTTCACGTTGTTCTGATTCAGACGTTTCAGCTATGAGTGCAAATGTTTTTTCAGGGGACAACGGCAGACTTTTCGTATACCCCTTTAGCCAGCTTTCTTCCACCTCCACTTGTGGGCCCACAGCACTAGTTTTTTCATGAGAGGCTGGACCTGGCTCTTTCACCACTTCGATTCCAGTTTCATCCGAGCCAATTTCCAGTTCTTGCTTTTCAAGTCCCACCTCGGTTTGCTTTAGTGCTGCTTTAGACTCAGTGTGTTCCCCTACAGCTTGACTGACCCTCTCCCGTGGCCTTTTGACCACTGCTGGCATCTCTTCTGGAAGAGGAGCTGTTTTATCAAGGGGACACGGGACCCTACGAGCATGGAAGTCATGCACCCAATTCGGAAGGCCACCACACTTCGCAGCAATCGTTGTGACCAGGATCACTTGGAACAGTCCTTTACATCTTAGTTTCAACCAAGTCTTACGAACGTCGTTCTCGATCACAACATCATCTCTCAGATCGAGGTTGTCGCACCGTTCACTATGCAGATCTTGTGTAGCAGCTGCAACTTGGTGAGAAACTGTATGCGCCACATCAGCCAATCCTTCACAGCAATGGCTTATCTTCTCATCTGCTATTGTCAAAAGTGCTTTTACAGGTACATCATCAAGCCACTCCAGTGATGTTGAGACACAGTCCTTTGCAAAGCGAGACTCATCAGTGTCTTTTTGTTGCTCGATTATGCTTGAAACTTCAGGTCGATAGCTACAGTACAATACTTGTTCAGTCTGTAGTTCTGCACACATCATTTTCGGGACCTCATTGATAGAGTGGATCTTCTGATCTGATTTCAGAGAAACTGGCAATCTATACCTGTAGATCGACTTTTGCAATAACACATATGCTACCATGTGGTTGTTATCTCTTCTGATTGTGTAGGAATCAGGCATTTCGATGATGCTCTTTTGCATTCTACTGAAGGGACCTTCTGACCTCCCTATGTGGCTCAATGTAGCGTGTGTTCTTTTCCCTGCATTCATTGGTTGACATGTCACATTTCGATGACACTCTTCTTCTGCAAGCTTCCTAAACATTTGCTGGTATCTATATTTTCTAAAGAGACGTTTCATTGAATTCCTCTCTAAGTGTGTACGTCCATGCATGTATCGTGACATTGGCAACGACAAACTGTCTGGCAACACTGGTCTCCCATCGGCTGACATTTGGATGTCATTTGCGTTTTTCTCAAAATCTGTTCTAATCCATCCTTGTTGTTCTGCCTCTGAAACCTTTTCTTGTACACCCTTCAACTCTTCACAAGCGTACGATATTGACATCAATATTGGATAGACAGTGTCCTTTTCAGATTCACACGTGAAAGTTCCCTTCAATGTGTAGGCTAGCAGGACACAATATTGGGCAACCAAATTACCATCTATCTTTCCCATGACAATTGTTACTCCCATTTGAGCAGTTAGACTGCATGCTATGGTAGGGCATTCAATTTTGCATCTTGTGCTGAGGTAACTTCTTGTAAACATTAGCCATCTACAAAATAGACATGATCGGGCTCAATCAGGGGTTCATCATTAATGCCTAACCTTGGCTTCGTGCATTGATTCATGACACCTAGGCATTCAGGTTCAACTTCATCACAAACATTTTCCTTTACTAGCAGTAGACTCAATACATTTGAATTTTGACATGCTTCAATCACAAGATTTTTCAGTAACAATTCCACAAAACGAGAAACCATTTCAGTTACTGGACATTCCATCATTATTTTCTCACTCTTTTGTGACTGACATCTACCGCAGCTACTAAGTTAAGGCAGCTGGGCATTTCTGTAACGATGGGATCAAGGGTCATTGGGAAACACGTCACAGACTTTTGAACATCTTCATGTTTTTGAACAGGCACTGAGAGAGTGCAGCCCTCCCTCTGTTATGTTATGTTATGTTAATTATACTTATATAGCGCGCAGCTGCCTCAGTGAAGAGGCGTCCCGTCGCTGGTAGCAGTGTCAGTAGAAAACTAGAGGCTAGACCAAGGGGAACAAGTAGGTTTTGATGGCCTTCCGAAAGGTTAGCAAGCAATCCAGACGGCGAATCTGAATAGGGAGGGTATTCCACAGTTTCGAGGCTAGAAACCGGAAAGACCGTCCCCCAGCTCTAAGGTGCTTCACCCGAGGGACCGTAGCCAAATATTGTTCAGCAGAGCGTAGCTGGCGGGTGGGTACATAAGGAACCAACAGATTAGACAGAATCTCAGGGGATGAAAGCTTTAGTATTTTGAAAGTCAGGCATAGCGCTTTGAATTCAATCCTTTTGGAAATGGGTAACCAATGTAGACGGCGTATTGCACCCGTCACGGAACAAGTTCTAGGGAGCCTCAACAAGACTCGGGCGGCTGCATTCTGGACTCGCTGAAGACGAGTCACTTCTGCCTTATTAGCGCCTAACATGAGTGAGTTGGAGTAGTCCAGTCTGGACAAAATAGTCGCCTGGACTATCAGTTGGCGGGTGGGTGGATCGAAGAACCCCAACCCTCTCACTGCAAATTGGTGTGTATTCTTTTAAATAAACTTGCATCCCTAGTGCCGGGGCACAACACATTTTCTCTTTCGACTCTAGGCATGCTTTTGTGCAATCGTTGTCCAATGGAAGCGGATCAGACACATCCTTGTGTGTCAGCCTCAGTAAAGGCTTAGCCACTAGGGAAAGGTTTGGTGTTGACTGTCTACAGTAGCCAACCATTCCCAAGAGCATCCTGACTTCTTTCTGAGTTCGAGGTGGATTCATCTGGTGAATTACTTCCACTCTCTCTGGTGACACCTTTCTAGCTCCTTTTTCAATTATGTGTCCCAGATATTGATCTCCTTTTTGGCAGTACTCCTGACTATCCTCATGTAATGGCACTATGATATAAACCTGACAGATATCAATAACAGTAAGCCATTCTTCAGTACATGCAATTTGAAAAGGGATATTGGCTGGATTTGGTTCCATAGGACAACATAGATCAACTATGCTGCTAATCTCCTGCACTATTCTGTACTTCTCATTGGGTTTCTGTAAACCTGGGATCAGCGAGTTACATGAACTTCCAATCAATTCCTCCAAAAGTCCCTCGCTCAGTTTATCTTCAATTACGGGTGAAATTCCTGCAACTGTCTCTCGTGTCGAATTGTATGATGGTGTTGCTGAATACATGGCATCTGATTCTAAATTGACTAATACTGGTTCAGCACTTTTTATTAATTCGACATCTTTCGTTGTGAACTCACATACTGCTGGGTTCACCGTTTCTTCCAAATCAGAGGGTAATTTTTCAACTGTCATTTCTGAAACCAATCCTTCAGCTGTCTCTTGTTGGGCCATTCTAAACTGTACATCCTCATCAGGAGTCTGATTTTCAATATCTTCCGGTGTACAGTAAATTGTGCAGTTTAACTTGCACCACAAATGCTTTCCTAGCAGGCCTACAGTGCTTGAGTCACAAAGAACAATTTGGTAACTTGTCTCAAATGGACCTACTTTTGCTACAACCTTCTCTAAAACTGAGTTTGCAATCTGTCTGTTTAGAACTCCTACAACTTGGGCCTTTTTCCCTAAGTAAGGTAGGTCTGGAACTTCCACTGTTCTCACAATGGATCTGGTGATATCAGAAATGTTGGGGCTAAAACTATCACTTTCAAAAACAGCAGACAAAGAATTCAAATTTGCTTTGGACAACTGATCTAAGTTAATTTTAGGGCTTCCCATACTTTGTGGGACCATCTGGGCTTGAAGAACGTGTGTCATTGGTACCTGTTTCTGAATTGACATTTGCTTTTCCTGAACTGGCAAATTTTGCATCTGCATTTCTCCCTGTATTTGTGCCTTTCCATTTACTGCATCAGCTTTAAGTCTACACTTCCTCTTCCAATGCTCAAATCTGTTACAAAGATGGCAAAAGGTCACTTTCTTCAGCATTGTGACATCCATACCTGAATTTGGACCAACCAAAACTCCTCTATCTCTGTCCTGTAAAACACCAAATCCTCCTTGAGCACCTTGTACTCCTGCTTGTGGAACCACACCTTGTATCTCATCTTCATTCCTTGCAATCCCATCTATCAACTCCCTTTGCCAACCAACCACACTTTGCTGAATGTGCACACCGATCTGACCAAAAATCATTAATCTAATAACAAATTGAGACACAAAGAATCTCACATCACTGACATCAGTACACTCTCTCCTGCTGTGCTGTTGAAACTCCTGACACACTCCTTCACAAAATTCATGAACCGATTCTTTTTGCTCTTGTGGGGTTCTTTTGATCTTTACCCAATTAAGACCTTTTGGTGACACTCAGCCCTTCAGAATAGTAATCACTGCTTCATTTTTCTCCATAACAACAGAAGATGGTGCATTAGTGCAAGATTCTCTCATTGTCTCCTCACTCGGCCCTTGCACAACAACTTTACATTCAGACCACAATTCAATTGGCTTTGCAGTGTCAAAGAACTTTTTGAAATTAATCCTCAACACATTTGAGATTTCAATAAATCCATCAACTTGTGTGGTACGCACAGGTTTGTCTCTCAATTTTGGAAATGTGTTCACAAATGCTGCAAGTTCACCTTTGTCCCATGGTACATGAACATGCACTTCTCCCACTATTTCTCTCAATGGATAAGCTGAAGCTTCTCCCTCATCCTGTTCATTGTTTTCCTCAACTAGGTCTGGTGGTTTCTTTTTCTTCTCCAATTTCCTTGCTAGATCTGGTGGTTTCTTTTTCTTTTCATGTTTCCTTGTCCACTTGTCTCCTAAGTTCTCAAAACCATTCCATTTACAAATGTATTTCACCAGGTCTGTAATGTGTAATCGCATTCGTGAAGAATGCGTTGTCTCAATTGCTTCATCATCCACCTGTACCCTGAAACTTTTCTGAAATGGAAAACTTTCTGATACATCAATTTCATTTTTTCGGCCAAATCAGTCAGTCTGTCACGTGTAGTTTCTGCACATTTTGTAATTTCCTTACTCAGGTAAATTAAGTCTTTTTCCTGATACTGGTTCAAATTCCCAAAATCTAACCCTTCCCTGATAAGTTCAATTTTTAAATTTGAAACATCAAGTGGTCTCTCTTTTTCGGGCTCTGGGTCAATTTGTTCTACCATACTCTCTGTCCTTTCAATCCCTGCTGCTTCCTCAAACCATGGTTGAAAAATCCCATCTTCAATTAAATTTGTTTCTCCCTTGGCTATTGGTGTTGTAAAGACAATTTTTCTCTATCTTTCAATGCTTGAACTGTCTGGGGCAGTTTCTGTTGTATAATCTGTGAATTCTGAGATGTCGAGATAAACCCTGATGTAATTACTCCTTCTACAGTTCTTTGAGCTTCTTGGGTTGGGGCCATATTAATTCGGACAGTCAAAATTTGTCTACGCATTGTTTGTGCAGCTACAGTTTGTAGTATTTGTACCGAATCAGTCACAATTCTGTCGGTATAGAGTCAACAGGTGTTGGGGCAATCTGAAATGTCTGTAAAGTTCTCTCAATCTGTATTTTTCTTGGTTCAACAGAAGCAGTAGCTACTGTTGTACTTGCTGATACACTATTATCAGAATTTGTACTGGGGTTCACATAAGGTGGTGGACACTCAGTTAACAGTGCATCCAATATTCCATCCCCTAAATCGCTATCGGTTTGAGGCTTTTTGTCATCCATAATTTCCTTCTCCTGTAGCTGATCCTTTACCCCTTCGTCCTCTCTTTCCTTATCTCTTGCTGTCTTTTCCCACAAGCTTAAGGCTTCAAATTGTGCAGCTCAAGATGGTGACTTTGTTTCAGACAACATTTCTCTTAATCTGTCAATAATTTGCAGTTCAAAAGTACCGTATTTTGGAAAACTCAAACGGCCCTCTTTCTCAGTAACCTTGCACCATTGGCGAATCCACAAACATGAAAACAATCCCAAATTCGTTAGCATAAAATGTGCAGGCGTTCCATCAGGTGGGGTCTCGTCACCGACCCAAATCGAATTTGTCGATTTACCTCTCAGAAGTGTCTTAAAACCTTTAAACAATTTCATTTCTGCAATAATTCAATCCAATGTTTTGATTCAATTCCGTAAACGTCAAATTTTCCCTCCAATGCTGGTACAGTTTACATTTTTGAAGACTTTCAACCAATCTCAATACGGTAATCATACAACGAACCTATCACAGCGTGGCACACTCTGATGTCACTTTTTCCCCCTCACAGCGGTTCACCCTCCTTCACAATCTCTTCCTTACACATTCACGCACTTCATGCATAGAATCAAGTAACTGTCTGTCCACCAAACGACCGGACAGCCACATATCCGACTGTCTGTCCACGAAACGACCAGACAGTCTCACAAGTAATTGTCTGCTTCACCACTGGCAACTGTCTGTCCGTGAAACGACCGGACAGTCACCTCAGACCATCTGCCCACGAACGGCCGGACAGTCATAAACTAATCGATAGGATCCACTCGCTCAAGATCATTCATACACAGTGACCCACGACCTGCGCTGGCCATTCGAATTGCTGAGGTCCGCCCTTGTGCACCAGCTTCCCACACGACTCTATCAAGCTCTCTCACCCACGTTCCCTATCACGAATGGGTCGTCGACAGCGCTTCACGACTCCCACAATCAATCAGACAATTACAGCACTGGGTGTCTTCTACACCACAAATCTATCCCGGGATCTTAGGCTACTCATCGAGCCTGACACAAAAACCAGACAAATCGTATCACATGGCCACGCGCGTTCGGCCCGAAACCACAATCACTCGACTCTCATCCCAACTCCGCAAGACATCACACAATCAAATCATCACTGCAATCTAACACATTCCATGCAATTACCGCAACTGGAATTACCGCATCTGGAATTACTGCATACCACAATCTAATCCAATGCAATTACCGCAAATGCCATTACCGCATACCATGATCTAATCCAACGCAATTACCGCAAATGCCATTACCACAATAAAATTACCGCAACCAAAATTTCCCGCAAATGCGCTGCTCCCTATTAATACTCACACCTTCTTCAGTAACCGCCTTCTTCGACCGCCTTCTACTACCGCTTTGCCAATCTACAAGTTCTGGGCATTGGAATCAGGAATCAGGACTTTTTGGGGCTTGGGCCTTATTCTAACTTGGGCAAAAAAAAATTGTAGCTCCTTTCAGGACATTAACCTAAACTCTGCTCCTTCTGGTCAAGGTGTTTAACCTTACCTCAGCTACCATCCTGTTGGAGCGGAAATCCCACGGTAATCTCTCTTTGGAAAATCTAGGAAATGTGGCACCATTACCTCTGATTACCGTTACCCTGGTTTCCGCTTAAGGTCGATGGATCTTTGCCACCGTTTATGACCAGAGAGCTCCTACATAAACATGAGCAATTCATAAAATGTAAATAAACATTTTAGCCAATAATGAGAGTTGTGAGTAGTTTTAAAGGGATTTATTTTCCAATCAAAATTTAAGAATCTCTGACTCTTCATTCAGTAATCAGGTATCAATCAGGTTACAGAATTGATAACAGAAAAATTAAGTTAGCACAAAGCATCATAATTTGCAAACAGCGCGTTCCATAAAGGAAAGAATTCCTATTCTAAAGGAATGAGGCACAAATGATGTCAGTCAGAACTCCTGAAGAGTTCTAGAAGCAAGAGTGAGTTAGCATAAAGCTATATCAATCATTAATAATTGCAGAATCTCCCATGAAGAGAAATAATGCATAGAGCAAACGAGCCTTGGCAAAGCCAGTTAGTCAAAAGCACAAATCAGAATGGAACATAACCTACTTCTAATCTGACTATGTCTGCCTACGTTCTGCTCTCCATCAAGGTCTGCCCTCTCCTTCCCTGCATCTGCAAATCACTTCTGCTCTCCTCCCTTCATTTCTGCGTTGGAGTCTAAAACTCCTCTGCAGCCTTGCGTCTCTAAATCTCTCTCTGTCTGTCTCTCTCAAAGGGCTCCTAAAGTCTTCCTGCCTGTGTTCTGAAAAGTGTCCTCAAACTCCTAACTAGGAACGCGTTTATCAGAGAATAATGTTACAAAGCATGTAGTGTGACTTTTCTTCCTCCAACTGGAATCCAGCATTCTCCAAAAGGATGCCTCCACCTATCGGCAGATTCATACGTCATCTCTCAGACAGGCGAAGATCCTTCCTACGGCATGCTCTGCATCTTATTTAATACAATTTCATCTCCAAACTTCCTTTAAAAAAACATTTTATTTCTAACTACACACATAACATGAGCTGCAAAAGAACCTTTTTAATTAAGCAAGAAACATTAAACATGATAATGCACTTTTAAACGTGTGTTTTCTATTCTCACTAAAGCAAAGAATTAAATGAGGCTTTGTTCAACATTTCCCAACAACTACAGAGATAAAGCTCCGACCGAGGTCACAGCTGTAAATTATGCCACTGTTCTCTTCACACGGAGAGAGAAAATTACTTTGCTTATCTCGAAGGTCAAAAGAAACTAACAGAGCAAGAGCTGAATCACGAGCTGGTTCTGTTTTCTACATTATAAAATGTTGTGCTAATTCTAATACAAGTTATTTTCTACTAATGCACATTTAACAGTTTTCACAAGTTACAGTCACATTTTCATAGTGAGAACAAAACCTAACTAAACACATTTAAATCAAGCTAGGAATTACTTGTACATGGGTAACATAAATTGCTAAATGAAAAGCGTCTGGCTAAAGTCTCTGAATTTCAAAGCTCATGTTTTCACTTTGTGGCACAAAATGCCTGCATGTCACTTCTTTTAAATGCAGTTTCATTTCTGAAGCAAAGGCAGGTTTGCCATTAGTGAAGCTAAATTTTAAAGCACATGTTTAGGCTCTTTCAAGTGCATGAATTGCTTTCTTAAGGAAGGTATTCAGACTGCATTGGCAATGAGTATGAAGCAAAATAATTTTTAATGAAAAAGGTTTGATCATATTTCCTTACCCCTCATAGCACCACAGGAGTGTCTCCTTTTGTTCTTATGAGAAAAAGATTACCCAGATGCTCTATTTGTCCTGATTGAGTCAGAAGTCTGAACAAAGAGATGTGTGTTATCTCTTTGGATGTTGTCGCTTACCGTGTACCTACGAAGCAATTGCGTGCCAAACAGTTCTTTGACTTGAAGCATAAGGTTCGTCCATGTGAATTGTTGGTGGGTGATTGGGTCTTGGTGAGGATTCCCAGGGGTGGGCGGAATTTGCGGAGTTGCACTACGTGGAATTCCGTGGAGTTGCACAAAACATCTGTGGAATTCCACGGAGGTCCATCCCGCCCTATACTCCAATTTCGCTGTCTTAGAGCGTCCTGTATCTGGCCCAATGCCATGGCTGCGAGTCTCATGTCATCCTATAATGGCAGCACCTTCCCTGAAGCCCTTGTGAGCTTCCTGCCCTGCGAGCACCTTGGCCATCCCCGCCATCGCTTCCATCACAGCTAGCAGGGCCCGCTGACACGAGCACGCAGATCAAAGGGTGCGCCTGCATAGAAGCGCCGGTGCCTCAGCAGCAGCGCTACAAGTGACCTCGGACAGCGTTCTTTACACAACACTTACACAACCTCACTTACCTAAAATGATGCGCTCCACAAAAAGTCAGCCGCAACACTCTCCGCAGCTGAATTTCCCCAAAGATCCTGCAATTAGTCCATATCTCCCAAAGTATGCCCCGGAAAAACCAAACCGATTCCCCGGAAGGGACTGCCCAGCCGTACTTGGATCGGTACAACAGGGTCGCGTTACTCTCGAGACGCTTTGTGTCAGCAAAACGTTGTGCCCCAGTGACCTCTCTGAGCCCCCTGGCATGGAGCAGTGCTATGAAGAAAGGTGGGGGAGTTCCAGGCACATTAAACAAGTCCTGTCAGGTAGGGAGCGTCTGATGCCTTGCCTTCTGTCCATGACTCTAGTTGAGTTATTGGGGCAGGTCAGACGTGTCTCATGCACAATCGTTACAATCGACAGTGGGTTTGTTGTCTGATATAACATGATCCGGTGGGCGGCTGGAGCAAACTCTGCCACGCAGCATAATCAGAGTTTTTTTTGCCTAACTCCGCTCTCCCAACGGAGCACGGAGTTGGCAAAACTCCGCGAACTCTGCTGGCGGAGCGGAGTCCTCCGCCCACCCTTAAGGATTCCTACGAGAGTAAAAAAAGGTGAGTCTAGATGGTCAGTTCCTGTGTGTGTTGGGAAAGTGTCCAAGGGTTCGGCGTTTTTAAAAGGGAAAGGTTGGTAGAGCAGAAGGGATTTAGGGAAAAGTGTCCAAAGAACAGGCAGAGAAAATTGCACGAATAAGAGTGTCTGATGATTCAGATTTCTATGATGTGTTAGATGATAATACTTTAAATTCAGGTTGTATTTCTGCTCCAGAGGGTGATGAGTTTATTTCTCCTGATGAGAACTCTGTTCCCTCTGTTTCAAATGCAAATGGCAATGTGGGTTTCACATGCTCCAAGGAACAGCAAAGAGCACATCGCAATGTGGGCATGCCTTCAAAATTTAAAGATTTTTATGTGAATTGACAAATGTGTATTTACATTTTGCATTGTATTATGCTTCTTTTGTTTTGCTTTTGCTCTCGTGCTTCACGATGTTCTGTTGCTAGAGAGTGGTAGTCCAATAAACAGTTCTTTGTGTTTCGCGCAGATGCATGTTTACTTTTGAAGTATGTGCTAGCTTTTAAATGAGGGCTTGTAGAGCAGTTTATTCAGTTGTTCTTTCTGCTGCAAGTTGTGCACCATGCTGACGTGGATTCCGTATCCTGTGTATGTACTTGAATTAAAATACATACCCACGTTCCTGTTTCCGTGTGTACGCTTCTTATCTGAGGACCTCTTTTTTATCCATAAGCACACGTAACACAAACTTAACCTCATTCTTTTAGTACTGATAATTAAAATAGGTGCTTTATCACACAGTGCCACATATCAGTGCCTATATGTTTACAAACAGGTGTTTGTGTAAAGTTGTTTCGCTGCCACGTGGCCCACGTCTAGTGTAACATTTTCAGCAGGTAATGGCATTCTGCAACCCATGGTTTCTCTTTCAAAGGGGCCATCAGTGAATGGTCACAATACATCTCAAAACCCACTGACGTCATCAAATAAAGCAACATTCTAGAATGCGTATTGATAGTGCTTGTTAGTGATGCAGGACTGTGCAAAGAAACAGTTTTTCCACTCTCTACGCAGGATGTCCCCTATTAAATTATAAATATGGACTGCAAAAAAGCAGTATGCCAAAACCTCTTGGCTAAAAAGCCACGCTGAAAGTGTTGCACAAGACGTTGGGCCACAGGTATGTAAAAGTACAGCATTTCTAGTAGTGATGCTTTCAGTGCCAAATATGCAGAAATAAATATGAAAATAAAGTACCCGTTGTCTTATGCCCTCAGTACATCCCTGGTGTAACTCCATTGTATTGCATTCTAATGTTTGTATAGCGCTTACTACCCCAATGTGGGGTGGTGACAGTCTTATGGATAACATGCTAGATCACATCCTTCTGTTGTTGGAAGTGTGTTGTCCTTGCTTTGACTTTATGTGGGAAGTATTTTCACATTGTGCCTGAGGCTGCCCGAGCTGTGGTTATGGTGTCATGAGGAGGTGTGAGAGTAGTGTGCTGGCAGCTCTGCAGGTCCCTATATTGTGTTGGTAATTTTTAGGTCTGGTCTCCCGATAACGCATACGCTGTCATTGAGAGGGGTATTGTTTATTAAAGGGGCCTGGAGTCTGCCCATTTCTTAACATTCATTGGCTTTGTTTGTCACTCTTATTTGGTACCTCCTAATTGGCCAGCACATCCTGGCTTCACTACCTCTTCTTTTGTGTGGAGCATGGACTAACTACTGATAGATTTAGCTTCATTAGTGACCTTCCACTGTCCATCCATTGCTTGAGCTGTGATTCAGGTTCTATTTTCTTTGTTTGCTTCTTCCACTCCCACCCCAAGCCACAATCTGTGTTGCTCTTTCCCCAACCACTCCCCTGCTCTATGCTGCGTTTTCCCCTCCCACACACCAGTGTTGGTTCTTCCTCTTATTTAGATTTCCCTCTATGGTGATGTAGGATTTTCAGGGTTCTCTGTACTCTAATTTCAGCATTTGTACAATGTATACATCTTGTTGGCTGCACTCCCACCTCTAAATTACAATTTGCCAGCGTAGCCCACGTGAAATCAGATAACGAAAGCGAGACTTGGCATTGCATGATGTAAGTGGAAATAGAAAGAAAAGATGAGTTCCTGTCCATCATTGAAAATTTGCACAGAAATTAAAATATCCATTTCCACTAAATTATTCAATGTCTACCCTGACACATCAGCTCTTTCGTCTTGTAAGGCTTCAGCAGATGATCGTCTTGACTCTGCCAGTAACTGATGTGCCATATTCACTTAAAGGTCCTCTGGCGAACTGAATTGTATTCCCATTTTATTGTGGCCAAAGTAGTTATTGCTTTTCAGACACCCAGTCTGTTATTTAGTATCAAAACGTCTTCTATACTACACCAAATGGCTTGTACTATGCTTGTGTATAAGATATCTGTGGCATGCATCTTAGCTGCCAGCCCATTCACCTTTGTTATTCTACGAAAGGAAATTAACATTGCAGAGCGACTAACATTTATAGGACATAGACAAAATGTTTTAACTACGCAATTATTAGTCTTCTGTCTCTTGACAAACGTATCAGTCTGTAGCAGACAATTTCTCTGATAAACTATATAGTCAATTAGATTTTTCATATGAACTGCTGGCTCTGAAATTAGTTTAGTTGCTATATTTTATTTCATTTCTTACTTGTACACCAATATATTGCCTTTATTAAAAAACAAGCCATAACACTTGAACATACTTTCAGTAAATTAAATTGCACAACTATTCACCAAGCTACAACTTACAACCAAAAAACAATTTATTAATCACATAGGCGAAACCTAATGCATTTACCAATGCTTTACATGGCGCAGGGCCAGTGCTAGGAGAAAGCACAATCAACTAGTGGCAGGAAGGTGTGGTGACCTGGGAATGGCTAGGGTAATGTGTTGTGACTGGCTGCAAAACATTAGTTGTTCATTGGCTGTGGGTCCCGTGAAGAAAGATGTTTACTTTTTAGGACGAAGCCTGCCAGACAGCATAGCTGTCTGGCTTGCTAAAGACATCTTGGGGACATTCAGAAACCTCCCTGAGAATGCATTCCACCAGTTGCTTATCATTGGCTTTATGGTTTGTAACTGACATTTTCTGGATTTCTATTTGCTGGCTTTATTTATTTTATGCTGTCCTGGTTCAGTTTGTCCCTCCCACCGAGCAGAGCCTTTTCATACTACTTCACCGTGTATTCTTCCACGAGTGCCCCTTTCTGTAAACAGGCCTGTAGATCTTGTTACATTTGCTGGGCATTCAAAGGACAAATGTCAAGCTCTGTCGTCCAAGGTAACTTGGTGTTTGCTTTTCTTTATTCAACTCCAAGTAAGAGGATTTAGATGAAAATCTTGTTGGATAATGGGGTTAAAGGAAAGGTTTTTTTTTCCAGCACACAACAAAATTTAAGTGAATTGTGAAAGTATTCCACAATATAGCAAAATTAGCAAAGCACAAATAAAACACATCTTTTGTTAATTCTGAGGTGTGTTGGAAACAAATACTTTAATATGATCAAAACTAATCAATGCACTAGGTGATGCCATTTCCACACCTTATCATTTGTGAGCTGTATAGTTTTATTAGTAAAACTGTATGTCGGTGCATATGTAATGGTTATTTCAATTGAAAATGTGCTGTCTGTAAGAAATAAGTTACTTACCTGTAACTGTAGTTCTCCAGTATTGGAATCTTTCATAGATTCACATGCTTGAATCATTCCCCGTCGTCAAGATGGGAGTCCCCGGTACATTTATAAAGTAATGTCATAATAGACATAGAAGTCAAAAGGCCATAGTCCTCATTATTTAGTAACATATCCAAGTCCTTATTTAAAAAAGGACCAAACTTAAGAAAACAACCAATCAGCTGTCACCACCCTCTAGAACCTTCCTGAAAGGAGCTCCAGTCCCTCAGATTTTCATAAGCACTGTGCATACAAAGAGAGACAACTGAGAGGATCAAGTGAGTCCTTCCAGGGGAGGTGGGTGGGTCGCATGTGAATCTGTGAAAGATTCCAATACTGGAGAACTACGGTTACAGGTAAGTAACTTATTTCTTACTCCAGTATTGGAACTTTCATAGATTCACATGCTTGAATCTGAATAAAAAGCAGTAACGAGCACATTTTGCTATATATATATAACAATTGTACATATATGAATAGTCAATAACTATTTCCTGAGCATAACAATAGATATATACATGTATATATATATATATATATATATATATATATATATATATATATATATATATATATATATATATATATATATATATATATATATATATATATATATATATGTAACCAAAAACGCCCAGAAGCTTGAGGCCGCACACAGCTGCAGGTGAGTTACAAACTCCATTTGAACCAAGCAGGCAGCTTAACATCCCTTTGAAGTCCATGGCCTGACGCGTTTCGATGCCGCTGTTTGCATCTCCTCAGAGGCCGTGTCAGTGGAGGTGATTTATGGCTGCCGCATTTTCTGGGCGTTTTTGGTTACATATATATATATATATATATATATATCCACACAAATCGGCACCTCCTTCCGCCGCACCGAACAGAGACACGGTGACACCAGCAAAGTTGAGTCCACAATGTTTGTTTCATGATTTTTTGTCGGGCTATGACGCGTTTCGGCAGGATCCCCTGCCTTGTTCACACAACGGAGCCACACTCCCATTTTTAGTTTTATAGTGTTTTGCTATTACTACCCACGTGATACACACTCCCATTGACATGGACAACAGACTAAACGGAAAGCGTTGCATCACCGTTTTGCATGACAACAAAATAGCCTATGCTTGAAATGGTTAATCAAACTCTCTTAAATATATTTCACATTATCTTTGTACTGAGATTGCTCTACCAAACAACATTAATGGTGCATTAAACCATATGCTTGAATTATGGTTATACATCCCTTCCTGTATTCAACCCTCCATAGCTGTGTAAATTTACTTTTCAATAAACTTTATTGTTCCAAATTTTTTTTTCTCAGGATGCATCTAAAATTATGACAAGCAATTCTTTTACTGTGAAAGTTGAGTAAGTTAATATACCCAAACTTCAGCAGATGCAACTCGATAGTGCTTCGGTCAAACGATTCTGCGCCAGTGCCCAAACCTATATATGTGGTGGATATATTCTTCATCAATCGGCCCTCCAATAGTCATATATATTCCTATGGATTCTGGTAACCATTGATCATCCTTAGCGGTTTTTCTATTTACTGATCCAAACTCCCATTCGCACCTTGAGATCCGCTTTGTGCAAATGTCGCAAATCCTAAAACAATTGATTGTGCAAAAGTCGCAAATTGTGCAAAATATTTTCCGCCCTTTCCAGGGATAATTAACTATCATATGCAAATTACGCCTAAACTGTAAACATACTACTCTATGCAACATGAGCTAAATGGTCACTTGTGCAAATAGGCAATTTGAATAAATATTTAAGAAAACCCTCCCTCTATTTAGTTCTAAAATATGATTTAACCAATATGATTCAAATAACTAAAATCTCAAAACCATACCCATTCCTACATGACGAAAAATTATTTAAAACCACATTGTACAAAAAAGACCTATCACAAAATCCCTAAAACCGAGTCCATCCTATGTCATTCTAAAAATACTTGCCATAAAATTAACTAAAATTCATCTATACCTTTTGAGGCCAAATATAATTGTTTACTATGAAGAATCTTTATCTTTGTCCATCTCTTCAAAAGTGCCTAAAAACCCTATCACCCATGTTAATATCAAAAAACAAAAAAGAACTAACGGAATCTGAAGTTCATACAGTGTGAAAGCGAGGAGGTATTAATCATACAGTATTATTAAATGGTTTTCTTATGGATATTTTAGAGAAAGCTTGAAAATAACAATAATCCACAATACAATTCCTTGGATCTCGAAAGTTACCCTGGATCATGTATAGGCCCATGGTTGCACGTCATCATATATATATATAAACAAAGTCCTCTCCTCTCCGGCGAAGAAAATACTCAAGCCCAGATCCGTATCACGCTAATATTTATTTCATAAGCATGTATTGGGCGTTTGGCTCAATACATGCTTATGAAATAAATATTAGCGTGATACGGATCTGGGCTTGAGTATTTTCTTCGCCGGAGAGGACTTTGTTTATATTTGAGCGGTTTCGCGGCCGCACTCAAGCCCGCCGCCTATTGTGGCAGAGAGGACCGTGAACTTTGAAGCATATATATATATATATATGCATATGCATATGAAATAACAAATGGATACTTCCCAATATTGGCATAAAGAAGGGAAAAAACAGAGAAATGTACATTAGAAAGGATGGTGGGAAGGAAGGAAGGCTCACCTCTACTGAAACAGATGTCTCAGCACCGCTTGTCCCACCGCAGCATCCTTCATCAACTCAGAATCCAAGCAATAATGCTTAGTGAATGTATGCGGCGTCTTCCAGGTTGCTGCTCTACAAATGTCTGATAGGGGCACACCAGCAAACAACGCCATAAATGTAGACACTGCTCTAGTAAAATGAGCATAATCCTTTGATCGTAGGGGTTGACCAACTTGCTGGTGACAGAAGAGAATTACACTAGAAATCCATCTAGAGATGCTCTATTTTGTTAAAGGAAAGCCTTTTCTAGGTAAGCTGTAGGCTACAAAGAGTTGATTGGTCTTGCAGAAAGATTTCGTTTTATCCAGATAAAATTTAAGGCAGCGTTTTAAGTCCAAAGAATGCAGAGCTTGTTCAGCTGCTGTTTGAGGATTTGGAAAGAATGATTTTAAAACAATTGGTTCCTTAAGATGAAAGTCAGATGGGACTTTAGGTATAAACTTTGGGTTAGTTCGTAGGATCAACCTATCGTGTTTGAATTGTATAAAGGGTTCATGTATGGTGAAAGCTTGAAGTTCACTAACTCTTCCTGCAGATGTTGGGACCAGAAGAAGAGCAGTCTTCCATGAAAGGAACTTAAAGTCGGCTCTATGTATTGGCTCAAACGGTTGTTTCATAAGCTGAGCAAGCACCATGTTGGTTGCCATGTCGGAGGCGGAGACTTCACAGGTGGAAAGGTCCTGAATAGCCCTTTAAGAAACTGCTTTATCAATCTGCTAGACCACAAGGAAGGGCTCTCATTAGATCTCCTAAAACGGGAGATAGCCGCCTAGTGAACTTTGATCGAAGGATGAGCCAAACCTGACTTTGCTAGATGGAAGAGATACGGTAAGACTTCCTCTGGAGATGAATCGAGGGGATGTACCTTTGCAGACCCACACCAGATACAGAATATCTTCCATTTCAAAGAATACGTTTTGTTGGTACTGTCGACTCGAGCACGAGACAGGATCTCCCTGCACTCTTGAGGAATGTTTAAGTTTCAAAGCTCCTGGAACTGGGGAGCCAAGCAGATAATCTGTGAGAACCTGGATCCGGGTGTTGAACTTGTCCCTGGCTCATTGTGAGAAGGGACGGATACGGCTTCAGAGGAATCGGCGGTTGTACGGACAGGAGATGGAGTTCCGTGAACCAATGTTGGCGAGGCCACGCTGTTGCTATTAGTATTACTTTGCAGGGTTCTGACTTCATCTTCTTCAGCACCCTGGGGAGGAGAGGAATTGGAGGAAAAGTATAGGAAAAAGCTTTCCCCCAAGATCCCTGCTGGGGATGCCAGCTTGCGACGTGTTTGCATTTGGCATTGTCGTTTGTGGCAAACAAGTCTATAGTCGATTTGCCCCACTGGGAGAAGATTCGGTTGAGAGTATTTTGGTTTAACTCCCACTCGTCGCAGGATGTCTGTAGTCTGCTTAGTGAGTCCGCTATGGTATTCTCCTTCCCTGGTACGTACTTCGTTCTTAATGAAACTCTGTGTTGAATTGCCCAGTTCCAAATTCGTTGAGCTTCTTGGGAGAGGGAGAGAGATCGAGTTCCTCCTTGTTTGTTTGGATAGTGCATTGTCGTAGTATTCTGTTCTGACAAGCACTAGAGAATTTTGTATCTTGGGTAGGAAAGCTTGAAGAGCTAGATAAACTGCCCTTAGTTCCAGGAGATTTATGTGTAGGATCTGCTGAGAAGGTGGCCACTTGCCTTCTAGAGAAGCATCCGTTATTATTACCAGAGGAGAGGCTTGTGGAAGAAAAGGTAACCCTTGAGACAGATGGTGAGGATGAGTTCACCAAGATAGCGAGGTGACCATTTGTGGGGTCACTTGGATTAGATCGTCGAACGTTCCGTTGATTTGAACCCATTGAGTGTAGACGGCAGTGGGGTATCAGAAGAATACAGTAGGACATCATGCCCAGCAGAGATTTGAATAGGCGCACCGAAAGAGACTTTCTTTATTGTATGCGGCTTGCCAATGATAGAAGTTTCCATTGTCTTTCCACTGAGGGGTAAGCCTTTTTCAGAACAGTATCCAGTACGGCTCCCAGGAAAGTAAGTCTTTGAGAAGGCTGCAGGACTGATTTCTCTGGGTTTAGCATGAGACCCAACTGGGTGAAAAGCCATAGACAGGCTTCAGAAGACTCTTGTGCGGCGTTGTAAGAAGGGGCTTTGACGAGCCAGTCGTCGAGGTAAGGGAAAACTTGGTGATGATGTTGTCAGAGATGTGCCGCTACTGGTGCTAGGCACTTTGTAAAAATGCGAGGGGCTGATTTGAGTCCGAAGGGTAACACTCGGAATTGATAATGCCTGCCGGCTACAGAGAATCTGAGGAACTTCTTGTGTTTCTTTCGTATGGGTATGTGGAAATATGCGTCTTGAAGGTCCAGGGATGCCATGTATTCGTTCCCATTAAGAAGCTGTAAGACTTCCTGAATGGTGACCATGCAAAATTATTGTTTCTTGAGGAATTTGTTTAGATTTTTCAAATCTAAAATTGGCCTCCACTTTTTCACCTTTTTGCACACTAAAAAGAAACAGTAATAAAAACCTTTCCCCCTCTGTTGAAAAGGACCATATTCTATTGCTCCGTTTTGGGTAATGGAGAGGATTTCCAGCTGTAATATGCGCAAATGCGTGTGAGCCAGTGGTTGAGGAGGTGTTGGAGGGGGTGGCTGTATGAATTCCAGAGAATGTCCGAATTGTATCAGGTCTAAGACCCAACGATCCGTTGTGATTTGTTTCTAATTTTGTAGCTAATGGGAGATTTTGCCTCCTATCTTGGGAGGAGGTGAAGAAATTGTAACCGGCAGAAGTGGGAGGTCATTGGCGTCTGGCAGACTCTTTATGTCGTCCCGCCTTCCCTTTAAAGGAAGATTTATTGTAGGCAGTTGCAGGCTGTTGTCTCTGAGCAAACTGCGTCCTGTATTGCTGGTTGGAGGAAGTATAGGAAGGATACCGGTATTGCTGGTAACCTCCCCAGTAGGATGAATGGCTTTTACCACGTGCGCCACGAAAAGGCATCCTTTTATCATGGAGGTTACCCAAGGCTTTAGCCATGTCTGTGTCTTTTTTGATTCCCTGAAGGGCTTTGTCGATATGCTTACCAAATAGTTCTTGTCCATCGTAAGGCATATCTCAAATTTTTGTCTGAACTTCAGGCCTGAATGTTGTGGCCTTCAGCCATCCTTGGCGCCTCAAGACTGCGGCCCCAGCTAACTGACAGAGAACCCAGTGAAAGAGATGTCCATCGCGCAATAAATTATTTCTGATGCGGAGTGTTTGCCCTCCAGTAAAACCTTTCTTGCCTCCTCCTTGGTGTCTTGCGGAAGATCCTCGATATAAGGGACGATATCTGACCACATCTGTTGTAGCATTCCAGCAGCGCTTAAGAATTGGGCGCCCTGACTGTTAACGCAGACATAGTCGAAAAGGGTTTGTCGAAGTTGTCCAGTTTCCTACCCTCTTTGTCCGGAGGCGCTGAAAGCGGAGCTGATGGATTCTTTGACCTGCGTTGTGCCGCCTGGGCAATCACTGAATCAGGCCTAGGATGACCTGTGAGACAGGCAGGTGCATCGTCAGGGGCTTTATATTTCTTGTCGAGCCTCAGTAAGACTGGAGGAATTGTAGCTGGGTTTCTTATTATTTTATCTTTACTCCTTGTTCCCAGATGTAGTCGTTAATGGGCATAGACCTGAGTGATTTTTTGAAGGGTTCCTTGAAATCATAAAGGAAACAGTCTTGTTGATGAGTAGGCATTGGAAGTTCAAAACGCATGGCTGCTCTCTCCAAGAGGTTATGAAAGCCCCCAATATCCTCTGGAGGCGGGTCCACTTGCGGCGGGGATGGTGACGCTGGTGGAGGGATAATGTAATCATCACACTCGTCTTGCCGTGATTGTACATCTTGTATTTCCCCTTCTTCCTGCTGCTCCTCTTCCTCTTCATCTGTGGATGGAAGTTGCTGTACAGGCACTTGAGGCATAGGAAGGGGTGGAGGTTGACTTTGAACCACAGGAGGTGGCGGAAGCGCTGGTGCAGGAGAAGATGTCGACGAAGGTAATCTCTTTTTACAATCTGCCAACAAGAATTGCAAATCAGTTACAAGAGTGGAGGGAATACAAACCATCTCTGGTTGCAATTGTTGCTGACGTCGCTGGTCAGAATAGTACGGTTGTTGGTCATAAAATTCTTCATCATCGGAGTCGTCCTGGTAATTCACATTCAACTACGAGGGACTTTGTGCAGCCCCAAACAGGCTGTCTTCGTCTGAATCGTCATCATCATCATCTAAGAGATGAGTTGGTAATAAAGCTTGGACCCTACTTGGAGAAGTTAAGGAAGGTGTTAGTCTCTCTTGCTGAAATTTTGATTGGAAAATCAATTTTCCTGATCCTGATTTTGGTGTCATCGACAAGGTCGTCGACGTAAACGTCGTCGTCGGTACACATATCTTCATCGAAGAGGCATTGGTAGTGATATCCCAGTCGGAAATGGCGTGGATGACAACACCGTCGTCAACGATGTCTCTCTCATAGACAAGGTCGTAGAAGATGTAATGGGTGAAATCGTCGTCGACTGTAGACTCGTCATCGACACAGGCAACGCCGTCGACAAAGCACTCATCGTCATCTTCGTCATCGGGATCTTCGTTGTCTTCGACTTCTTGGATATCTTCATTGTCGATGACAAAGAGACTTGACTCGTCGACGAAGACGTCGTGGACGATGAAATTGACGCCGACAAGACCGTAACCATGGCGACGGTAGTCGTCGAAGATGTTACCCCAACGACTGTCAATGGAGATCTTGTTGACGTCTGCACTGCCGTCGACGAGTTGTCCGTCGACGGGGCTGAGGAAGGCTTTTTAAAAGCGTGTTTAAGGTGTAGGAGGGTCTGAGGCTGATTTCTGGAGAGATTTCTTGGCAGAAATCGAACTTTGACGTGGAGGAGACAATCCGGAAGGCAGAACTTGCTTTTTAGTACCCTCTGAAGACTTTTTGTGTGTCTTCTTTGGAGGTTGCTGCGAGGAATGACCTGGAGAAACGTCCAGTGGTCTTTTTTGAGACATCTTGGAGGAGGATCTTGAGGAACCTTCGCTCTCCTCAGAAGATACAGGATCCTCCCTGTCTTTAAGCCTCTGCAGCCATAATAAAAGCCTCCCCTCACGGTCCTTTAAAGTCTTTTGACGAAAAGGTGCGACATACCTTACAGTCCTTAGGTTTGTGATCAGGATAAAGGCAGTAAAGACAGTCTTTATGGGGGTCGTCGATATGCAGCCTTTTCTTCCTGCAGGTACCACAGGGCCTGAAAAGCCTTTTTTAGGTGTATCTGACATGGAGAAGTCAGTAAAATCCACCCTGGAAAAAGAGTTAAAGCTGTAAAATACCTTGATTCAATAGAGAAAAACTGAAGACAAGGATATTCCAAAAGTTATGAGGAAAAAACTGAGCAGAGCTCAGTGGAGACTCCCTAGCACAACGTGCGGTAGAAAATCTGAGGGACTGGAGCTACTTTCAGGAAGGTTCTAGAGGGTGGTGACAGCTGATTGGTTGTTTTCTTAAGTTTGGTCTTTTTTTAAATAAGGACCTGGATATGTTACTGAATAATGAGGCCTTTGGCCTTTTGACTTCTATGTCTATTATGACATTACTTTATAAATGTACCGGGGACTCCCATCTCGACGACGGGGAATGATTCAAGCATGTGAATCTATGAAAGTTCCAATACTGGAGTAATGGGAGTATCCTACCACACCATGCGTACTTCACTCTACGCCGCTCCACTCCACTCTGCTCCACTCCATACCACTGCACTCTACTCTGCACCATTCCACTTTACACCATGCCCCTGCACCCTACGCCACTGCCCTCTACCCCACTTTGCACCACTCCACTCTACGCCACTTTACTATACGACACTTCACTCTGCGCCTCTCTACTCTGCACCACTGTACTTTATGTCAATGCAGTCTCCTCTACACGCGCCAGTCTAGGCCACTTCACTCTGCTCAGCTCCACTTTACCCCACTCTGAAACACTGCACCCCACGTCACTGCACTCCTTACCAATACTCTCTACTTCTATGCACTCTACTCTGTACCAATCCACTCTACGCCCCTTCATTCTAAGCCAATTCTCTGTATGCTACTCTAATCTACTCTGCACCACTGCACTGTATGCCACTGCACTCTACTCCACTTTACACCATTACTCTGCGCCACTGCACTCTACCCTGCACCACTCCACTCAACGCCACTTTACTCTACTCTGAAACAATCTACTCTATGCCACTGCACTCTACGCCATTGCGCTCTACCCCACTCTATGGCACTGCACTCTGTGCTACTGCATTCTATGCCACACCGCTGCACTCTACGCCTGCTGCACTCTACGCCTCTGTACTCTATGCCAATGCACTCAATGCCACTCCACTCTATTCTGCACATTTCTGGTCTCTGCCACTCTATGCCACTGCACTGTACTCCAATGCACTCTAGACCACCCTACACTACTGTACTCTACAACACTCTACTCTGCAACACTGCACTCTCGGCCACTGAACTCTATGACACTATACTCTGCCCCACTGAACTCACAGCCATGAACTACATGCCACTCTAATCTGCACACCTGAACTCTACGCCATCAATCACTATGTATTGAGGCACTTTCACCCTGCACTCACACACTTATCAACCTTCATTCATGCACCACTCACCCTGCACAGACACCACTCACACCATTCTCCCTGCACTCATACACTGCTCCCACACCTCTTAACTTATTATTAATACCATAGGCGAAACCTAATGCATTTGCCAATGCTAGTTTGTTTTGCTAGTGCTGTAGGAGGCACACTTTGAGCCATTAGCGCCATGTTCCTCAGGCTCTAGCTTTATTACCCTATTTTGCATATCCATTGTCTCATGATGCTCTCATTACCTTTGTTTCTTGAAGGCTTGTGAGCTCTTTTATCTAGAAAAGGGGGTATTTCTTCTCCCCATCTTTCAGTAGTTCATCTAGTGAAGGTTTTCTGGTATTTTAGGTACTGAAATTATAATGACAGCATTAGGACTAGGGGTTGCAGAATGGAAAGACAAAACTTGCACTGGGACACTTGAGAGCTTTGGGGCATCCCACACTCGTCTCTCTTGCCCACCCTTCCACCTGTCAGCCCTTGGCACTCCCTACGTCTGCTTCCGTTCTCCCTAAAGTGGGGTCACTCAGGACCAATTTTATCAGTACATTTTCCCTAGTGGGCTTACCCATTAAATTCTTGTGTATCCTCCATACTGTTTCTTTTGTTTCCCTCACCCAATCTCCCCTTTCATGTCTGCCTCATTCATTTTGCTTCATGCCCCTCCCTTGCACACTCTCAGCAGCCCAGTTTACTGATGGCCATAAATATACTTTTCCCAGCGAGGCGATCCCCTTGTTCTCTCAACCTTCTCACAAAACTCAAATGACATCCATCCTTTTTTTCTCTTCTTGGTTCACTGAGACCCAATGCACCCATTAGTTAAAAAAAGCAAGTAAACAGGTGCTCTATAACACAGAGCGGTCAGGGCATAATTTTAATTGCTACGGGAATACCTAATATTATAGCAATACATCAACTTTTAAATTTGGAATCCGCACTATAAAAAGAGGCATTAAGGTCGAGCATCTAAAACGTAGGGCATATTTATGACATTGTCAAGCATTGTTAAGCTGCGCTGCACTGCGTGAGAGGGAAAGGGCAGAAATGCGCCCTATTTAAAAGAATACAGCGCATTTCTGCCTTTTCCACTGCGCTGGCATCGTTTGGCTGCCTGGCGCCAATGAAGGCACCATTGCACCATGGTACAAGGATGCCTGAGTTGTAAGGTGGATTGTTTTTGTGCAGGAAGGGGCAACTTCTTGCGCAAAAGCAATCACCTGAGGCATTTTCCTCTCACATAGAAAGAGGAAACAATGAGGAGAAATAAACATATTTCGCCTTATTTACTCCTCACCTGGGAAGGTGTAGATTTTTTGCGCATTCCCAGGTCTTCTACTTCTGGTAAATCTGGGAATGCGTCAAAATCCATGGATGCTGCATGGGAACACCCACACAACAGCCATGAAACGCCTCCCTGGCGCAGAGTAAGGCAACTCAGTGATTTTCACTGTGTTGCTTTACTCAAGATTTATGAAGCCACTCAGGGCCAAGCAAGGTGGCGTTGCGTGGCTTCATGAATTACATTTTTTAGTAGTGTAGCTCTAGCAGCACGTTGCGTGGTGCAAGAGCAATGCAATGGGGCTCGCAAATATGCCCCATAATGCAAACAACATGCACAATACAGCTATAATATTTGATATCTACCAAAAGAACAGAATGTGAAAGTGGAATAATATAAAAAAGCACTTAAACATACTGTTACTTCTGGTCAAAAAAATCAAATTCAACTGGTCTATTACCAATAGGCAACCCTTAAGATATAGGGAAGACAAGATATTATAGCAATATAGCAGCTTTAATATTTGGTATCTGTAAGAAATTGAGTTGCTGGTTGACTGGAGTGTGAGCCCTGGTCAAGCAGCAACCACAATCCTTGTCAGGTAAAGCACAAACAAACCTCAAATTAACCTGTGCTCAACCCCCTGGTGGCTTGGCACAGAGAAATCAGGCCTAACTTAGAGGCAATGTGTAAAGTATTTGTGCAACATTTCAAACTGTAACACAGTGAAATAACACCATAAAAGAAGCCCACAAAAGGATTAGAAAATAGAGTGATATTTAATCAATAAAACAAGACCAAAACGGAAAAAATCCTATTAGAAGGACTGGTGATATTGAATTTTAAAGCTTTTTGAGAAAATAGCACCAAATGGTATAACGTGCCAACTAAGGATATCTGGGACAAAGTCACAAGTTTAGGCTGACCGTGTTGGAGCGCATGCCGGCTACAGGGACCCAGTTAGGCCCGCTGAAGAGAGTACCTTATATCTTGGTTTGCGGTGGGTTACGTGAATCCGCGTTGAAGATGTGTTGCGAGGCCGAAGCAATCGTCAGTTCTTAGATGCAGAGAGGCTGCAGTGCGAGGATCTCATCAATGAGAGCTTGCAATGCAAAGTCGGTAGTCGAGAATGTTTTGCACAATCAGGGCGATGCACCGTTTCCGAGGAGCTGCGAGGGTTCGATGCAGAGTTCATCGTCGTTGAGGCTGCTGTCAACGAGTGATGCGAGGGCCTGCACTGAGGATGTATTGCACAGTGAAAGTTCCAAAGGCTGTGCTGGCTGCGGCGGCCAGGGCCAATCCACGCAGCAGCTAAGATGCGTCAGTTCTGCTCGGGGTTGCGCCGGGCAGCAGGTGAGATGTGTTGGTTCTGCTGGATCCATAGAGGCTGGCAAAGCACCTTAAGCCCACTTCCAAGGGTCCAGGACTGGAGTGTCACCACTTGGCAAGGTAGACTCACAGATAGCAGAGCCCACGTGCAGATGCAATGTTGTTGGATGCCTGTTATGTCCCTGAGGTTTCAGATCAGGAGGCCAGCCTACTAGCCCTTGGAATCACTCTGTATTCTGGGTTCAAGAGATGAGGTCCATTCCTTCTCACCCAGGCGAGTGGGCAGCAGGACAGCACAGCAAAGCAGGAGTTTAGCAGAGAGCAACCCAGCAGAGGGTAGTCCTTCAGCAGCATAGCAGTCCTTCATCCTGGCAGAGTATTCACAGGTCCAGAAGTGTACTAAAGTGGTGGTATCTGCGATCCAGTATTTATACCGAGTTGTGCCTTTGAAGTGAGGGAGAAGGTTCTAGATGTTTCCCTTTGAAGTCCCCAGGCATCCTGCCTTCCCTGCCCTGGCTCCAGACAGGGAGTATGCAGCCCTTTGTGTGGAGGCAGGACACAGCCTATTCAGGTGTAAGTGGGGCTGTCCCCAGCTACTCCCTCCCATTCTGCCAGTGATGGCCCATCCAGGCACACCTAAGCTCTCTATTATGTGTGGCTGTCTAGGAGGAATACACAACTGTCAGCTACACCCAGTCATGTGACCAGAGACACACCACAGGTACTAAATGGATAAGTCAGGAAAATGCCAACTTCCTAAAAGTACAAAAAACAACAATGTAGCCAATACCGACTCTCAATCACAAATTATAAATTCAATCCATGATCACACAACTAAATTACTGTGGTTACCAATTATTTTTAACAATTTTTCATTACTCCAATGCTCATACTCTTCATTGATCCAATACTCAAACGTTTGACTAAATGATCATACACAGAACATAAATATCATACACTGAACATACTACATATACCCCACAGATAAAAATTACATCATAACACATCAAAACATTCATAAACCCATGTTTTACACACTTAAACTTGAATATCGTGTCCAAGTTCTGAATTAATTTGCCCTACAGGGAACTTCATTACATCATACATTGGATGCTCCTACTTATTAGACTTCACAACTACACAGTGCCCAAATGGTGACCTAATGGGATAAACACTATTACAATGCTTACTCAATTTTCTCCCTAAGCCCCAATGCGGTATCACCCCTCATCAGCCAAACTAGCTTGAATCCAGTGGCACAGTTCCGTCCATCATCTGTTCTTTTTGCATTTGTTGCCCTAAGTGGGAATATGTAACTCTTGAGAAATAGGGGATATGAAAAACTATATCCATATATTAGCTTTTATATTTGGTATCCATACACAAATAACTATTGGAAAACACAAGGAAGGTTGATATTAAGCATAAAGAACTCTATTTACCTTTATCTTTCTAGGAACTGTGATATCGTCAAGTTCTTCAATTAATGACAAAGATACAACATCTAAGTCAACATTTGTCTGGGTCAAATGTCTATTGCTCACCATGTCAAGGTTTAATCTTCACACATTCAGATATATAACTAAAATAATGTAGTCTGCATTGACGTCCGTTTGCCGTATATGTACATAAGGAGACGTCTGAAACGCATACCTTGAGGCACAGAATCTATGTCAGACATTCCTAAACTTATGACAGAAATTCCAGTCTCTGATAAGATTTAGGATATAAGGACTTTCACTCAACCACTTCGGAAGAGAGGTTCTTCACCCAGATTATTGTCCGAGATTCTGCCAGAAGGGGACTCATATGCTGCCAGCACCCTTCACACTTTGCGGATGCTACATCTCGCCTGAAGCTAATAAAGCCCAGCACCAGAGGAAGACTGAATGACTGCTACCGCTATTGGTGTTTGCCCTTCATGGGAATCCTGCCTTCATGCCTCCAATGATAAAAGACAGCCTTTGCTGTCAACAAGGTCTCTTCCCCCTAAGAAATTTTAGACTGCAAGTTTCTCTGCCTTTCAAACTCTCATAAGTATAGCGCACAGAAGCAGGCATTAGGGTGTCAGGTTCTAGATAACATTTTAAACAACATTTTAACAATGCTGGAAATGTTCATCTTGTTCTTGTTACTTATAACATGTCTTGTTGCTGTTTTTATAATATTCTGTGTTTTAGATGTACTGAGAAACAGATTGTTCTTATAGTAATAAATACTTTTAACTTATAAGTCTTCATTCTTCTTAGTACAGTGTGTGTGATACTGTGAATAACAAAATAATGTTTGTTGCTGATTTCATGGTTCCCCTGATCCCCTTTATGGGATTGTTAGTAACCAAAAAGCAATACTTTTATGTCAATTACACATTGCATAGAGTCTTGGGGCTACAATAACTTGTCTTTCACATTCATCGCTAGTGCATTGAACCAAGTTCACCTGTCACCCATGGGTGGGAAAGCACCCCTTGTAGAGTTATGCCAAAGTCGTAACTTACGCAACACTTGGTGTAGGCTAAAAAGAGAGGGTCGACATCACACATAATAAACAACGTCCCAAAACGTGGTTTCCCCATTGATTTTTCCATAGAAAGATCAGACATAGCTACAGCCAAAATAACTGAATGGAAATACACCAAATTTAGCAGAATGCTAGATCTTGGTCCATAAAGCATGTTTTTACTGATTTGATGTACATCCGTTCAGTAGTTTTTTAGAAATGAAGGCAAAAAATGTATAGATATTTTACGCCATGGAGGATCCACTGAGCCAACAGATCTTGAGATAAGATCTGCTTGGCTGCCACCACATCAACAAATATGTGATGGCACTCATTTTAGGAATCGGGGACTCAGTCGCTTGACTTCCATCAAAAAAGAAAAAAATATAGGGGGCAGGGTAGGGATACTCCTCCCCCTGGGGCCAAACACTTTATTTTTCTCAGTGCCACGCATCTGTGGTGCCCAGAAAAAAGAGCAGACTCCCACCGGTTTTAAAATTAGCCCCCAGAGTCAGGGGTGTCAGCGGATGTATATGTTATGGGGAGGTTGGCGCACGGCCCTACTCCCTAACCCGATCCCTCAGGGCCTCATTGTATTAAAAGAGGAGGGGGCATGCACGCCCTCAGCTTTATTTTGGGCCCTGGAGACCCCATCTCACAGGGTCTGCATTTATTAAAAAGGTTGGGCGTACATGTCCCCCCTACCTGGGCCTAATAGAGGCCCCGGAACCCCAGCTCCCTGGGCAAATCCTGATAATGAGTGGAGGGAGTGGGCGGCTCCCTTCCCTATCCTTATTGAGGTCTTAAATTTTGGGGAGGTGGGCTTGTTGCCCCCTTTCCCGAGCCATGCACCTGCCATGGGGAACCCAATCCCCAGGGTTCAATACAGCTCCAGTGTCTTGGGGACCCCATCCGCTGGGACACTGGTGTTCCTTGGCCCCGGAGAGTTCAGCAACACCCTACCCGCTCTCTACTGGGCAGGGAACACAACTTTCCTACTGCCTGGCGAGAGCAGTGAAGAATGCTGCTCCTGTTTGGGAGGGAGCAAAGTCAGAGAGCTGGCTCCCGCCAGCACCACAATGGCTGCTGGCTGGGGAGCGGGCAGGGGCCTTGGGGCTCCCTCCACGGCCTCCAGAGGTCGATACATTGTCTGTGCCCTAGGTGGGTATGGGGGCACCCACCAATAATCAAAGGGCCGGCTCCCATCTAGGATGCCAGCAGAGGCGACAGGGGCCCTGGGGCTCCCCCCGTGGCCTTCAAAGTTGGAGACATTGTGGGGGCACCTGGTGGGTATGGGGCACCTATCAAAAACCTCAGTGGTCGCCCCCACCGGGAAAGCCTGCAGGGGGTGCAGGGAGGGGCCCTTGAGTTCCCCCCGCAGCCCCCAACAAAGAAATTTTAAAAATAAGGGTGTCCCAGGTGGGACCCCAACACCCACAAAAATATATATATATATATATATATATATATATATATATATATATATATATATATATATATATATATATATATATATATATATATATATATATATATATTCTTTTGGATATAGAATAATAAATGAGCGGTTGGAGCCGATCATTTATCATTCACTACTTTGCAAAGAAGTGCCCCATAATGCACTTTTTTAGGGAGGGGCATTTCTTTATTGTTTTGTCACGTAAACAGAAGTTATTACCCACTGTATGACGGATATTCTATACATAATTCCATCCGTTACAGTATAACAATTGGCATAGTATGTTAACAATTCCACTTTTTCGCAATACTCGCAAACTTTGGAGATCATAATTTGAAAAACACCCCTCAACGCCCCTCCCCCCAACCAGCATCCTTTTACCAGTGTTAGGTGTGTTTTCATGCTAACTTCTAATTTTCATGAGTCAACTTGTGTGTTCCTAGCTCGTCCTTCCTGTCTCAGGGGGTCCCCTGTATCCTGCTGCTCTCCGCCCGCTGGGTCCAACTGCGATGACTGGGGTGCAGCTACCAACTCCTGTATCATCATTCCCCAGGCCAATAATACCTCTGGTAACTTCTCATCTCGTCTAGTTCTCCTCATGTGTTCCTCCTCTGCCGTCGCCCATTCCTTAAGGTCTAGCTTCCATTTATCAATGGATGGGCCCTGTGGGGTCAGCCAATGAATTGCAATTCGCCTTTTTGCTATTGTGAGTCCCAATATCAGAAAGTGTCTGGTTGTTTTACGCTTGGGATTGCTAGGTATCAATCCCAAAATGCACATTGTTATCTCTAGTGCTACTCTCTATCCTGTCACCCTATTGAGTTGCTCTAGTACTTCTGTCCAGTATTCTTGTATAAGGGGACACTGCCAGACCATCTGAACAAAATTGGCTTGCGTGCACCTGCATCTAGGGCAGTGTGGGTCTTGCGATGCATTAATCGTGTGCAGACGTCTGGGGCATAGGTACATCATATGTATTATGTTGTATTGTATTAGTTTAAACCTGGCACCTATTGACACTTTACGGACTCCCTCGTGTATTTTCTTCCAGTCAGACGGGGTTAATGGGTGATCGATAACCTCTTGCCATCTTTCTTCTATTTTTAAGGGCTTGCCTTGTCTATCCTCCCTCAATGCCCGGTATAGGTGGGTCACAAACTTACGCCTTCCCGCCATAGAAATCATGGTGACTAGCATGTGGGAGTGTTCTGGGGCCCCTGGGAAGGTCAGCCAGAGCTCCCTAGCCCTGGCTGCTAATTTTGCGTATTGCAGGAATTGTCCGGCCCCCAGTTCAAATGTTTCTACCGCGTCCTGATAGGTTATGAACCTATTTTCTGGGTATAGGTCTGCTAACATTAGGCAGCCTCTGTCTCTCCATTTTTCGATTTTCATTGCTTGCTCTATCTTGGAGAACTGTGGTATACCCCAGACATCCGCCTCCGGTGCGAAGGGCTTTTTCCTGATTACTGTTTTTACTGTTCTATCCCACAAGTTGGCCATTAATCGAATTGAGGGGGGGTCATGCCTGGCATGCCTTTTCCCCTCATGAGTAGGGTTGCCAGTTGCTGATTTCCGTAGGTACCCTCCAATAGGGTCCTCTCCCAGGAGGATTCTGTGTCAAGCCACAGTATTGCGTGCTGTAGCTGCGATGCCAGGTAATACAGCTCCAGATCCGGGATTTCCAACCCCCCCTCTCTCCCATTGCCGTTTCATCACCTCTTGACTTATCCTGCAGCGCTTCCCATTCCATAACAAGGATGTCAGCAGCACTTCTAGTTCTTTGAAGACCTTGTGCGGGATATCATAAAAAGACCCCTACATAACGTAGAGGCATCTGGGTAGCACCACCATTTTTATTAAGGCCGCTTTACCTATAAGGGACAGCTTTAGGGTATTCCAGAAGTTCACATTCCCGTTTAACCCCCTTATTATCCTTCCCAAGTTCAGATCGTAGAATTGATCCCTTCCCTTGGCGATATGTATGCCTAGATATCGTACTGCTTCCAATTCCTAGGGGAGCTCCAGTTGTGGGAGTCGGGACACTTCGCCCTCTTCAGGACGAGTGATCGGATATAGCTGCGACTTCGTCTTGTTGATCCTTAGTCCCGAGGCTACCGCAAATCTATCCAGTACACTAATTAATATTGCGGTAGATAGCGTCGGGGTACACAGATACACCAAGGCATCATCTGCATATAGGGATACCACATGCTCAGATGGGCCTATTTTTATGCCATATCCCCTGAGCGCCTGTTTCAGGTGGCAGGCTAGCGGCTCCATTGCTATTGCAAATATTAACGGGGAGAGAGGACACCCCTGCCGTGTCCCTCTCCGGAGCCCTATAGTTTCTGACACATAACGTCCAGTACGGACCCTAGCCGTTGGCTTTGTGTATAATAACTTGACCCATTTAATGTATTGCTGCCCTAGTCCCAATTTTTCTAAAACCAGCCAGATATAGTCCCATCTGACCGAATCGAACGCCTGTTCTATATCTAAGAAGGCCAGGGCGCTTTCCCCCGGTCTCCCTTCCCTGCATTACATGTGCCAGGCAACGGATATTTTGCAGGGTGTTCCTACGGGGTATGAAACCCGATTGGTCTTCATGAATAATCTGGGGCAGATACGGGAGCAATCTGGAAGCCAAAACGTGGCTTATGAGTTTCAGATCCACATTTAACATAGATATGGGCCTATATGAGTTCGGTAGCATGGGGTCTTTCCCTGCCTTAGGGATCAGCACTAAGAGCGCTTCCCGCATAGAGCTCGGAAGTTCTTTCTTCTCTCGTGCCTCGGCTAAAGTCTCAAGCAGTCTATCTACTAGTGTATCTGGGAACTGCTTATAAAACTCAGCCGCCAGGCCATCAGTGCCCGGTGACTTTGATGTTTTCATCTGTTGGATTGACTTCATTACTTCCGACTTAGTCAATGGGGCGCAATCCCCTCTAGGAATAATTCCATTGTCGAGGCAGGTGTCTTGGGTTGGGGTTCAGTGTATACTGTCTTGAGATGTTCTGTAAAAACGGCATTTATCTCATGCTGAGAATATTTTATAGTCTGAGTACCCGGGTCCCTTACTGCCAATATTGGTTTAGGTTGTGTTTCCAAGTCGTGCCAGCATTCGGCCCGATTTGTCCCCCTCTATATACCAGCACTTTCTGCTTTTATTCCAGTCAAATTTATCCAGTCTGTCCCATAACTCTCCTATCTTTTGTCTCTGCTCTGTCCATCCCTGGAGGCCCTCTACATTTGTGGGGACTGTAGCTTCTAGCACGGCTAACTTATGTTCTTGTCCCTGCAGGTCTCATTCTAACACTTTTCTGACTCCCGCCTCTGTTGCCATACACACCCCCCTTATCACCACTTTCATTGCATCCAATTCTGTCACCCTAGTATTTGATGTCTTCCAATTGGTGCTGAAGTACCCCCTCAGCTCTGTGTCAATTGCAGCTTTATATACCGGATCTGACAATGCTTCAACATTGAACCTCCATAATGGTATCTTGGAGCGGGATCTGCTCAAGGTATAGTCTATCAGCAAGGGGAAGTGGTCAGACAGGTATCGGGCTAAGTATTGTGTTTCGCCCACTCTATGTATGGTCTCTGCCTGCTTGATGAAACAGTCTAGTCTGCTATATGTATTTGTCGCCGGTGTATGGCAGGAGTAGGTTTTTTGGTGTGGATGTCGGTGCCTCCAAATATCTACTAGACCATAGTTAGATTGCATTTCCCTCATGGCCTCCGTCACCTTGGGTTTGGCGTTGGGTCTCGGTGGGAGTCTGTCTAAAGCGCCGTCGAAGGTGCAATTATAATCCCCCGCTACCAGTAGTTCCGATTCAGGGTTAAGCTGGGCCTGACTGAGAGTTGACCCCAAGAACTCCCCCTCATCGTTGTCAGGAGCATATATGGCCATCTAGCATGCCTTCAACCAATACAAATTTACCATGAGGATCCAGTTTGGTTCTTGTCATTTTAAAAGGGACCCCCGGTGCCACCCAGACCAATGCACCCCTAGAAAACCTCAATTAGGACGTTGCGTAGATCTGGCCCCTCCAGCGTCTTTGAACATACTTGAGACAGTCACCCCACAGGTGCTTTTCCTGCAAGAAAGCTATTGAGACCCCATAGCATTTCAGGTAGGCAAGTATACGGTTGCGCTTAGCAAAATTATTCATCCCCCGGACATTCCATGTTATAAACTTGTATGTACTTCCCTTATCCATCATGTGACTGGATTTTCCCAGGGCACCTGATTGACTCTCATAGAAGGTTCTTGCTAAACACAACACCTAGCTGCAACATTTCTACATTTCTTCCCTTGCTTGTTAGAGCTTCTGGAATGCCTACTGGTTTTTAACGTACCCATAACACAACGATGCCCCCAACATTCCCCTCCCCCCACCCATAGGCAGTAGCTCTCCATCCCCCTTGTACCAACGATGGCCAAAGGACTTGGGGCTCCGCCCCACACCTCTTATCCTCCCCCTCCCTTATCCCCTTTACCTTATCAAATTAATACTAACCCGACTAACTCAACAGAAAATGACCCAAACTCAATATAAATACAGTCTACTGAGGTAATTTTTACAGTGAGGCCAGGCCACCGGGCCCCATGATACCCCGCCGGACCCATCAGTCCCGCTAGGCCAATCACGTGAGGAGGCGGCTGGGAAGTCCTATTAAGTCCTATTAAGTCTTAGTGGAGGAGCCACGCATCATAGAGTCCTTTGAGGTATACTTTCACAATGTGTACCCACCCCTCCCCCCCTTACCTTGTACCTTTCAGCGGGCCTGGCACCAACCTCATGTCCTCCCATTGCCAAGCACCATCCCTCCCTGCATTTGTCTTACTCACAGTTCCTAATTGTCGCTTGTCCTTCATCACGAACCTTCAGTCACCACCAGAATAGACACTCCCAGCTTCTTTATCCCTCTGGGGTTCTCTCTGTCTGTGATTGAGTTTCTTGCACCAGGCAGAGAGGGGAGAACTGATTTTGGAGCTGTATGGCTGCCGATTCTGTCCGTAGTGTTCCATCTGTGTCGACCAGGATTCGACCTGACCCAGGTGCCTCTTGGGAGGGGATTTTCCGATCCGTGCTGTCCCGGCGCTGCCCTCGCTGCCGTCGCGACTGCTGTTCTCGCCATCCATGATTCTGGTCTGGTCCCGCCAGGTCTATCGACTCCATCCAGTCCACCACCTCTTGTGGCGTCTCGTAGAAATAGACCTTGTCTTTGTACTGTACTCGGAGTTTGGCAGGGAACAGAAGGCTGTATTTGATAAAATGTTCCCGTAGGTGCCGTTTGATCCCTAAAAAGCCATTGCGAATCTCTTGAACTTTCCTAGTGTAATCAGGGAATATTTGGATTACCCGATCTTCGTACTTCGGGAGGCCGTGGAGACGAATGTGCTGGAGAATAATATCTCTGTCTCTATAATTAAACAGACATGCTATTAGAGCTCTAGGTGGAGAGCCGGGGCTCGCCGGGGGCACGAGGTCACGGTGGGCTCTTTCAATGGCGAAAAACTTGGAAAGTCCGATATTGTCCAGGGCTGTGGTGATCCAGCCTTCCAAGAAGAGAGCCGCCGTTGGTCCCTCGGCTTTTTCAGGGAAACCCATTAACCGTAGGTTGTTCCTTCTCGAGCGCCCTTCCGCATCTTCCACTCTGTCCTCCATGCGGTTGAAATGAGTTTGTAGTATGGATACCGTTGTGCGGAGCCTCTGGACCTCCTCACGCAATGTCACCACTTCTTCCTCAGTGTTGGTGACTCTTTCCGCCACCTTCAGAAGATTCAGGCGCAGATGATTAATGTCCATCGCCATTGTGTCCATCTTTGCTTCTAAAGCCACCCGGGAATCTCTGATATCTATTTTGTCTTGTGTCATTGCGTCATGACTGGTCGAGTCATCCGTGTCACGTTTGGGCTGTTCCGCTAGGCCGGGTCCCAACACTGTATACTGTACAATCTTATTGGATTGCCCTCCTCGTGTTGACTTGTCCTTGCCCATGTTGGGGCCGCGCTTGACTGTCATAGGAGCGGGAGGCGATTATAGCTGTAGTTGCTGCCCTGCGAAGCAGGCCCTGTTGCTTGCTGTTGTATTACCTTTGTTTTATTTTTCTTTCCTAAAAAAGTTCTGTTATCCCCTTTCTTTGGTTGTCCTGCTCTCTATGCCCGGGGCCGGAAGAGACCCAACTCCTGTGGCGCCGCATTCACGGTACAATGCTTTATATAAGCAGGCGCCGGCCTGCCCTCTGCGCTATATAGTCCTACTGGGTGCTTATATTGAGTGTCGAGGCAACGGGGCCCCCACAGCCAGCAACGGCTCCCCCTTAGCCATCCTCATGTGACAGGGCCGATGCCCGTGCGGTTTGCTCCATAGGCTCTGCACCTTGTTGGGGCCCGGGCCCGCTCACCCTCTGGCCTCCGCTAAGGCCTTAGTGATTGTTTGCGGGGCGGCTGGGCTCCTTAGCGGGGTTGCGAAAGCCCCACCTCCGTTACGGCCCCTCCCGGGGTGCAACGGCCTTCACCCGCCTACGGGCTCGTGTCAGGCCTCTCACGGGGGCCTACCCCGATTGCAGCCCTCAAGGCCTCGACGCACGTACCTTCTTCTGGGCCCCGCCTCAGGCCGCACAACTTTATTATTGGGGGGGGTCCGGCCCCTCGAGGAAATCAGCCCCGCCCCCAGGATCACTCGCCAGCCGTACGCAGCAGTGTAGTCTTGTCCCCTACCGCATTACACGTCCGTGGCCCCAGAGTCAGGCACCGCCATCTCAAGGTCAGGCACTCCCCGGTTCGGCCAAGCTCTGAGGGTTTAAATCCCGCTACTTGTCGACGACCATTCTCCGCTTTTTTGTGTTCCACGGGGTCCAGGTGGGCTGCGGCTACTCTTCCTGGGACCACGCTGCCGGTTCTGTCAGGATAAATGCAGGATTCCGTCTTTCCCGGGACGGAGCTCACCTCAGATGCGACTACTCGGCCATCTTAGTTGGCCACGCTCCCCTCCCCATAATGCACTTTGTGGACTAATTTACATACATCTTCTTGTATGCTGGTGCCCTAATATGGCCAGGGCCTCAACCAGCATTTTTAAGTGTTGTGGGGGCTGCAGGGAGTACAGCATCCCAGTGGAAAAACTTTAAACAAATGAACCCTATGTTTCCTGGGGTCTATATAACATGATCCCCGCAAAAGTAGATCCATTTTTAAAACATTACTAAGCTGGAGGTTTTGTTCTTCAACTTGGGAACGCAGGAATCTCTCTGGTTGGTCTTATGGCTGCATTATGTGGCTTGCAGAGTGTAAAAGAAAGCGTCTCATGCTTATTTAATGTTGTTTTTATTACAAATGCTTTAATTAATTTTTTTTCTGACAGACATTGTGATGACTCCTTGACAAAGCCAATAGGTCTGCTTTTTATATATATTGACAGTGACTTATACTAAAAAACAAAACATTAGAAATTCACTAAAGAAATGGTTTTTCAGGATTAAAAAAACCCTAGAAATTCACTAAATAAAACAAAGATTAAAATGATGTTATAATTAGGTGACAATGGCAGTTGTAACATTACATTTTAAACTAAAAAAAACACTGACATTTACCAGTTATAGTTAACTGAAGTAACTATAACACGCGCCCTCGCCATGCACTAATTACATCCCATATTACATCAGTCATGACATGATCTATGACATAATTGATAACATCACTGCAACATCTGAAATTACATCATTGAGGACAACACTGTACATGGCAGGGGTGCGAATGATAGTTATTTAAGGGCACGAGTTACAGTTTCTTCAGTTTATATTAACTGATGAATTTTAGTGGGTTTTTTTCATTTAAAATGTAACGTTACAACTGGCATTGTCACCTAAGTATAACGTCACTTTAACCTTTGTTTTTGTCAGTGATATATATTATTTCAAGGCCCCAGGACAATTTCCCCCAGGGCCAAACACTTAATTAATGGGGTCATGGAGCCCTCCCAACCCTGGGCAATCACGTAGCCCCAGGGACCCCGTCCTCAGTGGCTGAGCATCAAATTGAAGGGAAAGGAGGCGCACGGCTCTCCCTCCCTGAGCCTTTTAGAGGCCCCAGGGAGCCCATCCCCCATGGCCACAAACATTAAAATATTCTGTGGGTATCCTGGGTGGTGTTGCAGTCTGAAAATCTTCACCTCTTTCTTCTTCTTGCTGCTGTTGTGATCTTGGTGTCACTGCTCTTTGCAGTCTCACAGCTTGTGGTGGTGCAGTCACTAATGTCCTTCGTTCAGGTTCAAAGAGCACAATATCTTTGTCTGGATTTCTCATTTTCTTGGTGTGCGATGCGTGCACCCAATTCTGAACTCCAGCACATTTAACAGCAGTGTTGGTTAGTAAAATAACTTGGAAGGGGCCTTTCCATCTTGTTTCCAGAGAAGTCTTCCAAACGTGCTTTTTGATCACAACCCAATCACCAGGATTGAGGTTTTGGCACTGTTCTTGGTGTAAAAGTTACTTACCGTCGGTAACGCTATATCTGGTAGAGACACAGTCTAGCCACAGATTCATTAACTTTTGAATTCTCCCCAGGCGCCATTCTGGATCTGGACATTTTTCAGCAATACCTCTGCGCGCCGGGGGACGGTGTCGTACTACTCCGCGATGATGTCGACTCCGGTCATGACGTCAGTGGAGCCATATAAGTCCCCTACGGCGCGCGGATGTCAGTTTCTTCTGTGAAACCTTCCACGTCAGAACACAGAGCCACTATAGAAACTGGTCGTGGAAAGTGTGCCAAAAAGGATCAAACATTTTTTAAACATTAATAAAGAAGAAATATCAAATGGAATGTAAATACCAGACATGGATTTTCGAGAAAACCCCAACAAAATCAACAAAACATGGCCATGTGAAACCCAACGCCCTGTTGAATAACCCTCACGCAAGGGAGGAAAACCATACACTCTATAGACCATTCATCAATGCTAATAAAGGGCATGGCAAAAGCAAAACAAAATCTAGAAAAAACAACCCTAGCTGTTTGTTGAATCACTCCCCTACGTGACATAATGATAGTACCAATACAAATATGATCATACCAAACAAAGGGGGATATTCTCAAGAACATGCGATAATCATCGCCAAAATAGGTTAACACAATTTTTCATATCGCCGCCTATCGCGGGAAAATAACGCTGTGTTAACATCGTATTCTCAACATGGCGGTAACATGCGATAGTTTCCCGATAACGCGTCAAATGTCTGCGATAAAATTACCGGGATGGCGATAAAAATCTAAAGCCGAACGTGAAAAAAATTGGCGATGGGCCCAACCGGGATAAAAAAATCAGCGATAAGCTGTGCCAGGCCTGCAATTCACACACGTCAGACGGGAAAAATCACTATAAAAGCAGGAAAAAAACAAAAAACAAAACCAAAACAACTGCGAAGCACAATGGAGGTAGCCGGAGCAAGTACAGAGGACAACCAGAACCCCACAAGCCCCACGGAGGACCAGCCTGGGACCTCGGGGTCAGGGAAGGGCAAGGAGAAGAAGAAGAGGAAGACGCGGTTCAGTCCGCAGGAAAACAGGATCCTGATAACGGAGGTGATAGAACACCATCAACAACTGTTCGTCACCTCCACTGTGTCATTGGCAACAAAAAGTGGAATCTGGCAGTCCATCGTGGACAAGGTGAATGCAGTCGGAGTGCTGAGGAGGACAATGGAAGAGGTCAAGAGGTGCTGGAATGATGTGAAGCGCAAAACCAAGCAGAAACTCGGCAACAACCAGAAGGCAGCAATACAGACTGGAGGTGGGAGTCCAGCGCCACAGGAGGAGCTGGATGAGATGGAGGAAATGGTGTCCACAGTCATCAGTGTGGAGACGGTGGCAGGAGTTGGGGGACCGGACACTGCTCAACATGACCTGACACAACAGCAACAGCGTGAGTAACGACCAGGGACTGGAGGGACGAGGGGAGATGGGCACAATGTCACACATGCACAATTAAGTATAGCAGGGGGGGCGCTAGGTGGCGCACATCCAAGATGGCCGCACACCTGTGAGGCTCTGGACGCTTGGCGACAATATTCATCAATTATCCTCATTTCTACTGATGATACCTGGGATTTGCCGCTGTCTCCCTGCTCCCTGAACCATCCGCTCACTCCAGGGAAAAAACTGTGGCTCTCGGGGCTCTACGAATCCGACTGCGGGATGGTGTGTGCTGCGGGCGCTGGGACGGGCGCTTCTGCTGGAGACTTGATCGGCCGCCGCGGCTACTGAAGTCCCGCGGCTTCCCACGTGGTGATAGGCCCTGCTGCGGGCTGCCCCTGGGCCGGAGCCCCGTCGCTGCACATAAGATCCTTCCCTGATGACCTCCCCCCTTGATGTGCTGCTGACTTCTCCTCCCGCGGACGCCGTCTTGATCTTTGGCGGAGGGGCGGTGTGAGACGCGGTGGCTGAGGAGCGTTTCTCCTGGTAGCGGGACGTGCCCTTACTGCGTATCCTTACACCTGCAGCGGACGCGTGAGTACCAGTGTGCGGTGCGCCCTACTGCTGCCTGGATCCCTTGTGTGCTGCATGCGAGTCCATTGCGTGGCGCACCGCCCCTGGGGACGCTCCGGCAGCCACCCGCATGGGATAGGTCCTGCTCTCCGCCTCCCGCTCTCCCGGGGCCTCTGAGATCGGCCAGCGCTGCTTCTGCCCCACTTCAAGGTTACCGCAGCAGGGGCCCTCCGGACATCGAGCGCCCTGCTTGCTTCACGGCGGGAGTGCCCCTATCCACACCTCAGCGTTGCTGGCTGCCTACCCCTTGGCATTTGGATCGGTGTTTGCTCCTTAATCTAATCCCAGAGAGATACTTACTCGCCCGCTGCTATTTGCCACCAGACCATCGCCCACCTTTCCTCGCGGCAAGTCAGGGCCTGCACCGTATACTTGGCTGGGGGATCATCGGGCTATAACCTACTCTAGACGGCGACGATTCAGCGGGAGGCGACGTGTTGTGATCTGCCTCCAGACGGTGGATTCCTCCTTCTTGTCTCTGGTCCTCTTGCTACTACCCCCGTTCTTGACAACGTCCCGTCCCCTCTGCTGGACCGCGCAGGTACATCTACACTAACTCAGTGGCACCAACTCGCCCGGGCTGCGGGGCTGCCTGGGCGTTCGGCGGGGTGCGATGGGGAAGCCTGATGGCCGCCAGCCTCGATTGACATTTGACACAAAAAAAGCTGCGACGAGGTCAGCCTCTGTTGACACTGCACCTGTGAATATGGACCAAACGCAACCACCCTCGCAATCTTCTGAGGACGATGTCAAGACTTTACTTCTGGTGGTACAGCACAGTTTGTCAGCTTTATCTGGAAAAATGGACACTATGAATAACCGTCTGGACTTTCTTGTACAAAAGGTAGACAAACATGATGGGCAGCTGAAGGAAGCGGAACGGCGTATATCTGAGAACGAAGACACCACTACTCAGATGCAAACGCAGATGGCGCACATGGATAAGCTGCTTAGAGTTATTGCGGCCAAAAACGAAGATATCGAAGCAAGGAGCCGACGCAATAACATCCGCCTCCTAGGCATACCAGAGAGCATGAACAAAGGGCGCATGGAGGATTATATTGAAAGTCTCCTAAAAAGTTCTTTTGGTGCTGACTCTTTTTCGCCGCATTTGGTGGTCGAATGTGCGCACCGCTCGCTGGGCCCGCGGCCCCCACCGGGAGAGGCCCCGAGACCCATCATTGCGCGAATTCTCAATTATCGAGATCGTGATGTCGCACTCCAGAAAGCCCGAGAACTAAAACCGCTGCAGTTTGAGGGGAACACATTCACCATTTATCCGGACTTTACATTGGCGATACAGGAGGCGCGCCGTAAATTTCTCGCCGTCAAACAGAAACTTCGCAAGGCTCAGATAAAATATGCTCTCTTATATCCTGCTAAGCTTTGGATTACGCACAACGGCAAACACGTCTTCTGCACAAACCCGCAACAGGTTGATGACTTCCTGAAAACCATCTCGAGGCGCTCCCCACGTCGAGACCGCACCTCCAGATCAACTTCACCATCCAGTGGCTAGACCAGGGTAGAGGGACACAGACTCTGGCTACCCGTCATAAGCCGCGCATGCCCTTACTGGTCCATGTTCCCAATCTACTGAGACGCTGTCACCGTACACATCACCCCCTCTAGTACAGATGAGACTCTTGTCAACCTTCTTCGCCTGGCCCGGCATTGCTATACAGAACCACGGACAGATAAGTGCCCTAGGGGCTCCGTTCATTGACTGTGTTCTAATTGTATATTTGCACTGCCTGTTGCACTGTGAGTAGATAAACCTGATATATCGCCAAGCACCCTTCACCCCTCATGCCACTCTCTCCCCTTTATGGGTTGACACCCGGGGACTGCGCTGCAGTCAGAGTTAGGCTACGGGAAGGGAATACGGCTCCCTGGCGTCCCCCCCTATGGGAGATGTCACTCGCTTATTTTTGTTTTTTATTGTTATGATTTTCTCATGCTCTGTTGGCCTAATCTGGTTAGAGTAGATTGGCCGAGTTTTTGGGTGCTATTGGGTGGGCAGCAATATACCGGCACGTTTGGGGTGCCGTTGTGGGTGGGGGTGGTATGGGTATTAATAGTTTGCTATGGAGGTAACTCATTGCGGTTTTTTGTTCTGGGCGGGAGGGACTGGGATGGGAATTGTTTTTATTGCTTCAGTACAGATTGGACATCTACAGCTGGACATTATCGTCATTATGTGATTGGACACTTTCCCCTTCAATATTATCAGACTCGCCATACAGCATTATTACACTTGCAATGCCAACACAGACAGACCCACCCTGCATCAAATTGATAACATGGAATGTTAGGGGCCTTCATGATCCTCGCAAACAAAGACAGGTATTGGCATATTTAGACAGACACTGCGTCCACATTGCTATGCTCCAGGAAACGCACATGGACCCTAGACGACCTTCTTGCTTTGGCACCAGATGGGCCACTGCACGAGTGTTCTCCTCATACTCCACATAATCTCTAGGCACGCTTATTTTAGTCAAGAAGAATACACCGTTCATACTGGGAGGCTCATATAGCGATCCCACTGGCCGCAGTTGTATACTCTGGGGTACTTTGGCCACACAATCTGTTACCCTAGCTTGCAGTTATGGTCCTAACTCAGGCGACCCTGACTATTTCACCACCCTATGGGGACACATACTAAAAATAGGCTCCACGCATGTCATATGGGGTGGGGATTTTAACACTACTATTTGTCCCTGTATGGACCGCTCCAACCCCCTTCCTCACCACTACACCAACGCTCGGGAGGCCCTCTCTGGGCTGATTGCGGAGCATGGCCTTGTGGACGCCTGGCGTTACGTACGTCCCGCGACTAGAGAAGGCACTTTTTATACGTCAGGGCATGCAACTTGGTCTAGACTGGATTATTGGATCTGCTCCCGAGGAGTGACCCCATGGATCCAAACGGCTAACCATTTGGCTCGCACATATTCAGACCATATGCCGGTGTACCTTGAACTACTGCCCCCCAACTCCATTGCCACTCCGAGGTGCTGGAGGCTAATACCAGAGGCACTCCTAGATGCTGTGTTCCAAGCTGAATTGGGGGATGAGATCACAGAGTTTTTTAATAGGAATAGGGGTTCTGTCGATGATTTGGGTACGCTCTGGGAGGCTTTTAAAGTCACGGTCAGGGGCATTTGCATATCTAAAAGTTTTGGAGTGCTCCGTGATATCAGGAGAAATCTGCGGCGCCTCGAACTTGAAATTAAAAAACTCGAAATGGATATGTGGGCTGCCGATTCTGGTGTCAAACGTGCCGCACTCCGCGCAAAGCTCACAGAATACACTGACACTGCGGACCGGGAGGTAAAATTCAGGGGCAAATATTTCACTGCCCGTATTTCTCGATGCCTCTAAGGCCTTTGATTCAGTGGAATGGGACTACCTCTTCACCATCTTGCAGTGTATGGGACTTACCATTGGATTCATATCATGGATCCGGCTTTTATACACCGCGCCCATGGCAAAGGTCTTGATTAATGGACATACCTCTTCCTCATTTTCCCTGTCTCGGGGCACACGACAGGGGTGTCCACTCTCGCCCCTTCTTTTTGCCCTAATCATGGAACCCTTGGCAGCAAAAATAAGACAACATTATAACCACATGGGCCTCCGCTGTTTCCTTCGCCCGATACTTATCTCCCTCTATGCGGATGATGTTACCCTCTATATTAAAGATCCATATCACAATCTTAACCCCTTATTACGTGAGTTTGTTAAATTCGGCGGCCAATCAGGTATCCACATTAACTGGTCTAAATCACAGATCTTCCCACTAACTAGCTCTGTCATCCCCTTTGAAACAGACTTTCCGCTCGGGTGGTGTGATGATGATGCCAAATATTTGGGGATCCGCGTAACGATGGATCGGGATGAGTTAATGCGAATTAATTATGGGTGTGCAATGGAACACATCACAGGCTGCATTACTCGATGGATCGCACTTCCCTTAACTATGGCTGGGCGCATCTCCCTTATCAAAATGGTAATCCTCCCCAAGTTTTTATATCTCTTTCTTAACATCCCCTATGATCCTGGACGACATTTCTTCGCCTCCCTGCGATCGGAATTGATTCGTCTGGTATGGGGCGGTAAACAACCGCGCATAAAATGGGACACATTAATGCGGCCGTATTCACATGGAGGCTTTGATATTCCTAATTTCGAACTATACTACGTAAGTGCCCAGGCACATTACGCACATTATTGGTTCCATCCACCTCGCTACACGCCTCATGTCGCCACTGAACACTGGTTTGCAGACCCTACCCCACTCGATGGCGTCATTCTTTCTCACACTGCACCCCGTGGACGCAGCCCATCTTCCGTAGATTGCACGCTCACAGCTTGGTCTCGCATCCTAACTCATGTACACGTGCCCTGTTTATACTCCCCCCTCCTACCACTCACATACCACCCAGACATATCACTATTGCAAGAAGGTCTCTTCAAGAAAGTTGCGCGTACACGGAACATTCGTTGCTGGGGAGACCTATATACTAATGGCAAGTTCCGCACCCTCCAACAACTGTGCCCTGATCCCCCGCCGTCCACTATGGAAACGTTTTTATATGCTCGCCTTCGTCATGGCATTCAAGCTAGTAGCTCGGCCTACCCCTCAGAGCCTGCAACGCTGGCCCCTCTACACCATGTTTTATGTGCTCCCACTGCTTCACACTTGGTGTCCACACTTTACCACACTCTATATCGGGACGTTGAGTATCCCCCGTGCCCGGCTCGCGCCGGGTGGTCGGCGGAATTGGGTCAGGATCTCACTGATGCACAATGGCTGTACTGCTGTAAACAGACAAAACAGATCTCTTCTAATAGCAGGCTCCGAATTATTCATTATAGGTTCCTGCACCGTAGTTACTATACCCTGGTTAAGCTTCATAAATTTGGGTTACGGGACACGCACAGGTGTGACAGGTGTAAAATGGAAAATGCCGACTTTCTGCACCTTGCCTGGTATTGCCCAGAGATACACACCTACTGGAGTCATGTCCTCGCAGCCCTGGACTCCATGATCTCTGTGCCTATCTTGAGATCCCCACTTGTCACCCTTCTAGGATACACTGAACAACTCCCAGCCAAGCACCGAAAATTTGTGTCCTTCTGTCTCGTTCTGGCTAAACGGCGGATAGCCTGCCGATGGGGCAGGGGACGGGCACCCAAATTTAAAGATTGGCTATCAGACATGATTCTATGGCAAGATCAATTATGCACGTATGCCGAACTGCTCCCACGTTCCTCTCGTCCCCATGACATTTGGGGCCCACTTCAGACATATCTATTGGAGCACCCCTACACTGCTGCGGACACGTCCTAAAGCCTAGCCTTACTCCCCACTGAAATTGACTACCAACGTATGACATGACTCTCCTTAATGGTACTCCTGTCGAAACATAATTATATCAGTACATAATGCTATACCCCCTGACGATCCAACTCTGCTGCAGTTTGTAATGGCAAATCTATGATGGCTCGTTTGCTCTTTGAATTACTGAAGTTCCTTGATAATGTATAATCGTCCTCACTGCTCAACTATGTACCTGTCTGCTGCCACTTATGTACTCTGATCTCTGCTTGATATATGTTTACTTATGCTCTAGCTGTGTGTCCACCTCACATATTGAATTTTGATTGTATGTTATTGATGGAAAACTCAATAAAAAAAAAAAAAAAAAAAAACAATTAAGTATAGCACACACACCCACAATGACTCTGGATCATGTCCCTGATCCCCTTGGCACACTGCAGCACACCTAGAAACAGCAAGTAGGCCCCCGTCGACTTCCCACACATCACCAATCTCACAACCAACCCATGCACATGTACCAAACCCAGCAAAGCTGCGTGTCTGTGAGCCATCCTGACAGTACAAGTGACACTGCATGACGAATAGCATGGCTGCAGTTAATATATCATGACATGTTGCACGCCACGACACTGAGGTGGCTGAGTGTGGACCACATCCGTAAAGGAGCAGGTCACACTCTGACACATCCACGTGCACAAACAACCCCTGACGTCAACAACACATCTGCGGACAAACCATACCCCAGAGTCCCAACTCCCACCAAGAGCCCAAGTTACCCAAGTATGCAACATCTCAGCACTGTATAAGCACAGAAGTCAATGGCACACCGCCTGAAAGGGATAAGGCAAAAACAACAATTGATGGACAGAATGCAGAACAATGTCATACATTCACCCCAGTACAGAGATCTGGGCCTAAATCCATCGTTCTTTGCTCACCATGCCATTCCAGTTTGAACCCAGCCATATGCAAATCAGTCTTGACTCTGTGCCCAATGGGAACAGTCCAGCCCGACTGCCAGGCCAGGTCCTCCCTGGACTGGAAACAAGCATCCTAGGACCGGTTTCGGGGTTTCACCCTCTTCAGCCAGGATAGCTTGACTCCAGTGGCCTAGAGAGCACGGGACCCACGTCTGGGCATACCCGTCCCACTCGGGGTGACAAATGCAAAAACAACAATTGATGGACAGAATGCAGAACAATGTCATACATTCACCCCAGTACAGAGATCTCGGCCTAAATCCATCGGTTTTTTGCTCACCATGCCATTCCAGTTTGAACCCAGCCATATGCAAATCAGTCTTGACCCTGTGCCCAATGGGAACAGTCCAGTCCGAACTGCCAGGCCAGGTCCTCCCTGGACTGGAAACAAGCATCCTAGGACCGGTTTCGGGGTTTCACCCCTCTTCAGCCAGGATAGCTTGACTCCAGTGGAATGGAGAGCACGGGACTGTTCCCATGGGGCACAGGGTCAAGACTGATTTGCATATGGCTGGGTCCAAACTGGGGTGGCGTAGTGAGCAAAAGAACGATGGATTTAACCCAGATCTTTTGACTAGGGGAGAATGTTTGCATTGTCAGCATTCCGTCCATCATTTGTTTGCTGTAACACTTTTCGCCCTAAGTGGGATGGGTATGCCCAGACGTGGGTCCCTTGCTCACTGTGCCCCTGGATTCAAGCTAGCCTGGCTGAAGAAGGGTGACATACCCTGAAACCGGTCCCAGGATGCTTGTTTCCGGTCCAGGGAGGACCTGGCCTGGCAGTTCGGTCTGGACTGTTACCATGGGGCACAGGGTCAAGACTGATTTGCATATGGCTGGGTCCAAACTGGGGTGGCGTAGTGAGCAAAAGAACGATGGATTTAACCCAGAACTTTTGACTGGGGGAGAATGTTTGCATTGTCAGCATTCCGTCCATCATTTGTTTGCTGTAACATTGAAAGGGATAAGGGGCAGCAAAATCAGAGCTGTAGGGGCGACTCCCTCAAAATGCAGCACACACACATAACATTCAGAGCACATCAACATTGACAACAATGTGGTACAAACTGCAACATGTTCACAACAGAACAGAGGACACAACTGGTGCCGCTTGTGTGTAGAAACTGGCCAATCACATTTGGCATAGCAGGAAAATGTGAGATGATAATGTACAAGTACAAACACACATCCGTGATGTTGTCGAAATGTCCACTGTCCCGCATCAAATAGGCAGCTCCTCCCAAACAGTCACAATGTACATTGTCATGCAGTCTGTATGTAAACTTGTACAATGCGTCAACATACATGTGAACACAATGTTAAACTGCATCTCCCCTTCACATTGCAGAGGGAGAATCAACACCTCCTGCAGAGCAGACCGAACATCTCTTCACTGATGACGAAGAGGACCTCCACACCTTCGACACCGACGCCATCCAAGAGCTCATGGACAGCTTCGGCACCTCACCTCCAGGAGTAGGGCAGCCCAGCTGCATAGAGGAGACCTCACCCCCTGCACAGACCACACAGCAGGAAGCACCCACCACCAAGGCTGTCTCCCAGGACCCCCACGAACAACCCATGGCCTTCCAACTCCGTGTGTTAGGGTGCCAGGAGAAGATGGCTGATCAGGTGCGGGTGGGGTTCGACCTCATGGCAGCCAAACTAGATGCCATACGTGGGTGTCTAAGTCCCATCAGGGACCACTTACAGTCCCTAACGGACACCCACAGTCCGCTCAATGCTCTCCAACGATCCATGGCTGACATCGCTGGAGTCCTGACTCTGAGACAAGGACAACTGTCTAGTCAGAGTGGCCCCAGCGATGTCAGCCGGGAGTTGGGACACATGTGGAGGATCATGGAGAACATGGTGCGGATGCAGGCGGAAAGAATGGCTGTCACAGCTGCACACCAGCGAGATGTAGCTGGGTTCTTCCATGCCCTGCAGACCCTCATCATGGCATTGCTGCCACAAGGCCTGGCGCGGATGAATGCTGCTGCTACTACTCCATCCACATCTCCGCCCCCTGAAGTGTCAGTGCCTCACAGTGCGGCAGACAATCCACCTCCGCCCCCTGATGTGTCAGTGCCTCACAGTGCGGCAGACAATCCACCTCCGGCCCCTGATGTGTCAGTGCCACACAGTGCTGCAGACAAAACCCCACCACCCACATGTGAGGCACATGAGACATCAGAGGACGAAGATGCGGATGATTCTGCCTTAGTGGTAAGAAGGAAGCGGTAGCATTCATCTCCGCAATATGGCCTGTTTCTGCTTGGTTCTGCCCTCTGCATCATCACCTTCCACTGTCCCCCGATACACTCTGCGACGCTCACCTTGGACCTCGACATGGACTGCCATATTCTGTTTGGTTACCAATGACACAGCAATCAGACTGTGGACTGAACTCTTCCTCTACCGATGAACTTGTCAATCCCTAAAGGACTCTGGCTGGCCCTCCACGGTGCAACAATGTAAAGTGGGGTTTGCATGGCCCTGTACTGCTCCAGCTTCAACACTCTACCGAATGTGAATAAAACATTCTAATTCACACAGATGTGTCATGTCTATGTTCAATCAAGTATGAAAGTATGGATGAATGTAGGGGCAGTGATTCCCCCTCACGTCCATGTTGCTAATGTTGTGGGACTTGAGTCACAGGGTGCAACTCTCTGCATCATGGTGGTACATATTTGACCCCAAAAGATGCCCTGTTGTCTTTTCTTGATCACAAATGACAGCCTTTATGTCATGAATTTGGACACATGTGATACGCTGCTGAGTGGGATTACGTACTATCTTTGACACCCTGAAATGGCATTTTGAATACGTGACACCCTAAACAGCTCTCTGTACAGAGGTGACACACCCACCATCTAATTGCCATTTGTGAGATTGTTAGCACTAAATGTTGCACTTACACTTGTCAGAGTGATGTGCTTATGCAGAGGAGTGACATGCACACAGGGAATGTGTGTTGGAATGAATGTATTTGCACATGCTGTGCCTGTGGTCATTTTGTCCTGTCCCATGATTGCTAAGGACAGTCACAATGTGACGTGCTCATGTGAAGAAATTGTTAATGATTGTGTTCCTTCGGGCTAATCCTGCTGCAGCTGCACTGGGGTGTGGTCCACCTGCCTCATCTTCATCATCATCGTCCGGTGCATCTGGCACTTGGATCCATGGGGCATTGGTGCGTACACATATGTTGTGCAACACACAACATGCAATGATCATCTTGCACACTATTTCCGGGCTGTACAGGAGTCTTCCACCTGTGATGTCCAGGCACCTGAAACGTGACTTTAACACGCCAAATGAGCGCTCCACAATGCCCTGGTGTGTTTGTGGGCCGCATTGTACTGCCTCTGGGCCTGGGTGTTCGTGTCTCGGAGGGGTGTCATCATCCACGGGCAGAGTGCATATCCTTGATCACCTGTGACAGGGGAGAGAGATATGGGTCAATCGGTGGTTCTGCATTCTGTGTTTGCAGGCTTATTAGTTTAGTGGTGTGTGATGTGTGCGACTTTGGGATTCATGTTTGACATGTATTGCTTGTGGCAGCTGCTCCTCACTCCCCCCGAGCCTATTTACTTGTGTGCGCTGCGCGGTTGCATCACTTGCACTCCTAAGACACACCATTGTCATGACTGTCTGCGCATGTCCACAAGCCTGACAATGACACAGTGATATTGGTCGTTGAAGGTGGTCGGCCACGTGTGTGTAGGCCTATGGTCAGGATATGGTGGACACAGAGACACACGCAGTATTTACTTTGGTGGCCATCCCGGAAGTGAACCACGCCCAGAGCCCCAGGCTATTTATTCCCACTCCTACGCTGGACTGGCGTACACCGGCCCAGCCCACTCTGCTTACACTTACAGGGGGGGACGACATAGCTACATGTCCAAGGTCTTCCCCACTGCCTGAGGTGACATGGTTGTGTCCACTGTCCACAACACTACAAACACCAGCAGTATATGTCCACATGGACATGTCTGTGCTCTGCATACTGAAGTCTGTCCAGCACATCACTGCCACAATTGGCATTGTGTACATTCTTATTCATGGGTCACTTGCCTCCTTCGCACAGACTTGGTTCCCACCTCTCCCCACATTCTGCAATTGTGTGGCAGAGGTGCCATGACGTGGATGGTTTGTCTACATGGCTGGCCACGGTTACCACAGTTACTTGTGTTGTCGTGTCTGGTAGGTGGGCATGTTGTATGTGATTTTGTAACGTGTGCATTCCCACAGTTGTGAGTTGCATGATTGGGGAGTTGAGGTGTGTGGTGTGTTCATTCGGTACTTACCAACGAGCAGTGCATTTCCATAGGTGCCATCCTGGAAGCGATGGTTGATGATGTACTGTCGGAAGATGTAGGAATCATGCACACTGCCTGGGTAGTTGGCGACGACGTTGGTGAAGAGTCCCCGGTGGTCCACTATTGCCTGCACATTGATGGAATGCGTGTGCTTTCTGTTGCAGTAATTGTGTGCAGTGTCGGCAGGGGGCACAAGTAGGACATGTGTGCAGTCAATTGCCCCCAACACGTGCGGGAAGCCAGCTATGGCGTAGAAGCCTTGCTTGGTCTCCAGCTGTTCCTGCGCAGTGTGGGGGAAGTGAAGGTGCTGGGGTACCAAGCTGATGATGGCATCCAAGACAGGTGTGAGGGACTTTGATAGGGCTGGCTGTGAGACTCCTCCGACTCTGGCAGTTGTTGGTTGGAAGGTACCAGAGGCCAACAGGTGCAGCACAGCCAGCAGCTTTGTCTGCGGAGGGATGTTGGTTGTCCGCTGTGTTGGTACCGTCAGCCTGTGGGCAAAATGGGTCAGGATGCGGAGGATGGTTGTCCTTTTGAGCCTGTAGTGGGCAATGACATCCTCTGGCGTTAAGTCTGTGAGGCTGGTGCGTTTTCGGAAGGTCCGCTGTCTTGTTCTGCGCTGCCTCTGTGGTAGTCCGGAGGGGGTGGTCCGGGGGGCCTGGGGGTGGTGGCGGTGGGTGTTGTGGCCCTCTTGGGTCTCCGAGCTGCATGATCAGTAGCTCCATGACATGTGTTGGTCTTCAGATGTGGCTCTGGGCTGGGCTCCCTTTTATACTGCAGGTTGTCGTCCTGCTTAACACCAGTAGAAGGCAGGTGTTAAATGCCTGCTGCTAACGCGCCGTATCGCCTGTTTTTGGATCGCTTCGCCGATCTGGCTGGTCGTTGAGAATATCGCGAAGTGGTGTTTTTGTGTGTTTTTGCACGGGAACGCCTACTCTGCATATCATTAGCGTTAGTTGTCGCTCTCATCCGTGGCGATGTTTTTTGCGGCAGCTATCGCTGGAAAACTGGCGATATCGGCAGTTTACACCAGCTTGAGTATAGGGTGATAAATCTATCGCCACTTTTGCGGCGCTAAAGTGCCGATAAATCGGCGATAAGTCCTTGAGAATATGCCCCAAAGACTTTCAAAGAAATAACAATAAATCAATACTGCCCACTGGTATCTAATCCAGTTTAAAAGAGAAAAAACACACCCCCACCCTAGCGACCACACACATGGAAATGGATGGTATGGCAACATCTAAACAAAAACTAAGTGGCCAGGCCAAATGGTCTGTAGAGTCCCAACACGAGTTGAGATAGTGATACCGGTAGATAAAACCAGTACTGAAAAAGGGCATAACCCTTACCTCACAGGTCATTGCAGAGTGGGGAGTTAATGAATCTGCAGCTAGACTGTGTCTCTACCAGATATAGCGTTACGATATAGCGTTACCGAAGGTAAGTAAATTTTACATCTGATAGAGACATCTAGCTGCAGATTTCTTAACTTTTGAATTAAATACCATAGCTACACCCCACTGGAGGAGGGTCTGCGAAGTAATCCTACAAAAATTCTCAAAGAGAACTAGCCAGTCAAAACTAACAGCCGACCAAATGTACGTAGGAATAGCACAACAAGAGCTAGACTCTTAATCGAATCCATGATCACTATCACAGAACATATAAATACAAAACAATCTCACGGGTCTGAGAAAATCGGCCACGGAGGAAAAAAGGGTTGAAAACCCCTGAAGAACCATCTGTCGGAAGACAGACATTAACCCCTGTCCCTCAAAGCGATAAGTAAACTCAATGACCAAAAAGGGTCAAATGCATAACAAAAGTCATATAATCTGCATTGTTCATGACAATAAGAATCAGAAAAATAACTGTCCTGATAAAATCCCAAAACAGTACATTAAGAACTCATTTCCCCAAGGGAAAGATGAACGACAACACCTCCTTGGTATAAACAATTTAGTTTGGACAAAATGAATATTCATATTCATCCTATACATCAATCGTATAAGATCTTGCAACAAAGATTCATATATAGACATAAATATATATATGTATATAAACCTAAATGTGTCAGCAGACACTCCGATCGACTCAGCAATTCACAGGAGTTCAATGGCCATTTACCGCACCACAATATGGAGCAGGAATAGGAATTGTCTGCAGTTGAGGTAATATTTATGCTTCCACTCAAAACCATTCCTATGCCCTAAAGAAAGAACTCGCAAGCAATTAGCATTCAAATAATGCAAACAAATACTCTGAGCCAGAAAAACGCTTCAACTTGTCGAAGCACCCGATTACTCCTAAGAGTAGAAACAAAGAGACACTATACACCATTCTACTACTGACATAACCATATGTCCCTTAATGAACACTGAAGCCATATAACTTGCATACTGAACTGCTTCTTAGAAGCATGCAACAGATTTGCTTCCATACAGGAAGTCACTTCTCTTAATGATAGCCTCTTGAGCAGAAAGCTCATTCTCAGAGGCCAGAAAACAAGGGGAGCCTTCCTCAGACATTTAAATCAATACCAATCAAAAAGAAATGGCACTGAGGTCATAACCACCACTTCTCACCGGAGTACACGTGGTAGCAATGATAACCAGAACTGGACATATACAACGTCCCAATAAAGCTACACCTTGCCCAACAAAAACATACATCAAGTCCAGAGACAAGCAAAAAACACTGTGACAGAAATGTAGGACTACGACTCTGTAGTTCTCTGTCTTCCTTGGAAGTGTCTTAACGCCGCATCTGCTTGATCACCAAAAAGACAGGCACCGTCAAACGGTATGGCGGCCAAAGCCGACTGGACAGCCTATGAGAACCCCGAGGATGCCAACCAAGCCTGGCGCCTTAGTGCCACTGCAGATGTCAAGGCCCGACCCACAGATTCTGTTGCGTCCATGTCACACCTTATGGCAAGCCTAGCAGCTTGCTGACCATCTCTAACCAAGTTGCCTGCATCAGCACGAAGGTTAACCGGAAGAGATGGGAGCATGTTCTGTAAAGAATCCCATAAAGCATAGGAAAAGCGCCCCAGCACCAAGACGTGTTGATGGCTCTCAATGCTGAGCTGGCTGAGACAAAAATATGCTTACCACTAGCATCATCACTCCTAGCATCCTTATCCACCGGAGTCTTAGGAGTAGAATATATGGCCTGAGAAGACATAGCAGCCACTAGTGGAAGGATGCCTATGCAAACAAACAGGGTACCCAGGTGCGGGCAAATACCTACGCGCAACATCAAGGTCCACTGAGACCCCTGACTCATGCTTGGCCCAGGCACCTAACAAAATATCAACTAGGGCCTCACTATACAGAAGAACAGGCTCTTCTCCCGTCTGCCCTTGACAAAGGATCTCGAACAAGGGGTCTGTAGACCTCTGCACTGTGGGCAGTGATAAATCTAAAACTGCAGCCACTTTTCTCAGCATGTCTGCAAAGAAGGAACTTTCTTCCATGGCAAGACTAGGGGGAGAAAGTAATCCCGAGGCTGGTGAAGAATCCAGACCACTAGCCTCACCAAGAGCTGTAAGGCAGCTCTCCTCCACTTGAAACACATTGGTGTCTGAATTGGGCTGAAAAAGTCCTGCCGCAGTCGACACAGGTGGATCTCCTGACGCCTCTTGCTGAAATGGGGCCACAAACTATAGAATCCCCTCGGGCTGCATAGCCGACTCCACAACCGATGTCGAATGACTCCGAGGCGGCGCCATCACGACGTCGACTGGGGGAGGAGAGGTGCCTCAGACCGGCACTGCCGACGTCAATGTCGGTTGGTCAAAGACAGGTGCCGTAAGGCAAAGAACCTGAAAGACTGTGAGCCTGCTCCAAAGCGACATTAGCTGACGTTGACCGACGTCGATCCATCGACTCCGATGGCTCAATCGTCCGACGGCGCTCCAGACACCTCCTTGGGGCCAAGAGGCACTCCAGAGGGAGATGGGGTCCCAAAGATGAGGTGTAAGGAATCATAGTATTCCCTTATCTGAGCCATCGACTCCCTAGTTCCCGGAAACACGGGGAGACTTGGTGCGGAGTCGCATATGGCTTCCTCAACTGTCGAGCAGGAGGAGTCATGGGAGACGGAGTCTCCATGCGGTGAAGTCCGAGTCTGCTGCGACTTCAACCGCCCCTTACCTTTCGACTTCCCTGGAGAACGACGTCCTCTTGACCAACTTCGGCTCCTAGATCGACCCCGCAAATGCTCTTCCCGGGATGACGAAGATCGAGGATGGGAAGCCTCCGAGGATCAAGGTACGCGCGCCGCCATCAATTTCAAACGCTGCTCCTTCAACAACTTCGGCCTTAACTTCTGGCAGGAACCACAATGCTCGGCTTGTGGTGTTCACCTAAAGACCACATACAAATTGTATGCGGGTCCGTCACCGACATATGTCGGTTACAAGACCCACAAGGTTTGAAACCTGTCGACATCAAAGGCACACTGTTCCACCGACACCAGGTGTCGGAGTAGGTCAGTAAAAAACGACCTGAGGATTCGCTTCTCCGGATCTGCATTACAGCACAGAAAAGAACAAACTGGCGCCTGTACGCCGGAGGGGACTTATATGGCTCCACTGACGTCATGACCGGAGTCGACATCATCGCGGAGCCGTACAACGTCGTCCCCCGGCATACAGAGGTACTGCTGAAAAATTTCTAGATCCAGACTGGCGCCTGGGGAGAATTCAAAAGTTAAGGAATCTGCGGTTAGATGTCTCTATCAGATATGGATCTTTAGTGGAAGCTGCAACCAGGTAGGAAACAAAACACACCACACCAGCCAATCCTTTGCAGTAATCGAGTATCATATCATCTGTGATGTTTAGAACTGCATTTGCAGGTACAGCAGGCAATCTCATGGCACGTCCCATGAGAATTTCATAAGGTGATAGACCAGTTTTTCTATCAGGGATACTTTGAATTCTCATCAGCACCAAAGGTAAAGCATCTGGCCATTTCAGTGATGTTGAAGCACAAACTTTAGCCAGTCAAGACTTAATGGTCCCATTAAGTTGCTCGACTATACCTGAAGACTCAGGTCATTAGCTGCAATGCAGCCTTTGCTCAATCTGTAATGCTGTGCAAATCATCTTCAAGACTTCATTGTTAAAAAGGGTCTCTCTATCTGATTTTAAAGAACCTCTTGTTGTACTCTTCAGTTGTGATCCCATCTGTCACTTATGAGATTCACTCCATACACTTTGGGAAAGATTCTAAAAGATTGGACTCATCATTTGAAAGGGAATATTCTTACTTCCTTTTGAGCATGGGCGTAGGAAGTGTGGGGGACGTGGGGGATATATCCCCCCCAGATTTTGTAGTGGGGGGGACAAGGGTGGGGGGGAGAAGGGGACAAAAGAATTTCCCCTCTCTCTTCTGTCAGTCGCAGGGCCATTGGCACCTCAAAGCACTGGTGCTTTGAGGTGCCAATGGCCCTGGACTGACAGTTTTTGAGAGGGGAAATTCTTTTGTCAAAGCCTTTCACGTGCCAATGGCCCTTCCCTTTTGTTGTGCTGCAAACCTCCAGGAAGTTTCTCACCTCGCCCTCCCCGCCATGGCTGCCTGCACTCTGCACTTCGAGGACAAAGGAGGAGAGGCAGTTTGTTGATTGCTGTCTGCATCCTGCACCTCCTCAACCCCGACCCTACCTTATTTGACTGTTTCACACTGTGCAATTCAGCCGCTCAAAAGCTAATGTTTGGTGAAATGTTTATTTTGAGCAGTTGAACCTCGCCAGGGAACATAAAAACAATTAGTATCAGACACTGTCTGAGCACACTTCTGTTGTGTGTCAGATGTGTTGGTCTTTCCTACTATTTACACAAATAACAATTTAGACACCACTATTTTATCTGATTTCTTTTATAGCGCCACTCAACCCAATCCAGGGTGTCGGAGCGCCTTACATCACAAATGCACATTGACAATAAAGCATATGTTTGAAAATCAATTTACTGGATGCGTTACATAAGACAGGGTTACAAGGTTTAGGAGTCACATGTCCTTTCCTTCATAGTTCATTGTGCTATATTAGAAGGATTACAATTTATGAACTGCAAGTAACTAAAGGATCTCTGTGTTAAAAGCAATAACCCACTTACCCATCCATATAAAATAAAAATCAGTCACCTGTGTGTCACATGATGTTCTTTGTGGGAGACACATTAACCCTCCATGCTACTTTGACAAAACTGGGACTAGACAAAACACCTGTCTCTCCAGCAAGTGCATTAACCTCCAGAGTTATCTTACCATTATTATTATTCCCTCAGATTTACTGGGTACAGAAAGATCGATGCAGCAGGCGCCTTAACGCCATAAGATATTTTAAAATGCAGACTTTGCAAGCAATTAAGCAGAACAGATATACTGCCACGTTTCTCCTTGTTGCCAATTTCTTTCTGGCAGAGTTTTAATAAATAAATGTGTAATCTGAGGCCTAGATCTTGCACTCGGGATTGCAACACCTTTTTGGCACAACTCAGACGCAAGATCTAATTTGTTCAATATTGTAATATGCTCAAATGTACTCATGACAGACCTGCTTAACATATATGAGGTCTTAAAATCTGATGTCATTTTTTGTGATATCACTTCCTGTGAGGTCGTGGGTTGTGATGTCACATGCAATGTCACGTGCTGTGATGTCACTTACATACTGCCTAACTTGGTTAGTGCCCCACTTCTTTTTTAGGACTTGTACCCTGGTGGGAGAAGTACAATGGAGAAGTGGTGTTGGTGGTTGTAGGAGGCTGGCTTAGTATATAGTGTACACTCAGGAGTGATGCACCTTGCACTAATCCAGACAACCCTTATGGTGATTTTAGTGGTCTTTGATAACCATAGAAAGCTCTCAAAGTGGTAGCTGTGTAGAGCAGCCTTCAGGCTTATCTTGAAGGAGTGTAAAGATTAGATGAAAAAGAACCACACAGTGCTTATAAAAATAGGTCTATTTATTATGCAACACAATCACTAACACATTGGCATATCTCCTACCTGAAGATATCAATAATACACACAAGAATACTTCAAAATAATAAAGTAAGTAGCACAAATATACACTGGTCTCCAGGGGGAGACCAACCCATATACTAAGAAAGTGGAATGTAAACTGCAAAGGAGAACGGGACTTGGACCAGAAGACTCAGAGGAGCTGGGGACACAAGGAACCACCCAAGGTAAGTACCCAGGAACCCCACGGAGGCTGTGTGCAGAGTGGAAACACAGCCACGTGCCCAATGGAAGTCAATGGAGAAGTCACTGTTGCAGTTTTAAAGAAGAAGGACCCTTCCCAGAGGACTCCGAAGAAACCCTTTGGAAGATGGGAGGTTGGAGAACCACCCCACCTGTGGATGTCCATTAGATTACTTGCACTAGGAAAGCCAGGTACATAGGGTGAAGTGACGTCGGAACCTGCCGTAGACGACAATAGAAGACTTTGAAAAAGATACCTCTGGAGAAGCCTGTGAAGGACTCCGGTGAAATCCAAGAGTAGACTCTTCAAGAGGAGAACCTGCAAGCAGAGGGGACAGAGTCTATACCACCCGGAAGTGACCAGGAGGCACGGAAGCACAATGCCCACCTGTGTCTGGAGGTTTAGGAGTGGAGACACTTGCCTTGTCCCTGCAGCTGTGAGGACCAGGCAATGCTGAGGAAGACCAGGAGCGGTGCACGAGCTGGCCCACATCAGGTGTCAGTGTCCTGGTGTCTGGTGTCTGGCGGGAGCAGCAACAAGCCTTGGTAGCCGCAACTGGCATGAAAAGTGAAAAGATGCAGACGTTGGGACCAGCAAGGTTCAAGGGACCCACCAATAGCAGGAGAATCAGAGCAGGCCCTGAGCAAGCAGGGGAGCCCACTGCAGCAAAGGAAGACCCTTGAGAGGACCCACAGGCCGAAGGCACAGGAGTCGCAAGAGGTCCTCAGGCAGCTCACCAAAGATGGAGGCCCACGGTGCAGAGGATGCAATGAGGATGCTGATCTTCAACGGGTGAGGTACTGGAGGCTTGAGCTTCTTGTAGCCCAAAGATCTCTGGAATGCAGAGCCAACAAGCATTGGCAATGGCAAGTAGACGCGGTGCACAGGTGTTCAGTCCCAGCGGCTCCGACGAGGGATACTGTCCTCAAAAATGCAGAGAAGACAGGTCAGGCCTCTAGGGAGCTGCAGAACCACCACCTGTGTTGCTGGGCCTCGGGAAGCCCGTAGGACGACAGGAGCAGCAGACCAGTCAGCTTTATTGCAGTGCCTGCAGATGCAAGGGAGTGACTCCTTCACACCAAGGGAGATTACTTCAGATGTCCTTGATGCCCACAGGCCTTCTGGAGAACCTGGATGAAGCACAGACACAGACGACTCAGAAGACTTGAAGAACAGCAAGACCAGGAGCAGCAGGACTCTTCTTTGATGCAGTCTCCGTTCCAGTCGAAGCCCAACGAAGTTCAAGTGTCCAGATGGTCGAAGAGTGTCTTCTTGGTTTCAGAGGTGAGTCTTGTTCCACGATGAATCTGAGGACCCACCCACAGGGGAGCCCTTAAGTACCCTATGGAAAGGGTCGGAACGACACCAGGGTCCCTCCCAGAGGAGGGGCTGGACAGAGGGGAGGATACTCCCCTGTCCTTTCTCCAGTTTCTCGCCAGAGCGGGAACCAAGGGTTCCTGAACTGGCTCAAACTGGAGTATGCAAAGAGGGAATCAAGTGTGCCCTTCAGAACAGTTTGGAGGCCGGGAAGGTGACCCCACCCCAGCCCAATACACTAAATCCTGTCTGGGAGGGGGTCACAACTCCTGTGACAGGAAACCTATTGTTCTACCTTCCTCTGCTTGAGCTCAGCTCAGCAGCAGGAGGGCAGAATCATGTCTGTGGTTGGCAGCAGCACTAGCTTGCTGGCAGACCCTAAAAGGCTGTTACCGGGAGTACATGGGGTTCCCCTAAGGAGCCCCCCAGTACATGGGATCATACTTCTAGCACCGGAATCAGGACATTGCAGATTTGGAGCAGAGAACATGGCTTGGTTCAGGTCATCAAATGCCTTCTGACAGCTAACAGTCCACTGAACTTTCTTAGGCATTCTTTTGGAGGTGAGATCATTAAGGGGTGTCGCTATGGATCCATAGCCCTTAACAAACCTCCTGTCATACTCACTCAGGCCCAAGAAAGCTCTGACCTGAGTCTGAGTAGTGGGAGTAACCCAGTCCATGATGTTCTGAATTTTGCTCTCCAATGTTTGAAGTTGGCCTCCAACTACAAGGTGGCCTGAGTACACAACTTTACTCTGCCCTATCCGGCTACTTTGTGATCTTGATAGTGAGGCCTGCCTTCTGCAGGGCCTCGAGTACATTTCTGAGGTGGACCAGGTGATCCTCCCAGGTGGAGCTAAAGACAGCTATATCATCTAGATATGCTGCACTATAGATTTCCAGACCTGTTAAGACTTTATTCACCAGCCTCTGAAATGCGGCAGGTAAATTTTTCAAACCAAAAGGCATCACAATAAATTGATAATGCCCACTGGGTTTGAAAATGCTGTTTTTGATTTGGCATCCTCATAGAGTCTGATTTGCCAATAACCAGCAGTGAGGTCAAATGTACTGACATATTTGGCAGAGGCCAAAGTATCAATCAGTTCATCTGCCCTGGGAATAGGATGGGCATCAGTCCTAGTAACTGCATTGAGGCCTCTATAGTCAACACAAAACCTAATCTCTCTCTTACCATCCTGGGTATGAGGTTTTGGTACAAGGGCTACAGGGCCAGCCTAAGGGCTATATGAAGGCGCAATGACCCCCCAACTCAGGCATCTTTTGGGCCTCTTTTCTGATGCAATCTCTGACATGGTCAGGCTGTCTGTAAATGTTGCTCTTCAGAGGCAGACTGTCACCTGTGTCCACTTCATGGGTTCACCAGGTGGTTTGACTGGGTGTCAGAGAAAGAGACCAGGAAACTGATTGAGAACATGCCTGCAATCAGCTTGCTGTTGATCATTGAGTCTGTCTGCCAAGACTACTCCTTCAACTGATCCGTCAACAGGGTCCTGAGAGAGGAGATCAGGGAGAGGGTCACTTTCTTCCTCCTGTCCCTCATCAGAGGCCATGAGCAACCTCATGTCAGCCCTGTCAATAAACGTTTTCAGGTGATTCACAAGAAGTACCCTGCGGGGGCTTCTTGGAGTACCTAGGTCAACTAAGTAGGTGACCTCACCTTTCTTTTCCAGTGTAGTGTGGGGGCCACTCCACTTGTCTTGAAAAGCTGCTAGGGCCAACACCTGCACTTTCTGTCCTGGCTGGTAAAGTCAGTACAGCCTTTTGGTCATGCCAAGCTTTCTGAAGCTCTTGGCTGGCCTCAAGGTTTTTGCTGGCCTTCTTCATGCACTCAGCCATGCGAGAACGCAGGCCCAGTACATAATCTACTATGTCCTGTTTAGGAGGCTTGGGATGTTGCTCCCATCCTTCTTTGACTAGACATAATGGACCCCTAACTGGATGTCCAAACAGAAGTCCAAATGGGCTGTAGCCCACCCCCTTCTCAGGAACCTCTCTGTGGGCAAAGAGAAGGCAAGGTAGTAAGACATCCCATTTTCGCGTCAGCTTTTCCGGGAGTGCCACGATCATACCTTTGAGGATCTTGTTGAACCTTTCAACAAGCCCATTGCCCTGTAGATGGTAGAGTGTGGTAAACTTATAGTTAATACCACACTCTTTCCACATAGCAGTGATGTAGCTAGGCATGACATTTGTACCTCTGTCTGACAAGACCTTCTTAGGGAACCCAACTCTGGAAAAGATTCCAAGGTGGGCCCTGGCCACTACAGGAGCTGTAGTGGTCCTAAGGGAAATAGCCTCTGGATACCTAGTGGCATGGTCCATCACCACTAAGATAAAACTATGTCCAGATGCTGTTGGAGGGTTTGAGGGACCTACAATGTTTATCCCTACCCTCTCAAAGGGAACCCCAACCACTGGTAGTGGGATTAAGGGAGCCTTTATAGTGCCACCTGACTTACCACTGGCTTGGCAGGGGACACAGGAGCAAAAAAACTCCTTGGTGTCCTCAGACATGTGGGGCTAGTGAAAGTGAGGGACAAGCCTCTCCCAAGTCTTGCTTTGCCCAAGATGTTCTGCCAGGGTCAATAGGAAACCCCTAAACTTCTGAGGTATGACCAACCTCCTCGTGGCACCAGGCTTGGGGCCTCTACTTTAAGAAAACAGGAGCCCATCTTCCCAATAAGTCCTGTGGGGCCTACTGACATTCCTTGCTTCCTCAGCAGCAGCTTGCAGTCTGAGATGTTCAAGAGAGGGGAAGGCCTTCTGCTCCAGACTCAAGTCTTCCCTGGAAGGTCCCCCTGCCCCCAGGAGCTCTGCCTTGTCTGGCCCAAGCTCCTCTGGGACAGTTCCTTCACGGGTACTGAGATCATCCCCATCAGGAGGCTGATTCTCACTGGGAGTCTGAGGGAAGGATAAATCTTTACCCTTCCTGCACTTTCTCTTGGGAGCTGGCTTGTCCATTTTTCCATGATCCAGGTCTCCCTCGGTGCCTAACTTCTTGGCAAATAGCACCAAGATTTCTTGTTAGAGGAGTAAGAAGATTGGGACCCACCCACAGAGGAAAATGTTTGGGGCCACTCAGAAGACTCTTTCTTTTCTTTAGATTTCTCCCTACCTTTCTCTTGGGCCTTAGAAGAATCTTGCTTCTTCTGGTCACCACCACCATTAGACTTTTTATCCCCCTTGTGCGGACCCGCTTGTCTGCCTTCTTTCCTAATTCTTGGGGAGAGGTCAGATCCAAGCCCACCAGGTACTGGTGCAGTTGCTGATTTTAACACTTAAGGATGTGCTCCCTCACAAGTAAATTGTGCAGTCCTTCATAATCATGCACATTACTTCCATAAAGCTAGCTTTCCAGAGCCTTAATAGCACTATCTACAAAATCTACCCAGTCTTGAGTGTTTGCCTTCTGTATGTCCCTAAACTTAACCCTGTATTGCTCAGTGGTTAACCCAAACCCATCTATGAGGGCACTCTTCAAGACTTTGTAATTGTCTGCATCATCTTCCTTTACAGTCAAGAGTTTGTCTCTAGCTTTGTTAGCAAAGGAGAGCCACAAGATAGCTGCCCACTGCCCCTGAGGAATCTTCTGAACTTTACAGGCCCTCTCTAAAGCAGTAATCCACTTATGGATGTCATCACCCTCCTGGTAAGGAGGGACTATCCTGCTCCAGTTCCCAGTGTCAAAGGGATCTTCCCTAACTCTAGGTTCACTAGTCCTGCCACCATGGGATTATAATGCCAAATTCTTCCTAGCCCTCTGGACTTCTAGGGTGTCCTTATCGAAGGCTAACTGTTCCTTCTTGATTCTGAGCTTGGCTCTCTCAAGTTTGAGCAGGTGGCATTCCCTTTATAAAGAATCTTCCCCTTTCTGCTAGAGATGGAGGTCCCTATTGAAGTGGCAGAGGAGGCTGAATTAACTGAGGAGGACCTGGACTTCCCCTGAACCTTTTGTAACCTCCCAGGAGGAATAAAGGGGGTCATACCTCTACGGCCTCCATCTGTGTCACTAGAACTATTACCTGGGGGACTAAAGTTCTCCAGTAAGGGGTCTTCAGACTCCTCCTGGATATGCTCGGAAGCAGAGTTTGGCTCATCTTCTGGAGCATCACCATCCATATCCAAGTTATCCTGCCCAACTGACCTTTTTTCTTGGTAGCAATAACTGTTCCCCAAAGATTACTTCACTGTTAATACGCAACTCTTCAAATGTCACTTGTAAATAAATCATCATAGTCTTGAGCAAAGCCTCCAGGCCTTCAATCATTGTATCAATTAAATGCTCAATATTTTGGCTAGAAAAATCCTAGCACGAGGCATATTTGCTAGTTTGAGCATTTTTATAGTTTTTGTGAGCCTCTCATATAACAACGTTTTTGTGCTTTAGTGCATCCCACTCACTACTCATTTGTGACCTTCCACCCACTGTATTCATTTGTAAGCTTCACACAGAAACACTGTTTCTGGTGTTCATCACTAACACCTCATATCTGAGCTTTGCCACACAACTCATTCTTCATATCTAACTATATCTATCTTCTGTGAGCATCTCATATGTGTCTCTCACAGCAGGCTGTTTTACATTGGTAAGCATCTCTCTTCCAACAAACACTGTAAATCTCATTTTTGTGAGCATCCCACGCAAGGATAATTCTTATTGCAAATTTGTCTCATAGGGTGTCTTATATTCTTGTGCAAGATAGTGCACTCTACACTTATATCATCCATCTGCAATACCACTTCTCATAGATTAGACAACAAAAGTTTTTGTATTGTGTTGTATTGTGTTGTATTGCGATGTATTGAGGGTTTCTCCACCCTCCAGCCTCAGCAATGCAGGCGATAAACTTACAGTGTTTGAGAAACTAGTCTCGCTCTCCTTCTTGTGCTGTGCTAAACCAGGGGCTTCCAAAAGGGATCCGACTGACTTCAATACTCAAACAGACACACAGAATCCTATACCGTACTGTTAGACCTGTCAGCCTTAGGACGGACTTCCCCCAAATGTTTTTGCCTGCTTACCTCCTCTTTTTGGGATTCTCTTTGTTGGCCTTAGGACTCTGAGCACTTTACCACTGTTGACCAGTGCTAAAGTGCATGTGCTTCCCCCTTAAGAATGGTAACATTGGTGTATACACAATTGGCCTTTTTAATTTACTTGTAAATACCTTGTACAGTGGTACACCATATACCCAGGGCCTGTAAATTAAATGCGACTAGTGGGTCTGCAGCACTGATTGTGCCACCCACACAAGTAGCCCTTTAAACATGTCTCAGGCCTGCCACTGCAGAGCCTGTGTGTGCAGTTTTACTGCCATGTTGACTTGGTATTAAAATCCCCTTGCCAAGCCTTAAACTTCCTTTTATTACACATACGTCACCCCTAAGGTAGGCCCTAGGTAGCCCATGGAGCAGGGTGCTATGTTGCTAAAAGGTAGGACATGTACTTTTATGTTTTGCATGTCCTTGTAGTGAAAAACACCTACATTCATTTTTCACTAATGTGAGGCCTATTCTTCTCATAGATTGACATTGGGAATTCCTTAATACACTCTTTTAAAGTGTAATTCCTGGTTAGAAAGGAGTAGCTGTGGCATGTTTTATAACTTTGGAATGGCAATGATAAATCCTCTTTATTGGTAAGGTTGGATTGCACATTACTATTTTAGATATGCCACTTTTAGAAAGTGGACATTTATCTGCTCTTACAGCTCTGTGTGCATGCAGCCTGTCTCCAGTACACTCCAATATTAGTCCAATTGCATTTTGAGGTTTAGGAATGTCGCAAAGAGCATTCAGTTTATTTTTCCTTTTTTGTGTCCCACCTGTGTTTGCTTGGTGCATGAAGGTGTAAGATTCAAAAACATGTTTTTTCACATTTGGTCTAATTACTTTGTGATTGTAAATAACAATTAAAGCATATTTGTAAACTGTGACTACATGCCTGCCTTTATCAATGTTACACTACAAAACTATGTGTTAGACTTGGCATCTTTTGGCGTGTTTCCCCTGAGTTTTTGCTTTCTGACCTCCCGGTTTTGACTCTATTTTGCTGGTGTAACGGTTCTGCGCGCTTTTCGCACTGCTGATCAGTGTTAAAGCACAGGTGCTCCTATGGTAAATTGTGTAATGGATTGGTGTTTCCATGATTGGATATTTGATTTACCTGCTAGCCCCTAGTAAAGTGCACTGCGTGTGCCAGGGCCGGTGAATCAAATGCTACCCCGGGGCCTGCAGCACTGGTTGTGCCACCCCCGTGAGTAGCCCTGAAAACGGTAACTCAGACCTGCCATTGCAGAGTCTGCGCGCAGTTTACTATGCGATTGTATTCATTTAACAGAGCGTACTGCTCTCAGACAATGGGCGATTTGTATAGGGTCACTGGAAAGTCCAAAAGGTTGTCCCTGTCCCCCCCCCCAGAATTTTAGTGTCTCCTACGCCCCTGCTTTTGAGCAATATCCAACGAAGATTTGGGGGCGCATAACAGTTTTTACATATGGACTTTTCACAAAGCAGAATAGCTCCAGGTCCTTTTTCACATCGGTTAGAAACTAGGGGCCATATGTATCAAAAAAGAGTTTTGCGAATCTCAAATTGCGATTTTTAGCGAATCGCAATTAGAGAATCGCAAAATGCAATGTATGTAGGATTTGCTAAAATTTTTGCGAATTCTACATATTCCTTATTTGCGAATCGCAAATTGAGATTCGCAAATAAGGAATACCTTCCCAATTCCTATGGGCTAGGAGGCCCATAGGAATGAATGGGAAGACATTCTCAATTTGCGATTACCAATTAGAGAATCGCAAATTAAGAATGCAATTTCAAGGTTGCAAGGGTGCCAAAAGGACACCCTGTTGCACCCCTGAAATATGCATGTGTGCACATTTTGCGCACATACATGCCCTAAGAGCATGTATGTGCGACATATGGCACTTTTAAAAAATCAAAAAAGTGCTTTTTTAAAGAAAATCGCAAATTACCACCAACTTGAAGTTGGTGGTAATTTGCAATTCCTTAAGGCCAAATAGCACATTTCTGGTCCTTCCAGAATTGCATTTAAGGAATCGCAATTTGCAATTCCTTAATTGCATTTGCAAAATAGAGAATCGCAAATTTTGCAATTCTCTATTTTGCGATGGCCTTTTGGGATGATACATCCCAAAAGGCTTTTTCCAATTCGCAAACAGGCCGATTCTGAGAATCTGCCCGTTTGCAAACGGGAAAAAGGCTTGATACATATGGCCCTAGGAATCTTATTTAGCTAAACCATCTGCTTGCAGTTTTTATTATTACTATATATTTGGAATTTATACCCAAGTTAAGCCTTGAAAAAGTCAACAAGGTGGGCGAAACATGTGTCATCAGTAGCAACTAGCATGGACTGTATCATCTGTAATCAATCACCACTGAAACATCTGACTGAATGTATGATTATAATTGAGAAGAATCAACATATTTTTGGGACATTTGTACTGATTAATTGATTGAACTAAGAGGAAGTAAACAGAAACATTCATCACGCTATACAAGTTTGGACTCCCTGTTTTGTTATGATCATGCACTAAAATAGACAAACATCATTCTCAGACTAAATATGAAAGTAAGTTGGGTGTAATTTCCAAATACATGGTTTGTGCACAAAGAGTGCTCCACTATTTTTGTTGTTTAGCTCGAGCCAAGGTCATTGGGTTGTGCCCGGGACCTGGCAGATATAAATCTTGGAAGCAGATGTGACAACAGTGTCTGAGCACCACAAACTGTTATTCATCACTAAGATTTGTAAGAAGGGATGTGCACTGTTTATACAGTAGTTGCCTTCTTTGTTCATGCAAACTACCAGGTAACACTTGTCTCCAATAAACTGATATCCATATGTCATTTGTGTTTTTCCCACAACCTTTCTTTGATCCAACTTTGTTGTTCTGCTTCTGAAACATTTTCCTGTACTCTCTTTAATTCATCCCAAGTATCTGTTACTGTCATCAACATAGAAAATGAAGTGTCCTCTTCATACTCACATGCGAAAGACCCATTAAATGTGCAGGCCAGCAAAGCACAATGCAGTGCAACTGAATCAGCATACCTATTTCCCATGGCAATGTAGCCATTACTATTCTGAGAGGCTGCACATTTAACAACTGCAATTTCTGCAGGCAACTGAAGAGCTTCAAACAAATCTCTCACTTGCACCCCGTTTCTAATGGGTGTTCCTGAAGAGGTCATGAAACCTCTTTGTGACCATAAGTGCCCAAAATCATGGACAATGCCAAAGCCAGACTGACTATCTGTAAATATAGTCACTCTCATTTGAGCAGTTAAACTTCATGCTCTGGTAAGGCAATCAATTCTGCTGAGGTAACCCCTCAAAGTCAGGAAGCTTTGATTACATAATTTATTGTACACACAGTGTAAGCTGGTCTCAGGGTACCCTCATTGTTTCTCAGACATGAGTCATCCACAAAAATTACATAATCTGGCTCATTCAGTGGTTCATCTTTAATGTCAGGTTTAGGCTTTGTGCATAAATCCGTGACATTTAGACATTCATGTTCAACTTCATCATAAACAGTGTCATTCACTGGTAACAGTTTCAATAGATTCAAAACTTGACATCTTTTTAACACAATATTTTCAGCAGCCAAAATCTTCAGTTCGTTTTTAATAAGTCTATTATGGGTCATGTTTTGAGTCTTGGTTTGCGTCAGTAGAAGTTCAACAGAGTGAGGGACCATTACAGTTAAAGGATATCCCACCACTATGCTCTCACTCTTTTCCAGACTAGTGCTCACTGTGGCAACCGCTTAAAGGCAGCCAGGCAGTCCTGCAGCAACAGGGCCAAGGGTGGTCTAAAAACATGCCACAGATTTTCGAGCATCACCTTGCATCTGAGTAAGCATCGAGAGAGCGCAGCCCTCCCTCTCACTGCAAAACAATGTAAACTCTTTACTGTAATCTGGCATTCCTAGTGCTGGGGCATAAAAGAGTTTCTTTCAGATCTAAGAAGGCTTTTAAGAAATTATTGTCTCAAGGAAGCAGATCAGACATATCAGACATATCTTTGTGTGTCAGCCTCATTAAAGGCTTTGCCACTAGGGAAAAGTTTGGTATCCACTGTCTACAGTAGCCAACTATTCCCAAAAACATTCTGACTTCCTTCTGAGTTTGAGGTGGAGTCATCTGAAGAATCACTTCCACTCTCTCTAGTGACACCTTCCCAGCTCCCTTTTCAATGATGTATCCCATATATTGAACTTATTTTTGACAGTACTGCAGTTTACCTAGAGACACTTTATGTCCGTTCTCAGCCAGGTGATTTAATAATGCAATAGTATCTTGTTTACAAGCTCCTCGTGTCTCTGGTGCCACAAGTAGGGCACTAATTTATTGCAAGAGTACTGATCTATAGGGCACCTGTAGTGACTCCAGATTCTTTTTCAAGATCTGGTTGAAAATAGATGGGCTCTCTGTATACCCTTGTGTGACTTGGCACCATGCCAAAACTCTCTGCTGAAACATAAAGGAATGAAAGAAACTGGATATCTTCGTTCAATGCCACTGAGAAGAATGCCTGGCAAAGATCAGTAAACCATTCTGCAGTACAGGGGGGCGCTAGTGAGCCCAGCTGCAAGATGGCCGCCACCTTGTAAGGCTCTGCAGGGTAGATGGTCAATCCGACATAAATCCAGCAGCCCAGGCAGGCATCGAACGCCCAGATTGTAGGGGATAGCCACACAACTACTAGGGCACAGACTGATCAGGTCCAGGACTCAGCAGGACCCGTGAAACGGTGCGGAAGCGTGCGGAGCAGTGAGAAAAGGCAAGATGGCAGCACCATAATACTTAGCTAGTGCACCGATGCCTTGGTGGTACTGCATGCCTACCTGACCCCTACGGCGCAACGAGCTACGGCCCCTGCCCCCCCGGCTGGGGCTTGGTGACCGGGGGAGACGCAACATCACACAGTGCCGACCGGCGCCGCTCCGAAGTAGGGGCCGTGACTGTGGTGGCCCGAGAGAAAAGCTGCGGGCGGGCCAGGCCGCTCGGAGGCCTGTGTCGCTTGGGCAGCCGTAAGGAGCAGCGTGGCCTCCCTGAGCTGGGCCGCATACATTGTGGCAGTCGAGCCGCCTTGACCTGGGGCACGAACGAAGAGCAGCGGGGCTGAGGGCCCCCGGAGCGGCGGGGCTCGGGCCGCAGTGGAGATCAGGAGGACGGCACGACAGCCACCCCCCCCGGCGGAGCCAACCTGGGCGAGGCCTAGTCAGGGCTGGGACATGACCTGAGGAGCGCACCGCCCAGAGCAGTCGGCCCAATCTAGAAGGCACAGAAACACTTCAGAGCAGTGCTGTTGCAGAATATTCACAAGAGAAACAGAAGTATGAAGTGTTAAGGAAACAACGGGCAAAGAAAGGAGCATCTGAGGAAGAGAAGACTCTGGCTCCAACCTGAGCGAGGCTAGGTCGAAGCTGGCACACGACCTGAGGGAGTGCATCGCCCGGAGCAGTCAGCCCGACCTAGAAGTTGAGAGGCGCAGCGGGAGGGGAACCGGCAAGTGTGAGCGCTCAGCCCCCTCCCGTGTAGACCTAGCAGAGACTGCGGAGATTAGAGCGGGGGGCTGGATGTGACGAGGCCCCCGTCCCGAACCCAAAAGGACACAGATCAGGTGCACGCGCCGAGGCCTGGGCGCAGAGCAGCGGAGCGGGAGAGACCAGGCCACGGCGCAACAGAGGATGCCAACGATACTACCACACCTTGCGGGGGTCCCTGTGAGCGGCCTGGACGGGGCCGGAGCAAGCCCAGCGATTGACCATTGCCTAGGGAGGTGACCCTGAACTAGCAGGTGTGGGGCGCAGCGGGGGGGGCATTGGTAGATGAGAGCACTTGGCCCCCCCTCTCGAGGAGACCCGGCGGCGACTGCAGAGATCAGAGCGAGGTACCTGAGAGTGGCGAGGCACTCACTCCTACCCTGGGGACACATTGAGTGTTAGTGCTGGGCATCAAAAATAAATAAAAAAGCGCCTGCGTGGGAGACGGGCCGGCCTGGGGGGGGAAGGCTCAGTCGATACAGGAACCCAAGGAGAATACCAACGGGGGTAAAAGCCCTCACACCCCTGAGAGGAAATATGAAAGCCATTAGGCCCAGTGGAGTGCCATCAAATTAGGCAGGCCTAGGACTGGAAGGCCCTGGCTAATAGCGCTTAGCAGAGGGGAGAGACTGCCCCCCCAATGAGAGTGGTGTTGAATGTAGCCACAGCTTTCACCCCAGGAATGAAATTGCTACGCGCTAGGGTGGAACATATGCAGAGCCACAAGGCCCCTTGAAGCCCCGGTACCCTGCGGAGAAACACAACAAGAATACTCACTGCTGATCTAGTGCAGCACACCTCTTGGGATGCATCGGAGTAACATGCAGCCATGGGGAAAACGGATGCCAGGCAATCAAAGCTGTCCTTTGAGCAGGGCAGGCCTCCCCATGGCGGCGCCCCCTCAGAGGAAGAACAGTCAGAGGTAAACCTGGACGCTATGTCCACACAAGAACCGAATATCCGCGAGATGTTTCAAGACCTTAAACAGTCCCTCTCGGCCATCAACGTGAAAAATGACTCTATGTCAGACAGGCTAGATAGGCTAGGAGATAAAGTATCTGGCCATGATGAACGCATCACGGAGGCTGAACAACGCACGTCTGCGTTGGAGGATGAGGGGACTGCCACGTAGGAAAAACTGCTCCGAATGGAGAAAGTCCTGGAAGTAATCAGGAATAAGAACGAAGACCTAGAAGCCAGGTTCAGATGCAACAACCTGCGCATCGTAGGAATCCCAGAATCCACAGCCATGATTCGCATCGAGGACTATGTGGAAGAAATGCTGCGCTCCTTGTTTGGTGACTCCCTGTCAGCAGTCTGCATAGTAGAAAGAGACCATAGAGCTCTCGGCCCGAGGCCCCCCACCCCTGGGGCCACTGCGAGACCAATGATTGCACGCCTATTAAACTACAGGGACTGGGACACTGTACTGCGAAGGGCCAGGGATCAGCAAGAAACAAAGTACTAGGGTAATGCTATCTCGTTCTACCCGGACTTCATCCTGACAGTACAGGCCACCAGGAGAGAGTTTGTGCCGGTGAAACGACTACTTCAAAAACAGGACAATAAATACTCTCTGCTCTATCCTGCAAAACTTTGCATTTTCCACTCTGGCAAAACTACATATTTTACTGATCCTAAGCTAGCTGCCAAATTTGCTCGAAATATCCGACAACCCAAGCCGCCACCACACGTGGAGAGAAACGCGGAGGAAGGAGAACCCCTCAACGTGAACGATTAACTGAGTGAACTGAGTCAGCATTTGATTCATAAGTTCCTTTGCTTGGGGTGGTGGGTACCCCCACCTGTTCTCTGTTCACGATGGTTATACACTCTCAAAACGTTCCTTTCCTGACTTGTTATGCCTGCCTGGATGCCAGTGGGGCTCTCCCCACTGTGATTATTGCGTCCGGCCACACAGCTTCCCCAGCGGGGGCACGCCGGGCCCCTAGGGATTCCCCCTCTGGGATGAGTCCTAGTCTGGTCATGTTAGTTGGCCACTTGGTGCCGCACTGGGGTAGGGGTATCGCTTTTCAGCCAAGTTGGGTGGCTGTAGTGGGAGGGGGGTGGTGTCATTAGGGTTTGAGTAGCCCACGATTGATGTGTTGTCTTTCCTTTCCCCCTCTTTCCTCTTGGTCGTTCCCTCCTCTGGCCTCCTTCTGCCACACTCCAGTAGTCACTGAACTACAGGCATGCAGGGTATTTAGCAATCAACTGTATGGGCGCGCACGCTGAAAAGGCGACTACTCTGAAAGCAGTGACGTGGAATGTCCGTGGCATGAATGACTGCAGGAAAGTAAGGCTGGTTGTGGCATATCTTAATCGGTACGGGCGGATATCTGCTTTTTACAAGTACTGCACTTGACGGGGGCTAGCTACGCCCGTCTGCGAGCGGGATGGATGGGAGAGAAATTTGTTGCAAGCTACTCCAATTATGCGAGAGGGACCGCGATTATCCTCAGGAAAGGGTTGCCTTGGCGCACGCGTACTGTGCTCTGCGACCCTCAAGGGAGATATGTAATTGTAGCTGGCATGCTGACGGGGTCACCCGATTAGGTTGGTCTCGGTATATGGGCCCAACGTGGATGACCCGGATTTCTTTAGTGAGGTGTGGTGACTGGTTGAGACGCTTGGCCCTGGGGCTGTCCTGTGGGGGGGTACTTTAATATAGTGCTGGACCCAGACAAGGACAGATCGAGGAACTCCCGTCGACCTCACCCGCGGGCAGCAGCACAGATACAGACTATCATGGCGGACAATGGATTGGTAGATATTTGGCGGCACAGCCACCTGCTCAAAGCGGAAGGCACGTGCGTGTCCTCAGCGGGCCCCACCTGGTCCAGAATAGACTTCAAAGGATGTAGTAACATGGGTGTCCAAGGTCACCCACCTTGCTCGAACCCTATCAGATCATGCTCCGGCATTGCTCGAGTTTTCCCTACTAGGCGCCCTTAGCAGAGCCTTTAGCTGGAGACTCCCATTGGGAGCGCTGCGTGACCAGTTGTTTAGAGACGCGATTTGTTCCGCCATAGTGGAATACTTCGTACTGAATGAGGGCACGGTGGAATTCCCCTCCACACTGTGGGAGGCATTTAAATCTGTGATCAGGGGTGAATGTATCGCTAGGCAAGTGGGTGTGCTGCGCTCATTGCGAGGGGACCTCCAGCGCCTTGAGGGAGAAATGCGTGAGCTCGAAACAGAATAATTCACCACCAATCAGACGGTAATCCTCGGGAACATCAGGGGGAAAATCGCTGAATTTGAAGAGGCAGCCCAACAGGAAACACATTACTTGGGGAAGAAAGCATGCGCTCGTAGATATGGCAAGGGAGACAGCGCTGGGAAAACATTAGCTGGTCTTCTTAAAAAGCCATGGGCCAGTGATTACATTAGCGAGTTACGTACTACCGATAATGTGATAGTGATCGGGCAGGACGCTGTCCAAGAGGAAATGCTATCCTTTTACTCTTCACTATATGCCGCAAGACAATCTGACACCCATCCTGATCTGACCCCTTTCTTGACTCTATCCAGCTACTGTGGCTAGGAGACGGCCACCATAGATACCTGGATGAGCTGGTCTCGGTGGAGGAGGTGATCGGAGTGATTCGGGCCTTGCCCGGAGATAAGGCTCCGGGACTAGAAGGACTGACGGACGCTTTTTATAAATCGTTCCGCTGCTAGCACCACACCTCCTCAACATGTATAAGGAGTCGCTGGAGTGGGGTACACTTCCTCCTTCACTTCGTGAGGCACTTATCATCACAATTCTCAAACCAGACAAAGACCCGCAGCTGTGCGATTCCTACAGACCGCTGTTGATGATCACCCTGGACAATAAAATTCTCGCCGAACTGATCTTGACAAGGCTACTCCCGCTACTGCCTATGGTGCTGCACCCCGATCAGTGCAGATTTGTCCCAGGTAGGGGCACATCTCATAATCTTCGTACCTTTTTCGCGACCATGCAAGAAATAGACCCCTCCCTCCCAGTCGCCGCAATTTTCTTGGATGCCACCAAGGCCTTTGACACCTTGGAATGGCCCTATCTTTTTGCACTTCTATCCCGTTTGGGCGTTAGCCCTAACTTTCTAAGAAAAGTTGCCCTGCTCTACTCCACACCGATGGCGAGACTTCGGATAAACGGCATTATCTCCTCCCCCATTTCGGTAGCCCGTGGCACGAGACAGGGGTGCCCGCTGTCCCCCCTTCTCTTTGCCATGGCCATGGAGCCTTTGGCAGTCCGACTGAGACAGCACCACATGCACCGCGGCCTAGCATTCATCCCAAGAGTGATCCTGGTATCCTTGTAGGCAGACAACGTGACTCTATATGTCAAACGCCCGGCGGTGAATCTTGACCCCCTGATCAGAGAAATCATTAGGTTCGGCGGCCTATCGGGCATCACCATCAACTGGGGAAAGTCGGTCATCTTCCCGCTGACCAGGGTCACCAGAGTCCAGTCGGAATTCCCGCTTAGCTTGGGAGAGACCCTGGTGAAATATCTGGGAGTCTGGCTCAGCTAATACATTGAGGAGCTTTGGGGATACAACTATGGGAAACTCATGAACTGGTTTGAGAGCCGTTTAAGCCGCTGGACGGCATTACCGTTATCCCTTGCGGGACGACTAGCCATAGCAAAGACGGTGGTGCTCCCTAAGTTTTTGTATGTATTTGTGAATCTCCCACTACCTCTCAACACTGATTTTAGGCGCAAACTGCGCTCGAACCTGGTAACTCTCGCCTGAGCTGGCAAACAACCCAGGATCTCCTGGGAGACCCTGATGCTGCCATTTGAACAGGGGAGCCTTGGAGCCCCAGACATGGAATTGTATTACAACTGCACGCAGGCCCAGTTCGGGTTCTACTGGCTCTACCCGACCCAGTTTATGGAGCACACTGCGCCTGAACATGATCAAGCAGCCCCAACACTGCTACATATGGCCCTTTACAGATCACAGTCCAGACCACGCTTGGAGGTGAACATGGTTGGCTGCACTGTTTGGGCATGGCGAGAGCTGAGACGTAGGGCACAACTGGAGGCAATGTATGCCCCCTCGATGCCACTGCTGCAGAATCCGGTAATGGTTAGCTCAATGGCAATGTTTCTGGGTAAGGAGATGTCGGAGAGAGAAAAGATCCATATACAACAAGACATTTATAAATATTTGCATTTTATGTAAATACGTAATCAATTTAATCAACAAAGGTGCGGGGTGTCCCAAGTGAACATAGAACCTAAATATCCAATTGTGACAGTTTGTGACATACAAATAGGTTTCAAAAATACAAAAACGGCCATGCTATAGATATTTATTAGTAAGTTACAGCCATCTAGTACAATGGTAGGGGCTGAGGAATTGTTCGTTTTAGGATTGTGTTGACGGCGTTTTGACCCCACCATCAGTAGGGGGCCTCTTCAGGACCTAACATGGAGGGACACCTGAAATAATGTGAATCAACTGTCAGAGTGTCAAGTGCACACCACAGGGAAGTGTATTATAAGAGAGGTACTCACATTAGGCCCAGCCGGGCACCCAGTGAGGGGAAAGGAACTGACAGTTCTATCGGTGTAATGCTGGTGCGCAACATCCATAATGGTATTGAAAAACCATGTGGATCAGTGTTTGCAGAAGTTATCCGTTATTCGCGGCGTGTGAGGAAAATCAAGTGATTGCTCTGCCCGAGGCCGCCGTAGTCAGCCTCTGTGTTGTTCAAGGTTGGAAGGTCGATGAAAGAGGACTGCCGAAGTCAGCCTCCGTTCGAGCATTGTCGGCTCGAACGGAGGCTGACTTCGGCGGTTCTCTTTCATCGACCTTTCAACCTTGAACAACACAGAGGCTGACTACGGCGGCCTCGGGCAGAGCGATCACTTCATTTTCCTCACACGCAGCGAATAACGGATAACTTCTGCAAACACGGATCCATGTGGTTTTTCAATACTATTACGGACGTTGCGCAGCAGCATTACGCCGATAGAACTGTCAGTTCCTTTCCCCTCACTGGGTGCCCGGCTGGGCCCCATGTGAGTACCTCTCTTATAATACACTTCCCTGTGGTGTGCATTTGACACTCTGACAGTTGATTCACATTATTTTAGGTGTCCCTCCATGTTAGGTCATGAAGAGACCCCCTACTGATGGTGGGGTCGAAACGCGGTCGACACAATCCTAAAACGAACCATTCCTCAGCCCCTACCATTGTACTAGATGGCTGTAACATACTAATGAATATCTATAGCATGGTCGTTTTTGTATTTTTGAAACCTATTTGTATGTCACAAACTGTCACAATTGGATATTTAGGTTCTATGTTCACTTGGGACACCCCACACCTTGTTGATTAAATTGATTACGTATTTACATAAAAAGCAAATATTTATAAATGTCTTGTTGTATGTGGGTCTCTTTACCCAGAAACATTGCCATTGAGCTAACCATTACCAGATATATGCACACATTGTCCACAGGAACCACTGTTCCTTGTTATATAATAGATACCCTAGTTCCATGTGAGTAGGGTGGCCCTTGTTTTCTTGTACACGACTGCTGCCGCATCCGGCGTTACCTTTTTCGGCAGAAACGGGAGCATGCCAGAGACTGAGGAAGCTCCGGTTACAAAATATGGGTAATGCATTCCCCAATGGGCCATTCATACCGCTGGACAGAGCGCTTGAGGGAGAGAATACGGGCCAACTTGATAGAATGACATATTACCATCTTCGAGCGGCGCTGCGCAGTCTCTTTGCTTCCTTCCCGATAGCGCACCCAATGTTCCAGGTATCAGAAGAATTTCTGGGTAACCCGTCACCGCGCAAACTCATTACTCGGCTATACTCAGGCATGCAGCGCACAGCACCGGTTAGTGTCCCCCAGGCGCGACGCAAGTGGGAGGAGATACTGGGGATCCCCATTGAGGACGATGTATGGGCATACTGCTGCGCGCAGGCCAGGAAACTGTCCCCTAACTACAGGTTGAGGCTAATCCACTTTCATACACAGACTATATAGGACCCCTGCATGGCTGCACAGAACTGGCCTGAGTGAAGATGCGCGCTGTGTTCGGTGCCGGGCTCCAGATGCGACGTTCTTGCACCTGGCCTGGTCCTGCCCGGAAATTGCACGATATTGGGGAACTATATTTGAAGCGCTGGAGGCGATGTTAGAACATAAGATTGAGCACTCCCCCCTTATAGCGTTGCTTGGATATGTGCGCACTGTGCCGACGACAAACAGGAAACTAGTGGCTATGCTTTTATTCTTGGCCAAGCGGCTAATAGCGATGTGTTGGGGTAGTTGCAGGAGCCCGTGCGTTATTGACTGGCTCAAGGATGCGGCGTTCTGCCATGACCAGCTGTCTGAATACTGGGAGCTAATGCCTGCACAGGTCCGCCCCCAGCATATCTGGGAACCACTGCAGAGCTATCTTTGATCTCACCCCTTGGACCAGACTGGGACCCCCACGGTAGACGAGTAGGGAGGCGCTGGGTGGATGGGACCCACTTGCGCACGAATAGCGTACATCTATGCAGCCTGCATATGCGCCACCCTGGAGGCCAGAGAGCATCTCCCCCGCCCCTCTTTCCCTACCCTCTCTCTCCTTTCTTTCTTCTGTTTTTCGGTTCCTCTCCCCCGGTCCTTCGAGCGGGGAGCACAAATCCATAAAGAGATGGGACAATAGCATAACAGATATAGATAACAACTGCGATCCAGAATAAGAACCACTGTATATCTTAATGGCTTGCATGTGCCTTGTTGATTGTCCCAATGGAAACGCAATGGCTACTAATGTAATGTGTTGATGCTGGTATTCAATAAAAAGCATTAAAAAAAAATAAAAAAACATTCTGCAGTACACAGAATTTTGAAAAGTATTGAGGCTGGATTCGGTACAACGGGACAACATGGAACAACAATTTCATTGATTTTCCTAAGGTCCTGCACTATTCTATACTTTCCATTGGGTTTCTGTAAACCCATAATTGGAGAGTTATATAGACCTCCAATTAACTCCCTCAAAATTCCTCTCTGAATCATGTCTTCGATTACAGGTATCATTCCTGCAATTGTCTCTGGGGTCTGATGGTATGGTGATGTCCTGGGATATATGGCATTTGCCTTAAGGAGACTCAGACTGGTTCTACACCTTTAAACAGTCCAATATCTTTCCCTGTGAGATCCCGCACTTCTGGATTCACAGTTTCTCTCAAATAAGTGGGTAATTCTTCAATTGTCATTAATGGAAACAATTCTACTACAACTGTCCTTTATTGGGCCATTTTAAATTCTACATTTTCATCATGAGTTTGCAACTCCCCACAATCCGATGTACAGAAAATTGTGCAATTTAACTTACACAGTTCTCTCCCTTACAAGTTTACAGGACTTGCATCACATTTTCCTCAATTGTACCTATTTTTACAGAAACATTTTCTGAAACTAGATTTGTTTATTTGAAACTCCTACATATTGGATCTTTTTTCCCCAAGTGGGGTAGGTCTGGGACCTCCACGGTTTTAACAGTGGGGCTGGTAGCTCCTGTATCAATAAGAAATGATACAGGTGGCAATTCACCTCACCTTCTCCGAATGGACCACTCTTGTCTACCTCTAAGACTGCAGAAAGCATGCAATCTTCCTCCCCCTTAGGCATCGTCACTTAGAAATGTCAGAGCCTGAACTATCATTATCAAAAACAGAAAATTGCTATCAATTGTTTTGATTTTGGTTCTGGAAAGGGTTTAAGTTTGCTTTCGGCATCTGGTTCAAATCAAATCTCGGGTTATTCATATTTTGTGGGATCATTTGGGCTTGTGAGACCTGCACCATTGGAACTTATTTTTTGCATTGCCATCTGCATGTCTTGTACTGGCGGGTTTTGCATGTGCACTCCTCTCTGTATTTGTACATTTCCATTTACTGCATCAGGATTAAGCCTACGCTCCCTCTTCAAATACCCCATCCTATTACAGGAATGATAAGACAGGGATCGCCTTAAGAAATACAAACAAGCTAGTCCATGACAGGGGCTGACAATGACAAAAAAGAGACCAGAGATTACAAAATCCACCAGTAAAACCCACCCTACAAAAGGGACACCAAAAGACACACAAGCCCTGCTTAAGTCAACTCCTGTCTCCCTCCCAGCCTCTTACATCACTACAATCTGCAGGTACTTTATTCCAGCGACCACCCCATTGAGAGCTCTCATGAAGGGGCAGCCTTGCAACAACTCTCCACCACTCGGACCGACTTCGGGAGAACAGGGAGACCAACTAGCACAATACCAAGAAGAAGAACAGGGACAGGAATAAAACTTCCCCCACTGGGAGAATCTGGCCACTGTAGTGTCCCTATGGTCCAGTCCAGTGGAACTGACCGGCCTCCGAGACTGGTCTTTCAAGATTAAGAGACAGACCACGAAAAATTAGAAGTTATAGAAATATCATTCACATTAGTCTCCCTGAAAGGCAACATTGACAATACAGAAGAAAAAAGCAATGAATTTTTCCAAGGTCAAGGTAACTGTTTCCATCACAGACCCCTCCAGTATACCAGCCTCACAATTTTAATCAGAGTTTCCCCCTCCTGGGTCTGGGAGGTTACAGCCCGGAGGTGGACTTGGCCGGCTTCCTTCCACCCGGTAAGACTAAGTATACATCTCAAGTTGGAGGCTCTCAACAAAAGTCCCTCCTATCTTCAATAAACACAAATTTGAAGACAGCAATCAATGCCCTCACATGGCAGATGCAAAAACTGGAAATACAAATGGATACGATGCAGGCGATAGCATTTGCCATAACTGAGATAGCAGTTAAGATGGACAAATTAGAGGGCAAATTGGACACAATAAAGACCCATCATTCGGAGAAGCGCTCATGCCTCCCTAAAGTGGAGAAGCTCAGCTCTTTGCCAGAAGTTTTTTCATAATTGGTTATAGAGCTCAAACAGAGTCAATTATCAAATACAGAACAGCGAGGCCAAAATACAGACGACGGGGTTTCAATCCCAGCTCCAGAAGGTGGGAGCCCTACTACCACCATCATAAACATCGAAAGTGACAACACAGCAGGAGCAGATACTCCCCCTACCACGTCACAGCTGGGATCATTGTGGAATTGCAACCAAACCCAACATGACTCGAGGATAGCAGGCAAAGCCTCACACAGCAGAAACACGCTAACGGACCCGCTCAAAGAGATCACAGAGCCATGCAAACTTCTATCTAGAAGAGCAAAAAAACGCCAGAAGAAGCAAGTAAAAAATGCCAAACAGCGGCATTGGGCAAAGGAACTTCGATGGCAACTGGAGGCACCAGATAGCAATCTGGCCCCCAACGCGGGCCGGAACGTCGATTGCCAATCAAACACACTTAGGCCACAGAAATTCTATCCAATCTTCCAAAGGGTGAAGCCAGTCTACAGTTCAGATAACGACCGGCCAATAACGACAGCTGCAGTTCAAGCACCGATAAGAGTACGACGGCCTTGATGAGGAGGGGCAGAAGCAAACCCTACAGTAGCCCAATTACCTCAATTGAGTAGACAATAGAGGGAGAAATGACACCATATGGCATCCAAACAGGCAGGAACAAATAGGGGCACCAACTACCATGGAAGGTACAAGAACAACGTCACCCCGAATAAACAGAAACGGGCAGTTGGGGAACAGACCACTGCATGTGCAGTCCAGCTCAAATATAATGAACAAACAAGCCTTGGAGACACATGCAGCTAATTTAAGGTTTGAGGACCAGGCAACAAGAAACCCCGAGAATAACATAACAGTTTTTATGCCTGAATATATTTCCCCGGAAGTACGGACATACTAAACAGGGCAAACATTTTACAAATTCTTCACCACATGCCACAGTTAACACATCTCAAGACTGAAGATTTAACACAAGCACAATTTAAGACCCTGAGCAACACCGCGACAAAAGAATCAACAATAGTCACATGGAAAACCAGCGTTTCAGCACAAATGATCATTGCAAAAAAGGCCCAATTTGCCAAAATATCCCCATATACTATCTGGACAACTTAATGGAAAAACAACACAGATACAGATAAAGTCCATACTAAGGAGCATAACGCCAGAGGCACCCCTAAAACATTTTGTAATCTAGGAATACATTTTACACCCTCAAACTTCGTGACAGAGCGTATAATCACAGAAGGAGCAAAAGACGCACATCGTACAAAAGACTGGAATTGGTTGGCGACGAACTTGGCTGGACCCCAAACGAACTGCTCCTAGCACGAAGGGTCTAAATAGGTCAAGGGGCAGAATGGACAAGGCTTTAAAAGTGATATCCTGGAACGTGCATGGGCTCAAAACTACGTTAAATGACAGGGTTGCTTTCAAATTCTTACAGAGAGGGGATCTACTTTGTCTCCAGGAAACTTTGCTACTGTCATCATTGTTAATTCCAGGCTTTGAGGAGTTCCAATATCCAGCAAAAAAGCACAACTTGTTTGGAAGGTCAGCTGGGGGCCTATCCATCTATGTAAGTCTTGGTGTAACACTACAGGCAGTAAAATCACCCATTAGTACGGATTTGGTACAGGTCCTGCACTTGCAAGGCCTGAAAAAGAATGGCTCCCCAATAGCGATCTTACTATTAAACGTGTATTTCAACTGTAAAGACAGCCCTCGACAATGCAAGATGAGAGAACTGGTTGAAACCCTGGAAGATCTATTCAATAACTATCCAAATTGTGGGATAATAATGGCCGGTGATTTTAACACACACAACCTGGCAACAGACAAAGAATTGACTTTACCCAGGGATCAAGCTGGAGACTCTAAACTCACTTTTAAATGCTTATCGATTGAGGTCTACACAACCAGTCACCTGTGCCAGAGTAAGTCACATTTCGCCCAGCCATAAACCAACTGTTGACTATGTCTTTATGAGCAACGTCTTTTATGAACAAGTGGTCGAGTTTTCAAAACCAAAGCAGCAGACCAGTGACCATCTTCCCCTGCTCACGGTAATCTCCTTACAAACACGAAGCCCTAAGCATATAATTACCCTGGGGTCATCTAACAGGGAAGAAATTCACACGTTTCCGCGACGACTAAAGTGGAATAAAATTGATACATCCGACTTGGCAGCTTGGAAAAACAGCTGGCTGACAGTTAGCAGCAATTACACAACGGAGAACATATTTTTAAAATGGCCAAATATGGCGTCGGAGTTGTACCACTTGCTGCTTGGCAATCCACCAATTTCTCGGTTGGGGCCCAAAGAAAATGCGTGCTGCCAATACCAACCTCACTGTCCCCAGATAATGCAAAGTAAGAGAACACTGAGACAGGCAAATCGCCACCACAAATGGTTGGGCGATAAAGTGTTGTTCCGTTAGGGGATTTCAGCCAGAAACATTGTATTGTGTTGTATTGTATTTGCATTTATATAGCACTTACTACCCCGTGACGAGGCGTCGAAGCGCTTTTTTGGCGAGTAGCACGCTACTCCGGAACCCATAAAGGATTAGTGTTGAGTTAGTATAGTGAAATATGAAAGTAATTTACGTGGTGCATAGGTTAGTCAGTTATTTGGATTCAGAAGAATAGTGGAGGGATAGAAGAGGGAAAAAGGTTTGCATTTATATAGTGCTTGTGACTCCTAATGGGGTGTTAAAGCGCTTTTTTCGGCGAGTAGCACGCTACTCCGGAACCCATAAAGGATTAGTGGTGAATTAGTATAGTAAAATATGAAAGTAATTTGAGTGGTGGATATTAATCAGTTATTTGGTTTGAGAAGGATAGCGGAAGGATAGAGGAGGGAAAAGGTGTGCATTTATATAGCGCTTTTTACCCCTTATGGGGTGTTGAAGTGCTTTTTTGGGCGAGTAGCACGCTACTCCGGAACCCATTAAAGGATTAGTGTTGAATTAGTATAGTGAAATATGAAAGTAATTTGAGTGATGGATGTTAGTCAGTTATTTGGATTGAGAAGGGTAGCAGAGGGATAGCAGATGCATAGGAGAAATATATGGCACTTTAAAAAAAGACGAAGAATCTCAATGGTTATACATCTATCGTCTTCTAACTACAAACAGACAATCAGAATTTTGGCAATACACCAACATTCTCGCAGGACACGGCCATGACCGACGAAACGGAGTTCAAGCCATACCTGGACCAATAATGTGAAAAAACTGTCCTGCAAAGCGACCACCGGAACTCTCCCAGACAACCAACTAGTCCAAGTAAGCAACAGCCATCAGAATTCCACTGAAATGAAAATTGGGGCAAGGAAAATAACCAGCTAAGATGCAAGCAAACTTTCTGATGTACACAACTGTGTGTTAACAATCCTAAGGAAAATCCGAAGCAATGGAGCCCCAGTCCCAAATGGCTTTTCAGGGCAACAATTTAAAGAAGACTGCGAGTTCTGGGCAACTATACTTACCCCAGTATACTAGTTTTGCATGATTAATGCAACAAACCCCGAAGATTGGAAAGGTTCTCTATTACAACCAATCCACAAAAAAGGCGACACCGCAGATCCTACTAACTACAGGAGGATAGCCCTGTTGGACATTGAGGTGAAGGCATATGCCAGCCTCCTTTTACAGGAACTACAACACTGGGTCAATGATGTAGGTATACTACTAGTGTACCAATCAGGTTTCAGGGCTGGAGCTTCAACATTGGACAACATTTAGCCTTGGATTATTTAACCGAACGGGCCGCCCACATAAGACAGTGTCCTCTCTTTGCATGTTTCATGGACTATTCGTCAGCATTTGTCTGCGTCAACCGGAATTTACTTTGGCAACGACTACAAAACTGGGGGATCCCAAGTATGCTGCTGAAAGCCATTACTGCTCGTTATGTTAAAACCTGGGTACGTCTTAAACTTATGCAGAACACAGAGACAAAAAAGGTGTTCACGGTCCAAGGGCTCAAACAAGGCTGCGTCCTGGTGCCCCTACTTTTAATCTGTACACTGCAGACCTGGGTAATTCAATATCAACAGCCAACCTGCTTGCACCAAAAATTGCACGAACTAGACTGTTTTTAATGCAGTATGCAGACGATATGGTCTTATTGGACCATACAAAGACAGGGCTGCAAAAAGCATTGGACGCATTAAGCATCTAGAACAATGCCAACGAACTAACGGCCAATGCCAACAAAACAAAGGTCTTTGATCTTTGGAAAGTACTCTAACAAACTCCAACACCAGGGGATATTGGGCAACTTGAAAATTACCACATCTAAATATAATTATCTGGGGGTCTGGTTCATGAGCAACAGCAAACCCACCCAACAAATTTCTTCCATTGAAGCAAAAGCCAAGGTGGTGACATATGCCATGTGTAAACTTAACTTCAAATTGTAAAGTCCATCCACTGAGGCAATCCGAAAGGTAATAAAAGCTAAACTATTACCCTCAATTTCCTATGGGCAACTAGCTTTCCCTGGAGCGCTGGTGAACAGTATGGAGATTGATCACTGCGAGCTTTCAAACGGATCTTTCAAATTCCTGCCCATGCACGGAACGCTTTGGTGAGGCTGGAGTTCGACTTAAGCAAACAATCTTATGAAAACTGGGCATCTATAATCCGTTACTACAGAGGAATCTGCGCAGCCCCTCCTAACACTATGAAAGCAATCCTGAAAGACCTCTTTACAAAAGGCAACAATCCCTGGGCAGACTTTTTTTCAACTGCATGTACCAAATTAAATCTTGATATGTCAAACTGGGGACATTTTATCCATCAACCGGGAGTCTTAAAAACTATAATAAGGGAACAAGTAAGACTCTTTAGGCAAAAAGACCTGGGACTAATAGAAAGCTCTGAAAGCAACATCCAGGTTTTAATCAGCTCTTACACTGACAAACAGAGCCAGCCGTACTTAAATTCTGCACTGAATAAATCAATTTTAAGACAAATCTTGTCAGTTAGACTCATGATCTTGCCAATAAAAGATACAAACACTTGTTGGAAATCCCTTGAGAGGGTAACCTCTTGTAGACTGCGCCACCAGTATGAGGAAACTTTGGTTCACCTTGTCTGCATTTGCCAAATCTGATGTACGCACGTTGCACTTTACTGAAACCACTTTTTTAAAAGTACGGCACTTGCACATGCTCAGAAGCAATGGAACTTCTTTTTAATTTGGAGACCCCGATGGAACTGGCCAGGCTAGCAACATCTGCATGACACTTCCAAGGACTCCTAAGAGAAAGCCCAGCCTTGGGCCAACTGCACACTGACGAAAGTTTTTTTTATTTTTATTGCAGTTTTACATACACAGGCAGGTCTGTGCAAAAGATTAACAAAGGAAACAGAACAGAGGCTCTAGAATAGCATTCCCTCTAGCGATATGAAGAACGCATGCACATTAATTTACTTCTCCCAACCACCTGATTCTCTCCCCATATCCCTCAATAATTGCAGCATGAAGCAGCATTTATTCTGTGTTTGTGGACAGCATGTAAGCTACATATGGGGACCAAAAGTCTTTTGGCCTGGATGCCAGAGGTAGTTCCTCAGCGTATGTTTCAAATTATATCTTACAATACGCCAGGTCGTGTAGCCAGTCAGCATGCCGTGGTGCTCTCCTCCCACCCCAACAAATGGATACCCTGCACTTTGCCATTAGCAATGCTACCGCTATCAGCTTGCGTGTTGCCGGCGGTAGCGTTTTAATGAGGCACAGGTGACATCTTGAGGGGTGGCAATCTATGTGTGCCTGTATCATTTTGGATAGAGTCTGTATGACCTGCTTCCAGTAGCGAAACACTGGCCCTCATGTCCATGCCAGGTGTAAGAAGTCCGCCTCATCAGCTCCGCATCGTATGCATGTTGCCTCTGTATGCAACCCATGTTTGTGGAGCTGGAGGGGGTGTAGTAGGCTTGTTGCAAGTATTTAAAGTGTATTATCTTGAGATTGCAGTTAGATGTAAGCCTGTCCAGTAGGCCGCAGGAGAATTCTCAGTCTGTCTGCGTCATTGGGGAATCCAAAACAGCTCCCCTTAGCTTTATCCGTGGGCCCACCCCCTTCGTACTGGGAAGAGCTGTATAGTTTCTTCCGATCAGTACTTAAAATCAGGACCTGTAGCGAGGTCAGTGAAAGACATTCCTGGGGAAAGCAGGGATATAATGCTTTCATTGCAGCTCGTAGCCTATAATATACAAAGCTCTGCAGCGGGGTGCACTGCCGGTTGCCTCCGAACTCTGCAATCGCGAGGAAGGATCCCCCAGGAAAGGCATCTCCCATGGTCTTCAGTCCCGCCTCTTGTAAGATGGTTAGTGCCCCTGTCTCCTTTGTAACTGATAGGGATGGGTGGTGTGCTAATGGTAATGATGTTGCCAGTGCTTTAAATGGAAAAAAATAAGTGCAGGTACTCACCAAAACAAAAGCAGTGGATTGGGGGTGGAGTTTGGGGCGGGGCAAGGGGCGGGGCTATGTTTTTTACCTTTCTATGCTTTGTACGCAAAAAATATGCATGCATTGTAAAAATGTCTAACCATTTACATAGTACTTACTACCTAAGTTTGTGGTTATAACACAAAGTTTATCAATAAATGGCACACTGACGAAACAGTACTAGTGCTGCAGTTTAAAAAAAAGCATGAATGCAATGATTTAATCTAGAGGGCAGGGATTTTGTTTCCTGCAAATCCGTTTCATTTAAATTGTTGATGGGCGAAGATTTGCGGGCGTTTAAAACAGTGGGCGTGCTAACAAGCTGCATGCCCTGAACAATTGGCCCACACTCGCGCCTATTTGGTTTTATGGACCCCTTCCGACCCCCTCTGAAAGACACCCTGCAGCGATACTCCACCTTTCACTCCAGAGAGGCACAGCAGCTCTGTGTTCTGCTGACGACCAGCTGCTTTTCTGGCGCTTTTGAACCAGCGCAGCTCAGGCTTCAGCTCCGTTTCAAAGGCGCTTTAGCCCATTGCAGGCCGTGCAGAAAGAGCTGCCAAGGATGGAGCTCAGGAGCGGATCACCAACCGCATCAAAACCGGGCCGTTATGAGTACTGGTACTCTCCTTTTCCGAGGAAAGGTCCCGGTACTCAAGGGGCGAAAATATAAAAGTGCCGGTACTCAGTACCGGTGAGTACCGGCCCATTTAAAGCACTGGATGTTGCATATAATGGAGTTTTGTTTGCTCTGGTTGCGAGTGCTTGCCATGCCCTAGTTGTGGTATACACCGGGCCAAAAGATTTAAGATTGTTGGATGGCCACACATGCCGTACCATCGCGCTGAGAGGAGCCGGGTGAGCCTCTTCATATTCCACAGTGGTGTGTGTTATGTATCGTTGGGGGTGATACCAGTAGTGAGCAAAATGGGCTTGAGCGCATAGGTAGCATAGATAGAAATCCGGAGCTGCGAACATCCGTTTGAGATAAGGGCGTGTAAGCGCCTGCCACTTGATTCTAGGTTGTTTACCAGCCCATGTGAGAGTCGTCAAACAGGATTGTAGTGTTTTAAAGAAGTCTTGTGTTAATGGGATGGGGATGTTAGTAAATAGATATAAGAACTTAGGTAGCATGACCATCTTGATAATGGCAAGTCTATCCGCCAGCGATAGGGGCAGGCAGATCCATCAGTTTACCTGATCTCGCAGCTTCGTTACAGCTGTACCATAGTTTTGGCGTATTACTATTTCTGGGTCACGGTGCACCCAGATTCCCAGATACTTGAGGGGTTCCGTACACCATTTGAATGGATACTCTAGTTCATGTGAAACCATGGCGGGGGTCAGTGAAAAAACCACTGATTTGGTCCAATTTATACTTAAACCAGAAAACCATTTGTATTTGACATACTCCAGCATCATTGGGTACAGGTTTATGCCAGGTTCTCTCACGTACACCAGCATATCGTCAGCATATAGTGTGATGGCCAGCGGGCGTTGGCGAAATCGCAGCGCCACAGATGTGTGTTTTTGCCTGATAATGCATGCAAGGGGCTCCAGCGCCAGGGCAAACAAGATCAGGGAAAGCGGGAATTCCTCCCTCGTTCCTCTGTGTATTATCACGGGCTCGGAGGTCTCACCATTAAAATGGACTCGCACAGCCGGGTTCGTATACAGCAACCGTATCCAGCGCAGGAATGCCACCGGCATCCCCATTCGGGCCAGCACAGTGAAAATGTACGACCATTGTATGGAGTCGAATGCTTTAGCAGCATCCAGAAAAACAGCTGCAGCTGGCAGCGCTGGATTCAGCTGATGAATGACGGTGAAGAGGGTGCGATGATTATGAGTGGTGGATCTAGCGGGAATAAATTCCGCCTGGTATGGCAGTACTAGTGACGGCAGCAATGGTTGCAGGCGGGACACAATTATTTTTGCAAGTATTTTTACATCATTGTTGATTAATGACAGCGGTCGATATGAGTCCGTCCTATTCGGCGGCTTGCCCGGCTTTAAAAGCGCGATTAGTAATGCTTTGCGTAGCGTGGGGGTTAAAGAGTGGTTGTCATATGCCTCTAGATACATTTCAAGGAGGTGGGGTGTTAGGAGGTCCGAGAATCTTTTGTAAAACTCGCTCGGGAGACCACCCCCTCCAGGCGATTTACCATTTGGTAGCTGGCGAATGGCCTCCCTCACCTCCTCCTCCATTATCGGCTGGACTAAATATTCCCTCTGGCCAGATGATAACCATGCCAGTGCAATGTCGTTTAGGTATGCGTCTGTTTCGTGCCGGGATGCCAAGGGGCGTTCATCATAAAGTTCGATATAGAAGTCCACAAAACATTTCTGGATTTCCCGGGAGTTGTGGTTGCGCATCCAATCCTGAGTCTCGATACTCAGTACATGCGGAATGTCTCAGGGACTCCTATCCTAGCCGCCAGACTGCGCCCAGGTCATCCACCCTCCCCGTAAGCATGAGCGATCCATCGCTTTGACATATAACAAATTTCTTGGTCTGCCGTCTCGGTATATTCGGACAGGTCAGTCCGTATGTCCGCCAGTATCTTAGGCTCTGGAGTGGCCTCATACGCCCTCTCAAGAGATTGAAGCGTGGTTTCTAGGTGTTTCAGACGCGAGCGCAGGGAGTGCAGTACTCCCTCCCGGATCCCCATGCTTGCTCCATCAATCGTGACCTTGAATGCCTCCCACAATGTTCCGGCCCCATCAACCGAGCCCTTATTTTCAGCGAAGTAGTGCACGTCTCTAAAGACTGCGTCCTGTAGGGTGGAAGCCCGGAGCCTCCATTGAAAGGGGTGGGGTCTCCGGATGGTAGTGTCAGAGTCAGCATCACTGGGGAGTGATCCGACAATGTCTTGGGCAAGTGTCGCATGTCCTGCACCCATGTGGTAGCCTCCCTGGTCACCAGCCAATAGTCCAGGCGTGACCACATATTATGTACCGTCGAATTAAATGTGTCCTCTTGGTTCTCGGGGTGTTGATCAGCCATATATCTATAAGGTCTAAGTCCGCCAGACCCTCCCGGGGTGTCTTGCTTGCCTGTTTAGTCTGCCCAGCCAGTCCTGAAGATCTAACAGCATGTGGGTCCAATGTAACGATAAAGACGCCACCCCATATAATAGTGGAGGGTTGCAGCTTATGTATTCGAGAATTGAGAGTGGTGTAGAAGTCGGGATTATCAATGTTGGGTCCGTATACATTAATTAGGGTTTGGGCCGTGCCCCCGCACGTTCCCTGCCAAATGACATATCTTCCCTGGTCATCTGTTTCGGAGTGCAATGTATTGAATGGTATGCCTCTTCGGACCAGGATGAGAACTCCTCTGGAGTAGGAGGAATAGGAGGAGGCTAGTTTCACGTGTGTCCAACGCGTCCTCACGCTTTGCGCCGCCTGGTGGTGAGGTGTGTTTCCTGTAAGAAAGCAATGTGTACCCAGTGCCGGTCCAGATACGCGAATACCTGAAGGACTTTTTTAGGGTTATTCAACTCTCTCATGTTCGACGTGAGTAGGTTGAGGTTACTTGTCACAATCTTCATGACCATGTCTTGGTTGTGTGACAGCGCTGTGCTCGGGGGCGTGTGGTGAGTGGTCGCTCTTTGTGGTTGCGTGTCGGATGGGGTGTAGACAGAGCCTCAACAACATCTAAACAACAGTTACATATCCTCCCTCCACCCACTTCAGCACCCTCAACTTGCCAAAGCCATTCCCAGTATAAAACCCAGGTATAGTTCAAACAGGCATAACTACTGGGTCCAGGTGTACCGTAACATACAGTGCAGGACATTAGTCTCTATGGGGTTTACCCTCGTGGGGGTGCTACGTGCCACCTGCCCTCCGCAATAAATTACAGAGGGGGCCGGGAGGATATCTTTTTGTTCCAGGCCTGTAGCAGTTATTAAGTGCAAGGGGGGGAACCCCCCTTCGTCGCCCGCCCATTAATCCTGTGTTGCTGTGTGAGTGATAGCATGCAGTGGGTCTTACTATATGTCCACTCTCCGTCTCCTTGGACGGCCGCCCTGAGCGTTTGCACCATACTACTGTTTTTCTATACTTGCGCCGTCAGTTCCAAGCCAGGCTTCATGAGGCATTTTCTGCGCATGCCTCTCTTGCTTCGTCACCCAGCCGCTAGTTTTCGGTGTCCGTCGGGGCTGCTCCACTACATGTGGTTTCAGGACGGAGATGCCCAACGCTTTTAATGAAGTCCATAGCTGCCTTGGGGGAAGCTAGTATAGCGTGATGGCCGTCATGTTCCACTCTCAAGCGAGCTGGATACAGCATGGTGTATTTGAGGCCCAGGCCATCAGTTTCTTCTTTGTTGGGGCAAACTCTCTCCTCGCCGCCTACACTGCCACTGTATAGTCAGGGTAGAAGGACAATTTGTTTCCTTGATAGTGCGTATTTCCTCTTTTCCCGCTCTGTACCGGTCTCTGTAATTCAGGAGTTTGGCAATAATCAGTCTCGGGGGGGGACCTGGGTGGCAGGTGCGTCTTCAGCGTTCTGTGGGCTCGCTCCACTATTAATACCGCTGACAACACCTCGCTTCCATAAATGTCTTTTAGCATACCATCTACGTAGTTTTCCAGGCTGCCTGTGTTTGTGGACTCCAGGATGCCCGTTATTCGTAGATTATTGCACCGTGATCTTGCCTCCAAGTCCTCGTTTTTGGCTTGGATAACGGCTAGAACTTTGTCCATGTTTAGTTGTTTACGGGTGAGCTCTTGAATATCGTCTTCAGCCCCCGACATGCGTTGTTCCGCTGTGATGAGAAGCGCAGCCTGTTTATCTATTTTAGAAGCCATATTGTCCATGCGTGCGTTCAAGACATCAATTTTGCCGTCTATTGACTGCAAGCTCTGCTACATAGCCAGCAGAGTCGCCTTCAGGGTTGTCCCAGGCTGTGAGAGTAGGTTCTGCTTCGAGTCAGAATGAGCATGTTGTGTGTGTTTAGGCACTTCCTTCACCTCAAACGTGAGGCGAGACTGCTGGCGGTCCGTTTTTCCCATGGTGCGCGCCGGGCCAATACCACGGTTAGTAGGATATCCCTGCCCCTCCTTCCTCAGGCCCAGTTCTGTTGATCACCTCACCACCGTATGGAATTGGTGTAGAAAGGCCACCTTCAGCCTCCGGTAGGGCGACTCACACCCTCGATTCTCGGGGCCCCAGATTGGAGTTCACTCTTGCCGACTCTGTGGTGTGCCCATCAGTACTGTACCCTGGACTTTTGGGCGCTGGGCCCCGGTAGTGCAGCTTCTGCAGTGTCCGCCACAAGGCCTCAGGCCCCGCGCCCTCCGGGGAGGAGTCAAGCGCCCCCTCACCCTTATAGAGAGCAGGCTGTTGCGTCCAAGGCACCCCGCAAGCGGAGAGCACCTCCAAAGACCTCCGCCTCAGCAGCACTCGTTTTTCTGTGAGCGTGGCCTGGGAGTTCAAGTTATGCGCGCTGCATACTTGGGCTCCGTGGCCTCCTCCCAGGTCACAGTTCCAGAGGCCCTCGCAAGGGCCCTCTGGTCTGCGCCAGCCGTCGCATTCCGGGATCAATGGTTGGGGATCAGCCCCCGGGCGTCACATTCACAGCGGCAGGACCATCACGGTAAGTTAGCGGCAGCACGTTCTCCGTCTCACCACCAGCCCAGGGCAGCGCTCTCACAGTAAATCCTCTTTGCGTCTCCGCTCACAGGGAGTTAGCTGCGTGTCCTTGCTCGGCCACAGTCTCCGGCTGACTCTCGGCGTCACTCAGGGCCGCCGCCTCCTCCCGCGCGGCGGGCTCTCCCCCACCACTTAGGTTTTCTCACGTCCACGATATCAGGGCAGCTCGGACAGTCAGCTCCTCCGCATCTCAGTAACGCAGCTCGCCCCACTCGGTTAGGTCTCTCTCGGCTACTTCACTGCGGGATTCGTCCGGCCGCCGCCATTTTGGGAAACCACACTGCTTGCTTGCCGTTATTCCTTTCTTCACTTATGCGGATGCTCTGTGGTCATTTTTCACCCACAGAGGCTCATATACAGAGTTTCTTCGCCCCGCTCACAGACAGGGATGTCACGTTTTTGCCTGGATACTTGGCGGATTAGGGTGCTGACCGGCAGAGCTGCACTAGAGTGCGGCCATCTTGCCGTGGGCTCTCTAGTGCCCCCTCACACTGACGAAAGTTGAATACTGGGGATCATATATCCAATTTTAACGGTTTTCATCCTTTTGTTTAGTAGCACCATTTGAAATCAATTACATGAAATGGTATGTGAAAGTTTTAAGTAAGACTAAATAAGGGCCTCCGAAAGGAGATACTGTGTACAGTTCTTTTTGTAACAATTTTTACTAATTGAAACAAATAAAAAAAAAATCATTCATTCAATCAGAAATTATAATGGGTCATTTTCTTCAGCGTTTCGACATCCATCCCTGAACCTGGATCAATTGGAACACCTCTACTTCTACCTTGAGTAACATCAAAACCTCCTGGATTACCCTGAAATCTTGCTTGTGGAACAACAACACCTTGCATATCTCCTTGATTCCTTGCTCATAGAAGAATTCTGAAAACCTTTCTGAGCAAACTTTGTGCAAGCCAACATGAATTTCCCTTTAAGCTTTTTGTGCTTCATTTCTTGTTCATCACCGCAGTATTTCGCATAACTCAGGATCTCATCAAGTGATTTATTCTGCCAGCAGATTACACTTCTTTGTATATGAGCAGCACTGATCTCTGGTCTCAACAAAATAACAAACTGAGATACAAAAATCCCCATGTCACTTTTATTAGGGTATTCTCTTCCACTGTGCTGCTGAAACACCTGCAACAACCGCTCATGGTACTCATGTACCGATTCCTTTGACTCTTGTGTAACTCATTTAATTTTCATCCAATCAAGATCTTTAAGTGGCACTTTGCCTTTCAGGAAAGTAATCACTGCCTCACATTTCTCCATAACTACAGGAGATGGTGCATTAGTGCGTACCCTAGGCCCTTCCCGTGGCCATTGTACAGCAATCTTACATTCAGCCCACAAATAACTTGGTACCACAATATCAAAGAGCGTATTCAAATCAATCCACAACACCTTTGAAATCTTCACAAATCGATCAACTTGTGTGTACCACTGCACAGGCTTGTCTCTTAATTTTGGAAAACTGTTCGTAAATTCTGCAAGATTACCTCTCCTCCAAGGCACATGTACATACACTCCTCCTACTACTTCTCTCAGTTGATAGGCTGAAGCTCCTTCCTCATCCTGTTCATTATTCTCCCTTACTATCAGGTTGCTTCTTTTTCTTGTGCTGCTTTCTTGACCATTTGTTCTCTAATTTTTCAAAATCACTCAATTTGCGAATGCATTTGATTAATTCTGTAATCTGCCACTGCATTCCTGAAGAACGCATGGTTTCAATTGCTTCATCATCTAATTGAACCTTGTCACTTCTCTGCAGAGGAAAACTTCTAGAAGGATCAACCTCATATTTTCAGGCCAACTCGGTCAACTTATCATGTGTTATTGCTGCCCGTCTTGTAATTTCTTTACACAGGTAAAAAAAATGTTTTCGTGATACAGATTCAAATGTTCTAAATCTAAACATCCCCTAACAATTTCTTCTATTTTATCCTTTAATTTGGGAATATTTAGTGGTGTCTCTTTTTTGGGTTCTGGGTTAACCATTTGCACTGTGTTCTCTGTCTTTTTAATCCCTGCAGCTTCTTCAAATCATGGAGGAAAAATTTCATCTTCAAACAAATTTGCTTCCCCGGTGCTATTGATGTTGCAAAAACATTCCCTCCCCATCTCTTAATGTCTGTATTGTCTGGGGTGGTCTCCATGCAACAATCTGTGAATTCTGAGAAGTCTGATTAAATCCCGATGTAGGTAAACCTCATACAGCTCCTTGAGTTTCTGGAGTCAGATTAATATTTACTGGAGCATTTGCAATTGGTCTAGGCATTGTCTGCACAGTTGCTTAAGTGGTACTTGCACCGGACCATTTGTGTTAGTTGTTATTATCACATGTGGAATAACAATCTGTGGTTGAGCAACTAATCGTGGGGCAATTTGAAGTATCTGAAGGGGTCTCTCAACTTGTATTATGTTAGTTTCTACAGGGGCAGTAGTTATTGTACTGCTCACAGCAGCATTGTTTCCAGTACTAACAGTTGGAGTTGCACAAGGGGATGTGCAGCTAACATTTTCTCTAAAATATCCTCCCCTGGATCACTGTCTGTCTCATTTTCTTTTTCACTTTTGCCTTTGTCTTCCCCCTGTTTCTGGGTCTTTTTCCCTTTCTCTGGCATTTCTGTTTAAATAGCTGGATGTTTTCTAGTTGCTTCAACCATAGCTTTCCTCCATCTCTGCTGTTCTTCACCCCATTAAGCACCTGCATAATTATGCATTGCTCTTTTTGTATTTTTCTGTTATTTCCCCGTTTTTTCGCTTGTGCAACTTTCTCACACATATTCAAAGCTTTATATTGTGTGGGTCTAGGGGGCGGTTTCATTTTATACAATTTTTCTTAATATTTTTCAATAATTCTAGTCTCAAAGGTACCATATTTTGGAAATCTTAATGAACCATCTTTTTCAGTATTCTTACACCATTGATGAAGCCATAAACATGTATGTAATCCCAATTAAGTTGTCATGTAATGTGCTTGTGTACCCTTGGGCAGTGACTCTACACCTTCCCGTATCTGAATTGTAACATCACCCTTCACAAAACTCTTAAATTCTTTAAAACTGTTAGAAATTGGTTCTCTAGTTGCCAGAGGTATGCACCCTGTCCAAGTAGAGACCACAATCCTAGCCAGGGTAAGTCACAACACAACCTAAATTATCTTGTGCTCACCCTCAGGTAGCTTCGCACAGAGCAGGCAGGCTTAACTTAGAAGGAAACGTGTAAAGTATTTGTGCAATAAGTTATAAAGTAACACAGTGAAAATAGGCTCCCTCAAGACGGGCTTTACGCTACTTAAAGCAGACCACAACAAACTGGCAATTACAGTACAGGCCAACAAATCAACATTGGAGGAGATACTACCTCAACACAAGGAATATGCAACACAAATTAAGCAATTACAACGACAAGTCTCCGGTCAGCAAGACAGAGTCGAAGATGCTGAGGATAGAACAAGACGGAATAACGTCCGCGTCATCGGACTTCCAGAGCGTAGCGAGGGCTCTAACGCCACCAGCTTTATGGAGCAGTGGTTCCGTGAACATGTAGCCCCTGAGGGCCTATCGGACTTCTTTTGCGTTGAAAGGGCCCAAGAAACCCCACCGGCAGACCTAAGGTGGGTGCTCCACCACGGCCGTTGATAGCCATGATTCTAAACTATCGAGATCGGGATGTCCTCCTCCAAAAGGCACGGGAACGATCCCTGATACAATATGAGAACCACTGTATATCATTATACCCCGACTATTCGCTCCTGTTCCAACGCTAAAGGTCCTCATATCAATCAGTTAAAAAGAAGCTAAGAGCCCTGGAACTTAAATACGCACTTCTATTCCCTGCCCGCCTGAAAGTTATTCATGAACAAAAGTCATACTTTTTCGATTGCCCAGAAGAAGCAGAGGAATGGCTGGAGGTAATGAACCCCGCCACGATCTCCGGCACCTCATCACAAAGCCTGCTGAATAGCCCCAAAAGAACACAGGGACGGCGATCACGCTGCAATGTGAAAAACACCTGCAAATCACAAATCAACAGCCCTGCCCACGAGCAAGTTCGAAAGAGCAAAGAAGAGGCTTTGGCAGCGGCAAACACGTTCAGAGACTGTGGCCTTCATACAGCATCCGAATCCTCAGAGGGAAGTACTGTGCAATCAGACTCAGAGAGTAGCATCGCTTTGTTCCCCACGGTAACGCCTCAGACTGCGGACGATTTGCTGGGCTTGTGAGGCGCATGATAGAAGACCTCGCTTGTCATACGGACATATAAAGGAACAGAGGTGGTAACTACTGCTAATGGCATAAATATCCTTTATCTGGCTACATAGGTAATGTACTAAGACAAGTATGAGGCCCGGGCACTGCAGGGCCCACACAAACGCTTACAATACCATGTACGGCGCGAGCGACACTCCCCTTATTGCGAAAGCACCACATAAATATACTAATGTTAACACAGTTGTATTTTTAGTTTGGACCAGCACAGTTCGAGGGCTGGACCTAGTATTCACAGTTAAAAGGGAGTTCTGGGGTTCTGGCATACATCAGGAGACATGTCCCACACTGAAGATCTCGATAACTACATCAGACATACAACAAACTAATAACACCAAACACACATGCTAGGCTCATATAACATAGTCACCTGGAATGTGCGAGGGCTTGGCTTGGTGCAAAAGCGTCACAGGATACACGCGCAACTGAACAGGCAAAAGGCGCAGATAGTGTTTCTGCAGGAGTCACACCTCACGGAGTCAGAAGCCGGGAAGGTACGAAAGAAGTGGAAGGGACAAGTTTTTTCCACAACATACTCAGCCTTTGCCAGAGGTGTGATGATCTGGATTAGACATGGGGTCTCGTTTGAGGTACTAGAGCAGCGCGTAGATGCTCAGGGAAGTATATACTATTACATGGGATGCTAGACGGTGCGCACGTAGTACTAGGCAGCTTATACGCCCCAAATTTCGACCAGGACAAATTTTTTACGAGTCTGAACACAAGATTAGCGGAATGGGAGGCATATCCATGGATCCTGGGAGGAGACTGCAATGCAGTTATGGGCACACTAATGGACCGTTCGCATCCCCCGCTTCATGGAGCGGGAACTACTAAACAAGCGGAGGCCCTATGCAGATGGGCAAATGGGTGGACACTGGGTGATGTATGGAGAAGGAAGAACCTGACTAGCAAAGAATACTCATTCTATTCCCCAGCTCATCACGAATTGATAAAATACTGTGCTTGCTCCCCATTGCTGTGCAACTGACCCACGCCACTTATTTAGGGAAGACTTTTTCAGATCATAATCCGTTAGAGATCTCCCTTACATGGGGTAGAATTCCCACCCCGGTCCCCACATGGAAACTCTGGCCCCAAATGTTGGAGGATACCGCATTTCGTAGCACTTTGTCCACTATCATCACTAACTACTTTACAGATAACACGAATACGGCCTCCTCGATCCTAGGTGAATGAGACGCACTCAAATCGGTCATAAGAGGTACAGCAATCAGCACCACAGTGGGCGCAAGGCAGGAGGTACATAAAAATCTAAACGCAGTGGAGAATAAAATGAATACATTAGAACAGGAAACAGTGAGCGACCCTACAAAAGCAGCATCACTACAAGAGGCGCGCATACAACATGCTGAGCTGCTAGAGAGCCTCAGGGTTATTGACCATAGAGCATACACCCAGTTAAACATACATAAGCGGACAAATCGGGAACACTCCTTGCCAGGATACTGAGGGATGTGCCGCCAACTACTGTAATTTACGAAATCATCACGCCAGGGGGAGAAACGGTGCACACTCAGCAGGGTATTAATGAGGCCTTCTGCACATATTATTATACGTTATACAGTGCACCTACCCCAATAGATAGTATGCTCATAGACACATTTCTAGATGACCTGCCCTACCCCCAGCTTAGTGCAGAAGCACAAGAAGAATTGGCAGGGCCCATTACGAAAGCTGAAATCAAAGCTGCTATTAGGGAGCTGCAGCGCAACAAGGCTCCAGGACTAGATGGCTTACCTATAGAATTTTTTTATACATTTTCTGAGGCTTTAGTCCCCCAGTTGGAGCAGCTATATAACAAATCGCTGGAAATAGGCCACCTTCCCCCCACCACCATGCAAGCATTGGTGGTCTCACTCCCAAAGCCAGGCAGGGATGCAACAGACATAGCGGGATATCGCCCGCTCTCACTCCTGGCTACAGAGTACAAAATATTAAGCAAAATACTGGCATGTAGGCTTCTCCCCTATTTAAATAAGCTTATCCACATAGATCAGTGCGGATTTGTGCCAGCGCGCAGCACCTCATTAAACATTAGAAGACTGCATCATATAATGGCAGCCACCCCCGCAGGCCATAAAAATGCAGGATGCGTTACGCTTGACTTGAGGCAAGCATTTGATACACTTACATGGGACTACATGTTCAAGGCCATAGAGAAGTTTGGCATACCTCCCGAATACCTCCAATGGGTACGACTACTATATGAGATTCCTACTGCGAGTGTCCGTACTGGAAGTCACATATCGCGTGCGTATCCAGTATGCAGAGGCACACGACAAGGGTGCCCCTTGTCACCATTGTTATTTGTATTAGCGTTGGAGCCACTAGCTCTTAAGCTGCGTCAGAAGGCAGGCCAAACAGGAATCCAACTAGGCAACACCACACATTTGATATCAGCCTACGCGGACGATATAATTATATACGCATATGACCTGACCAACACGTTAGAACCAGTATCCAGTATTTTCTCCCAATTCGAGCGAATATCGGGACTTGCCATCAACGAGGCAAAATTGCAGGCCTTCTTTTTTCAAGAAGGTAACTGCCCGGATGTGATCTGCTTTGGGCCGTACACCCTATCAGTAGCACAACATACGTTCAAGTACCTAGGTATACACATTTATAGATCCCAAGTGGACCTGCTTGAGGGTAATCTGACCAGAGCGATTAGGGCGATCCGATCTAAAGTCGCCTTCTGGACCTCGCTGCCATTGTCGGCAATGGGCCGTATAGCCATATCTAAAATGGTGGTCCTCCCGCGTCTTCTATATTTCTTTACTAACATGCCGGTAGTAGTTCCCCCCTCTATTTTCAAAACACTAGACACCATACTCTTAAACCTAATATGGGGGACTGGACGAAGAAGGGTGGGACTAAAGAAAGTGCAGCTAGAGACTAGCAGAGGGGGACTGGGGGCGCCGGATTTTCGAGCGTACTGTTATGCGAGCCAGCTACAATGGCTCTCCTACTGGACTGCAGGCCGCAATCTGCAGGAACTAGGATACACCATGCACGACATTAACCAGGGAACTCTGCAAGCATTACTGTTGCCCAAAAGCAAGATCCACCAAGACGCGCCGACGTTATTACGGATAGCGTTAGTATATTGGAAAAAAGCAATAAAGTACACGCCCGCTGTCTTCCATATGCAGATAACATCCCACTGTTAGGGATCCCACTGCCCACCGGACAAATCACGAGACGCAGAATTCTGGCCTGGACTGATGAAGGGGTCAACACTGTAGGGGCACTATTCAGCAATAAAATTCTACTAGACCATGAGAATTTCGTACAAGAGAATAGGGTACCAAACCACTTATACATGATGCACGCTGTCATAATACAGTACGTGAAGAAACACTGGGCTCCTAACAGGGAAGAACCCCCAACACCCGAATTAGTGCAGGCAATATACCTAATGGGTGAAGGACGTCATCTCATTAAATGGCTGTATACCGGTATCCGGGCATAAACTGCGGTGTCTCTTAACGACTTACGAAGCAAATGGTCCGGGGACATAGAAAAGGAGATATCCGACAAGGAGTGGGCCAGCATTTTAGAACAACCCAAAAAAGTGACTTGAAATGCAAAATTTTAATTCATACAATACATGGTTCTACACAGGGGCTACCTTACACCACACCGTCTACAGCAGATGTTCCCAAACACACAGCATTATGGCCCCCGATGCAAGACAGAAGGAGCAGACTTAGTCCACATGTTATGGTCTTGTCCACGCCTTAGAGTGTACTGGGAGGAAGTATGGCGAACCATAGATACAGTCACACACCTTCAAACTGGGGAATCAGCCGCAGGATGCTTATTAGGGATTCGCAGACGCACCGCCTCACAGAAAGTGCAGCTCCGATTTTTAGACCTAGCTTTACTTATAGCCAAACGGTCCATAACAATGAGGTGGAAATCAGTAAAACCCCCAACAGTATACACCTGGCACAGTGAGGTAGTGCGCTGGGGTGGAGCTGAGAGCGCAGCTATACGACGAGAGGAGGCCCGAGGGCTGCGTAAGAACCAGATCTCTATGGAATGGGATGTCATGCTGGAGGCCTTCAAAGCCATAGAACTCGATCCCTTACCTAGCACCCCAAATGTATAGCGGATACACATTGACTTGACGTAGCGCCGAGTGGTAGAGCCCAGCGCAGGAATAGACAGGACGTACAATCAGATAGTACACACGCCAGCACTGTGGACATAACACAGAGAGGTCCGAGACGCAGTAATACAATTGTGAGTAGACCAGATCAGTCAGAACTGGGGGAGGGGCGAGGTGGGAAGGGTAGTTGTTACAAGTTAAGTACCAATTTGGTTATTGGAAGATTTTGTAATTCATGGAAGCAATATGTGTATACATGATACAGCTACAACAAAGTCAATTCAACTGACAGATGTAATATAAATGCAACCAACAAATGTATGATACCCTGCTTAATTACGATATAATGTATAGACTGTTTTCATGAATGCAACGGATAAAGAGAAAATCAATAAAGTGTGTTTTAAAAAAAATAAAGTAACACAGTGAAAACACCACAAAAAGACTCCACAACAGTTTCGAAAAATAAAGTATGACTGTTTAAATAAAACATGACCAAAACGACAAAACTCCATTATGCAGAAGTTGAGACATTAATTTTTAAGGAATAAAACTAGTTCTGGTGCTTAGCAGTAAATAGCGCTTTAGGGGTTACTTGGGGTCATGCTGGAGAGGGACAAAGTTAAAAGTTTGGGCAAGCGCAGGCTGGCTACAGGACCCATGCAGGCCCTGGTAAACAAAGTACTTTATCCTGGTCGCAACAGCATGATGCGGGGTGCAGTCGAGTGATTAGTCGATGTCGAGCCCGCAGTGGTGGAGATGCATCGGTTCTGCAGACAGGACGCCGAGCCGCAATGCGTTGGTTCCGAGGTGCGATGCGCCGGGCTTCTCCGCACAGTCGAGGGGATGCAGAGATCTCTCCAAGCTGCAGCAATGCGAGGTGCTCTCGAGGCGATGCATTGGTTCCAAGAGCGATGTGCTGATTCTACCCCAGCTACAAGGTCAATGCGCCGGTTCTCCTACATGCAGACAGGAGATGCATCGATTTCCATGATGTTAGTATCTGGGTCCACTTCCAGTGAACCAGGCACAGAAGTAGGGGTAGAGACTTTGATATCCTTGAGTCTCAAGCAACAGGACGCAAGCCAACAAGCCCTTGGAGCTTATCTGGATGTAAAAGCAGAGTCCAGCTCTCCTTTAGCAGAGTCAAAGAGCAGCAGACAGCAGGGCAGCACAAGAGAAAAACAGTATTTCCAGGTCAGCAGCCCAACAATGAATCCTTTGGGCAGCACAGCAATACTTCTGACAGAGGTTCAGTTCCAGATCCAGAAGTGTCATTTTTGGTGGGGTCAGAGACTCAGTACTTATACCAAATGTGCCTCTGAAGTGGGGGTGACCTCAAAGAGTGGCTTTGAAGTGCACAAGTATCCCTTTCAACCCATTCCTGTCTGCCAAGGTATCTGTAAGGGGTAATCAGTCCTTTGTGTGGGGTCAGCCCACTACCTATTGAAGTGTAAGTGTTAACCCATTTCTCCCTTCCTGCCCAGGAAGGGCCATCAGAATGCAGATGTATGTAGATGGGTACTCAGCCACACCTAGCCTTCCTGTGTTTGTGGCTATCTGGAGGGAATGCACAAAGTGTAGCTGTCACCCCGCCTAGACGTGTATTGGAGACAGGCTGCAAGGCACACAGAGCAGTAAGAGAAGAGAAATGTCCACTTTCTAAAAGTAGCATTTCTAAAGCAGTAATGTTAAATCCAACTTTACCAGTAGAGAGGATTCATCAATATCATTCCAGAGACATGAAACATGATGCAGCTACTCCTTTCTAATGAGGAATTACAGCTTAAATGTATTTTAAGGAATTCCCAATGTTAGCCTATGAGAGGAGTAGTCCTTACAGTAGGGAAAAACAAATGTAGCTGTTTATCACTGGCAGGACATGTAAAACTTAAAAGTACATGTCCTACCTTTTACTTACACAGCACCCTGCCCTATGGGCTACATAGGGCCTACCTTAGGGGTGATTTATGTGTAATAAAAGGGGAGTTTATGGATTGGTATGTCATTTTAAATGCCAAGTCGAAGTGGCAGTAAACTGCACACACAGTACCTGCAATTGCAGGCCTGAGACATGGTTAAGGGGCTACTTATGTGGGTGGCACAATCGGTGCTACAGGCCCACTAGCAGCATTTAATTTACAGGTCCAGGGCACATGTAGTGCACTTTACTAGGGACTTATAAGTAAATTAAATATGGCATTTGGGGATGAACCAATATTACTATATTTAGGGAGAGAGCACAAGCACTTTAGCACTGGTTAGCAGTGGTAAAGTGGGCAGAGTCCTAAAGTCAGAAAAAACAAGGTCAGAAAAAATGGAGGCAGGTGAAAACTTGGGGGAAGACCATCAGGTCTAACAAAAGCATTTCATGATTCTCACAAAATCATAAGGTAAAACAATCGCATTCAATATTTTGATTCTGTTCCATAAATGTCAGGTTTATTTTACACCAATCCTAGTCATCGGGCCCGATTCACAGAACTAACTTAAGACAAAATCCTAAACTTACTACCATTTTGGTATTCACAGAAGGCACTTACTTACTCATTTTGAGTAACTTACTCATTTTGTGTAACTTACTCATTTTGGTATTCACAGAAGGCACTTACTCATAAATGAGTAAGTGCCTTCTGTGAATACCAAAATGAGTAACTTACTCATTTTGTGTAACTTACTCATTTTGTGTAACTTACTCATTTTGGTATTCACAGAAGGCACTTACTCATAAATGAGTAAGTGCCTTCTGTGAATACCAAATGAGTAAGTTACTCAAAATGAGTAAGTTACTCAAAATGAGTAAGTAAGTACCTTCTGTGAATACCAAAATGAGTAAGTGCCTTCTGTGAATACCAAAATGGTAGTAAGTTTAGGATTTTGTCTTAAGTTAGTTCTGTGAATCGGGCCCACCGTTGTTATTTATCGAGTTTCTATTAACAAATCCCAATGTGATATACACACAACCACTGACCTATCACAGGCCGACACCTTAACATCACCAATGAATCGCAGCACGACAGTACACCAACCAACCAATCTCTGCGCAAAACACTATGACGTATAATCTCACGCCTTGCAGCAGTTCGCCCTCTTTTACAATTTTCTTTTGTACTTGCACGATTCCACTGAAATCTTCAAAACGATAATAATAACATATAACAATTCCTGTTTGTGGGGGCGGAGCTTGCCTGAGCTCAAGATGGCCGCGTAGAGTGAGAGCTCCGAGCAGCTATCGCAAAATCCGCAATAAATCCTACATTTCTGCTGACTTCATCGGAACGGAAAGCTGCCCTGAGGAAGAGGAACGGATGCACTGCCGAAAGAACTGATTGCGGTCCCCCGTAATTGAGAGACGGAGCGATTGCCGGGTGCGTCGGAAGAGGCCTGGCCCTGGCCTACTGACGTTGCGCTTGCCCAGAGGCAAGCAGCGACACCAGCGGCAAGCGGTCGCGGACTGGCGAGCCCTGCGGGCATATACTGGAAGGGAAGCCGCTAGAGCTGAGCCACGGTACGCACGGGAGGAGCGCGCAGATTCCCAACCCCAGAGCGGCTTGAGGTGCAGGGTGCGCCGCCTGGGAAGGCGCGAGGAACGCGGCCCGGCCTGACGGGGCTGAGGAACGCTCCTTCGGCCTAGCGGAAACATCGAGACGGCTGTGAACCGCTCTGGAAGCAGCGGGAGTCTGCCCAGGCCCTGACGAGATTCGCAGTGCTGCGAGCTGGAGCTACGGCAGTTCGATCAGCGGGCCTGGTGAGTGAACACGCTGAGGGAAGGGAGCGCAGCCGGCGGCCTGTGGCGCACGCTGCGAGAGGTGGCTAATTTGCATGGCCAGGCCCGCGCCGAACTGCAGACAGCCAGAGGGAGTAACAGCTGCACCTGGAAACCTGAGAACCACGCGAGGAACCGGCATTAATGACACTGCAAGTAGTCAAAGTAGAGCATGAAATACGAAGCATGCTGTATGGGGAGCTATGATGCAGGAAACCACTCACCCCCAGATTGCAGCTAAAGTAGAAGGCCCATAGGCACCAGCAAGGCAGTGAAATAAAAGGGGTGTAAGGAGAGCAATTGAGACACTCCCGGCTGAGCACTTAGAGCTGCATGACAGGGGAGCGACATTACTGCCTGCCTAGTTAAGCGTAACACTCAGCACAGCAGGGCTTGGGGCAAAGCACTATTGCACAAGGCAGATACCAGCAGAACCATTAGACACCAACTGGGACCACGTGGTGGGAACCAGCGGTGTGAGAGCAGCAGGCAATTCGGGGGAGGCGCACGAGGGCCGCGAGCGTTCAGACGCAACGGACGGACACAACTCTAGGCATGGAACGAAGCAGCGAACATGGGCAAGGTGGACAAAACGCAGCCTAAAATCAGCTTTGAGCAGAGAAGACAGAGGTTGAGAGACTCGGAACCAGAACAAGCATCTGCTGCACATGTAGAAATGGCAGAGCGAGCAGAAGAAGATATACGTCAAATCCTGGCAGCCATACAGAAGAGCCTGGCCACTATCGATAGCAAAATAGATTCATTAGCATACAGGATGGATCGTATGACAGAGCGACTGGACAAGCAAGCTGAGCAGATCGATATGACGGAGAGGAGGGTGACGGAAGTAGAAGAAGCTCAAACAGAGATGGACTCGGAGCAAAGACAGATGGGGAAGCTGCTGAGCCCATTACAGGATAAGGCAGAAGCGTTGGAGGCCCGATCCCAGAGGTCCAACATTCGAATCACAAGCCTTCCGGAATCCACCAGTATGGGAAACATGGAAATATATGTGGAAGAACTTCTAGTGTCGCTGCTGGGATGGGAGTCCTTCTCCCCAATGTTTGTGGTGGAACTCGCCCATCGATCGCTGGGCCCAAGACCGCCGCCGGGTGCCCCGCCACGACCCATAATAGCTAAATTGATGAACTTCAGGGACCGAGACGCTGCACTGAGGGTTGCTAGAGAGAAGCGAAGTCTACAACATGAAGGTTCCACAATCTCACTTTTTCCTGATTTCACGCTGCGAGTGCAAGAAGCGAGGAAACAATTTGCACCCCTGAAGAGACAGCTGAGGGAACAGAACTTGGACTATGCAATGCTCTACCCAGCCCGCCTCAGAGTGAATAGGCAAGGAAAGTCTAGGATATTCACGGACCCCAAGCTGTTGCAGAAAGCCCTCAAAGAATGGTCAAAGAACGATGAAAGACGGAAAGACTCAGATGCTGGTGAAGGTGCACATGGAGGAAGCCTGGACGAGCAAGACTAAGCGGAACGATGCGCAGAATGGCCGCTAGGGTTTGAGACTTCTTTGTTGGGGGACATATGCGCGACTCTCCAGCTGCGGAGTTGGAGGGACTTAGAGATCTGTCAGAGCAAAGCGCAGGTCTTCACTGAATATAAGGAGGGTGCGTTAGACAAATTCAGAACACTGCCTCCTAGCCCAATAATACAGTCTCCTCAGGAAAGGAGTACCATAAGCATGAACGTTTGAGATGACAGCCGGATGTACGAGATTAGTGAGATGGCACACAACAGGCGACTTGTCTGCAGGAGATCAGTTAAGGGTGAGCTGGCAACATCTACCCACGAGTGTGATACACAACATGGCGGAATGCCAGAACGGTTTATTCATGGAAATAGTTATATGTGATCCGGTTAATGTATACTTGGAGAAGGGGAGGGGGACTCGACTGTGCAAAGTTGGGATGAGCACAGCGTGGGAGGGAGGGAGGGTTCAGAGTTTCAATTTGTTGGCAGACTTTATTGTAAAATGGCTTAAAACTTGCATGCAAACCACATTGGACACTAATGGAGAGCATAGCGCCAATACCCTTCTCGTATATTACGCTAGTTTGATGAAACTTACTAATTACAATGCAGTCCCATGCCTGTAGTGTGAAAATGCTGACATGGAATGTCCGCGGCCTCAATGATCATAGGAAACTGCGGAAAGTATTTGCTTATCTCAATCGCCATGGGATAGATATCGCGCTTCTGCAGGAGTCACATCTGCCCACTAATAGTAAAATGTTGACAAACGGGTGTTTGCAGGATAAACTACACACAGCAGGATTCACCACACATGCAAGGGGGGTGATAACATGGGTGAGCCCGAAATCGGGGATGTCATTGGAAGCGCTGGAAACTGATCCGGAGGGCAGATTTGTCATTTCTAGGTGCCATGGGAAGGGGATGGACTTAGTTATAGTGAATATATATGGGCCAAATTATGATAACCCACAGTTCTATTTGGACCTGTTGGAGAAGATGAGCGGATATGAGGCCCAATCTCAGCTTTGGGGAGGGGATTTTAACTGTGTGATGGACCCGAGTCTTGACCGATCAGGAGGCCCGGCCCGACGTCCCTCAGCTGATCCGTACTTGTGAGATCCACCCCCGTACGTATTCAGACCACTCCCCGATACAGCTAGTTGTAGATTGCCCACTAAAGAGAATTCCTCCGTTTATCTGGAGGTTCCCACCTTACTCGCTGCATAGACAATTTCTTTGACATAAACATAGGCTCAGTAGACAAATTTTCGACAGTTTGGGACACTTTCAAGGTGTACATACGAAGGATCGCCATGGCCAAGCACTCGGGGGTCCTTCGAGTGCTCAGAAAGCGACTAGCAGACTTAGAAGATCGACTGAAAGGGTTAGAGCGAGATCTCACTGCGGGAGCAGATAGCAGCGCTAAGGAGGAACTCAAACTAGCGCTACAGGAATATCATGACACGGCAGATACAGAAGTTAAACACTTAGGGAAATATGCTACGGCCCGCATTTATGGTGAGGGAGAAAGACCGGGCACGGTTCTCGCCTCAATATTAAGGAATAGACGAGAAAGGACGGGAGTGACAGAAATTCATTCAGAGGAAGGAGAGACGCTCACGGACCCGACTGAGATAGCCAATAGATTCAGACAATATTACTCAACGCTATACAGTACTAAGGAAGTAGCAGGCGACTCAGAAATCCTGGACTACCTGGAGTATATTAAGCTACCGTAGTTGACGGACGAGTACAGAGAATACTTAATGAGGCCGCTAGATGCAGACGAAATTAAGGCAGCGTTAGCAGGCATGAGGGCAGGGAGCGCTCCAGGTATAGATGGACTGACTGTATCTTTCTATAAAGAATTTAAGGACCAACTGATACCGCATTTAATAACTCTATTTGAGGAAATGAGTGCAGACGGAAGGATGCCCCCCTCGATGAGGGAAGCCCTGATAGTGACCATATTGAAACCCGAAAAATCCCCGGCTGAGTGTTCCTCGTACCGCCCGCTCTCCCTCTTAAATGTGGATACTAAAATATATGCCAAAGTACTAGCAAACCGATTGGCTCCTTTGATCCCGCAGCTGGGAGCGCCAGAACAAGCTGGTTTCGTCCCAGGGCGAAATCTGACATACAATCTGAGAACAGTATTTGGGGCTATACAACACACTAGGCGGGAAACGAAAGCGGTAACGGTGTTTTTAGACATGGAAAAAGCATTCGATTCAGTGGAATGGGTCTTTATGAAGCAAGTGCTGATACGGATGGGACTGGGCGACATGTTTATACAAATGATAGGAGTCTTGTACAACTCTCCTATGGCCAGAATCAGGCTTGGAGATCAGGTCACTGCCCCCATTAAGATATCTAGAGGCACCCGTCAGGGATGCCCACTATCTCCGTTATTATATGCACTGGTCACTGAGTCACTTGCCTGCGCCCTCCGCGAGTACCACAGTCAGAGGGGAATACGCTTCTCGGGCTATAACTTAATCATATCTACTTATGCTGACGATACGCTACTATATATTAGGGATCCAGAGGAAAACCTGTCGTCTGTGCTCCGAGAGGTGGTCAAATATGGAGAGCTGTCAAGACTTAAGGTTAATTGGCCTAAATCCATTATATTCCCGCTCACCCCAGCAGCGCTGCCCTTTGAACCTGAATACCCCTTACAATGGACAACTGAGCCAGTGCGATACTTGGGAGTAAAGATGCATACAGACTCGGAAGTGGTCTTTAGAGAAAACTATGGGAGGGCAGTAAGTAAGCTAGAAGAAGACATAGCAAGATGGAATAGTCTGCCCTTATCGCTTGCAGGGCGAGTGTCACTCATGAAGATGGTCATACTCCCTAGATTTCTGTTCTTGTTCACAAATATCCCAATGGTTCTTCCTAAATCCTTTTTTAAAACAGTCACATCACTACTAGTTAATTTAGCATGGGCTGGAAAGCACGCAAGGGTTCGCTGGAACGTACTCACACTTCCGTACAACATGGGCGGCCTAGGCGCCACAGACCTGGACTTGTATTACAGAGCGGCACAAAGTTTGCACGCCCACTACTGGATACATGAGATCCCAGGGCTTCCCCATATACAGATTGAGAGGATGGTGGCGTCTCCCCTCCCATTGCCAGCCCTCCTGTTCAAACCCCCTGACCGCAGAACTGGGGTATTGGACTCCGTAAATACAGTTGCGCATGCCTGGCAGCATCTACTTGAACTACAGGCGGGAGCGATACTATACACTCCACTGACGCCAATAGAATGGTGCCATTGGTTACCGTTATGCGGTGAAAAAGGAGTTACTCACGCTCTAGAATCTGTGAACATTAAGACAATAGGGGAAATGTTCCTGGAGGGTACAGTAAGAGAGTGGACAGACGTCGAAATGGGAGAACAGCAGGGCACAATGCTCACAAGATTTCATTATCATAGGATGAGACTAGCACTGAAAGATATATTAGGGAACGACTTAGCATAACCGCCAGACGTGACTGCCCTCACGTACATAATAAAGTCAGACACAACCGTAAAAATAGTTTCCAGGACATATAAAATCATGCAGGACTACCAGAAGAATCAGTACACCAAAGCCAGATTAGAATGGCAGGCAGACTTGGGGGAGACCCTAGCCTAGATGATGATATGTGCAAATACTGCTGTAAAAACACGAAGCAAATCTCCTTAAATGTGCGTCACCGATTAATTCACTTTAAATTCCTAAACAGGGTTTACTACACCCCGGAAAGACTACATAGATACAGACTGCGGGAAACTGCTGAATGTGAACGCTGTAGAGAGAGCTCAGCAGGGCTTCTACACTTAGCCTGGCTGTGTCCAGGAATCGCCCGTTACTGGAAAGAGATACTTAAAGCTCTGGGAGACATTACCTCCATGACACTGACCCCAGACCCTCTGTTAGCATTGCTAGGCAACTCCAAAAACTTGCCGAAAGCAGTGAGACATTTAGTGGATATGGGGCTATTACTAGCTAGGCGCAGACTAGCGATTAACTGGGCCCGCGGCCCGACACCCACAATGGCGTGTTGGTCCCAAAACATGGTATACTACAATACGCAGACAGAACTTTATAGTGAATTACTCCCACCTCGGAGCTGGCCCAAAAATTGGGGGGGGCTCTATCAGACCTACATGTCCACAAAAGAAACAGTCACACTGAGCGCAGATAGCCCTAGTAAGGGTGCAAATTCTACACCAGACAAGATACACGGCAACAGATCTATGGTAGAAGACTCCTGATAAGGTTATCACACCCAGTGCAGTATGTGGAAGCCACCGAATGGGATTTGCAGACTGTGTTTTATCTTGATAGGAATTTTTCTATATTCAATAGCGTTGAAAGTCTATATACGCAGTGTTACTGATGGGTTGCTTCACCTCCACAGAATTAATGATGTAATTGTTCATTATGTGGGACAAACTAAAGATGCAATGCAAGATGTTATTATTTTCTATGCCAAGAGAAATGCTTGTACTTTTTGAATGCCAATAAAAGTTAATAAAAATAAAATTTAAAAAAAACAATTCCTGTTTGCTCTGCTAAAGAAAACAATACTAATTCAACAACCTGAATATTAAGGTTTTTACACCTTCCGACTTTTACCACACAAAATGTATTTCACGTTCACAGGTGAAAACTCGACCAGCATGAAATCACCCTAATCAATGCAGCTTTCCCCTTTGCACAATTGGGTTCTGCTAATATCAATCAATATTAGTACAATCACAACAGTTCATTAATGTCCCTTTCTCAATTGTTTAGGTGACGGTACCACACACTCTATACCACAAAATCTGCAAACAAAAAATACCATTCGACAATGGCTATTTAAGTGTTTTCTACACTTATCTCAATAACCCGGGATCTTAGGCTATGTGAAGCCTGAAACTCATTAACTTCTTCATATATAAACAATAAACATCTCAATTCATCAAACCATTCACTCTCATCTCAATGATACACTAATAAACACAAGTTACAATAGATGCAGTGGCGGTGCGTCCATTAGGGCGCTGGGGCGTTGCCCCACAAGCCGCCTGCGCCCGCAGCTCCCTCGGCGTCTGTGAACTTAAGTAAACTGCCTCAGTTTACTTAAGTTCACAGACGCCGAGGGAGAACTGACAATCATGTCAGTCAGCATGACGTCGGACCGCCCACCCCCTTCAGAGTCTGAAGGGGGTGGGCGGTCCAGCGTCATGTTGACTGACATGCGTTGTCAGACCGTCACCAGGGGCATGCAGCAGCACAATGCACAAGTGCGCATGACTGGTGAAGGTCGGCGAATTTTTCCGCCGTGCCCAGTCATGCGCACTAGTGTCTGCTCTGGCTGGCGCATGCCCATTAGCAGAGCGAGGGTTGATCAAAGGCTCAACCCTCGGTCTCCTAATGGGCAGGCGGGCAGCGAGTAACCCTGCTCTGAGCCTATCCTGGCGCTGCTGGAGCAGCGCCAGTATTGGCTGTGGGGTTGCCACTCCAGTGAAGGCGCCAAGGGCCCAGCAGAGGCGGCGCGGACCGGTGGTCAGGTAAGTTTTCTTTTTTTTTAAATTTTAATTCCCCGGCCCCCACCCCCGCGTGACAACCCCCCTCCCCCCTCGCGAGTATTGCGATGCGAGCCGCGAGTACATGCAAAACTGTAGTCTCACTATTCGGTGGTATCACAGCAATCTTAGGCTTGGCTTTTGTGTCTCTGTGTGCAACAACATTCTTTGAGTCACAAAATTCATGTCTATTCGCAATGCTCTCTATACTTCATATCAGCTAAAGTGTTTATTTCATTTCAACCTCGCTACGAGCAAAGTTCACATTCCTCTGATGAATGGGAGCTATTTGCATACAGTCTGCCTCGGTTTACCGATCATTGTGTGATAGGCACCTCCTCCTAATTCAACTTCGAGCTAATCTGGAGACCCCTCCGCGTCGCTTTAGGAATACAATACAATGCTTGTAAGAAACAAGTAAATGAAGTGTGAATGATGAGCACGGTTGCCTATTGCTGTTTACGGGTGATGAATTGCTGTTGCTTTAGTTCCCTGTGATGGAATTTATGATCATGTCCTTCTGGGTGATTAGGAGGCTAATCATGTCTGTGTTTGTGTTTGAGGTCATCGCCTGTGCATGATAGCCGTCCTTCCCTCCGCTCTGAGGGTGTACTGCGGATTTTAAGGACACCTCTTCTCTACTTCTGCTATGCCTCATATATGCATGCCTTTTTATTGTTACCAACACAGCGTTCGAGCTATGCAGTTTTAACGAGCCTACCTCTGTGAGTATGCGTATTCAAATTTTAGAGGTGTGTGCATGTGTGTGCGTGTATGTTGTCTTCACTCGTAACTGCACTACTAACTACAGAGTGTCTAATATAGGAGGCAGGCACCGATGCGCGAGGCACCTTAGTAATGAGATTTCCATCCATTGAGCGATATGCAGCTCTAATGATTGAGACGTGAGAGGCTTGGAGCCTGTGATTAGTTAATAGCCTCCAGAGCTGGAAATGCTGCGAAGTTTTTAACATCAGTTAAGACCCTTGTGTAAAGGATTAGGCGCAAGGCTATTTTCCAGCTGAGCTGACTTATTCTTAATAGCCTTCTCAGATGCTCTTCTGCACTGCCCGCCTGCAGTTATTTTCCGGAAGCTAACAGTGTGGTGGGCACAGGAATGAACTTTGAAAGGTGAGGAAAGAGAGACACATAGGTGCGGGCTCCAGCCTATCAGTCAGGGGACGAGTACGTGAAGAAAATTCTGAGATGTATGAGTGCTGTGTTTTCTTATTCGCCTGTGTAGCATTGCTGCTGGACTGTGCTTGGTATTAGTTAGTTATGTGTGGTGTGTTACATCAGTGAATGCATGCACAAACTTCTGTTAAATGAAATATGATGTCTGAGTTATTCTTACTTCAACCCTTCATCTTACAATCACAAAGCATAGCTTTTAACTGGCACCTGTGACGCCTTCAGACAGGCCTTTCTTTTTAGCCAACCGTACACTGCATTCTTGGGTTACTGTTTTTTAATATATCAGAGGTGAGAAATCACAGCCTGCAGTGTAAAGTTGACTAAAAACAAAACTGAACTTTCTGATTCTGAGTCATTCGGCCACTTGGCACCACAACAAAGTGGTAGAAATTGTTCCACAGTGGATTTCATTTTTGTGAGTATCGCTGTGTTTTCATCGCTTTGCATAGAAATTGGATTTGTTGACTGCAGATAGCCGCCATTTATGTGCACTGATTTTGCCCTCATTATGGCTTGCTGGGAAACAACATAAGTAAAACGACATTTGTAATTAAGGTGTTGGCGGCTGGGGTGTGGTACGGTACTCAAGAGTTTTTTTGCACACTGGAATGAAAATTTACCACTGGAATCAGTTCACACTACTGTGTACGTGACGCGTAACTGAAATACCATAGGGGGGCTGTAATGACTGTAAACACTGTACCGGCCGCCAAGTTCCGGAGGTTCCATTTGCCCCCGTGCAAGACATTTGGATCAGCTGCTCTCATCAGGTAGGTGCCAACAAACGCCAGCGAACGCTCCGAGTGGTGGCAACTCTGATTATCATATTGAGATCTCTAGGTCTCTTTATCCTCTAACCCTGTTAATTGTGTTAATGATAATAACCTTCAGAAAATCCATTAGCTTGATTCTGAACGGTGCTAAATAATGTTAATTTACAGTACTTTGCACGTGTGATCTGCCAGTGTTTTAATGTTTGCAGAATAAAAAAGGAATAGTTAAGCAGTGCCAGAGGGGCACCATGTTAATTTTTCCAGTGAGAAGAGAGTCCTAATTTAGTAATGACTCATGCCGCAGTGATTTATAGTAAGTGCATTGAAAAGTGAACTTCTTATTAAAAGCACTGCCAGTATGCATTATTTATTTTGCGTGTTGATAAAATAACGTGTATTCCAAGTAGAGGCGGAGAAGAGGCCTGGCCTTCTAGTGTAAAGAGCCCTCGTGCTGTGTGCCTCTTTATGACTCTGGTAACAGGCCTGCGTTACCCTGGTATTCCTAGTCTTAAAGAATAAATGGGAGGTAGGGACGGGGTGAATCTCACAGGCAATGGTTTAGGACTTGGTGGGGGTATAGGAAGGATGATAGGCTGGCATACACATCTATTGGCTTCAAACACTAAGGAGACATTGGACTGCTGGAATATAGAAGGACAAAGAAGCAAACAGGAGTAGGAAGTGTGTGGGAGTAAAGAAAGTGAACATGGCTGGGAAACAGACTTCATTTCAAAGGGTAATTTAGTGAATTGTGCCACGAGTCTAAGCAGCACCCAGATGCCATCAAACACTGGGACATCTTGGAATTGAATTGTGAATACCAAAATGAGTAACTTACTCATTTTGAGTAACTTACTCATTTTGGTATTCACAGAAGGCACTTACTCATTGATGAGTAAGTGCCTTCTGTGAATACCAAAATGAGTAAGTGCCTTCTGTGAATACCAAAATGAGTAAGTGTCTTCTGTGAATACCAAAATGGTAGTAAGTTTAGGATTTTGTCTTAAGTTAGTTCTGTGAATCGGGCCCGTAGTCTATATTGACATATTTTTACCTAATTAGTACATCCACTGATGTATATGATTATGTCAAAGCATTCCAAAGCTGGCATTGCAAATTCCATCTCAGATAAGATACAATATATGAGGACTATTACTTGACCACTTATTTAAGGGAGATACTTCACCCAGGTCACAGATGCAGATTCCAGATGAGCACATCACAACAAGCTATTCCAAACAGACAACAATCCAAAACTCAGGCCTATTTAATCATCTGCTAGAATTAGCATAAGGTTTAGAGATAGCACAGTGAGGGTGTAAGGGTTATACATTATGATGTTGTGATTTTTCCCTGTTTTCAGTTGCTGAAAAGCTTAACTGCTTTTATTATCTTCTGCGATGTTAACAATATTATGTGCACTAGAGCTCAATATTTTAAAATAACTTTTGTAAAATTAATATGTTGAAATAAGTATTGCGTTTTTAGTGATCTGAGTGTGTAAATCATTAATGAACGATCGTTTGGATTACTACTGCTCCCTGTTAGTAACTCAAAAGCATTGACGTAATCTCATTTATGTATTGGGTGGGGTTCTGCGGGTTTACAATAACCTGTTTTTTCACATTCAGCACTGGTGCATTTAACTAAGTTCACTCGTGTCACCTGTGGGTGTGAAAACAAACCTTGTAGAGCTGAGCCAAAGACTCAGTTTACGCAACAGCCCCTTTGTTGTTGAATGGCGTCTACTTTCTCAGTAGGAACTGTGCATTTGTTGGACAACATAAACGTTGGGATCGTGCCAGACTGATTCTATGCACCCCCTCAGGAAATGATCATGGCTGCTGGAGAACCTTTCAAGGAGTAGGATAAATTTCCCATGGACACATTACATGCCCCATGCAGCAAAACCTCCAAACACACTAAGGAATGACTAAAAGTACCCCCGCAGTCACTGCCACTAAGAAAAACTTTAGTCTCCCTATTCTGACACTGGAATTTGAAAGGTAAAACCCATGACTCATGTACACATCCCTCTCCCAGCGCCTCATATCTGGCTACTTGATGGTGTTGTAAACGGTATTGGAAGTGGAATGTCGAAATCGGCAGAATAATAAATCTGTGGATTATCCAATCAGCGGATGGTGTTTCTGCAACAGTGAATGGTAACTTCTCCAACTTCTCAATGTGTAACATAGTATATGCTGCATCTTTTCGTGCCATAATGACTTACTGTTTTGTAAGATTCGATGGAGTAAACAGACTTATGGAATTCATGTGTCGCCATGGTACGCGACCAGCGCGAAGTCTCTGAAGTGTCCAGCTCAGCAGCATGATAGATCTAAGCTGAGGCTGCCCTTGTTGTAATGCAGACATGTCATGTTGCATAATATCTATTGCAAAAGACACAATGTTACCCAGAGAGTCCTAGTGGATAAGGTAGTCATATCATTACCAACTACTGCTAGAGTCCTTTCTAAATTAGCCCTGTCAATTTTGTGCAGTCTTTTAGAAGCTTCCTGCTGAGAAACCTTCCATACTTCATTGTTTTCATACAAGAAGCACTTTTGACGTGGATTTCTAGGACCTAATAAGAAGTCCTGTAGTCCACTACAAGTGTTGTTTTACCTGAGACAATGCTGAGATTTTTTGCCAATCAAGGCACAATTTCCCAACACTGTAAGCTGTTACTACCCCCAAATGTTGTGTCTGCACATAACACAGGTCAGACCTGCTAATCTTAAACCCCTTAGTGTTACCTAAGAAACACGCCTGACATCCCTTAGTGCCTAACGGCCACACTAACCATCCCTCGTGATTGGAAGCTGATGAATTGTACGAAGCATTGCGTAGCATGGTGTATTCTGTAAACTTCTGCCAGTTTGCAAAACGTGCAAATGTGGGAATTCTTGGTGTGCTTAAGTCCTTTATCTTAGCCAAGACATGATGTTTGTTGCACAGTTTTGTTCAGGAAAATCATTTGATGTGGCAAAAGGCATGCTCTGAACAAAGCTTAGTTCCCTTTAACCTGCCAATCTTTACTCCCCCAAATTATGTTCATATCTACTGTGTCCCTCCAAAAGTCAAACCCTTGTGTGGGCAGCTGGGAAAGAAAAGTTGCAAAATATATCAGTTTGGTATCTGCTAGCATATTTTTCTTTGCTGGTCATGGTGCAAGCTTATAAAAATAATACTCTGGGTCAGCTGTATTATAACCATAAAAATAAGCAAACTTCTGTGCAAATGTTTTTGAACTACCCCATGGTGGTGTAGGGTAGTGTTCCCATTGTGTGTAATTGAGAACTGCACATGGAGTACTTGGTTTATGCAGGAAACGGTGACCATAATGTTGAAAACAGAACATTTCATCGTATTTAGCCATACCATCATACAAATCATCTGCGCTGAAAACAGTAGAATGCTCTAGATCGTCTAGCATCGCTCTAGATCGTCTAGCATCTCACACGATGTATCAATGTCCTAATCATCAGCGATAGAACTAGGGGTGATAAAGTAATTTAGAGAAATGCAAAATACATATGGTATTTGCAGAGAAATGCAAAATACATATGGTATTTGCAGAAGTTCAGTAGGACCACATATATCATACGATACCCTATACCAAACAATTCCATCAGGAATCGGAACTGCAGTAATGTTTACCAGGGAAAGGTCACTTTGCACTTTATGTGATGAAGAATGTAGTGTCAGAACCAAGTTCACTAGTTGTACAGAAGAGCGTTCTGGGAGATAGTGTCCATTCAGAAGCAAGAAAAAGACTGTCACAAAAATAACCCAAAGGACCCGGAAAAGTATTGAAATTGTGGTCCAAAGGTAGAGCCATGGAGGAACAAAATACATCTTCTTCAGCCAAAGATAGAAATTATGCAGCCTCAACCGGAAAGGCAGAAGTGGAGGTACAAGCGGATCCGATGAATCCGAAGAAAAGTCATCGAAGTTAATGAAAGTAGCCAGATGCAGTCTAATCTATTTTGACAGCTGTGCAGGTTGTGCATAACTGGGAGATGGCACAGACTGTGGTACATTGATGGGGTGGCGTGGTGAAGCAAAATAACGATGGATTAAACCCAGATCTGTGACTGGGGGTGAATGTTTGCCAATGTGCAGCATTCCGTCCATCATCTTGTGTGTTTTGCATTTCGCCCTAAGTGGGAAGGGTATGCCCAGACGTGGGTCCCGTGCTCACTACGCCACTGGAGTCAAGCTATCCTGGCTGATGAAGGCTGATAGCCAGAAACCGGTCCTAGGATGCTTGATTCCGGTCCAGGGAAGACATGGCTTGGCAGTTCGGTCTGGACTGTTCCCATGAGGCACAGGGTCAAGACTGATTTGCATATGGCTATGTCTGAACTGGGGTGGCGTGGCTAAGCAAAATAACGATGGATTAAACCCAGATCTGTGACTGGGGGTGAATGTTTGCCAATGTGCAGCATTCCGTCCATCATCTTGTGTGTTTTGCATTTCGCCCTAAGTGGGAAGGGTATGCCCAGACGTGGGTCCCGTGCTCACTACGCCACTGGAGTCAAGCTATCCTGGCTGATGAAGGCTGATAGCCAGAAACCGGTCCTAGGATGCTTGATTCCGGTCCAGGGAAGACATGGCTTGGCAGTTCGGTCTGGACTGTTCCCATGAGGCACATGGTCAAGACTGATTTGCATATGGCTATGTCTGAACTGGGGTGGCGTGGTGAAGCAAAATAACGATGGATTAAACCCAGATCTGTGACTGGGGGTGAATGTTTGCCAATGTGCAGCATTCCGTCCATCATCTTGTGTGTTTTGCATTTCGCCTTAAGTGGGAAGGGTATGCCCAGACGTGGGTCCCGTGCTCACTACGCCACTGGAGTCAAGCTATCCTGGCTGATGTAGGCTGATAGCCAGAAACCGGTCCTAGGATGCTTGATTCCGGTCCAGGGAAGACATGGCTTGGCAGTTCGGTCTGGACTGTTCCCAGGAGGCACAGGGTCAAGACTGATTTGCATATGGCTATGTCTGAACTGGGGTGGCGTGGTGAAGCAAAATAACGATGGATTAAACCCAGATCTGTGACTGGGGGTGAATGTTTGCCAATGTGCAGCATTCTGTCCATCATCTTGTGTGTTTTGCATTTCGCCCTAAGTGGGAAGGGTATGCCCAGACGTGCGTCCCGTGCTCACTACGCCACTGGAGTCAAGCTATCCTGGCTGATGAAGGCTGATAGCCAGAAACCGGTCCTAGGATGCTTGATTCCGGTCCAGGGAAGACATGGCTTGGCAGTTCGGTCTGGACTGTTCCCATGAGGCACAGGGTCAAGACTGATTTGCATATGGCTATGTCTGAACTGGGGTGGCGTGGTGAAGCAAAATAACGATGGATTAAACCCAGATCTGTGACTGGGGGTGAATGTTTGCCAATGTGCAGCATTCCGTCCATCATCTTGTGTGTTTTGCATTTCACCCTAAGTGGGAAGGGTATGCCCAGACGTGGGTCCCGTGCTCACTACGCCACTGGAGTCAAGCTATCCTGGCTGATGAAGGCTGATAGCCAGAAACCGGTCCTAGGATGCTTGATTCCGGTCCAGGGAAGACATGGCTTGGCAGTTCGGTCTGGACTGTTCCCATGAGGCACAGGGTCAAGACTGATTTGCATATGGCTATGTCTGAACTGGGGTGGCGTGGTGAAGCAAAATAACGATGGATTAAACCCAGATCTGTGACTGGGGGTGAATGTTTGCCAATGTGCAGCATTCCGTCCATCCTCTTGTGTGTTTTGCATTTCGCCCTAAGTGGGAAGGGTATGCCCAGACGTGGGTCCCGTGCTCACTACGCCACTGGAGTCAAGCTATCCTGGCTGATGAAGGCTGATAGCCAGAAACCGGTCCTAGGATGCTTGATTCCGGTCCAGGGAAGACATGGCTTGGCAGTTCGGTCTGGACTGTTCCCATGAGGCACAGGGTCAAGACTGATTTGCATATGGCTATGTCTGAACTGGCGTGGTGAAGCAAAATAACGATGGATTAAACCCAGATCTGTGACTGGGGGTGAATGTTTGCCAATGTGCAGCATTCCGTCCATCATCTTGTGTGTTTTGCATTTCGCCCTAAGTGGGAAGGGTATGCCCAGACGTGGGTCCCGTGCTCACTACGCCACTGGAGTCAAGCTATCCTGGCTGATGAAGGCTGATAGCCAGAAACCGGTCCTAGGATGCTTGATTCCGGTCCAGGGAAGACATGGCTTGGCAGTTCGGTCTGTACTGTTCCCATGAGGCACAGGGTCAAGACTGATTTGCATATGGCTATGTCTGAACTGGGGTGGCGTGGTGAAGCAAAATAACGATGGATTAAACCCAGATCTGTAACTGGGGGTGAATGTTTGCCAATGTGCAGCATTCCGTCCATCATCTTGTGTGTTTTGCATTTCGCCCTAAGTGGGAAGGGTATGCCCAGACGTGGGTCCCGTGCTCACTACGCCACTGGAGTCAAGCTATCCTGGCTGATGAAGGCTGATAGCCAGAAACCGGTCCTAGGATGCTTGATTCCGGTCCAGGGAAGACATGGCTTGGCAGTTCGGTCTGGACTGTTCCCATGAGGCACAGGGTCAAGACTGATTTGCATATGGCAATGTCTGAACTGGGGTGGCGTGGTGAAGCAAAATAACGATGGATTAAACCCAGATCTGTGACTGGGGGTGAATGTTTGCCAATGTGCAGCATTCCGTCCATCATCTTGTGTGTTTTGCATTTCGCCCTAAGTGGGAAGGGTATGCCCAGACGTGGGTCCCGTGCTCACTACGCCACTGGAGTCAAGCTATCCTGGCTGATGAAGGCTGATAGCCAGAAACCGGTCCTAGGATGCTTGATTCCGGTCCAGGGAAGACATGGCTTGGCAGTTCGGTCTGGACTGGTACCATGAGGCACAGGGTCAAGACTGATTTGCATATGGCTATGTCTGAACTGGGGTGGCGTGGTGAAGCAAAATAACGATGGATTAAACCCAGATCTGTGACTGGGGGTGAATGTTTGCCAATGTGCAGCATTCCGTCCATCATCTTGTGTGTTTTGCATTTCGCCCCTAAGTGGGAACGGTATGCCCAGACGTGGGTCCCGTGCTCACTACGCCACTGGAGTCAAGCTATCCTGGCTGATGAAGGCTGAAAGCCAGAAACCGGTCCTAGGATGCTTGATTCCGGTCCAGGGAAGACATGGCTTGGCAGTTCGGTCTGGACTGTTCCCATGAGGCACAGGGTCAAGACTGATTTGCATATGGCTATGTCTGAACTGGGGTGGCGAAGCAAAATAACGATGGATTAAACCCAGATCTGTGACTGGGGGTGAATGTTTGCCAATGTGCAGCATTCCGTCCATCATCTTGTGTGTTTTGCATTTCGCCCTAAGTGGGAAGGGTATGCCCAGACGTGGGTCCCGTGCTCACTACGCCACTGGAGTCAAGCTATCCTGGCTGATGAAGGCTGATAGCCAGAAACCGGTCCTAGGATGCTTGATTCCGGTCCAGGGAAGACATGGCTTGGCAGTTCGGTCTGGACTGTTCCCATGAGGCACAGGGTCAAGACTGATTTGCATATGGCTATGTCTGAACTGGGGTGGCGTGGTGAAGCAAAATAACGATGGATTAAACCCAGATCTGTGACTGGGGGTGAATGTTTGCCAATGTGCAGCATTCCGTCCATCATCTTGTGTGTTTTGCATTTCGCCCTAAGTGGGAAGGGTATGCCCAGACGTGGGTCCCGTGCTCACTACGCCACTGGAGTCAAGCTATCCTGGCTGATGAAGGCTGACAGCCAGAAACTGGTCCTAGGATTCTTGATTCCGGTCCATGGAAGACATGGCTTGGCAGTTCGGTCTGGACTGATCCCATGAGGCACAGGGTCAAGACTGATTTGCATATGGCTATGTCTGAACTGGGGTGGCGTGGTGAAGCAAAATAACGATGGATTAAACCCAGATCTGTGACTGGGGGTGAATGTTTGCCAATGTGCAGCATTCCGTCCATCATCTTGTGTGTTTTGCATTTCGCCCTAAGTGGGAAGGGTATGCCCAGACGTGGGTCCCGTGCTCACTACGCCACTGGAGTCAAGCTATCCTGGCTGATGAAGGCTGATAGCCAGAAACCGGTCCTAGGATGCTTGATTCCGGTCCAGGGAAGACATGGCTTGGCAGTTCGGTCTGGACTGTTCCCATGAGGCACAGGGTCAAGACTGATTTGCATATGGCTATGTCTGAACTGGGGTGGCGTGGTGAAGCAAAATAACGATGGATTAAACCCAGATCTGTGACTGGGGGTGAATGTTTGCCAATGTGCAGCATTCCGTCCATCATCTTGTGTGTTTTGCATTTCGCCCTAAGTGGGAAGGGTATGCCCAGACGTGGGTCCCGTGCTCACTATGCCACTGGAGTCAAGCTATCCTGGCTGATGAAGGCTGACAGCCAGAAACCGGTCCTAGGATGCTTGATTCCGGTCCAGGGAAGACATGGCTTGGCAGTTCGGTCTGGACTGTTCCCATGAGGCACAGGGTCAAGACTGATTTGCATATGGCTATGTCTGAACTGGGGTGGCGTGGTGAAGCAAAATAACGATGGATTAAACCCAGATCTGTGACTGGGGGTGAATGTTTGCCAATGTGCAGCATTCCGTCCATCATCTTGTGTGTTTTGCATTTCGCCCTAAGTGGGAAGGGTATGCCCAGACGTGGGTCCCGTGCTCACTACGCCACTGGAGTCAAGCTATCCTGGCTGATGAAGGCTGATAGCCAGAAACCGGTCCTAGGATGCTTGATTCCGGTCCAGGGAAGACATGGCTTGGCAGTTCGGTCTGGACTGTTCCCATGAGGCACAGGGTCAAGACTGATTTGCATATGGCTATGTCTGAACTGGGGTAGCGTGGTGAAGCAAAATAACGATGGATTAAACCCAGATCTGTGACTGGGGGTGAATGTTTGCCAATGTGCAGCATTCCGTCCATCATCTTGTGTGTTTTGCATTTCGCCCTAAGTGGGAAGGGTATGCCCAGACGTGGGTCCCGTGCTCACTACGCCACTGGAGTCAAGCTATCCTGGCTGATGAAGGCTGATAGCCAGAAACCGGTCCTAGGATGCTTGATTCCGGTCCAGGGAAGACATGGCTTGGCAGTTCGGTCTCGACTGTTCCCATGAGGCACAGGGTCAAGACTGATTTGCATATGGCTATGTCTGAACTGGGGTGGCGTGGTGAAGCAAAATAACGATGGATTAAACCCAGATCTGTGACTGGGGGTGAATGTTTGCCAATGTGCAGCATTCCGTCCATCATCTTGTGTGTTTTGCATTTCGCCCTAAGTGGGAAGGGTATGCCCAGACGTGGGTCCCGTGCTCACTATGCCACTGGAGTCAAGCTATCCTGGCTGATGAAGGCTGACAGCCAGAAACCGGTCCTAGGATGCTTGATTCCGGTCCAGGGAAGACATGGCTTGGCAGTTCGGTCTGGACTGTTCCCATGAGGCACAGGGTCAAGACTGATTTGCATATGGCTATGTCTGAACTGGGGTGGCGTGGTGAAGCAAAATAACGATGGATTAAACCCAGATCTGTGACTGGGGGTGAATGTTTGCCAATGTGCAGCATTCCGTCCATCATCTTGTGTGTTTTGCATTTCGCCCTAAGTGGGAAGGGTATGCCCAGACGTGGGTCCCGTGCTCACTACGCCACTGGAGTCAAGCTATCCTGGCTGATGAAGGCTGATAGCCAGAAACCGGTCCTAGGATGCTTGATTCCGGTCCAGGGAAGACATGGCTTGGCAGTTCGGTCTGGACTGTTCCCATGAGGCACAGGGTCAAGACTGATTTGCATATGGCTATGTCTGAACTGGGGTGGCGTGGTGAAGCAAAATAACGATGGATTAAACCCAGATCTGTGACTGGGGGTGAATGTTTGCCAATGTGCAGCATTCCGTCCATCATCTTGTGTGTTTTGCATTTCGCCCTAAGTGGGAAGGGTATGCCCAGACGTGGGTCCCGTGCTCACTACGCCACTGGAGTCAAGCTATCCTGGCTGATGAAGGCTGATAGCCAGAAACCGGTCCTAGGATGCTTGATTCCGGTCCAGGGAAGACATGGCTTGGCAGTTCGGTCTGGACTGTTCCCATGAGGCACAGGGTCAAGACTGATTTGCATATGGCTATGTCTGAACTGGGGTGGCGTGGTGAAGCAAAATAACGATGGATTAAACCCAGATCTGTGACTGGGGGTGAATGTTTGCCAATGTGCAGCATTCCGTCCATCATCTTGTGTGTTTTGCATTTCGCCCTAAGTGGGAAGGGTATGCCCAGACGTGGGTCCTGTGCTCACTACGCCACTGGAGTCAAGCTATCCTGGCTGATGAAGGCTGATAGCCAGAAACCGGTCCTAGGATGCTTGATTCCGGTCCATGGAAGACATGGCTTGGCAGTTCGGTCTGGACTGTTCCCATGAGGCACAGGGTCAAGACTGATTTGCTTATGGCTTTGTCTGAACTGGGGTGGCGTGGTGAAGCAAAATAACGATGGATTAAACCCAGATCTGTGACTGGGGGTGAATGTTTGCCAATGTGCAGCATTCCGTCCATCATCTTGTGTATTTTGCATTTCGCCCTAAGTGGGAAGGGTATGCCCAGACGTGGGTCCCGTGCTCACTACGCCACTGGAGTCAAGCTATCCTGGCTGATGAAGGCTGATAGCCAGAAACCGGTCCTAGGATGCTTGATTCCGGTCCAGGGAAGACATGGCTTGGCAGTTCGGTCTGGACTGTTCCCATGAGGCACAGGGTCAAGACTGATTTGCATATGGCTATGTCTGAACTGGGGTGGCGTGGTGAAGCAAAATAACGATGGATTAAACCCAGATCTGTGACTGGGGGTGAATGTTTGCCAATGTGCAGCATTCCGTCCATCATCTTGTGTGTTTTGCATTTCGCCCTAAGTGGGAAGGGTATGCCCAGACGTGGGTCCCGTGCTCACTACGCCACTGGAGTCAAGCTATCCTGGCTGATGAAGGCTGATAGCCAGAAACCGGTCCTAGGATGCTTGATTCCGGTCCAGGGAAGACATGGCTTGGCAGTTCGGTCTGGACTGTTCCCATGAGGCACAGGGTCAAGACTGATTTGCATATGGCTATGTCTGAACTGGGGTGGCGTGGTGAAGCAAAATAACAATGGATTAAACCCAGATCTGTGACTGGGGGTGAATGTTTGCCAATGTGCAGCATTCCGTCCATCATCTTGTGTATTTTGCATTTCGCCCTAAGTGGGAAGGGTATGCCCAGACGTGGGTCCCGTGCTCACTACGCCACTGGAGTCAAGCTATCCTGGCTGATGAAGGCTGATAGCCAGAAACCGGTCCTAGGATGCTTGATTCCGGTCCAGGGAAGACATGGCTTGGCAGTTCGGTCTGGACTGTTCCCATGAGGCACAGGGTCAAGACTGATTTGCATATGGCTATGTCTGAACTGGGGTGGCGTGGTGAAGCAAAATAACGATGGATTAAACCCAGATCTGTGACTGGGGGTGAATGTTTGCCAATGTGCAGCATTCCGTCCATCATCTTGTGTGTTTTGCATTTCGCCCTAAGTGGGAAGGGTATGCCCAGACGTGGGTCCCGTGCTCACTACGCCACTGGAGTCAAGCTATCCTGGCTGATGAAGGCTGACAGCCAGAAACCGGTCCTAGGATGCTTGATTCCGGTCCAGGGAAGACATGGCTTGGCAGTTCGGTCTGGACTGTTCCCATGAGGCACAGGGTCAAGACTGATTTGCATATGGCTATGTCTGAACTGGGGTGGCGTGGTGAAGCAAAATAACGATGGATTAAACCCAGATCTGTGACTGGGGGTGAATGTTTGCCAATGTGCAGCATTCCGTCCATCATCTTGTGTGTTTTGCATTTCGCCCTAAGTGGGAAGGGTATGCCCAGACGTGGGTCCCGTGCTCACTACGCCACTGGAGTCAAGCTATCCTGGCTGATGAAGGCTGATAGCCAGAAACCGGTCCTAGGATGCTTGATTCCGGTCCAGGGAAGACATGGCTTGGCAGTTCGGTCTGGACTGTTCCCATGAGGCACAGGGTCAAGACTGATTTGCATATGGCTATGTCTTAACTGGGGTGGCGTGGTGAAGCAAAATAACGATGGATTAAACCCAGATCTGTGACTGGGGGTGAATGTTTGCCAATGTGCAGCATTCCGTCCATCATCTTGTGTGTTTTGCATTTCGCCCTAAGTGGGAAGGGTATGCCCAGACGTGGGTCCCGTGCTCACTACGCCATTGGAGTCAAGCTATCCTGGCTGATGAAGGCTGATAGCCAGAAACCGGTCCTAGGCTGCTTGATTCCGGTCCAGGGAAGACATGGCTTGGCAGTTCGGTCTGGACTGTTCCCATGAGGCACAGGGTCAAGACTGATTTGCATATGGCTATGTCTGAACTGGGGTGGCGTGGTGAAGCAAAATAACGATGGATTAAACCCAGATCTGTGACTGGGGGTGAATGTTTGCCAATGTGCAGCATTCCGTCCATCATCTTGTGTGTTTTGCATTTCGCCCTAAGTGGGAAGGGTATGCCCAGACGTGGGTCCTGTGCTCACTACGCCACTGGAGTCAAGCTATCCTGGCTGATGAAGGCTGATAGCCAGAAACCGGTCCTAGGATGCTTGATTCCGGTCCAGGGAAGACATGGCTTGGCAGTTCGGTCTGGACTGTTCCCATGAGGCACAGGGTCAAGACTGATTTGCATATGGCTATGTCTGAAATGGGGTGGTGTGGTGAAGCAAAATAACGATGGATTAAACCCAGATCTGTGACTGGGGGTGAATGTTTGCCAATGTGCAGCATTCCGTCCATCATCTTGTGTGTTTTGCATTTTGCCCTAAGTGGGAAGGGTATGCCCAGACGTGGGTCCCGTGCTCACTACGCCACTGGAGTCAAGCTATCCTGGCTGATGAAGGCTGATAGCCAGAAACTGGTCCTAGGATGCTTGATTCCGGTCCAGGGAAGACATGGCTTGGCAGTTCGGTCTGGACTGTTCCCATGAGGCACAGGGTCAAGACTGATTTGCATATGGCTATGTCTGAACTGGGGTGGCGTGGTGAAGCAAAATAACGATGGATTAAACCCAGATCTGTGACTGGGGGTGAATGTTTGACAATGTGAAGCATTCCGTCCATCATCTTGTGTGTTTTGCATTTCGCCCTAAGTGGGAAGGGTATGCCCAGACGTGGGTCCCGTGCTCACTACGCCACTGGAGTCAAGCTAGCCTGGCTGATGAAGGCTGATAGCCAGAAACCGGTCCTAGGATGCTTGATTCCGGTCCAGGGAAGACATGGCTTGGCAGTTCGGTCTGGACTGTTCCCATGAGGCACAGGGTCAAGACTGATTTGCATATTGCTATTTCTGAACAGGGGTGGCGTGGTGAAGCAAAATAACAATGGATTAAACCCAGATCTGTGACTGGGGGTGAAAGTTTGCCAATGTGCAGCATTCCGTCCATCATCTTGTGTGTTTTGCATTTCGCCCTAAGTGGGAAGGGTATGCCCAGACGTGGGTCCCGTGCTCACTACGCCACTGGAGTCAAGCTATCCTGGCTGATGAAGGCTGATAGCCAGAAACCGGTCCTAGGATGCTTGATTCCGGTCCAGGGAAGACATGGCTTGGCAGTTCGGTCTGGACTGTTCCCATGAGGCACAGGGTCAAGACTGATTTGCATATGGCTATGTCTGAACTGGGGGTGGCGTGGTGAAGCAAAATAACGATGGATTAAACCCAGATCTGTGACTGGGGGTGAATGTTTGCCAATGTGCAGCATTCCGTCCATCATCTTGTGTGTTTTGCATTTCGCCCTAAGTGTGAAGGGTATGCCCAGACGTGGGTCCCGTGCTCACTACGCCACTGGAGTCAAGCTATCCTGGCTGATGAAGGCTGATAGCCAGAAACCGGTCCTAGGATGCTTGATTCCGGTCCAGGGAAGATATGGCTTGGCAGTTCGGTCTGGACTGTTCCCATGAGGCACAGGGTCAAGACTGATTTGCATATGGCTATGTCTGAACTGGGGTGGCGTGGTGAAGCAAAATAACGATGGATTAAACCCAGATCTGTGACTGGGGGTGAATGTTTGCCAATGTGCAGCATTCCGTCCATCATCTTGTGTGTTTTACATTGATGTACACACCAGGCGTGCTTGGTTTCAGAATTGAAATTTGTGTCTCAGTACAGGTTAATTGTATGGTAGTTGTTGATGTCACAGGTAGAAGGGATACTTCGTTGTTAATTACTGTCCCCAGCCGGGGAGATGAAGCTTCATCACTGATCAAAGCTTCCATGGGAACTTCCTGTATGGAAGTGAAAGGCGGCAGGTAACTAACCAGGAGCCCATGTGGTCTACTGTGTAGAATCGACCACATAATGCAGTTTGATCAATCGAAACAAATCTCTTGTTTCTGTAACTAGTGAGCGGCAGGAGAAGTACAGTTCTGGTACCTTCAACAGCCAGGACAGGTACAGGCACTCGGTACGATGGCCCAAATTCTTTTTTGTCCACGATTTTCTCCCAGACCAGATCCCCAATTGTAGGAACCCGACCAAGAGTTGCTGGTGCTTCCTTCACCGCTCCAGTGGTGGTGCGTTTTACTAGGACGTTGCTTTGTTCGTCCTTGAAGCTGTTCAGTTTCTGCAAAACAGCCAAACTTTGATTGATGTCAAATGGTGTGTCAGCCGCCACTGTGCTGGGACTGTTGAGGTCTGGGACCCACATCTTAACCCCAAACAGGAGCTCATAGAGATTCCAACCACCTAGGGATTTTGTAGGCAGATGGTTTAAAGCCCTTATAGGTGATGGACCCAACTATGACCTGAGCCTAATACCCTAGCTGTTAAAGACTGCTTTAGGTCCCAGTTTTTCCTCTCCACTACCAAATTTCCCTCAGGATGGTATGGCGAAGAATACTGTAGGGTCACACCCAAACTTCCCATGGCATCTTTTTAGGCCTTAGAGACAAACGCCGGACCCTGGTCGGAATGGAATGTGCCAACTGCGTATGTCCCAATAAACACTTGCAGATCTTTTATAACAGTACAGGCATCAGCGGACCGCTGTGGCCAGACCCATAGGAATCGAGAGCAGGAACTCACTGTAACCAAGATATATTTGTAAGCCCCATCTGATGTTAAGGGGTCACAGTGGTCCACGTAAACACAAGCGAGAGGCTAGTTTGAAATCAGTAGAGGTGTCTGTGGTGGACGTGCTACAGTGGAGCCCTTCATCTGCTGGCAGATGTCACATTTAAGGACAAAGCGCTTGGTCTGTTTATAGAAACCCGGCCACCAATAGCGTTGCTGCAATAGTGAAATTGCGTGTGCAGATGATAGGCCTTCATGTGCTGCTAGGATAAGCCTAACCTGTGGTCTGAGTCTGGTATTACTCTTTCCCCCACTCTGGGAATATGAGCTAACTGTATGTTTTATGTGCTTAACTGGTAAGAATACTTTAGTGAAAAGCCTTTCGGCAAGTGGGTGCCATCACGTGCAGCGTTTACAGCCGTCATGATGACTCCATCTATCATTGCACTGGAACGAGTAATAGCAGTGACAGTAGCAGTTTGCACTGTTGCCTTTGACACTTCATAAGCCATAGAATTCCCTGCAACGTGTACGCCTACACGTTGGTGACTCAAAGAATGTGTAAGTAGTGGAAGTACTCATTGTAAGACTGGACACAGTAATACGAATCATACAGTCAGTGTGGGGAATCCGGGATCCGTATTCTCAAGTGCCAGGATTAGAGCTCTGAGTTCAGCCAACTTGTGGTGTGCAGTCACCAAGTGACTGTGTGCAGGTTTTTTGAGGGTAGAATTCTCCATCCTGCATGCGACCCTTCACGGCTGCGCACACAGCCGACTATTGGTGCTTTGTCCCTATGGCAGGCTGGGCAGAACCGTAAGTATAGATGATGCAATCATACTAATCTAGAGGAATAACTTCATTAGGTAGAGGGTAGTCATGTCCATACTGCAGAAAATCCAGTGTCTGTAGTTAGGAGTCAAATCTGTAGTCTACATCTGTTGCGGTGAGTTAGCCCATTGTATCCATTTTGGATGTAATGTTTTTGCATTTGGAACGCTTGCTCTTGTGATGGCCTCTAAAGTTGGCACCGGGGTCAAGACAATTATTCGTTTTCCCTGAGCCAATGCTCCCTCCCTCACCACAGCACTCTGTACCGCAGTCAGTATTTTTTCTGTTGGTGCAAAACGCATTTCAGTATTGATATATAAATGCGAATTATATGCAATCAGTACAGTGTCGCCTTCACTAAATATAATATAGGTGTACCCTGATGCCCCCGCAATTATACGGATCATCAGGTTCGTTGGGTTTACACATGTGTGTAAGTGTTTTGAAGCTAGCATGTCAGCTTGTACTGATCGTAAAATTTGTGCATGTTCAGTGGTTCAGTGAGTAATTGAAAAATCTGGATGGATCAAGTCGAAGAATGTTCTGTGTAATCTGGAATGTATGTTCTGCCAAACTTAAAAAATCCCAGTGTGGACTGTAGTCTCTTCAACGTTGTTGGTGGTTGTAGAAGTGCACACTTCTCTAAGAAATGTGTTGCAAGGCTTTTGCCTTCACTTCAAAGCTCATATCCCAGAAACAGGACATTGTGGTGGCAAATTTTTGATTTTTTAAAATTACAATTTTAGCCCAAGTGAGAAAATCCCAAAACTATGCGATCTACTCTTGACAAGTGTACTGAAAGGTCATCAACCATCAGGTATATGTAATTGACATAGGACAATGCATGGTCGTCAACATTTTGTAATAGTTCTGTCACTGTGCTTATACCCCTGGGGCAATCGACAGAACTGTTATTGAGATCACAGCGCGCTGAAAGCGGTCAAATAATGACTTCCAGGTGCTATATATTGGCAGAAAAATCAATTCGAGATATCTAATGTTGTTTTGTATTTTTTATGCACTATATTGTTTGTTAGTGCCGCACTGTGTGCGTCTTGTACTGTGAATGTACGTGTAGCAGGTTTAAGTGTCTGTAATCTAACACTAAGTGATATGAATGGTCTGGTTCCATTACTGGAAAGAAGAAGTTATTCATAGAAGAGGTGTAACTTTCTATTACACCCTGGTATTCAAGTTGTTCAAGAATTTCTCTAACTTGTTTTTTAGCCTCGTTTTTTATGGGATATTGTTTTTGAGGTTGACCTCAGTGTTAATTCATGGTAAGGGGAATCGTTATCCCACCCCACATTGTTGCAGTATAATACAGGAGCTTTCGCTAACGCTCACTCCTTGGCATACGAATGCTTTACTGACTCCGGAACAAGGTCAGAAAAAGCAGGTAAAATTACCTCCCTTTGGGCGCTCCAGGACAAATTCTGGTAGGCAATCCTTTTTGGTCAAGAGAATGCTGTAGCTGAATGATAAGTTCTCCCAATAAAGAACTTTTATGGGTCTCTGTATTTCCCCTTCCACCTGAAGTTGCATCTCGTACAAACGATGTGGGACACTCACCCGTGTATTCAGTGTTTCTACCTGGATATAGTCACTCTGTGCTACTGCCGCCAGACAATTCATCAGGTTACAGTGAACTATCGTGACTTCTGCCACGCTGTCCAGCATGGTCAGAGCCCACTTCCCGCTCAAAAGCAGTGTCCTCAATATCTGTGGCATGCTTGACTTTGAGTCCAGCTATCTTCTTCTTTTTGAATTGAGGTTTGAATGATTTTGGTTTATCTTCTTGTTTTATTATGAGTCAGATGCACATTGAGTCCTTCTTTGGTTTCATGTACTCATTTGATCTGCGCCTGACCGTCCACCTCTCTCCAAGGGTTTTTCAGATGACTCCTGGAAGGAACGAGAGGAACATGTTTCACTATCCTGATATCCCTCAGGCGTTCTAATATCACGAATGAGCAGGTTATAGCGCTTTTCAGTGGCTTCCTGTGGAGAAGACCCACCCCGCAATTTAGTCTTTCCTTTATTTTTCTTATTATCCCACTTCTTCTTTGTAGAAGATTCAGGTGCTTGCTTTGAGTTATCCTTTTTAGAATTACTCTTTATTTGTGGTTTATTCCAGGTCTGGCTCCCAAATTATCTCGACCCAGTGTTGCATGGGCTTACTCGATAATTTTAGGTAATTCTCGCTCCTGTTGTACCGGAGCTAAATCCCGTAGGCGGTGGCGTAAGGCCAATGTTGTTTGTTCTCCTTTAATGTTGCTTAACATTATGGCGGACACTGTGGCAAAATTGCCCATCAGTTTCATCCCCAAATCCAGGGCAGGGGCTGCCCTGTACTCATTCTGAATCTTTTTCAGCACTTCTGGCAAAACAGCTAATGAGGGCGAACCATGTGTTCTGGTATATACTGAAGCAAAGACCATACCCCAAGTGGTGCAGTCTTCTACTGGGGGAGCCATCCTCATCAGCATGCATAATTTTAGAATCCTGTGGTTTTCCTGGGGTCCCATAAGGGGAAACACTGCTTCAAGCTGGTTTGCTTTTTGTGCAATCCAAAATGGAATATCCTTCCGTATGATGGGAACCTTGCCCATGACTGCATCTATTGTTTGTGGGCAGATGCCTGTTGTAGCCAATTGTGGTTGTACAGCTTGAGCAGCCCTCGCAAGATTTATAGTTAATGTTTGCATAACGAACTGTGTCAGACATCTATAATTTCTTACTAGACTGTTGTACAATCTACGTAACTGTGGTGCTGTCATATTATCGACATTAAGATGTGGTGTGTATCCGGCTAAGACTGACCATGTTGCTCCCTCATTGCTAAGGGTACCTAGTCTAACTTCATTTATTGTGTGTGGTAGGGCGCCTTCAAACCAATTTCTGTGTTCTTGGTATGTTTATGGTATTTCTAGTGCTTCATAAGCTGTATAGTTAGTTGGAATATCAGCTGCAGTGTAAGTGTGTTCGGTCATTTGCTGCTGGTAATGTAACCCGTGAATACAATACCTCTGTCCTATATGCGCCGTAAGCCTCAACCACCAGGTAACATCCCCACCTGCAAGTATGAGACCATGTTGCTGCAGCTTCTGAGTAACCACATGCCTTCAGTTCTCAGCTATGTTTAATGCTGCTGGTTCAGCCATAAGAATGTGTGGAAATTCAGAGAGGGTGCCACTGTGGGATAATCATTTGATTCAAGCTTAAGCAACCTACTGCCAATACATAGGGGTTCCCTACTCAGCTGAGGAGGATATTTCCCTACCACCACGGATGTCTCCGGTTTAAAGGTGAGTAGTGGTCTTTGGGTACAACAAAAAAGAACTACCCAAGCTACTAACGATGGAGGTGCCTTGTCGTAAGGCTTCTACTTTCTCAGTAGGAACTGTGCGTTTGTTGGACAACATAAACATTGGGATCATGCCAGACTGTCAGGAACCAGACCAGGGTCCGTGTTTTAACCAAGCGTGCAGTGATTAATCACTGGACAACTATTTAGTTTAGAGTGGTTCCCTATTCCAAGATGGCCACTGACTTAGCAGTGTAGTGAAGTACCCTTGGTAATAAAGTCTTGCGGGATTTGAAGGGTTAAGACTGTGGCGCAAGCTATGCTCTGCGCACTTCAATTTAGTTTTATGAGGAAGAAGTCAGAAACTCCCTCCGTCCTTAGAGAAAAATCGAGAAGAGAGTTATTTAGTAGTTTAGTGTATTTAGGATCTTCAGCAGTTTGAGAGAGTGTCTTCATAACAGTTCCTGTTGGTGAATTGAAGTAGGTAATGGCATCTCTCAGTCACGCAGCCGTAAATCAACTGATTTCCAGATAGAGAATGGAATTGCTCTTCAACGCAACCGTGGGCAGTAAGTTTCCTGACAGAGAGCGGTGTCTCTCTCTTCAACGTAACTATTGGCGGAAGTTTCCCAGAAAGACAGCGGCGTCTCTCTTCGATGCATCTATTAACTGACGAGTTAACTTGAGTGTTTGAGCAGCGGCTCTCCGCTGCGCTTTCATTGACTGTCAGCCAGAGTACGATAGCGTGCAGAGTCTTACACTTCCGCATACCAGTTCAACTAGAGTTCCTTCTTCAATTAGCCGAGTCTCTTACTTCATCCCGGTCAGTTACCTGCGGAAGCCTTCACCGAAGTGCGGCATAGTCGACTTTCAAGCTTTGACCTCCGACCTACTTCAACGGATATCTGGATTCCATTCACGGAGTGGCAGTAAGCGCGCCAGCGCACTGTTGCACTTATCAGCATTTTCCCCTTATAGATAAGCTTCCTCTCTGGGTGTTTTTTCCCTATCTTTTCCTTCCTTACCTTCCCTTTCCAGTTTCCTTTTGTGCGTTTCAAGTGAAAAAGACAAGGTTTATCAGGATACTGAGACCAACCACCATTCATACAAGCAAAACTAAGTATCTTCTCCAGCAGAACAAACAAGATCAGTTTCTGTTAGCAAAGACTAGTTTGAGGGCTAAGTTTCACCTCATCCAGGAACTATTATAATTCTCTAGCCCTGGATAACTTAGCAAGAGCAAGACTGATAAAATAAAGTGAATTGCTATCTTAAAATTGTATACAAGAGGGGCAAATACTCCTCAGCCTTAAGGTAGGCATCAGGATACAATTGATTAGAGAATAAGTTAATCAGTAAGTTGTCAGGATGTTAACCCATTTTATCTCCCTATCTGTGCGTTAGGAAGTATACCCAGAGCCAAGGGTTCGATCCAGTAGGAGAAGAATTTAGTGCGCTGTGGGAGACCAATCATCAAGAATCTGGCTAGGAGTTGTCTCTTCTCTATTTCCTATCCCCTATCCCCCTTGTTGGTGACTCCCAGCTAGTAGCTTTTAATGGGATTTTCCTGCAGGTGGGCATTGGGAAATGTCGTCCCTTCTGCTCCTGTGGATGAATCAGGTATCTGACACAGACTGATTTTTATGCACCCTCTCAGGAAATGTTGGCCTATAGTCCTGCTAGCTCAAAGTGCACCATCTGTACCCCTAAGCCCTAAGCAGGTAATAAATGGATTGTGCCGCCTCAGAACATGACAACCCTGACTTCCCAAGGAATCATGGAAACAGATCTGGAACCCTTTCGCTTGGTCACTCATGCGTACCCAAAGAGATATACAAGAAATATACAAAGAGGCATTTCAATATTTATTGAAGCATTGTGAGTCTGGTATAAAAGACATGTGCTGCTATGATTAATAGAAGGAAATATAATAGCGTAATTAGCATTACAAGAACAGCGAAAAAGATAAACAATTCCACCATCATGATAAAACAATGTATATATACTGGCATATAAGAACTGGGTATAGTGTACTCCTACGTTGAGCTCCATAACCTAGTTGCATAGGGTGGGTGATCTGCCAAAATCTCTTCTGGATGATCTTATTCCTCATTACCTGCAAGTAAGTGTCCTCAGGTTGCCCGTCTTGGTCACAAGTTGAGCAGCAAAATTACAGTTGTTCACAAGGAACTCATTTAGACCAAAAACCTTCAGTATTCGCAAGGAATTAATCTCCTGCATGATTTAAGCGAAACAAGCATATAATAGAGTCAATCTGTATTACATTTAATACCACCAAACAATGTTCTGTCCTTGATTATAGGGAACACATATGACTCAAGAAAATATAGCACCACATAACAAGATTTTTAAACTACACCCACTTCAGCCGAAGTGAGCATATTTTATTTGCAGTTACAATGAGGAAAAAATGGAAAATTCGACTTCTGTTGTGTATTAACACTATTTACAAAATTTTAAAACGTGAATTATGTGACCCCAGTGGAGTGACCATAACCAAACAGTGAAAATAGCTGTAGTGACAATATTTAAAACAGGGGATTGGTTATTGGGACGAAAAGGATGTCCTTCGGATATCAGATTAAATGATTCATTCTAGAATATTGTTCTAGGGCCCGATTCACAAAGTAATCTGAGACAAAATCCTAACTTTACTGACTTTCGGTATTCACAAAGGCATTTAGGAGTAGTAAAGTTAGGATTTTGTCATAAGTTTGTCTTAAGTTTTGGTCTTAAGACAAAATCCTAACTTAAGTTTAACTTACTTAAGTTAGGATTTTGTCTTAAGACCAAACTTAAGACAAACTTAAGACAAAATCCTAACTTTACTACTCCTAAATGCCTTTTGTGAATACCGAAAGTCGTAAAGTTAGGATTTTGTCTCAGATTACTTTTGTGAATCGGGCCCTTAGTATTCAGGGACTATCCTTTTCACAATAGTCGACGACGTTTCGACCCTGGTACGGGGTCTCTTCAGGACCGGGATTCTGGGGACCTAGGCACTGTAAAAATGCCGGAGGCCTGATTAGAAGCAATCGTTTAATGCCAAGCGGTGAGAGATCCCATAAGTGGATGCAAGGGACATCCAAGGTAGCTGCCGTAGTTACGGTAGTCCCTGGGCATCAGGATAGCAGGAAGAGTCAGCATTACAATCATCAATGGCCGGTGTGGCGAGGATCCAAATATTGTTGGTAATAAGCGGACCGGGGGGGCGTGGCCAAGAGCGTCAAGATGGCGGTCGCACTTTAGAAGTGCTCCGGACCCCTCCGTCATGCGCTCCTGCATCCACTGCCATCGGAGAGCTCCTACCTTGTATCCAGCCTGCCTGCCTGTCCTCGGCCCCCGAGCCTTCCCTGGAAGCGGTGTGGGTGGCATTCAGGTGCCACAGGCGGCCCCGGCCGAGACCCAGGCCTCGCGGCGGTCCCAAGATGGCGGCTCCACTCTCCGATCTCCCGGTTTCCCCCTAGTGTGCTCCGGAGAGAGGGAGGCCCGGAGAATTGTCTGCGCCATTCCAGCTGGTGTTTGTGTCGCCTCTCCCCTCTTGGCAACGAGGGATACCCGGCTGGGTGAGAGACGCTGGGAGAGCCTGGAGGGGTCCTGCCCGCCGCGCCTCCTGGGTCGGATCCTGAGTTGAGGCGGCGCTGCGACCCGCGCTGCGACCCACGATCGAAGAGTGATCGGCCATCGCCGGACGGCGGAGAGGGACGAAGAGTGCTGTTTCCCCCCCGATGCTCCCGTGCTGCTCTGCCCTGCTGGAAGCCCCCAAGAATTGCCGGCCCTGCGATCTGGGCCTGTGATCGGCGGCCTAGTGGGACAACGAGCGCCGCTGTCAATCGGACGGCGGCAGCAGGGGCGTGTAATTCCACCACACGCGCCCCCTCCTCACGCCGCTCCACGGGAGCCCGGATTGCTGCTGCGAAGGCCTCACACTGGACGCGGGCCTCCCCCCTCCGGGAGGTGATTCCACACCGGGAGTGGCTGCGAGGCCTGGAGAAAGACGATTGCACGGCCCGACTACAGCCGGACGAGGTGAGGAGTTTGCGGGCCAGTTTGCTCCTGGGTGGTGGGGGAGTTCGGCCGTCATTCGGGCGGCGGGGAGGTCTTTCCCCCCCCGCTACGTCCTGAGGATCCAGCTCTCCACTCCTTTGGCTGGCGGTAGGGCCCCGCCCTGTGGACGTTGACCGGGCGGCCCTCTGACCCGCTACACTCTCCGGTGCGCTGCTGGTGTGTTGGGGGCACCTCGGCCGTTGACTCGTGCAGCGGCGTTGTGTGGAGAGACTGCCTCCTATATGTGGGTCACTGGGTGCCCGGCGGATGGAGCCTCTCCGAAATATCGGCCATCACACCGGGTGGCGGGCTGTAAGGGATCCTCTCGTTCTCTGCCTCCTCTCCTGGCTGCCCGGCTCCCTACACACCTTGCGAGCTGCGCCCTGCTCCTCTTCCTCGCCGACCTTGTGTTCTGGCTTCGGTGCTGGCCCGGTCCGTCTGTGTGATTCCGCACGTCTGCACCCATTATGGGGACACGAAAAGGGCCTAAGGAAAGAAATTTCGGGGTTCAGAGTGGCGGGGCCCTCTCCCCTCATCCTCATCGTTCAATTTTCCCTCCTCCCGTCTGCGCACCAGAATCCCGCTTGGACCTCCTGCCTTGCTGGACGAAGGTCATGGGTAGGGACAGAGCACCGAAGACCCCCGCCACCCAGACAAAGATGGACCGATTTACTACCACGGACCCCGGGGCGGTTGGGGGAACCGCAGACAAGGAAGCCCCTCCTTCTGCAGACTTGTCCACTATCCTCCAGGCTATCCATGCCCCACAAACTTTAGTGGAGGGAAAGATTGCTGAAGTCCGGGTTGATGTGACCCTCATCCGCCAGGACCTTCGCAATGCCACGGCCCGGATTAAAGAAGCCGAATCCCGTATCTCCACCGTGGAGGATGAGGTCCAACAACTTAAAGACCAGGTTGTCCGCCTCCGGTCCCACACCCAAGAATTGCACCGACGGGCCGAGGACGCTGAAAACAGGTCCCGTCGCAACAACCTTCGCTTGGTGGGATTTCCGGAGGGTGTGGAGCAGGGCCGGGCGGCGGAATTCGTGGAACGTTGGCTGCGCTCCTGGATGCCCGAGGGCTCCCTCTCCCTGTGGTTTGTGATTGAGCGAGCACACCGTTCACTCGCGCCCAGGCCGCCGCCAGGTGTGCCCCACAGACCGATAATACTGCGGATCCTTAATTTCAAAGATAGCGACTCTGTGCTGACCGAAGCCCGCAAGCAACAACATCTCAAGTATGAAAACCACACGATTATGATCTTCCCGGACTATACTCGTGAGGTACAGGGCCAATGCCGCTCATTTGGGGACGTCAAACAGAAGTTGCGCGCTCTTAACATACAATACAGGCTCCTCTTCCCGGCCCGCCTAAGGGTTGTGTTCCAAAACAGAACTCTTTTCTTCGATTCCCCTGAAGAAGCCTGGACATGGGTGACAGAAGAACGCCCCTTAAAACCCACTGCACGCAATCCGTCTCCCGTAGCCGGTGCTGGAGGTGCCAGTCGGAATATCCCGGCCCCTCGGCCACAGCGTAACTGCTCCCGCAGGCGGCGGGGCCAGAGACAAGCCCGTTCGGACTCACCGTTGGGCCCTGCTCATCAGCCGACGTCCGAAACGCTCTCCGTAGGTCTCCTTGCGCTGCGACGCTCTGGTTCCTCGGGCCACTCAGACCCCGGGGGTGTCTCACCTCGCCCGTCACTGCTGGATCTACCTGACACAGATCTTTCTCGCAGCCCGACGCTCCTCACAGGTCCTGCTTGAACTCATCTTCGCCTTCCAGATGCACTTAAACCACCGGCTTGGCGCCGCACTTCCGCTAACTATTAACTTTATCTCCCGATGGACATTGTCACGCACATCCTACTGAGAGGAGGGGTCCGCCACGATTCCCCATTCCCAGGCGTTTTAGTTTGGTCTTCTAGTTTTTCACTGTTAGGGCGACAGATGCTTCCGTTCTCGAAGTATAGGGAGGGGGGAGGGAATTGGGTTGGGGAGGGGGGACTGTTGTCCCGGTTTGTTTTTGTTGTTTCGTTTGTTTATTGTACCTGTATGTACTTCCAGCTACACGACAAGCGCGCAAGGCCCAACCTTGGAGAATTGCACCCACTACTTTGCGCACCTGCGTTACTCTGCCCTCACTGGCCACTCATGCTAGGTGTCCTGCCACATGCCCGTTTTCCCTATGTCTGACAACCGTGCTGAGAAAGCGTTGCTCCACATAATATCTTGGAATGTTAACGGCTTGCTGGATAAGGTCAAGCGCACAGCGGTCCTGCGTTATGTTCAGCGTCACACTATAGATATCCTGTTGCTCCAAGAAACCCACCTGGTGGGCAATCATTGCCCTTTCCTGGCACGTTATGGCTATGGCGGAGTCTGGCACTCCGGCTTTAATTGGGGATCGCGGGGGGTGGCTGTCCTGGTGCGCCGTGGTCTTCAATTCGTGGTGAGCAAGACAACCCATGACCCGAAGGGCTGTTTTCTCCTCTTGGAGGGGAGCCTTGGGGACCGGCCTCTGAACTTACTCGCTGTATACTCTCCCCCTCCCTACTGACCTCCTCGCTTCAACGTCTCGCTACATTGGTCGCTGCCCTGCCCTTGGGGATGACCATCGTTGGGGGAGACTTCAACTCAGTCATGGACCCTGACCTTGACACTGCTACAACGTCTTCCGCCTCCAGAGTCACTCAATCTACCCTCCTGTCGAACTGGGCTGCCACCCTGGGTCTCGGGGATGCCTGGAGGCTCTGGCATCCGACAACTCAACTCTACACCCACACGTCAGCTTCCCATCACACACACGCACGACTAGACTATGTTTTCCTGCCGGCCCTGGACTGTAGAACGATTCAAGACGTCACCATCCTCCCCAGAGGTCTATCGGACCACTGTCCAGTGGCGATGCGGGTGGGCAGTCTCCCGGCGTCCTCGTGCCCGATCTGGCGGCTGAACGCCTGGTTCCTTCAAGACAAGGATTTCAGGGACCAAGTGGGGGACGAGCTCCGCCAATACTTTACCACTAATCACGGATCGGTTTCCTCTCCTGGCACCCTATGGGAATCCGGTAAGGCCACCATCCGAGGCTTTGCCAAGGGCCAACTCAAACTTAAACGTATGAAGCAGGACTCCCACCTTACACTCCTGGAGGCCCAGGCTGCTCTAATTGATGCTCAGCCTCCGGAGGAGAGATCAGAGGCCCAGGACAGGAGACTAGTGTTTCTGAGAGACAAGATCAAGCAGACCTCCTTGGAGGCGGCCAACCTGCTGTGGAGGTCCTCCGTGGCGCGAGTATATGGGTGGGGAGACAAAAACGGAAAACTCCTTCATCGCCTGGCTACTTACCCAATGGCCAACCGTATCATTCCTGAGGTGATCGGCTCAGACGGAGTGACCCAGCGAGCCCCCGCTGCTGCGGCCCAATGCTTTGCCACTTATTACGCAACTCTCTACGCTGCACAGCCTCCTACTCTCTCGCTCCCGGAACTCCTCCAGTGCGAACGATTTTCCCTCCCGCGGCTTAGTGAGTCTGAGGCGGAGGCGCTGGACCTCCCGGTCACCCTGGAGGAGATCAACGATGCCATATCACGTATGGCTGCGGGTAAGACACCAGGGCCGGATGGACTCCCACTGGAGTTCTACGCATCCTATCGAGACACGCTGATCCCTCACCTCTTAGAGGTGTATCAGGAGGCGTCTGATCAGGGCTCATTCCGTCCCGAGACGGATATGGCCACTATTGTGGTGATCCCGAAGTCTCAGCCCCCCTCGAGGCACTGCCCTGATTACCGCCCTATCTCCCTCATTAACTCGGAGCTCAAAATATTCGCCTCGGTCCTAGCCAATCGCATACGGCCGTATCTGGCCAAACTGGTCCACCCTGACCAGTGCGGGTTTATGCCCTCCCGGGGTACCCGGCACTGCCTTAGACGCCTCCACCTTGCCTTAGTGAACCGACAACAGCTAACCCCATACCTATCCCTCCTTCTCGTAGATTTCGAGAAAGCATTCGACTCGGTGGACTGGCGCTACCTAGAGGAGGTATTGATCGAAATGGGTTTTGGGGCCCCCTTCCGCGGCCTGGTTAAGACACTTTATTGCAAACCCAGGGCCCAGGTACTAGTCAACGGAGCCCTGTCGAACCCCTTCCCCATCAAAAGAGGCACGAGGCAAGGATGCCCCCTCTCACCCCTCCTATTCGCGTTGGCGATGGAGCCCTTTGCCTGTCTTATACGGTCTGATCGGCTCCTCACGGGATGGAGATGGCCTGGCTTAGAGGAAGATCAGATCGCACTTTATGCTGACGATGTTCTGCTGTTCCTAGCAGACCCGGCTCAGTCGGGGCCCCGATGCCTCCGAGCTCTGAGTCTCTTCGAACAAACCTCCGGTCTTCGGCTGAACTCGGCTAAGTCCGTTCTAGTTCCCCTTCACCTGTCGAGAGAGTGCTTTGACTGGCAGTCGTTGAATTGATACCTCTTCAGCGGCAGTCCTTCAACTATCTGGGAATTTGGGTGGCCCTCCTCCCTGACCTCGCTTGGTCACTCAACGTCACCCCATTGGTGAAGAAGGCCTGGGCTGACCTCCTCAAGTGGCAAACTTTGCCACTGAACCCTATGGGCAGAATAGCCCTATTCAAAATGATGGTCTTGCCCAGATTCCTTTACATACTTCAGAATACCCACCTCTCCTTCTCACGGTCGTGGTTCCGAGAGCTGGACAGCATGGCCACCAAGTTCCTGTGGGGGGCCGAAGGCCTCGACTGGCCCTCGCCCAGTGCCGGATCCCGCCATTTGACGGCGGTCTGGGGATGACGAATCTCTACCTTTATTATCTAGCGACTCGGCTCCTCACCGTACATGACTGGTTCAACGGTGGCTGGTCAGACCCGGCATACCGCTTGGAACTGCATATCTTGGGCCTATCTAACATCCAAGGGATGCTGTATGGGAGCACCATCCCCCAAACTCTACCCGAGGTCACCCGCGGGGTGCTTTTGGCCTGGCGAGCTTCTTTACGTCACACCCACTGGTCGGATAAACTGACCCAGCATACCCCATTGTGGTGCGGCACATGGCTCCGGGAGGTCACTAACCTCTCTGGCTTTAGAACGTGGGACCTCATTGGTATCGCTCTATTGGGTGACGTCCGGGGTGGGAGTCACATACGCACCTTCCAAGAGTTGCAAACTCGTTACTCCCTTCATGCTTCCCAGTTCTACCGATACTTGCAAATACGACATGCCCTCCACTCTCACATTTCAGATGGCACCTCCCTACCCGAGTATAGCCCGCCCGAAGCCCAGACCATGACCGGTAATTTAGGGAAGGGGGGAATCTCCCGCATCTATCGTTCCCTTATCAATAACACCCCTAACACACTATCACACCTCAGGGACATATGGGAGGGTTGGTTTGGGCCTTTGGATGACGCCGATTGGAGGGACGCATTGATGGCTCCCAAAACAGTCACATCCTCAGCAAGGCTTCGCCTGGTTCAAGTATACTACCTCCACACTGCCTATCTTACGCCGCTGCATCTCCATCGAGCTGGGCTCCGACCTGATGCATCATGCCCCCGCTGCAGCCATATGCAAGCCGACTTTTATCACATAGTATGGGGTTGCTCAGCTATTGCATGCTACTCGGAGTCGGTAACCGGGGAACTCACTGAGGTTTTAGGCTGGGAGGTTCCTCTTAACCCAATGAATGTTCTGCTAGGTATCACTGAGGGGCTGGATGGTTCCAGAGTTGAAAAACTCTTTCTCAACACGGCACTGATGGTGGCTAAAAGAGACATTGCGGCCAACTGGCTGAGCTCAGCTGCCCCCACCATGACGCACTGGCGTAGAGGGGTGGACTGGTGCGCCGCCCAGGAGCGACCACTGTATGAGGCAAGAGGCTGCCCAAAGAAATTCCGTAGAATGTGGGGCAAATGGGTTGGGGTGGTGGAAGACTAATACCTTCAATGTCTATTCGAGGTTTGGATTGGGTGCAACACTGTTTTTATTTCTGCTTCGCCTATCAGTTCCTTTATGTAGATGTAATGTCCCCCTTGTATTTGCCTTGCACGGCCAAATGTACGAACAGCTGGTATTGTTATTCTTTGCTGGCTTCTTATAAAATCAATAAATTTGGTTATCAAAAAAAAAAATATAAGCGGACCGGGTAGCCTCCTTGGCTATAATCAGTTCCAATTGTACTGGACATTGCCAGCCAATGTCGTAACCAATGTTTTGATTTCTAGTATCTGGGGAATAGCTCAATTCACCCATATGAGGATTAGCGGTCAATGCGGTGTCTAATAGCCGCAGACGAAGGATCGGGTGATCCGAATACACCTCGGTCTTCGTCTGCGGCTATTAGACACTGTATTGACTGCTAATTGTTTTACCCAGAATCCCCTGCAAACCTCAAATTTAGCTTAGAAAATCACATTTTCTTCACATTTCTGTGTGGTAAAGTTGGAGGATCACCAGGCCGACACAAATTTCCTACCACTCAGCATTTCCCCAGGTCTCCAGATAAAAATGGTACCTCACTTGTGTAGGTGGGCCAAGTACCCGTGACAGGGAAGGGCCCAAAACGTATTGTGGAAATCAAAATTATGCATCAGAAAACGATCTGGTTTTGCAAGGGGGGCACCTGCGTTTTTGGTCCCGGTATAGGTGGCCATCTGGGGAAACCTACCAAATCCACACATTTCTGAAAACTAGACACCGTGGGGAGTCCAGGGAGGTATGGCTTGCGTGGATCCCCCAACCTTTTCCTACCTAGAATCCCCTGCAAACCTCAAATTTAGCTGAAAAAATCAAACTTTTCTCAAATTTCTGTGTGGGAAAGTTGTGGGATCACCGGGCTGACACAAATTTCCTACCACCCAGCGTTCCCCCAGGTCTCCCGATAAAAATGGTTCCTCACTTGTGTGGATGGGCCAAGTACCCACGACAGGCAAAGGTCCAAAACGTATTGTGGAACATTAAAATGACCTATCACAAAACAACCTGGTTTTGCAAGGGGGGCACCTGCGTTTTTGTTCCCGGGCTCTGCATCCATCTAGGGAAACCTACCAAAAACGTTGGGGGACCCAAGCAAGCCACACATCCTTGGATTCCCTTGGGTGTCTAGTATTCAGAAAGGTCTGGGTTTGGTGGGTTTTCCTAGATGGTTGCAGAGCCAGGGACCAAAAACGCAAGTGTCCCCCCTTGCAAAACCAGGTCGTTTTGAGATAGATAATTTAGATGTCTCCACAATACATTTTTGGCCCCTCCCTGTCACTGGCACTTGGCTCACCCATACAAGTGAGGTACCATTTTTATCGAGGGACCTGGGGGAACACTGAGCGATAGAAAATTTGTGTCGGCCCAGTGATCACACAACTTTCCCACACAGAAATGTGAGGAAAATGTAATTTGATTAACAAAATTTGAGGTTTGCATGGTATTCTGGGTAAGAAAACATTGGGGGATCCACACAAGCTACACCTCCCTGGACTCCCCCAGGTGTCTAGTTTTCAGAAATGTCTGGGTTTGGTATGTTTCCCTAGATAGACGCCGAGCCCAGGACCAAAAACGCAGGTGCCCCCTATCTATCACAAAACAAACTGTTTTTGACAGGGGGTCATCTGCTTTTTTGGTCCCGGAGGAGGAGTCCAGGGATGTGTGGCTTGAGTGGATCTACCAAAGTTTTCTTACCCTTTCTTACCCTGAATCCCCTTCAAACCTCTAATTTAGCTAAAAAGTCACATTTTCCTCACATTTCTGTGGGGCAAGGTTGTGAGATCACCGCGCCGGCACAAATTTCCCACCACCCAGCGTTCCCCTCAGTCTCCCGATAAAAATAAATTGTACCTCACTTGTGTGGGTGCCCAAAGCAGAGTCAGCCTAAACTCTTACGAAAAAAAACTGCCCTTTTGGACCCACTTTGGTTCCCCCTCAGATTTTAATTTAATAAGTTTAAGGTTCTCTGCTTTGGGCACTGTTGGAAATGGCCCTTTTTGCAGGGTTATCCCCAAACATTTGGCTTTTTCCTCCTATTTTTTCCTGACCTGTCATTGTTGGTTTTAGGACTCTGGGCACTTTATCACTGCTGATCAGTGCTACAGTGCATATGCTCTCTGTGTAAATTGTGTTAGGGATTGGTGTTTCCATGATTGGCATATTTGATTTACTAGTCAGTCCCTAGTATAGTGCACTGAGTGTGCCAGGGCCTGTAAATCAAATGCTGCTAGTGGGCTTGCAGCACTGGTTGTGCCACCCACACAAGCAGCCCTTCAAATGTAACTCAGACCTGCCACTGCAGTGTCTGTGTGCAGGCTAGTACTGCCATGTCGACCTGGCAGGTGCACCTACTTGCCAGGCCCTAATCTTCCCTTTTCTTACATATGAGTCACCCCTAAGGTAGGCCCAAGGTACCCCTGTGGGCTAGGTGCTGTGTATATTAAAGGTAGGATATGTACTGGTGTGTGTGACATGTCCTGGTAGTGAATTACAGTGAATTTCGTTTTTCACTATTGAAAGGCTAACTGGTCCATAAGAAAGCATGGGAGTTAATTTATAACATCTTATTAATATAACTTCCCATTGGGACCAGGTAGGAAAATAAAGTTTAGTATGCCTGAACTCAGAATCTAAAGATGCATCTTTTAGTAAAGGTGATTTTTACATTCTGTTTGAAAATACCACTTTTAGAAAGTAGGTATTGTCTTGCCTAGCCATCCAGTGTGCCTCTGCTGGGTTTGTGGATTGACTGTCTGACTTTGGAGTGACGGGTTGGGGAGGTGCATTCTCTCAGCCGGCCACCGGGGGGCTGATGTGTGTCCTGCCTTTCCTGAATGAGTCAGGGCTGGGCTGAATAGACCTGGGCTGCATTCAGAGTAGTGGGAGGAGTATTCACTAGCACCTGAATAGGCCCGGTCTGCATTTAGAGTGGTGGAAGGAGATTTCCCTTGCACCTGAATAGGCCCTGTCTGACTTGGACAATGCTGTCTCCACCTCCTGTCAGGAAGCTGCACCAGAGAGGACAGAACTGGTTCTGTCTGGGCACAGACACTCTCTGCCTGAGAGGACAAAGGATTTTGGGCTATAAAAAGTGGGGCCCAAGCCCCTAAACTTTAGAACTCTTTTGGACCAAGAAGACTGCCAAGAAGAAGAGCTGAAGAAGCTGTGAGGAGGAACTACCACGTTGCTGTGCGCTTTGCTGTGTTGGCCTGCAGTGGCTGCTTGTGTCTTGGGCAGTGAAAGGACTGGACTGAACTTTCTACAAACTTCTTTATTGAGTTTCTCCAAGGGCTTGAGGTAGAGCTTGCCCCCTGTTCAAGAAGTCTCAGGAACAGCAAAGACTTCAAGCTCTTCTGCCATCAGCACTGGGGACTGTGTGTTTTGTGCTGCAACAGAAGAAAAGCAACCCGACGCCGTCTACGACGCCGCTGCCGACTCCGTGTCCTAAAGGCACCGCAGAGGGCACCGCTGCAACGCCGCACCACAACCCTGCTCTCACTGACGACGCCACCTGACGCTGCCACTGAGCCGCTGCTTGCACCGCGACCTGTGGGCACCGCACTGCCTCGCTCCACGGGGTCGCCCTGGTATCCCTGATGACACCGATTCACGCCGACATCGATGCCGCTGCTTGCACCGTGGTTCGAGGGCACCGCTCGTAAGTTACACGATGCACCGTCCTCATCCCGCACCGCAGCCTTGGCCTACCGACGCCAGCGCCATAGACTCCAGTTCGTCAGCTGACGAAGGCGCTTCAGCAACGACGACGACGCTGCTTGCACCGTGACCTGCCAGCACCACGACAAGCACCGCTGCACTACGCACCGCAGCACCCGACGCCTGCCGACGCCAGCGCTCCTGACTTCAATTGCGAGGAGTTCGATCTGCAACGGGTGTGACTTCAAGGGCCCGACGACTCCTGCAACGACCTCCAGAACCAAAGCCTGCGGATGTCGTGGTTTCGGAGCTGAACGAGAGGTCACCGACGCCCTGCATTTCTAAAGGTACTGTTTTGCGGGTCTTCCTGACACCGTAGCTGGCCCGCGACGCCGTGGTCAGCCAGAACTGTTTGGAATTTGTTGTTCACGACGCTGTGATAGCCCCAGATGGAGCTATCGACTTCAAGGAACTTTATTTCAAGTTTATTTTGATAACTGAATATTTCTAAGTACTGTAATGTGGATTTTTATCGTTTTTGGTCTTGCATTAAGTATATAAAAATATTAGATATTTTTCTAAACTGGTGTGGTGTCCTTTTGTAGTGCTTACACTGTTACTGTTGGTTATGTGCAAATGCTTTACACACTGCCTCTAAGATAAGCCTGACTGCTCGTGCCAAGCTACCAAGGGGGTGAGCAGGGGTTATTTTAGGAGTGTAACTCCCCTATACTGACTAAGAAGAAGGGTTCCTACTTGGACAAAGGCGCAAGCCCTTGCCAACTAGAGACCCCCATTTCTAACAGGCACCCACAAAAGTGAAGTATCATTTTAATCAGGAGAGGGGAACGCTGGGTGGTGGAAAATGTGTGCCGGCGTGGTGATCCCACAACTTTTCCACATAGAAATGTTAGGAAAGTGTGACTTTTTAGCTAAATTTAAGGTTTGCAGGGGATACTGGATAATAAAACGCTGGAGGACCCACGCAAGCCACACTGCCAGCCAGGCGCCATCCATGCATACCACCAGCCAACCATCATACAAGTACACCGCCAGCCAAGCGACAGACCACGCACACCACCAGCCAAGCGACAGTCCACACCCACCGCCAGCCAAGCGACAGTCCACACACACCGCCAGACATGTGCCATCCACGCAGACCGCTAGCCAAGGGACAACCCACGCACACTGCCAGCCAAGCGCCAGTCCACACATGCTGCCAGCTAAGCGCAAGTCCACATACACTGCCAGCAAAATGTAGGTTCACACACTGCCAGCCAAACGCCAGTACACAGACCATCAGCCGAACTCCAGTTCACACACAGAGAAACGTTTGCTAGTGTCTAGTGGTTTTCTGCTCCTTTGGGGGCAGATGAGCCTAAAAATAACGCTGTTCTGCCCTCAAGGGAAGGCAGAAGCAGCCAAAATGTGTTCACACAAAAAGGGGAGCAACGCTTGCCTAAGGGCCGTTCCCTGACATGCCCATAAACATATCTCTGGTGCCTAGCGGGCTTTCTGCCCCCCTCCCCGGAGGCAGATTGGGGCTATTGCCCCCTTCTACCCCCCGGGGGGGGGGGCAGAAAGACTGAGGCTATTTTTGGGAGGAGGGGGCATTGGCATCGCCCATTATGGGCAGCTCACACCTCTATTTTATTAAAAAAAAATCCCTGGTGTCTGTTGTGCTTTCTGCCCCCCACCCCGGTAGCAGATCGTGGGTAATAAGCCCCATCTGCTCCCTCAAGGAGGGCAGAAAGACTGCACCTTTTTTGTTTGGGGGTTGGGGGCCCCAACCCTTCTTTTAGATAGAAAATAAAATCCCTAGTGTCTAGTGTGCTTTCTGCCCCCTTCCTGGGGGGGCAGATAAACTGTGCCAATATTTCGGAGGGGTGGGGGCATTATAATGCCCATTTAGGGCAGTCCCTACCCCTAAGTTTGCGCACAGAAAAAAATCCCTGGTGTCTAGTGTGCTTCTGCCCCCCTGATGGGGCAGATTGGGGGCTATTGCCCCCATCTGTGCCCCGGGGGGGCAAAAGACTGTGCCAATATTTTGGAGGGGTGAGGGCATTATAATGCCCATTAAGGGCAGCCCCCACCCATAAATGTGCACATAAAAAAATCCCTGGTGTCTAGTGTGCTTTCTGCCCCCCCCCCGGGGGGTAGATTGAGGGCTACTGCCCCCATCTGCGTCCCGGGGGGCAGAAAGACTGTGCCAATATTTTAGAGGGGTGGGGGCATTATAATGCCCATTTAGGGCAGCCCCCCACCCCTAAATGTGTGCATAGAAAAAAATCCCTGGTGTCTAGTGTGCTTTCTGCCCCCCCCGGGGGGCCAGAAAGACTGTGCCAATATTTTGGAGGGGTGGTGGCATTATAATGCCCATTTAGGGAAGTCCCTACCCCTAAGTTTGCGCACAGAAAAAAATCCCTGGTGTCTAGTGGGCTCTCAGCCCCCCCCCCCTGGGGGCCAGATTGGGGGCTATTGCCCTGGGGGGTAGAAAGACTGTGCCAAAAATTCAGAGGGGTGGGGGAATTATAATGTCCATTTAGGGCAGCCCCCACCCCTAAATCTGCTCATAAAAAAAATCCCTGGTGTCTAGTGTGCTTTCTGCCCCCCCCCCCGATGGGGCGATTGGGGGCTACTGGCCCCATCTGCACCCAGGGGGGGGGGGAGCAGAAAGACTGTGCCAATATTTTAGAGGGGTGGGGACATTAGAATGCCTATTTAGGGCAGCCCCCACCCCTAAATGTGTGCATAGAAAAGAATCCCTGGTGTCTAGTGTGCTTTCTGCCCCACCCGGGGGGGGGGGGGCAGAAAGACTGTGCCAATATTTTAGAGGGGTGGGGCCATTATAATGCCCATTTAGGGCAGTCCCTACCCCTAAATGTGCGCATTAAAAAAGTCCCTGGTGTCTAGTGTGCTTTCTGACCCCCGGGGGGGCACATTGGGGGCTACTGCCCCCATCTGTCCCCAAGGGGGGCAGAAAGACTGATCTTTTCTTAAATTTAATGGGGGTAGCAAATGCCCTTGTCCTTGCCGAGCGGCTCATTTCAGTTTCCGTTTCAGGAAACAAAAAAAATGCCTCAGGCAGCTGGGGAAGCTCTTCCCCAGCTCCCGAGCCTCAAAGAAAAAAAAAGAAATCCCTCTTCTGTTCACAGCAGAGGGATTTCTTACTGCTGTGCCGAGGACGTAATGGTTACATCCTTGGCACATCAGCACCGCTGCCAAGGACGTAACCATTATGTCCTCGGCACGGGAGGGGTTAACAAAACCACTGAAAGACACCTGTTATAGGTATCGCAAGTAACTATAACTTGTGCCCTAAAGTAACTATAACTTGCATCCTCGCCAGGCACTGCTAATTACCTCACTCATGAAATGTTCTATGATATCATTGATAACATCACTGCAACATCTCAAATGACATCACGGCAGACAACACTGCATGGCAAGGTGTGAATTATGGGTCCTTGAGATAACTGGCTAATTTCAATGGTTTTGTTAATTTAAAACAGCATGTTCTGCTTAATTGGTTACAAAGTCCACATTTTTAAATATCTTAAGGCTATAAAAAAATAAAATAATGGTATTTAAAATGTTATTTGTGTAGATACTGGGAGAGACCAGCAAATTTTTTAATCTTACAGTGCATGCATATATCCCATATATACAGGGATTGAAGAAAGTAATGAAAAGCACTCCTCTCAAGTATTTGTGAAGAGATAACAAGCTTCGAGCCTTTGCTTCCCCCTCCCTTGCATCTAGGTGTGACCACTCAGACACTCAGGTGTGACTATCCTCACAGCCAGGATAGTGGAACAAAAGGAGGCCTGATGGCCCCTTAAATACGGCTTTTGTTATGGGCCCAGCTGGAGTCTGAAATACGAAGGCCCCCCCCCCTCTGCCTGCACGTTGCTGCTCTTAAAGAAAGTAGACAACATGCAGGCGCTGCTGAGTGCATCCCTGTGCCTGGAAATTACATCAAGACAAGTTCATCATATTTCAGTGGGCCCCAGCTTCTTGCAGGGTGGACAGCGTCCACCCTGTGAAAATAGTGGGTGGATGCCGTGTACCCGCGTGGATACCCGACTTGTGCCCTGGGTTCACCATTTCCTGAAATGTGCACCAGCACTGCCTTTGCCGTACCAGTGCACTCAAGCCCGGCTTTAGGGGGGTGCGACCTATGTGGTCGCAATAAACACTGACCGGGGGGGGCACTGACCTCGGGAGGGGCGCTGTGTTTAGTAAAACTTTCGATTTAGAAGCACCTGATGCAGAGTTCCACCTGTGTCCAGATATCAGGGAGCAATAAAAATGTCAAGGTAACTCTTGTGATTCATGTTCCTGTTAGAGAGAAAGATCAGAGCCTTGTCTAATGGCAGTGTTGACTCACCATAAAGTAGCACAGAGGGTTAATATGCCTGCTGCTAAGAACAGATCTGTATTTTACGTGGAAAGCTGATTGGATTAATAAAGCCAGCCTTTACCAGCTCTTTAAAACAATTGAAATGTATGTCAGAGAAAGGCTATGGAGAGATGAGGGGCACTTTTGCAGGTGGTAGTGAGGTAATCTGAGGAAGAGGTCATGGGGGTGGGTGTAAAAAAAGATTGTCACACCAGTGTAGTGTGCCATGTCTTTTTGCTACTGTATTCTCCGTGAGATGTATTTCTTCCTTATTCATTGGTGCCTAATGATGTATGCATTATTTTATTCTGGAACCTATCTCTGTTTGCCAGGAAAAAGATCAGAACCTTCTGGACTGTCTCCTGAGCAACTGGTGATGGCTGTGGGTCCTTATCCCTTAACACCTTCGCTGCTAGGCCTCCCCCCCCCCCGTGCTAAGCCTTTTTTTTGGCTATTTGGGGTAGTTCGCGCTTAGGCCCCTGTAACTTTTTGACCACATAAGGTATCCATGCCAAGTTTGCGTCCTTTTCTTCCAACATCACAGGGATTCTAAAGGTACCCAGGGTTTGTGGATTCCCCTGGAGGGGACCCAGAAATTAGCCAAAATACAGCGAAATTTTGGTTTTTTGGGGAAAAATGGGGAAAAAGTGCTGCAAATGAAAGCGTATGGTTTTTTCCCTGTAAATGGTATTAACATAGGGTTTGTGGGGCTGAAATCACCATTATCCCAGCTTTCAGGGACTGACAGACTTTTGTCAGAAAACCAACATTTTTTACACAGTTTTGGCATTTTACTGGGACATAGCCTATTTTTGCTATTTTTTGTGTTTTCAACCTTCTTCCAGTTAATGGTAGAAATGGGTATGAAAGCAATAATGGATCCTGGAAAGCTATACATTTTAGAAAAGTAGATAAAATTCTGAATTCAGCAAGGGGTCATTTGTGTAGATCCTTCAAGGTTTCTTTATAGTAATTAATAGTTGAAAATAGGAAAAATTGAAAATGCGTTGAAAAAAACAGCCATTTGTGCCAACGTTTTCACCTGTAACTTATTCTAAATATGACAGATGTTTGAAAGCAATATACCGTTACATCCGCTGGACCTTTCTGGTTGTGGGGATATATAGGACTTGTAGGTTCACTGTAGGAAAGTAGGATCTGATTCTTATGGTTACCCCCACTTTTTGCTTCATGTCTCACTGTTTTTGACTAGTCTGACTGGGATCCTGCTAATCAGGACCCCAGTCTATCTGCTTTCTCCCTTAAATTGACATACATGTACTTTGGTACACTCCAGATTGGATACTGGGGTACTGTAGTATTGGGGTTTCTTACTTAATGGTTATGTAGTTTACTTGTCATTCCTTGTTGGAATTGTTCTGATTCTTAGGAATTAAGAATCAGAACAATTAGAGTGTTCTCTGTACTTATTTCTGTTCATTAGAATGTTGTGCCAGTCTGCTGCCTTATACTCTGCTTGCCTGGGCCACGCTGAGGGGTTGTCAGAATAAAGAAGATACTTACAACTATATCGTCTACAGCTTTGTTACTTCAAGAATTTGGCGACGAGCTGGCAACCCCGTGAACCCACTACTTGGTGAATCAGGATTTTTTTTTTTTTTTCACCTTGTGCTTTGAGGCCTGTACTGCTGCGAGACAACCTACATTTCTACTGTGTGCTGATCCAATTTATGAAGATTTCGGCCAACGACTATGGTACTGTGGATTTTGCGCATGCTGATGTGCTAGTCCGGTGTTTCTGAGTTTTCCTGGAGTTTCTACATGGATTTTACACGTTTCTGCATCAAGAACGGTTAGGTATGGTTTTCTTTTAAACTTATCTTCCGTTCCAACGGTTAACGCGAGCCATCCTTGCTCCGTCTTCACGAGCGCACCCCCGTGCCACCGTGGAACCTTCCTTACACGTGCAGAACTTCTGTGCGTCTTCCTCCTTCGGATCTCCATTCGTCACCGGCGGCAGCGCGTCAGCTTCGGATCTTCATTCGTCACCGGCGGCAGCACGTCAATGTAGGCACGCTAGGTCGTGACCTCGACGTGCCGCCTTTTGAAGTTCATTATACGACATTGCCTCATATTTACGTAAGCGTCCCCTTTCCTTCACGCTTATCAGTGCCAACGGGCGCAATTTCCGGCGACGAGCGCAATTACCGACGCGTCTCACAGCAAACAATTAAAGCTTATCTTAAGCTTTTACCTACGCCTTTATTGTTTTTTTCCACTGCCGTAAGTACATTCTTTTAACCTTTTTACTGCAGTATTATTCTTTGTTTTTATATTTATTTTATTGACACTCACTGGAATGTCTACACCAGAAGAACCTCCCAGAACATTGCTAATTTGGAGGATTGTAGTGGTTCCTTTTCCCCTGAGAGGAAGAAAAGAATTTTAATGTACTGTTTAGGTCCTGAAGGATTAAGAGTGTACAATCAACTTCAAAGCGTGACAGACCTGGTGACTTAGATGTTTTTAAATTGGCTTTATTAGACTTGGATGAACACTTCTCTCCCACAGTGTGCGAAGCAGTCATGAGACATGCCTTTTTCCAAAGAAAGCAAGAAAAACATGAGTCTATCGATGATTATGTGTCCGCACTTAAACAATTAGCCATCACTTGCAAATTTGGTAACTTGCATGATAACCTTATAAGAGACCAAATCATAATGTACACTAAAAACAAATCTATTCAAGATAGGTTATGATTTGATGGGGACTCTAGTCTCAAAGACATTTTAACTATTGTTAAAAAAGCTGAACTTTCAGAACGTTGTGCTAAGGTATCAGTGGGTCAAAGCAAATCTGATGGGAATGAGTCTGTGAATAAAATTTCTGATAGTAAAAAAAAATCCTCCTTCAATCCTACACAATATAGTAAAAAAGAGTTTAGAAAATTTGATTGTAACGACAACTACAGAAATCCTAATTTTGCTTGTTATAGGTGTGGAAGCTCCTGTCATTCTGCACGCTGTGACAAATGTCCTGCTAGATCTGTCAAGTGTACGGAGTGTGGTCTGATTGGGCATTTTGCCAAGGCTTGTATGTGCAAAGGGAAGAAGAAATGTAAAGGTAAAGTCACTTGTATCAAGGAAAGTGATGATGAGCACTCTTCTTCTGATGAAAGTAGTGAAGAGTTTAACTCCAAATTCAGTGAAAAAAACAACATTTTGAATATTTCTAGCGAATCTAGCAGTAAACCACTTTGCTGGGTTTCTTTTGGTGGGGTTTCCTTACAGGTGGCGGCCGATTCTGGTTCCCCCTACACAATTATTGCAGAGAATATCTGGTTTAAACACTTTGTTGATGTTATTGGTGATCATTTGGAGTCTTCTGACATCTCTCCCGAAAGCTATACTGGGGAGAAAATAGACGTCATTGGTATTAGAGAACTTATTTTTAGATTTAAGGGTAGACATGCTCTTTGCAAGTTATACGTAGCCAAAGAAGGACCCTCTGTTTTGGGTTGGAAAGATCAGAAAAACTCAAAATTGTACTTGATCCTAATAGTCCTGAGCAAGTTCTAGTAGCTTGTGATGGAGAGGAGACGAAAAATTGGGTTCTTCATGAATTTCCTGAGGTATTCAATGGTAAAATTGGTATGTTAAAAGGTTTCACTCACATGATCAGATTAAAACACGATGCCACACCCAAAATCCACAAGGCACACAACATTCCTTTCATCGTTAGAGATTAAGTCAAAGCTGAGTTAAAAAAAATGCTCGTTGCTGGCATCATAGAATCTACTGAAGCCTCTTAATGGGTTTCCACATTAGTCGTTGCCAGACGTGCCAATGGCAAGGTTCGTCTATGTGTTGATTTGAGAGGTCTAAATGATAATATTATCATTGACCAGTTCCCTCTACCTCGCATCGACGAAATGTTAATGTTAATCAGAAATGCCAAGTGGTTTTCTACGTTAGATTTACCAAGTGGTTTTGAACAAAAAATCCAAGCATTTAACAGCCTTTTGTACACCTTTTGGTTGTTACCAGTTTAGACGCATGCCTTTTGGTTTGGCGTCCACAGCGGCCGTCTTCCAAAGACTTATGTTTGAACTTTTTGGTAATTTAAAGGAAGTCACATTTTTTCAAGATGATATCTTGATTATGGGCAAATCTAAACAACATCATGATGAAGTTTTAAGAAAGGTTTAACTGCGGAAATGAGTAAGTGTAAGTTTGCTGAAAAAAAGGTCACTTACTTAGGACATGAAATCAGCGACCAGGGTATTAAACCAAAAGAGAAACTTGTGGAAGCTATCAACCGAGCACCTTCGCCTACTAATAAGGATGAGTTACGCTCATTTTTGGGCTTAGCAGAGTTCTACTCTAAATTTGTTGAACATTTTTCAGAAAAAACTCATGAAATGCGTACTTTGTTAAAAAACAAAAACAAATTTGAATGGACAGATGCTTGTCAAATCGCTTTCTTGATATCAAATATGCCATCAGTAAAGCTCCCAAATTGCAAGCCTTTAATCCCACTGCTACTACCTTTGTCACTACAGATGCTAGTGGCAAGGATTTGGGCAGTGTCCTCACACAAATGGATGATAGAGGTACAGACGTCGTCATTGCATTTGCTTCCAGGTCACTTTCTCCTACAGAACAGAAGTACTCTGTTATAGAAAAAGAGACTTTGGCCTGTGTGTGGGCTTTGGAGCCCTTTCGTAAATTTTTGTGGGGAAGGAGGTTTACTGTGCACACTGATCATAAACCTTTAACGAAATTACTTACCACAGATGGGCTATCTAGAGCGTCGGCTAGAATTGCTAGGCTTTCCATGCGACTCCAAGATTTTACCTATGATGTTCAATATGTTCCTGGGAAACAAAATGTCACCGCAGATTTTTTAAGTATATTATCCTTGCCGCTCAGAGAAATTGATTCCAATCCTTGGAATGATATTTGTGTTGCAAGTATTTTTTCTTTTGATGAAGAGAAAGGTTTACAAAGAGTAGAATGGGAGCAAGCTCAAGATAACGATGATACTCTCAAACTTGTCAAACTTAAGATTCAAGATGGTTGGGGTTCAGTCAAATCCAAGATTCTTGGTGAAATGAAAGCATTTTGGGAGGTTAGGAATGAATTGGGTGTTGATGGCATGTTTGTCGTGAGAGGAGATAAAATTATCCCTCCACTTAGTTTAAGGAATAAGATCATTTCTCTGTGTCATGAGGGCCATAGTGGCATTACACGTACTAAAAAAAATGTTAAATCATTGTATTGGTGGCCTAAAATTGACTTAGAAACTGAAAGATTTGTAAGATCTTGTAGTGAATGTGAATGTGCTGACAAGTCACAAAAAACCCTCAACCCCCCTTTGACTTCCTTAGGTTGTCCTTCTCTTCCTTGGGATGAGTTAGCATTGGACATTATGGGTCCAATCGTATGGAGTGATGGTTCTTCCAGATATATCCTTGTACTTGTAGACTTATTTTCTAAATGGTTTGAACTCAAAGTTGTTAGTAAAGCTGATACCACTAATGTCATTGAGTTTTTAGGCAGTGTTTTTGTACGTGAGGGTTTTCCAAAAAACATTCTCACTGATAATGGCGTTCAATTTAAGTCTGTTGGGATGAAGGAATTTCTTGAAGTTGCTGGCATTTCGCATACATTTTCTGCACTTTATCATCCCAGGGGAAATGGTGCTGTGGAGAGGGTAAACCGCGTCATCAAAGGGGTTTTGCAATTGGCCATCCATGGTAAGAAAAATTTAAATTATGAACTTATGAAAATGCTCTGGACCTATAGAGTCACTAGTCATGATTCCATTGGTGAGACTCCCTTTGGGGTTATGAGAGGACGCATTCCTTATACCAAGGTCAATCCTGGCTGGATGGGTAGGAGCAAACAGGTAGTATGGGATGCAGAAAAAAATCAGGAACTGTATTTTAGCTTCTCAACGTAAAAACAAAGAATATTTTGATAAGAAACACGGTGTTTGTGATGTTAAGTTGACTGTTGGTCAATGGGTTCGGGTTAAGTCAAGCAAGAAAGTTGCTAAAGGTCAAAGCAAGTTTAGTTCTCCTATGCAGATTGTAAAAGTGATGAATAACACTGTGAAATTATCTGATGGCAATGTGCGTCACATGAGCCATTTATCATTAGTGAAAAATATCCAGGATCTCACATCTAAAGACTCCAAACTACCTGTTCCTTCACACAATTATTGGTGGATTAGCATCCACCCTGAGAATTCTTCATCTTCAAATACCAGGTCAGAATTTTGTGTTCAGAAAGGGGATGGTCTGAGTGGCCTTCCTATTGAAGGTCTTCCAACTGGAATTTGCTCTGAATCTAGCCTTGACACTGGTCATTGTGAGTCTTCGGAGAAGAGAGTTAGTACCTTTGCTAGAAACATTGTTAAACCTAAGCGTCTGGAAGACTATGTATGTGAATCCTAATTCTTTCCTTCTGTACATTCATCTTCTGTTTATTTTTTTTTATTGTTTCTGTAAGAAGGAGGATGTGTAGTATTGGGGTTTCTTACTTAATGGTTATGTATTTTACTTGTCATTCCTTGTTGGAATTGTTCTGATTCTTAGGAATTAAGAATCAGAACAATTAGAGTGTTCTCTGTACTTATTTCTGTTCATTAGAATGTTGTGCCAGTCTGCTGCCTTATACTCTGCTTGCCTGGGCCACGCTGAGGGGTTGTCAGAATAAAGAAGATACTTACAACTATATCGTCTACAGCTTTGTTACTTCAGGTACCCTTATAAGTCCCTAGTATATGGTTGTCAGATTAACAAGTACCTTGAACCTTTCTCTTGAATTCTACGGGAGCAGAAGAGCTAGTCCCAGATCCCAAACTCCACTGCCGACGAAATAAATTCGAAACGCAATAAAGAGGGGGAAAGGGGAATGGGAATGAAAAGAGAGACTGCTACTGTTGTGTTCACCTCACCAGGTACCCATCTGGGATTGTCACGAACACCTGTAATTACAAAGACAAAATTACTACTTCTTTACCACACTCCCTATGGCCCAAGACACTCAACTCCACCCACAGTTTAATTACCTTTTAGTAACTAGTAGCTAGCTTCTCTCTTTAGTGTTGCAAGTTGAATGATTGAAATAAAGTCTTTTCTTTAAGCGCAGTGTCTGATTACGCTGTTTATGCTGTATAAGATTGTGTCTTTTCAGTTTATTTACTCTTGTCTCGTCTCTCTCCACTCTCAGGAAAAGCAAGGATGATAAGGTGGTAAGTATAAATATATATATATATTTGTATCTACTTGTAGAATTGCAGAAGATGTGACGACAGAACTCCCTGCGCAAACTTGCTTCCTAGCGGCAGATACTCTAGGTAATGCTAAGAGCCATTGTGTAGAATAGAGATAGGAGACTGTAATCTCCCTGAGGAACAAACACTGTCCGTGCAGATATGTTTAGTATACAGATATCTAAGTTCCAATGGTTTTGAATAGCTTGGGTGACTGCCAGATAATGAGCTAGCTGTCTAGAAGCTAATGTCTATATTGCACATATGATAAACTGAATTTCACCTTGTCCAAACTCAGGTGTTTTGTTTTCTATGCCTCTGTGTAGTTCAATTCTTCTCATCCCACTGGGTGGTGTGAGATATACTGAATTTCCTCACAGTTCCGTAAATGGGACTAAATTGATAGTACACGGAAGAATAACAAGACGAAAATTGCCTCGAAATGCTCCTCTTTGTATTGTCAACAAACTCACCAGGTTCCAGAAGATCGGTTCAGTTGAAAATACCTGGCGTCAGACTCTAAATTCTGGAACTCAGGATACGACGAAAACTCTCTCTCTCTATGAGTCAGGCAGAGCAGCGAAATCCGAACGCTACTCCCCTGAAGTGAATTCTGACAGGAAACCATGCGTGAAGCAGAGACGCGCGCGCGAAATACCCTACTTTACGAACTCGGGCTGACACTAGAGCGCTGACCTCGAACAGCAGAGATGGCAGCTGCCATCTTGGAATTTCGCCGCAAGCTGGAGGATGAACTCCTGGAAGTTAATAGAACGGACCTCCCTGCAGCAAAGCAGTTTTTCCAGCTAAGTAAACAACCAAAAACTCTCTTCTTCCTTGGACCATAGAGAGGCTTCTTGAACTTAAATTGAGACCCAATTTGGCCAGTCCTGACAATGGTACCCATGTACCCAGGGCATAGGTACCCCAGAGGCCTCCCATGGGCTGAAGCATGTATTATGCCACCCATGAGAGGCCATGCAAAATGGAACTCCAGGTCTGCTACAGCAGCCTGTGTAAGATGGTGCTTGCACCACTTACTTTAGCTATAGGTTCACTATATCTATAGGTCACAACACTTAAAACTTATAAGTCACCCCTATAGCAGGGCTTATCAATTCTGAAGGCAGGGTGCTGGGTTTTTAGTGAGAGGGTGCCCCTGCATGAGCAGAGCCCCTCTGCAGCCTTCGGAGACCATTCTCCCGGGTTGTCTGTGACTCAGCCGGACATTTAGGTAGAGGTGCATTATAACCTTGCGGTGAATGCTATCTCGAAAACAGCTGCATAGAAACATATCGTGTTTGGTATCAAACACCTTGGAATCCTACCTCCACACCAGTAACTGATGTGGGAGGTATGATTCCACCCTTCAGAAGCGAGCTTCGTGGGGTCACTGGTCTAACCGGTGCCAGCCTTCTCGACCCGGACAGCACAAAATGGATGCTGCCGACCAGAGACACATTTCTGCCCTCCTGCTGCTGAGCCAAGCTCGAGCAGAGGAAGGCAGCACAATAGGCATCCTATCACAGGGAGGTGTGACCACCTCCCAGACAGGGTTTAGTGTATTGGGGCTGGGTGGGTCCACTCTGAGAGTGCCTGAAAGTCTGCATCTGGGGCACATTTGGTGTCCCTGTGCATAGTCCAGTTCAAACCAGTTCTGGGAGCCATTGGCTCCTGCTCTGGGGTGAAACTGGACAAAAGACATGGGTGTAACCACCCCTCTGTCCTGACCCTCCCCTAGGAGGGTCCCCTGAATCTGTCCAACCCTCTCCCGTGAGTACAAAAGGGCTTACCTGGCTGTAAGACTTTGGATTTTACGTGGACAAGATTCTACAAGAAGAAACCACTGACCTTCGACTGTCTGGACACGCTGGACTTCGCTGGACCTCGACTGGGCTCGACTTCTTCCCCCTTTCCGTCCAAAGCTTGGTTCGTGCCCGTGCTCCATACAGGCTCCGTGCAGGACCTGTGGTGCACTAAAGACAACTGAAGAATCTCCCATGGAGTGAAGGAGTCACTCCCCTGCTTCGCAGGCACCTAAGCGCAACTGACCGGTCTGCTGCTCCTGAACTCCTGCGGACTCCGAAGATTTCAGCAACACAGGAGGTGGGTTTCCGAAGGTCCCTGAGGTCGAGCTGCCCTCTCATCGAGTTTGAGGACTGCGTGACCCGAACCCCTGTGCACCGCGTCCATTTGCAAGTGCATATGCTTGTTGGCGATTCCCGAGCTTGTGCATTGGACTCCGTGTAGTCCTGACCCTGAGCAGTATTTGCCCCAAATAACTCCGGCCTCCTCGCACCGAGTGCTCCGTGGGCTGGTACTTTGCAATCTTGCTCGAGTCCCCTCGCGACTCCTGGTCATTCGGCCTGTGGGTCCTCCTGAGGGTCATCTTGATTTCTGTTGGACTTTCCTGGTTGCTCCAGACGTGCCCTGACTCCCCATTGCTTGGCGAGTCCCCTGGACCTTGCTGGTCCACACCGTAACCTGCTTGACCTTCCGGCGTGGGTTGCTTTTGCCAAGGCTTGTTGGTGCTCCAGCCGGACACCGACCCCTCAGCACTCGACATCCTTCGTGGGACAGCTCACCTCCGGCTCCTGGATGTCCTTGACATCTCCTGGTCCTCGTGGCTACAGAGTCAAGCATCCCTTCTTCGCACCTGAAGCACCCGACATCGTTGGGCATTCGTCTCCCGAGCCCCTGGTCACTCTGAAGTGACCCAGACTCTGTCCCCTCTGCTTTCAGGTTCCATCTTCCTCGAATCTAGGCTTGGATTCCACCGGACCCTTTTCACCTTCACGGCAGCAGTACTTCTTTGCAGCTCTCCATTGAGAACGACTGCAGTTTCCGACGCCACTTCACACCTATGCACCCGGCTCCTCTAGGATAGGTAACTCGGGTACTACGGTATCCACGGGTGGGGTGGCTCTTCAAACTCTTATGTTCCAACAGGTTTGCTCGAAGTCCTCCTAGAAGGGTCCTTAAACTTTAAAAGTGTAACCGCGACTGCCCCATAGGATTGTATGGAGCCCGCGGTCATGTTCCCACACTGCACCTGGCCTCCGTGGGGACCCTATCTACTCACCTTGGGTGGTTCCTTGGGGTCCCAGCGATTCTACGTGCTCCAGACCTTGTCTTGATCTCAGTCGTGACTGTTATACCACTATTTTAGTATATGGTTTGGTCTCCCCCTGGATCCCACTGTGTATTGTGCTACTTACAACTGTTCTATTGATCTCGTATTGTGTGCTTTGTGTTCTATCCTCGTGTAGAGGATAGTAGAGAGTGTTATATTAATAAATACATATTTTTATATAACTACTGTGTGGTTCTCCTTTCATTTAGTCATTCAGGAGGTGATGTTCTGGTAAAACAAGCTGCTTTACATTCCTTCAAGATTAAGCCTGAAGGCTGCTCTCCACAGCTACCACTAGGATAGCTTTCTAAAGGTTATCTTTGACCTTTGACATCATAAGGGTCGTTTGGACTGGTGCAAGGTGCCCACTTTAATTAGTGGACAGCATATACCAGGCCAACTTCTCACATTGGTGTGCAGCGGTTGGGATTCAAGCTTGCTATTGTTTTACCAGATAAATCTCATTGAGTGAGTAACTGAAAACCACTAAAGTATTAGGCACATATAATACTTCAAGATTAGAATAAGTAAGTTCTACTGAACTTGGGGTGGGTAAGTCAAGGGTCTAGCACACCCTTTCTACAACCTAAGAGAGTTTAGTTTCCACTAGGTTAGGTAGGTGCATACACCACACCACACCACACTTAGTATGTCTTCTAAAGGAGAAGCCAGTGGCTCTCTGCCTTCTAGGTACAATGGTCTCACATTCCAGGAATAGAAAGCCATGTGTGTTTCTAGGAAGCTGAAGACAGGGAGAAATGCAAACACCCAACATCCCATTGAGGTGTTACTCTTGGATGACTTTAGGAAGACCCCAGGGTCAGATGAGGTAGAAAGAGTGGGTGGGGCAGAGAATGAGGACAGGCCAGGAAGTGAAACCTTCTTTGACCTGGAATCAAACCCTGACCAGGAGGATCAAAATGATTCCCACCTGGACAACTTAGATCTTATAGGAGGTGGGGGAGAAGGCCCCAGTGGCCCTCTCTTCACTCCTCCAGGAAGAGTGCAGAGTTTACCAAGGAGATCTAGATCTCCCTCTGCTGAATCTCACCATTCAGGAACTTCTTTAGGGACCTCCATATCTCATAAGAGAGATAGCTCTTATGACAGAGAGTGCCACTTTCTAGAGCTTGAGAAAGTCAAGCTTAGGCTCAGGCAAGAGCAATTGGCACTAGATAGGGAATCCCTAGAGCTGCAGAAGGCTAAGAAGAAATTGGGACTAGAGTCCCATGGTGACAGCAACAGTGTCCCTAGGATTAAGGAGTATACTTATGATCATAGGTACCTGAGCAAGATAGTCCCTCCCTTCCATGGTGGGGATGACATCCACAAATGGATAACTGCTTTGGAGAGGGCCTGTAAGGTACAGAGGGTCCCTCAAGAGCAGTGGGCAGATATCTTGTGGCTCTCCTTTGCTGACAAAGGTAGAGATAAGCTCCTCACTGTTAGAGAAGAGGATGCTGACAATTATTCAGTCCTGAAGAGTGCTCTCATTGATGGGTTTGGCTTAACCACTGAACAATACAGGATTAAGTTCAGAGACACCCAGAAGGCACAGACTCAGGACTGGGTAGACTTTGTAGATTGTGCTACTAAGGCTCTGGAAGGTTGGTTACTTGGCAGCAAAGTGTATGATTTCAAGGGATTGTACAATTTGATTATGAGGGAGCAGATCCTTGATAATTGCCAAAATCAGTTGTTGCATCAATACCTGGTTGACTCTGATCTGACTTCTCCCCAAGAATTGGGAAAGAAGGCAGATAGGTGGGTCAGAACCAGAAGAAGCAGAAAAATCAGAACCAATGTGGTGACCAGAAAAAGCAGGATGCTAAACCTACAGATAAGGGTGGGGAGAAGGGTAAAGACCAGAAGTCTTCTTCAGGGCGACAAAAACCCTGCATCTGAGGGTGGGTCACAATCCAACAAGGGAAAAGGCAGAAAGAAGCCTTGGTGTTTCCTGTGTAAGGAAAAGACACATTGGCCTAGGGATGCCAATTGTGACAAAGCCAAGGATCCTCCTACCACCACCACTGCCCCTAAGGCAACTGTTCCCCCTAGTTCAGCTCCAAGTGGTGGTACAGGGAACAAGGGTTAGTAGGGTTAACCCTGGGTTCTGAGATGGGTTCTGGCCTAGTCAGAACTCCAGCTCAGGCTGTTTTAGTCTGTGATGGAGGCATGGATATTGCCTCCCTATTTGTTAGTCCCAGTAACCTGGGCAAATACAGACAACAGCCCTTAATAAATGGTAAGGAGGCCATGGCATACAGGGACACAGGAGCCAGTGTCACGATGGTGACTAAGGATCTTGTGAGCCCTGACCAGATCATACTTGGTGAGATGTACCAAGTGACCAATGCTAACAATGTCAGGACAGACCATTCCTTGGCAGTTGTTAATTTCAGCTGGGGGGGGGGGGGGATAACTGGCCCTAAGAAGGTTGTGGTTACCTCAGACCTCCCTGTGGAATGCTTGTTGGGCAATGATTTGGAGACTTCAGCTTGGGCTGAAGTGGAACTCAGGAAACATGCAGCAATGTTGGGCATCTCTGCAGATGTGTTTGCTGTGACCAGGTAATAGGCAAAAATGTCTTCCACTGAACAGGCCCTGGATCCTGGAAAAATGGACCAGGTGCCTTCCAAGAGAAGGAGCAGTAGGGGTAAGGCAGTGTCTTCCCCCCAGGCTCAGAGTGAGGATCAGTCTCCTGAGGAAGATGATCCCAGTCCCTGTGAAGGAACTGTCTCAGAGGAACTTGAACCTGACAAGGTTGAGTTATTGGGGACAAGGGGCCCTTCCAGGGCAGATCTGAGCCAGGAGCAGCAGAGCTGCCCCTCTCTTGAACCCCTCAGACCGCAGGCTGCTGCTGAGGCTACCCGGAGTGCCAGTGGGTCCCACAGGATCTACTGGGAGGAAGGACTCCTTTACTCAGATGGTAGAGACCCCAAGCCTGGTGCTACCAGGAGGTTGGTTATACCTCTGAAGTTTAGGGGTTTCCTACTAACACTGGCACATGATATCCCTTTAGCAGGACACCTAGGCCAAAGGAAGACTTGGGACAGGCTTGTCCCTCACTTTCACTGGCCTCATATGTCAGAGGACACAAAGGAGTTTTGTCGCTCCTGTACCACCTGTCAAGCCGGTGGTAAGGCAGGTGGTACCACAAAGGCCCCCCTGATACCACTACCTGTGGTGGGGGTTCCCTTTCAGAGGGTTGGGATTGACATTGTAGGTCCCATGGATCATCCAACTGCATCTGGGCACAGATTTATTCTAGTGGTGGCGGACCATGCCACTAGGTATCCAGAAGCTATACCCCTTAGAACCACCACAGCTCCTGTGGTGGCCAGGGCACTCCTGGGAATTTTTTCCAGAGTGGGTTTCCCTAAGGAGGTCTTAACTGACAGAGGTGCAAAGTTCATGTCCAGGTATATTACTGCTATGTGGAAGGAGTGTGGAGTGAATTACAAATTCACCACACCCTATCACCCACAATGCAATGGGTTGGTTGAAAGGTTCAACAAAACCCTGAAGGGCATGATCAAAGGTCTCCCAGAAAAGCTTAGGCGAAAATGGGATGTCCTCTTGCCCTACCTTCTCTTTGCCTACAGAGAGGTTCCTCAGAAGGGGGTTGGCTACAGCCCTTTAGAACTTCTGTTTGGACATCCAGTTAGGGGTCCCTTGTGTTTAGTTAAGGAGGGATGGGAGTTACCTCTAAAACCACCTAAACAAGACATAGTGGACTATGTACTTGGTCTCCGCTCCAAGATGGCTGAGTATATGAAGAAGGCATCCAAAATCCTTGAGGCTAGCCAGGAATTACAGAAGGCCTGGCATGACCAAAAGGCTGTTCTGACTGTGTATCTTCCAGGACAGAAGGTATGGGTGTTGGAGCCTGTGGCCACAGCAGCTCTCCGGGACAAGTAGAGTGGACCCCATACCATAATTGAGCAGAAGGGAGAGGTCACCTACCTGGTGGACCTTGGAACTCCCAGGAGCCCCCACAGGGTGCTCCATGTGAACAGGCTCAAGCCATATGTTGACAGGGCAGACATGGGTTGCTCATGGCTACTGATGAGGGACAGGAGGAAGAGAGTGACCCACTCCCTGACCTCCTCTCACAGAACCCTGATGATGGATCAGTAGATGGTGTAGCCTTGGCAGGCAGCCTCACTGAACAGCAACAGACTGATTGCAGGAAGGTCCTCAATCAGTACAAACATATGTTTTCACTGACTCCTAGTCAGACTACCTGGTGTACCTATGAAGTGGACACGTGACAGTCTGCTTGTTAAAAATAAGATTTACAGGCAACCTGACCATGTCAGGGACTGCATCAGGACTGAGGTCCAGAAGATGTTGGAATTGGGAGTAATTGAGCCCTCAGATACCCTTGGGCTAGTCCAGTAGTCTTAGTACCAAAACCTCACACCCAGGGTGGTAAGAGAGAGATGAGGTTCTGTGTTGACTACAGGGGACTCAATACAGTCACTAGGACTGATGCTCATCCTATTCCAAGGGCAGATAAGCTCATTGATACCTTGGCCTCAGCCAAGTTCTTGAGTACATTTGACTTCATAGCTGGATATTGGCAAATCAGACTAGCTGAGGATGCCAAACCCAAAACAGCATTTTCACCCTTAGTGGGCACTATCAATTTGTGGTAATGCCCTTTGGCTTGAAAAATGCACCTGCCACATTTCAAATGTTGGTGAATAAAGTTCTCACAGGCCTGGAAGACTATAGTGCAGAAAGAAAGGAGAAGAAGCAGCTGGGTCATAGATGACTGCACCACCAGGACTAGTCACTAGTTGTAAATAATATTGCCCACCTCAAATGATCTGCTGCTTGTAGACCATAAATATAACTATGTGAATTAGTTGGATGAGAGGCAATATATAGACACAAGCAATCTAGTACACAAGAACACATCAATAACAGGCATTTGCAAATAATCGTTTCTGGTCTTTTTATTCTCAGATGTGCTTCATATGATAGAACCAGCCAACGCGTTTCGCCCTAACATGGGCTTCTTCAGGGCAATAGGGTAGAGGAATGATATGTATCCTCAGACGCTGGGTCAAGAAAGATTAAAACGAGTCCTAGGGCGCATAGGTGTCCAACTATCCTGCTGGTCACAGGACGTTCCCCGGACACGGCTCCTCGAACAGACACGGTTAATACCGTCTGAAGTACGCCATATCATTTACACTCATAGGACATCGCTCTACCATGAGCTTCACCTATGCGCCCTAGGACTCGTTTTAATCTTTCTTGACCCAGCATCTGAGGAAACGAGTATTTGCAAATGCCTGTTATTGATGTGTTCTTGTGTACTAGATTGCTTGTGTCTATATATTGCCTCTCATCCAACTAATTCACAAGACTATAGTATCTTGATGATATTGCTGTCTTTAGTTCCACCTGGGAGGATCACCTAAGAAATGTTCTGGAGGCCCTGCATAAAGCAGGCCTCACTATCAAGTCCACCAAGTGCCATATAGGGCAGAGTAAGGTTGTGTACCTGGGCCACCGTGTGGGTGGAGGCCAGGTTCAACCATTGCAGAGCAAAATCCAGACCATCATACACTGGGTTGCTCCAACTACCCAGACTCAGGTCAGAGCTTTCTTGGGCCTGACTGGGTACTACAGGAGATTTGTTAAAGGTTATGGATCCATAGTGACCCCTTTAAATGATCTAACCTCTAAGAAAATGCCTAAGAAAGTTCAGTGGACAGTTAGCTGTCAAAAGGCATTTGATGACCTGAAGCAGGCCATGTGCACTGCTCCCATTCTGCAAAGTCCTGACTATTCCAAACAATTCATTGTTCAAACTGATGCATCTGAGTTGGGGGTAGGGGCTGTGTTATCACAACTGAATGAAGAGGGTCAGGATCAGCCAGTAGCTTTTATAAGCAGAAGGCTGACCCCCAGAGAGAAACGTTGGTCAGCTATTGAGAGGGAAGCCTTTGCTGTGGCTTGGGCTCTGAAGAAGTTGAGGCCATATTTGTTTGGCACTCACTCCATTGTTCAGACAGACCATAAGCCCCTCTTATGGCTAAAACAGATGAAGGGTGAAAACCCCAAACTTTTGAGGTGGTCCATTTCCCTACAGGGGATGGACTATACAGTGGAACATAGACCTGGGAGTAACCATGCCAATGCAGATGGACTCTCGAGATATTTCCACTTAGAAAATGAAGACTCAACTGGTCACGGTTAGTCTCATGTCCTTTTGTTTTTACGGGAGGAGGGGGGTTGTGTAGGAAAGTAGGATCTGCTTCTTATGGTTACCTCCACTTTTTGCTTCATGTCTCACTGTTTTTGACTAGTCTGACTGGGATCCTGCTAATCAGGACCCCAGTCTATCTGCTTTCTCCCTTAAATTGACATACATGTACTTTGGTACACTCCAGATTGGATACTGGGGTATCCTTATAAGTCCCTAGTATATGGTACTCATGTACCCAGGGCATAGGTACCCCAGAGGCCTCCCATCGGCTGAAGCATGTATTATGCCACCCATGAGAGGCCATGCAAAATGGAACTCCAGGTCTGCTACAGCAGCCTGTGTAAGATTGCACCACTTACTTTAGATATAGGTTCACTATATCTATAGGTCACTACACTTAAAACTTATAAGTCACCCCTATGGCAGGCCTTATCAATCCTGAAGGCAGGGTGCTGGGTTTTTAGTGAGAGGGTGCCCCTGCATGAGCAGAGCCCCTCTGCAGCCTTCGGAGACCATTCTCCCGGGTTGTCTGTGACTCAGCCGGACATATAGGTAGAGGTGCATTATAACCTCGCTGTAAATGCTATCTCGAAAACGGCTGCATAGAAACATATCGTGTTTGGTATCAAACATCTTGGAATCATACCTCCACACCAGTAACTGGATGTGGGAGGTATGATTCCACCCTTCAGAAGCGAGCTTCATGGGGTCACTGGTCTAACCGGTGCCAGCCTTCTCGACCCGGACAGCACAAAATGGATGCTGCCGACCAGAGACACATTTCTGCCCTCCTGCTGCTGAGCCAAGCTCGAGCAGAGGAAGGCACCACAATAGGCATCCTGTCACAGGGAGGTGTGACCACCTCCCAGACAGGGTTTAGTGTATTGGGGCTGGGTGGGTGCACTCTGAGAGTGCCTGAAAGTCTGCATCTGCGGCACATTTGGTGTCCCTGTGCATAGTCCAGTTCAAACCAGTTCTGGGAGCCATTGGCTCCTGCTCTGGCGCAAAACTGGACAAAGGACATGGGTGTAACCACCCCTCTGTCCTGACCCTCCCCTAGGAGGGTCCCCTGAATCTGTCCAACCCTCTCCCGTGGGTACAAAAGGGCTTACCTGGCTGTAAGACTTTGGATTTTACGTGGACAAGATTCTACAAGAAGAAACCACTGACCTTCGACCGTCTGGACACGCTGGACTTCGCTGGACCTTGACTGGGCTCGACTTCGTCCCACTTTCCGTCCAAAGCTTGGTTCGTGCCCGTGCTCCATACAGGCTCCGTGCAGGACCTGTGGTGCACTAAAGACAACTGAAGAATCTCCCTTGGAGTGAAGGAGTCACTCCCCGGCTTCGCAGGCACCTAAGCGCAACTGACCGGTCTGCTGCTCCTGAGCTCCTGCGGACTCTGAAGATTTCAGCAACACAGGAGGTGGGTTTCCGAAGGTCCTTGAGGTCGAGCTGCCCTCTCATCGAGTTTGAGGCCAGTATCCCTCGTGGGGACTGCGTGACCCGAACCCCTGTGCACCGCGTCCATTTGCAAGTGCATATGCTTGTTGGCGATTCCCGAGCTTGTGCATTGGACTCCTGCTTGACCTTCCTGCGTGGGTTGCTTTTGCCAAGGCTTGTTGGTGCTCCAGCTGGACACGACCCCTCCGCACTCGACATCCTTCGTGGGACAGCTCACCTCCGGCTCCTGGTCATCCTCGACATTTCCTGGTCCTCGTGGCTGCAGAGTCAAGCATCCCTTCTTTGCACCTGAATCACCCGACATCGGTGGGCATTCGTCTCCCGAGCCCCTGTTCACTCAGATGTGACCCAGACTCTGTCCCCTCTGCTTTCAGGTTCCATCTTCCTCGAATCCAGGCTTGGATTCCACCGGACCCTTTTCACCTTCACGGCAGCAGTACTTCTTTGCAGCTCTCCATTGAGAACGATGGCAGTTTCCGACGCCACTTCAGACCTATGCACCCGGCTCCTCTGGGATAGATAACTCGGGTACTACGGTATCCACGGGTGGGGTGGCGCTTCAAACTCTTAAGTTCCAACAGGTTTGCTCGAAGACCTCCTAGAAGGGTCCTTAAACTTTAAAGGTGTAACCGCGACTTCCCCATAGAATTGTACGGAGCCTGCGGTCGTGTTCCCACACTGCACCCGGCCTCCGTGGGGTCCCTATCTACTCACCTTGGGTGGTTCCTTGGGGTCCCAGCGATTCTACGTGCTCTAGACCGTGTCTTGATCTCAGTCGTGACTGTTATACCACTATTTTAGTATATGGTTTGGTCTCCCCCTGGAGCCCACTGTTTATTGTGCTACTTACAACTGTTCTATTGATCTCGTATTGTGTGCTTTGTGTTCTATCCTCTTGTAGAGGATAGTATAACTACTGTGTAGTTCTCCTTTCATTTAGTCATTCAGGAGGTGATGTTCTGGTAAAAACAAGCTGCTTTACATTCCTTCAAGATTAAGCCTGAAGGCTGCTCTCCACAGCTACCACTAGGATAGCTTTCTAAAGGTTATCTTTGACCTTTGACATCATAAGGGTCGTTTGGACTGGTGCAAGGTGCCCACTTTAATTAGTGGACAGCATATACCAGGCCAACTTCTCACATTCACCAAGAACCCGACGAACCCAGAGCCAATTACTGAGCGTCTTGCAATGGTTTTTTATTATGTACTGGGTATATAGCAATTCATTTTGGAAAATATATACAGTGAAAAATTGGGGTGAAAGACACCTATGTATTTCTGAAATTGGAACAAAATATAGAGTTTAGAAACAGTAGCTATTTGCACATTTCCGAAATTGTGAGTACCCATACTAGCATGAGAATTATAGGACATTTTTAAAAGTGACTTCTTTTTTACACATTGTCTTTCATTTGGAAGGCAGAAATGCATCAAAAGTCAATAGGTAATAACAGTTGCTCTACATTTCTGTGTTACGCTAAGTCTCCCAATAAAAAAGGTACCTCACTTGTGTGGGTAGGCCTAGTGCCCGCGACAGGAAACGGCCCAAAACGCAACTTGGACACACTTCATTTTTACAGTGAAAACTGACCCTTTTTTTGCAAAGTGTCTAGCTGTAGATTTTGAACTCTAGCTCTGCCTAGGGAAACCTAGCAAACCTATACATTTTTGAAAACTAGACACCCAGGGAAATCCAGGATGGGGTGACTTGTCTGGCTTTCACCAGGTTCTGTTACCCAGAATCCCTTGCAAACCTCAAACTTTGTGGAAAAAAACCCATTTTCCTCACATTTCTGTGGTGATAAGTTCTGGAATCTGCGAGGATCCACAAACTTCCACCCACCCCGCGTTCCCCCAAGTCTTACGAGAAAAATGGTACCTCACTTGTGTGGGTAGGCCTAGTGCCCGTGACAGGAAACGGCCCAAAACGCAACGTGGACACACCACATTTTCACAGTGAAAACCGACCCTTTTTTTGCAAAGTGCCTAACTGTAGATTTTGAACCCTAGCTCTGCCGGCACCTAGGGAAACTTAGCAAACCTATACATTTTTGAAAACTAGACACCCAGGGGAATCTAGGATGGGGTGACTTGTCTGGCTTTCACCAGGTTCTGTTAACCAGAATCCCTTGCAAACCTCAAACTTAGTGGGAAAAAAAAAATTTCCTCACATTTCTGTGGTGGAAAGTTCTGGAATCTGCGAGGATCCACAAAATTCCACCCACCCCGCGTTCCCCCAAGTCTTACGAGAAAAATGGTACCTCACTTGTGTGGGTAGGCCTAGTGCCCGTGACAGGAAACGGCCCAAAACGCAACGTGGACACACCACATTTTCACAGTGAAAACCGACCCTTTTTTTGCAAAGTGTCTAGCTGTAGATTTTGAACCCTAACTCTGCCGGCACATAGGGAAACCTAGCAAACCTATACATTTTTGAAAACTAGACACCCAGGGGAATCTAGGATGGGGTGACTTGTCTGGCTTTCACCAGGTTCTGTTACCCAGAATCCCTTGCAAACCTCAAACTTTGTAAAAAAATAACACATTTTCCTCACATTTCTGTGGTGGAAAGTTCTAGAATCTGCGTGGATCCACAAAATTCCACCCACCCCGCGTTCCCCAACGTCTTCCGAGAAAAATGGTACCTCACTTGTGTGGGTAGGCCTAGTGCCCGCAACAGGAAACGGCCCAAAACGCAACGTGTATATATTTTAAAGAACAAGGGGACCCCAGTAGTCTGACCAGGGGTAGTCTAAGGTATATTAAAGAACAATGGTACATAAGAGGCCAATAAGGTCCTCAGGTAGCCAGGGCTACTGTTATTCAAAAGAGCGTTTAGTCAGCAAGAGCAGAAGAAAGTCCTACGAGGACTGGTTACGCAATGTATGCAGGGACACAAGGTTGGAATGACATCACATTTATTAACAGCATAAATGGAGTTTCAAAATTCTGCTGTTTAAGTGATAGTTCTGGTGCTCACACAAGAATATAGTGAAGGTGCTTGAAGTGAGGGGTGCTAGTGACATTTAAAATGACATCGCATTGACAACATTGAAAAACTCCAAATTAAATTAATACAAAGAAGGAGTTTTGGTTGTAAAAGGTCGATGGCGTTTCGATCTCATAATTGTGAGATCATCATCAGGACGAAAGCAAGTGTGAGCAAGTGGAATTTGCCTGAAGAGGCTAAGCCCGTGGCTACGGGGGGCCAGGATAAGAAGCAGCGTTGGAGGGGAGCTGTTCCCGTGCTGGTAACCGGGCGGCGTGAGCACCCGAGAGGGCGGGTACGCAGGGGCACATCAACAAGTTCTTGAGAACATAGGTCGGGTCTGGAGGCCCGCAAAGGTCCGGGGGTGGGCAGGAACTGTGGGGAAGCTTAAGGTCCCGTGTAGGCAGTGAAAAAGCGGCAGGTACTTAATATCCAGAGGCCGCGGGGGGCCTGAAGGAAGACCACGGAAATGGTAGAAAGGGGTCAGAATCCTGAATTCGGTGTGTCGAGGACACCCTGGTAAGCGTGATTATGCGTACCAATTTGGAGATCCTTATGTAATCGGGTCTGAGGGGAAGACGGGACGAGTCTGCTAGTCTTCTGATAGCTGGAGTGAAGCCGCGAAAACTGACCCTTTTTTTGCAAAGTGCCTAGCTGTAGATTTTGAACCCTAGCTCTGCCGGCACCTAGGAAAACCTAGCAAACCTATACATTTTTGAAAAGTAGACACCTAGGGAAATCCAGGATGGGGTGACTTGACTGGCTCTCACCAGGTTCTGTTACCCAGAATCCCTTGCAAACCTCAAACTTTGTAAAAAAAAAAAAAACATTGTCCTCACATTTCTGTGGTGGAAAGTTCTGGAATCTGCGTGGATCCACAAACTTCCACCCACCCTGCATTCCCCAAAGTCTTCTGAGAAGAATGGTACCTCACTTGTGTGGGTAGGCCTAGTGGCTGCGACAGGAAACGGCCCAAAACGCAATGTGGACACACCACATTTTCACAGTGAAAACCAACCCTTTTTTTGCAAAGTGCCTAGCTGTAGATTTTGAACCCTAGCTCTGCCGGCACCTAGGGAAACCTAGCAAACCTATACATTTTTGAAAACTAGACACCCAGGGAAATCCAGGATGGGGTGACTTGTCTGGCTTTCACCAGGTTCTGTTACCAAGAATCCCTTGCAAACCTCAAACTTTGTGGAAAAAAAACCATTTTCCTCACATTTCTGTGGTGGAAAGTTCTGGAATCTGCGAGGATCCACAAAATTCCACCCACCCCGCATTCCCCCAAGTCTTACGAGAAAAATGGTACCTCACTTGTGTGGGTAGGCCTAGTGCCCGTGACAGGAAACGGCCCAAAACGCAACGTGGACACACCACATTTTCACAGTGAAAACTGACCCTTTTTTTGCAAAGTGCCTAGCTGTAGATTTTGAACCCTAGCTCTGGCGGCACCTAGGGAAACCTTGCAAACCTATACATTTTTGAAAACTAGACACCCTACCACACAAGTGAGCTATCATTTTACTCGGGAGAACAAGGGGAACGATGGGTAGTAGGATATTTGTGCCGGCACGGTGATCCCACGCACAAATGTAAGGAAAAAGTGATTTTTTCAGCTAAATTTGAGGTTTGCAGGGGATTCTGGGTAGGGAAACGTTGGGGGATCCACGCAAGCCATACCTCATTGGATTCCCCAGGGTGTCTAGTTTTCAGAAATGTGTGGGTTTGGTAGGTTTCCCTAGATAGCGGCGAGCCCGGGGCCAAAAAACCAGGTGCCCCCCCCCTCAAAACCAGGTAGTTTTGTTATAGGTAATTTTGAAGTCTCCACAATACGATTTGGGCCATTTCCTGTTGCAGCCACTATGCCTACCCACACAAGTGAGGTACCATTTTTATCAGGAGACCTGGGGGAACGCTGGGTGGTAGGAAATTTGTGTCTGCCCGATGATCCTACAACTTTCCCACACAGAAATGTATGAAAAATTTGAGGTTTGCAGGGGAATCTGGGTAGGGAAACGTTGGGGGATCCACGCAAGCCATGCCTTCCTGACTCCCCCGGGTGTCTAGTTTTCAGAAATGTGTGGGTTTGGTAGTTTCCCAAGATGGCCGCCGAGCCCGGGGCCAAAAACCCAGGGGACCCCCTTTGCAAAACCAGGTTGTTTTGTGATAGGTAATTTTGATGTCGCCTCAATAGGTTTTGGGCCCTTGCCTGTTGCGGGTACTTGACCCACCCACGCGAGTGAGGTACCATTTGTATCGGGAGACCTGAGGGAACGCTGGGTGGTAGGAAATTTGTGGATCCACGCAGATTTTAGAACTTTCCCACACAGAAATTTGAGAAAAAAGTGATTTTTTCAGCTAAATTTGAGGTTTGCAGGGGATTCTGGGTAGGAAAACGTTGGGGGGTCCACGCAAGCCATACCTCGCTGGACTCCCCCGGGTGTCTAGTTTTCAGAAATGTGTGGGTTTGGTAGGTTTCCCAAGATGGCCGCCAAGCCCGGGGCCAAAAACCCAGGTGACCCCCCTTGCAAAACCATGTTGTTTTGTGATAGGTCATTTTGATGTCGCCTCAATATGTTTTGGGCCCTTGCCTGTTGCGGGTACTTGACCCACCCACGAGAGTGAGGTACCATTTTTATCGGGAGACCTGGGGGGATTGCTGGGTGGTAGGAAAATTGTGGTTTTTCTGACACCAGAATATTATGACACAGTAATGCAAGGAAAATGCGTGACTATAGTCACATTTTGAGGTTTACATGGCATTGTGAGTAAAAAAACGTGTTGGGATCCATGAGAGGCACACCACCCAGCACTCCCCATTTTTTTTTTACTTTACAGAAATATCTAAAGTTGGTAAATTTTCTCTAGAGACAGACTACATCTTAGCACAGAAAGACAGATGAGACAAATATGACTGCTTATCCATCTGTTCCTAAAGTACACACACATACTGGTTGGATTTGGCACGAGGGTGAGTGAAAGGTTCAAAATTTATATTTTATTAACAAGAGATTTCACAAAAAGAAAATGCACTGTTAATAATTAAAAGGTTAAAAACCTGAACCAATGACTCACAGCTCGTGAGCTGTAAAGCCACGACAAGGCACCAACCTCTTTACAGGCCATTCACACACCTTTCATACTTGACACACACTTTCACACCACCAGCTGCGGCCCCAGCACATTACAACACTCACATCCACAGGCAATGTGGAGACAATGTACACCCTGGCAAGAGAGACAGAAAAGACAAATGTTAATTCAAAATGAACAATTCCTTAAGTACTCACACATACTGGTTGGATTTGGCACGAGGGTGAGTGGAGGTTCAGAGCGTAAAATTCTATTAACAAGAGATTTCACAAAAAGGAAATGCACTGTTAATATTTAAAAGGTTAAAAACCTGAACCAATGATTTATAGCTCGTGAGCTGTAAAGCCACGGCAAGGCACCAACCTCTTTACAGGCCATTCACACACCTTTCATACGTGACACACAAGACCATTCACACCGCCAGCCGCGGGCCCAGCACATTACAACATTCACATAAACAGACAGCGCCATTCAAGGGCCCATCACTTTTATTCGCCCACATGACTGACACAGCAATCACACCGGCTGGTGGTTGACATAGTGTCTGCAGTGGCGTTTGACTAGCAGAGTGTGTAATGACCAGCAGTAAGTCACTACTCACACACTGCCAGCCAAATGCCAGCCCACGCACACCGCCAGCCAAGCACCATCCCAATCACACTGCCAGCCAAGCGCCAGCCCACACACACTGCCAGCCAAGTGCCAGCCCATGCACACCGCCAGCCAAGCACCAGCCCACCCACACTGCCAGCCCACGCACACCGCCAGCAAAGCGCCAGCCCACACACACTGCCAGCCAAGCACCAGCCCACGCACACTGCCAGCCAAGCGCCAGCCCACGCACACCGCCAGCCAAGCGCCAGTCCACGCACACCGCCAGCCAAGCGCCAGTCCACGCACACCGTCAGCCAAGCGCCAGTCCACGCACACCGTCATTACATTTTTTATAACAAGAAAGAAAACACAAACCAATTGCAACTAGATACAAAACTATAACTACAAAAACAACAGCAGTAACTGAAGACATCATTCTAATGCCAACCGTGAAACAACAACTATATAAAACCATACAGACTAGGCAGTACACTATTAGACTCACGGTTGCTCCCAAAAACTCTTTTGAGTGTGATACAATCTGAAACATGTGGGCACACACAGCCCAGGATTAGAAGGACAATCGGCACAGTGCATACAACTCTCCTTCCGCATACCTCTTCGCAAGCAGACTACATCTCTTACAGGGATTGGTTTTTTTGGGCATGGGAGGAATTAAATCAGGAAAGTGGCTATCTTTCAATCTAGCCACATCCTCCACCACTCCAACTCTAGGAACACTTGCCTGTTCCACTACAACAAGGCTGCCTATGACAGACTCCTGAAACTGAACAAAAGTCATCTTTGACGCAGGAGAACACTCCTTGAACACAAGTTGCTAAATTGACGAGATGGATGGCCAACTTCTTATACCAAATGTAAGCCTTACAAACACCAGTGTAAGGTTCCAACCTCTGATCTACTCTATCGACACCACCCATGTGCTTATTGTAGTCTACAATGCACACAGGTTTGCGCACTTCAGCAACCTGACCCCAAACAGTCACAGGTGAAGTACTCTCATCATGGATGGTAGTCAGCATGTACACATCCCTCCTGTCCACAAATTTCACAGCTAGCAGTTCCTCACTACACAAGGACTGCACTGCACTGTCCCCTCTGAAGCTTTTTGCAAACAAGCTCTTTTGAGTAACCTTTACGGTTAGAGCGGATTGTGCCACAAGCAAAAGTGTCCACTTTGAACAATTCCTTAAGCAATTGCACAGCAGTGTAGAAGTTATCAAGGTACAAATGGTGACCTCTGTTAAACAGTCCTCTAGCAAGTTCCCACACAATTTTCTCTGAAACTCCAAAAGTGGACGGACAACCAGGGGGTCAATAGTGGAATCCCTACCAGTGTACACTCGGAAACTATAGACATATCCTGTCCTACTCTTAGACAACATATACATCTTAATTCCATAACGTGCCCTCTTGCTAGGAATGTACTGCCTAAAAACCAAATGGCCCTTGAACAGGACCAAAGACTCTTCAACAGCTATTTTTTTCCCTGGAGTATAGATCTCTGAAAATCGATCTACAAAGTGATCAAGAACAGGCCGAATCTTAAAAAGACGGTCACAGTCAGGGTGATCTCGTGGCAACGCCAAAGCATTATCAACAAAATGCAGAATCCGAAGCAAAAGTAAATACTGATCACGACTCATAATTGCAGGAAATATGGCTGTTGCCATCAAGGGACTGGTAGACCAATATGAAGCCAGGGACGGTTTCCTTATCAAGCCCATCAAAAAAGTCAAACCCAAAAACTTCTTCATCTCATCCAGATTTGTGGGAGTCCACCGGGTAGCTCTAGAGCGGGGCCTAAGTCTGGCACTGTTGTCCCTCAAAAACTGTTCAGCATACAAATTAGTCTGCTCAACAATCTCAGCCAAAAATACATCATCCATAAACAACTGAAAAAACTGTATAGGCAAAAAAAAATCACAATCCTCTCTACACCCTGCATCCCCACTAAAGGCAGGCAACACCGGCTGCACTATGTTTGGATCAACCCAGAGTCCAGCACTTCCAGTAGGAAGCCTTGCAGCCTCAGGCTGCAATCCCAATGTCTCTTGCTGCACCTTCGGCACATCAGTGTCCTCCTCTAAAACAGGCACTTCATCCGCACTGAGAGTAGCTTCATCTGCACTGAGAGTAGCTTCATCATCAAATGATTCCTCGTGGTCAGAAAACTCACTGTCAGAATCTTGCACTCCCTCCTCTCCCTCAGACACACTGTCAGTCTCATAATCCTGCTCAGAGGAAGATTCAAAAAGCATACCAACCACCTGCTGAGCAGTAATTCTACGGCTAGCCATAATCCTTACTAACCCCTTCGCTGCGTCCGTCGGCCAACGGCCGTCGCGAGCACTACCTCGGTAGTGCTGCGCACGTCCGTTGGCCGACGCGGCCCCGCCCACTCGTTCAAACCGCCGCACCGCAGCGGAATGCGCGCCGCGGTTAAGCGGTTAATAAAGGTAACTTGTCAAACAAGTCAACAATAACAAACCCTTTGTAAAATAAGTAATAAACAAAATGTGGCTTTAATACAAAGACCTATATACTCCAACACTATACCACTCACTTGCCAGAAGCAGCTAGACTCACCACCACCTACTCTGCACAGACACAGTAAGGACCAACAGTATCCCACTAAAAAAGAAAAAGAAAAAAAAATTACACATAAGACAACGCAAAACACATCGCAAATAATTTCATGCTCAAGACACTAACTAAATATGCTGCTATTATGACACCACTTACAAAAAATCCATTCATGCATGACATTAATACTCATTGGGCCTGATTCACAGAACTAACTTACGTCAAAAACGTAAAGTTAGTACTTTTTGGTATTCACAGAATACACTTACTCATTTTGGTATTCACAGAATGAACTTACTCATTTCGGTATTCACAGAAGTTAGTAGTCCTAACTTTAGGACTCCTAAATGCCTTCTGTGAATACCGAAAGTCTTAAAGTTAGGATTTTTCTCAGTTTAGGAGTAGTATACTGTATACTGGGCCTGATTCACAGAACTAACTTACGTCAAAAACGTAAAGTTAGTACTTTTAGTATTCACAGAATACACTTACTCATTTTGGTATTCACAGAATGAACTTACTCATTTCGTATTCACAGAAGTTAGTAGTCCTAACTTTAGGACTCCTAAATGCCTTCTGTGAATACCGAAAGTCTTAAGTTAGATTTTCTCAGTTTAGGAGTAGTATACTGTATACTACTCCTAAACTGAGAAAAATCCTAACTTTAAGACTTTCGGTATTCACAGAAGGCATTTAGGAGTCCTAAAGTTAGGACTACTAACTTCTGTGAATACCGAAATGAGTAAGTTCATTCTGTGAATACCAAATGAGTAAGTGTATTCTGTGAATACTAAAAGTACTAACTTTACGTTTTTGACGTAAGTTAGTTCTGTGAATCAGGCCCAGTTGGAGTAAACATAACAAAAATGTTTTTCTTACCAAAAAAATGCAACTACGCAAAACTGCAGATCAACCACTGCCGAAACCGCAAACAAGAATCAAAAGCTTTGCACTAGAATAAAAAGGAGAAATAAAACATTACAATCACATATGCAAATAATGCACTAGTCCACACACTATCCACCAGCCAAGCAAAGGTGGTAGGTGGGCCTAAAAGAATAAGGCCGATCTGCCTCCACGGGGAGCAGAAACAGCCAAAAAATTCACCCTCATAAAGGGGGAGCGACCCTTGCCCAAGGGGTCACTCCCCAACACCAACATTTAAAAAGCCCTGGTGTCTAGTGGCTTCTGCCCCCCCTAGGGGACAGATGGGCCTGAAAACATATGGCCGATCTGCCCCCAAAGGGGGCAGAAACGGCCACAATAATCACCCCATAAAGAGGAGCGACCCTTGCCCAAGGGGCCGCTCCCAACAACACTAAAACAATCTGGTGGCCTAGTGGGCATACAATACAATTAATTGTTTATTTGGGCCGATCCCAGGGGGGCAGAAACGGCCCAAATAAATGCTCCCCAAAGGGGCGCGACCCTTGCCTAAGGGGCCGCTCCCCAATAACATATTGCTCCCCCAAGGGGAGTGACCCTTGACCAAGGGGCCGCTCCCCAACAACACTAAAACCCATCCCTCGTGTCTAATGGCTTCTGCCCCCAGATGGGCCTAGAACAACAAGGCCGATCTGCCCCCAAGAAGGGCAGAAATGGCCAAAATAAATGATTCCCAAAGGGGAGCGCCCCTTGCCTATGGGGCCGCGCCCCATGCGTGATCGTGCAGCAGAAATGCTTAAAAAGACATCGGAGGAAAGGAAAACCCTTTCCTTTCCTCCGATGCCTTTTTAAACTCCCCCCCCCCCCACCCTCCCCGAGGAGAAACTTACCTCCTATTCGCCGGACGCACTTGAAGCAAATGGCTTCCAGCGCGTCCGGTATCATGTATAATGTAATGACATCAGCGCGCAAGGCGCGCTGACGTCATTAGATGACGTGGTGGGGGGGGCAGGGGAGAAAAGCGGAAGGGCTTTCCCTGCCGTCCCCGGTGGGGGCAGCTTTAAGGGCGGCCCACGGGGGGAGCGCCATCGCTTCCCCTGTGGGTGGGTGCTAGGACGGCCTGGAGCCGTCGGACGGCTCCCGGCCGTCCGTCGCATGGAACGGGTTAAACCTGTTTCTACAAATAAACCCCGTTTGAAGTTTATATTTCGTCTGCTGCTTTGTTTGTTTGCCACCCCAATACTACACCCAGGCGCCAACAACACTAAAGCTGGCCTAGAGAGCAGTGGTTGGTAATAAACCTTAGTAAAAATTTCTAACTCAGAAAGCCAAAACATTTTCTTACTCGTTTTTCTTTCCTTTGTTTTTCTCATTGTCTTTTCCTCACCATTTACCCCTTCTCCCATATTTTTGTCTTTTTAGGTTGAGACTGAGCCAGCGCGCAAGCGCTGCTCTGGCGATTTGTTGTAGGTACGGTACGGAGGAGAAGCCCTGCCCATATTTGTCATTGGCTTGTGTCTTTGTCCTTCGTAAATGCTGGCGTCTGATTCCTTAATAGGCTTGTTAGTCCCTCTTTAATACGGCCATAAGGTCATTTGTATCCTCCCATGGCTACTGGCCCCTTTACTTGGTTGTTACACGGTATGTGTACTTTTTCTTTATTGATCCGGGCCGCTTGTTGGCAATGCCAAAGGTCTTGCATTTAAATGTGAGATCTATTGCATTGCAAATATTTTTTCATTTAGTGGTGAATAAAGCATTCTTTGTCTGCGCTGCGCTGGTTTTACTTTCTATGTTGTATATACTTCCCAGCTCCTCCACCCCACTCTCTCTGCTCTCCATCCCCCTACCCCTCCCTTACAATCACTCACGGGGCTCCAGCCTGCTCCTGTCTGACACCAACCCCCGCCTCCTCACTCCTCGCAGCTTGCCCCCTCCTTGGTATTCTTTTGAAGTGAAGGACCTGAAAGGAGGGATCGTCTCTCTGGAGAACTATTGAGGCAAAGTAAGTACTTTCCATCTGAGAATTTGCTTGTACGTTACTTGTGTTAGAATGCCAAGCGCTTTTTATAAATATCAGATGTATGCAGTGGACTCGGCGAAATTCCAGCCGTGGTTGCAGTTTACTTCTCAAAAAAATCTGACATGTAGCACTTTCGGAGAGGGGGAAAATGAGGTTGCATCTGACAGGGGCTATTGGTGATTTCATATATGCTTAAACATCTTTTATAAGCAATTAACAAAAGGGAATTAATTGAATGCACTTGGGACAATGTTGATAAATCATGCTTGCACCAACACTTGTCTTTTGAAAGAGAAAAATGCTGGTTTATTCACATTTAATAGAAATAATATTGTTGGCTTGCAGTGACTAAAATACCATCTGTCATAACTGGTGCAAAGCTTATAGTGTCTTTATCACTTGAGGTAAAAGGCGCTTTGGAAAGCCAAGTGTTAGAACCAATATTTACTTTGCATTGTTTTTCAAAACGTCACATATGAGCATTGATTCCGGAAAAATCCTTCTGAAATTTGTATGCAACCTATCATTAGGTACATTGGCTAAAATGTGCCTTAAAAACCTGCTTCAAAGTTGCTCCCTGGCAGCTAATGGTGTTCTCCACAGCTTCAGCAAGCGGCTTGCTCTGGCCTATCACAACAGAAGGGTCCGCAGTGATGTGGCAAAGCAGAGAAAGCATGTGTTGTGTTGTCATTGGCATTTCTGAAGCATGCATTCTGTCCTTTGCATGGCCTCAGAAACTGGATATACAAAGGTAGAAACTTGTGAAAACGTTAATGTAACCTGCCAGGTTTATAAAAGGTTATTTTATATTATGTCTTTGGGAAAAAGAAAGCTGGAAAATAGTCAGCCGTTCCACGTTCCAATTCTGACAACCTCGGTTGGCTTCCAACACAATTTGCATATTTAAAACAAAACATAACCGTACATGTAGATTAGCTTGGCTTCAGATAAGAGGACAACTGGTTTCTACTCCTTCATGGTTTTTTGTTGTTGATTTTTTTGTTTTTTATTGGTTCCATTATGGAACAATGTACATACAACTTAGGACACAGTTACATCCTGGACAGGCATATCAGTACAAAAGATCATATCAGTACAAAAGATCATTAATTCTCAAGAGCATGAATCAGGCAGTTAGGGAATTCCGTCTATACAGTTACATCCTTAGTTAGTATAGCATCCCACGTGGTTTTATCATGTCACTCTGCTGACCGGTGTCTCGTGTGAGGTCCGATTTTTACACAGAGACCCAGCTGATGTGGCCCGACCTCCACCCGTGAGCCCCTCAACTGTCTATGTTCCTGCCTCCTGTGACGATGTCTCATTGGCAGCAGTCTGCGGCTCTGAGATTGCACCATCAGTTTTACTTAAGAGGTATGTTTGGTATGGTCCCCAGCAGTTCCTGGGACGGCTTCTGGGAGGGAGCAACTCGCTATATATATCGGCCTGCGTATTGCAATACAACATGTTTGCATGCCACTCTGTAGTTCGTGGTAGTGGGCCCCCCATCCAGCACAGCGCCACCCGGCGCTTAGCCAGTAAATGTCCGATGGCCAGCAATGGACGCACTGTCTTATCTACAGAGAGATCCCACCCTAGAAGTGCCATCTTAGGGTCTGGCTCCAAGTCCGCACTAATAATAGTTTCCAACTCCTGGAACACTTTGCCCCAGTATGCATAAATCCCTGGGCATTGCCAAGCTAAATGCCAGAATCCTGCGCCTTCCGCACCACATCTGTGGCAGCGGCAGTTCTCCGCTAGTCCACACCGAAACTGGCGCTCAGGGGTGCAGTAAGCCCTGTGTAAGAATTTAAAGTGAATAAGTATGTGTCTCCAGTTAAGAGAAACCGACCGGGTGTGGGAGCAGCAGTACTGCCACTCTTTGTCACTTAGGGGAGTGCCAAAATCTCGCTGCCAATCCATCCTCTTAGAACTTCAGATCTAAGAGTTTCCTGCAGACTAGGGTAGAATTTAGTGATCAGCTTAAAAGGTTCTTTAACCTTGATAAGGGTGGTAAGTGCCCCCATAGCCTGCAATTCCAGAAAATCTTCACCAATAAGGGCTCGCCAAGTATGTCTGGCTCTGAAAAAGTGGAATAATGATGTGCCCACCGGCTGCCTGTCCGGTTGCTGTAAAGCCTCCCAGGTTACTAATGTGCCATCCTTGAAGAAGTCTCCCATTGTGTTGATGCCTATAGTTTGCCTATAGTTTGCAGTGCCTGCCTTGCCCCCACATCTTGGCCCAGCAGGAACCACAAACACCACTGAAGGGGCATTTCCGGAGAATATAGGAAGGCTCCTGCCTGCATATGTAATAGTGTTTGCCAGGCTTGTGCAGTAACAGCTAGGGAATCAAAGACTCGCAGTCGCCTGGAGGCCGGATGGGTAAGCATTTGGGGTAGTGAGAGAGGTTCCGCCGCATTCCTTTCCAAATACAAAAAAAGGTGTATCCTGTGGGCCATGTATCCAGTAGTGGGCGAATATGCTATTTGCGGCTTTATAATACTTTTCTAAGTCAGGAGCTCCCAACCCACCTAATTCATAGGGCAAAGTAAGTGAATCCCACCGTATGCGAGGCTGCTTACCGGCCTAGGCGAGCCGTATCAGCTGTGTGCGCCAGAATTTGAATAGATGCTTTGGTAGGACAATAGGCATGTTTTGGAATAAAAAGAGGAATCGTGGTAGAATCACCATTTTCATAATAGATACTCTCCCCATACCCTTGACCCTTCTTAGGCAGGTCGCTCCCCACGCCGCACAGCACCGCCTGTGTGTCCTGCCCTTCAGCCCCAGCTGCCGCTGCTGAGGAGAGTTCGAGGCCCTCCTCCACCCGCAGGCTGCCACCTGCGCCTCATCCCTGGTGGCCAGTGGTAGGCCGTAGGTAGGTTTGTCTCACTGTAATTGTAGTGATTCTTATTGTTTTTTGTAATTGTTTTGCCTTATTTGTATGCTGTTCTTCCTCCTTGTCCCCCGTTTCTAACTCTGTGCCCTGTGCCCTTTTGCCTTCTGTTCCCCTCGTAATTGTATTGCCTTATTGTTTAGTGCTTCTTCCTCCTTGTTCCCTCCATTTTTTTTCTGTGCCCTGTGCCCTTTTGCCTTCTGTTCCTTCGCCGTTCCTGCCCCCGTTTTCCCGCTGCTGCATCCCCTGCAGCCCCGCCCCCCGCTCGCCCATTCGTCCGCTCCCTCCTCCCAGCTGCCTCCTCCCTCCCACCTCCCCTTCTTATGGCGGCCGCACGCAGCGGGCGCGCCGCTGGCGCGCCAAAGGCGTGCCTAAGGCAAGCCCGTCCGCGCCTGGACCGCGTCCAGCGCCAGAACCCCTGGCCCCCGCGAACACCACGACGCCCGACACTGCTACGATGCCAGCACCCTCCACGCACTCAACACCGGATGATCACACACCTGCTTCCTGGCCGCCCCAAAGCGCACCCAAGGACCCTTCACCTGCCGGAACTGCAGCTTCACCAGCATCCGATCCGCCAAGCCACCCACCGTGAAGGAACGCAACCACCTCAGATGCATCCTTCTCAACACCCGCTCCGCCCGCAAACACTCCGTTGAACTCTGGGACCTACTCGACTCAAACTTCCCAGACGTCGCCTTCCTGACGGAGACCTAGCTGAACCCCTCCTCGGCACCCGACATCGCCATAGCCATCCCGGACGGCTACAAGATCACCCGCAGTGACCGCACCAATGGAGTAGGAGGAGGAATCACCATCGTACACAGGAACACTCTCAGAGTCAAGACCAACACCGACGACACCCTCAGCACCGCCGAACACCTGCACTTCCAGATCCACACTGATCCCAACACCACCCTCAGAGGAACCCTCGTCTACAGACCCCCCGGACCCCGACCACAGTTCAGCGACTCCATCGCAGACTTCGTCAGTACACACGCCGTCGCCTCCACAGACTACATCCTTCTCGGGGACCTGAACTTCCACCTCGAGAACAACAGCGACCGCAACTCCACCACCCTGATCGACAACCTCGCCAACCTCGGACTCAGACAACTCATCACAACGCCCACCCACGCCGCAGGCCACACGCTTGACCTCATCTTCTCCGCAAGCTCCCACGTTTCCTTCAACCGCACCACCGAACTCTACTGGACCGACCATCGCTGCATCCACTTCACCTTCCGGAAACCCACCACGCACCACCGCACCCAACAGATCCCCCGCCGATGCTGGAGCAAAGTCACTGAAGACCAGCTAACCACCACCCTCGCCCGGAGCCCACCCGCCGACCCCGACTCCGCCGCCCGCAACCTCAGACAATGGATCGACGACTGCGCCAACACCCTCGCCCTGATCAAGAAACCCTCCAACAGACACACCAGCAAGAAAGCCAGCTGGTTCACTGAAGACCTCCAGGCCTCCAAGCAAAACTGCCGAAAGCTAAAGAAGAAATGGCACCGTGAACAGACACCGGACAGCTACGCAGCCCACAAGAACGCCAACCGCAGACACCATCACCTCATTAGATCCGCCAAAAGGGCCTCTTTCAAAGACCGCCTAGACAACAACGCACACAACAGCAAAGAGCTCTTCACCTCGCCGCCAAGACCTGGAACACCCTCCCCACCAACCTCCGACAGACCCAAGTCCTACTGGCCTTCAGAAGACTCCTCAAGACCTGGCTCTTCGATCAGTAGCAGCACCACCCCCCTCTTCCCCCAGCGCCTTGAGACCCTCGCGGGTATGTAGTGCGCTTTATAAGTGACATGATTGATTGATTGATTGAACATCGTGAAGGAACTCTCCAACCCCAGCTCCAACACCAACGACATCCCACCTTCGCAAGACCTGTGCAACTCCCTTGCCACCTTCTTCCATCGCAAGATCGCAGACATCCACGACAGCTTCAACGCCATGACCGTCTCGACAACCACTGAGACCTCCGTCCCCACGGCCACCATACGCAACGACCCCCTGCTCTCCTGGACCAACATAAACGACGACGACACCATCAAAATCATGAACACCATACACTCCGGATCTCCGTCAGACCCATGCCCTCACCACATCTTCAACAAAGCCAGCACCACCATCGCACCCCACCTCCGGAAAGCCATCAACTTCTCCTTCGAGACAGCGACCTTCCCAGAGAGCTGGAAGCACGCCGAGATCAACGCCTTACTCAAAAACCCAAGGCTGACCCCAAGGACCTCAAGAACTTCCGGCCCATCTCCCTGCTCCCGTTCCCGGCAAAGGTCATCGAGAAGACCGTCAACAGACAACTGACCCGCTACCTCGAGGAGAACAGCATCCTGGACCCGTCCCAGTCTGGGTTCCGCAGCAACCACAGCACCAAAACTGCTCTCATCGCCGCCACCGATGACATCAGGGCCCTGCTGGACAACGGAGAAACCGCGGCCCCCATCCTCCTGGACCTGTCAGCCGCCTACGACACCGTCTGCCACCGCACTCTACGCACACGCCTCCACGACGCCGGATCCAAGACAAGGCTCTGGACTGGACCACCTCCTTCCTCTCCGGCAGAACCCAGAGCGTCCGCCTCCCCCCCTTCCGCTCCGAAGCCACCGAGATCATCTGTGGCGTACCCCAGGGCTCATCCCTCAGCCCGACATTGTTCAACATCTACATGGCACCACTCGCCCACGTCGCCCGACTGCACGATCTCAACATCATCTCCTACGCCGACGACACCCAGCTGATCCTCTCCCTCACCAAGGACCCCCTCAGCGCAAAAACCAACCTCCACGAAGGAATGAAAGCCGTCGCCGAGTGGATGAAGAACAGCCGACTGAAGCTAAACTCGGACAAGACGGAAGTCCTCATCCTCGGCTCCACCCCCTCGGCCTGGGACGACTCCTGGTGGCCGACCGCACTGGGAACAGCTCCAACACCCACCGACCACGCACGCAACCTACGGTTCATCCTAGACTCCACTCTCTCCATGACAAAGCAGGTCAACGCCGTCTCGTCCTCCTGCTTCAATACCCTCTGCATGCTCCGCAAGATATACAGGTGGATCCCCACCGAAACAAGAAGAACGGTCACCCAGGCCCTCGTCAGCAGCAGGTTGGACTACGGAAACGCCCACTACGCAGGAGCCTCGGCCAAACTCCTGAAACGACTTCAACGCATCCAAAACGCCTCTGCACGCTTGATCCTCGACATCCCTCGCCGCAGCCACATCACACCCCACCTGAGAGACCTGCACTGGCTCCCCGTCAACAAGAGGATCACCTTCAAGCTCCTCACCCACGCACACAGGGCACTCCACAACACCGGACCAGCATACCTCAACAGACGACTCAGCTTCTACACCCCCAACCGCCAGCTCCGCTCCGCTGACCTCGCCCTCGCCACAGTCCCCCACATCCGAAGAGCGACCTGCGGCAGCAGATCGTTCTCCCACCTCGCCGCCAAGATCTGGAACACCCTCCCCATCCTCCTACGGCAGACCCAGGACCTGCTCACCTTCAGAAAACTCCTCAAGACCTGGCTATTCAAGCAGTAGCAGCATCCCTCCCCCCCCAGCACCTTGAGACCCTCACGGGTAAGTAGTGCGCTTTACAAATGTTCTGATTGATTGATTGATTGAAGCCTAATCCACTTATCTACATTTTCCGTTAGCCGTTGTGTGGCCCTACCATAATTTTCCCGCATCACTATTGCAGGGTCTGTGTGAAACTGAATGCCCAAGTACCGAACCCCCTCTGTGGTCCAGCGTAGTGGAAACTCCATAGTCGGTTCCGTGGTACTGGGAGTGAGGGGGAATATGATGGACTTATCCCAGTTTATTCGCAGCCCTGAGTGACCGCCAAACTGAACCACCTCTCGCAGTATTGGAGACAAGTTTACCTCTGGATTGTGAATGTATAGCAGAGTGTCGTCCGCGTAGGCAGAAATGTTCAGTGTGTACTCGGGAAACCTTAGCCCTCTGTGTGTATGATACTCACGGATAGCGCAGGCCAATGGTTCAGCGACTATCGCGTACAATAGTGGGGACAGAGGGCAGCCCTGACGTGTTCCCCGTGTGATGTTGAATGACTTGGAAACCTCGTCTCCGATCCTCAGTCTAGCAGTGGGAGATGTGTATAATACTGACACTAAGCGGAGGAATATATCCCTGACCCCTATCTTACGTAGTACCGCGAACATAAAACCCCACTCAACAGAGTCAAAGGCTTTCTCGGCGTCGAGAAAGACTGCCGCCGCTTTGATTTCTGGATTCAATCTCTGTACCGCACCAAACAGAGTTCTCAGATTTTGAGACAGGTTACGACTAGGGACAAACCCTGCCTGTTCTGGTCGAATAATACCAGGTAATAAGAGAGCCAGTCTGTTGGCCAAGATTTTAGCGTAGACCTTGGCATCGACATTGAGCAGGGATAAGGGCCTGTATGAGGAGCAACTGCTGGGTGACTTTCCCGGTTTTAACAGAGTGACAATAACAGTTTCGCGCATAGAGGGCGGCATGATTCCAGACTCCACCATCTCCTCATAAAGCATTTTAGGATAGGGACTCAATAGATCTTGAAATTCTTTGTAGAATGCTACCGTGAGACCATCCACCCCCGGGGCCTTTCCAGCTGCCATTCCACGCAGCGCTTCTCGTATCTCATCAGATGTTAGAGGTGCCATCAGGTGTTCCCTGTGTTCAGTCACTAGCCATGGCATCTTGATATATGACAGGTATTCCTCTAGAGCCTCGCTGTCTGTTGGGAGTTGGGAGGTGTACAGCTTTTGATAATAAGAGCGAAAATGGGCAGTCATTTCCTCAGGGGTACGTAATGGATTCCCACTCTCGTCCATCATGCCTACCATGTTATCTAATTCCCTCTTAGGCCTCAATATCCCTGCCAAAGTGGCGCCTGGTCTTTCTTGCTCCAGATAGCAGCGCGCCGTTGCATATTTCCCCATGTTTTTAATTTCATCATTGGCTGCATCTAGGAACTCTACCAATTTCTGTTTGAGGTCTGCAGTGGTTTGGGCCGTTCCCATTCCGTTTAGGTCCTGTTCCAACTGACTTATTTCTCATTCTAGTGTCTCTAACCTGCTTCGAATAGTGCGCAGCACACCCGCATGTGTGGAGATCACCACCCCTCTGACATATAACGTGAATGTTTCCCAAACCGTGGCAAATGATTGCACTGAACCTATGTTATCAGTGAAGAAGTTTTCTATCGCTGTTGCTAATCCCGCTTTGAATACAGTGTCCAAGAGTGAATAAGGTGGGAAACGCCATATGAATGCCGGAATTAGTGGCGCCCTGTATAGCAGTGCAAGCCGAACAGGGGAGTGGTCAGAATATGTTTGTGGAAGGTGTGCACATGTCATAACTCTGGAATCTAACCCCCCAGATAATAGCCAAAAATCTATTCGGGTGTAAGTGTCGGAGACAGAGGAGTAATGCGTATAACCTCTCTCTAAGGGGGATCTATGTCTCCAGATGTCTATGAGGCCTTCTGTGTGCATTATGTCTTGTAAGGCTACTGCAGCAGCCGCTGGACGCCTTGGTGGGCCCTGGGATCAGTCCATATTTGGGTCTAATATGCAATAGAAATCGCCTCCCCACACCTGTGGGACACCCTTCCACTGCACTAACTTGGCCGCCAATGAAGTATAGAATTGAGGATCATCATAGTTCGGGCCATACACACCCACCAGGAGAAATTTCAAGTCACCCCGTTTGCAGAGGACTACCGCGAATCTACCCTGCGGATCTCTGAGCAAGCCCGTCATCTCCACCCCCGCCCTTTTATCTATCCAGATCAGGACCCCTCTGGCATGGGAAGTGTAGTCTGCAGAGTAACATATCCCCTGTAATTTACGATGTACCTCCCCACTGCGCTCCGAGATGAGATGGGTCTCCTGCAGGATTGCGATAGGCACAGAGTGTCTCTTTAAGTAGGCACAAACTCTTCTAACCTTTCTACTATCATTTAGACCCCGCACGTTCCAGGTCATGAGCTGGAGACCCTGCGTTTTCTCACCCTCAGAGGCCATTTGGTGTGAATAACCACTGCAGTGAACGGACCCCTTTGCCTCTAGTATGTACTGTATGAAACTGTTGTTGCAAGTCTACATCAATGCACGCGCCCTTTCTTATAGAACAAACATTCCCTCCCACGCCACGAGAACCCACAACAGTCGTGGCTATCTGAACTCCCCCCCCCCTTCTCCCCAATCCCTAGAAACAAACAAAAACCCCAAAGAAAACAATGCTAATAGTGTGATACACTTGGGGGCAGATGTTGCCATCATTTCTGTCTCCCTACACCACCCTATTTACACTTACAGTCGCATAAAACTTTAAGCAGGCATCGCTGTGAGGGGCTTCATGCTATGTTCTATGCGCCTAGTGAGCCCACGTTTATATCAGTCAGTCCGCCAATATACACTAGAGTGTTTTTCTGGTCTTCCCCAGCCCGTGCATTCAAGACGTGACATAGCTAACGAGTGCCTCCTATCCCCATGCTACGAGACGCGCATGTTACCCTCATTGTCTCTTTTTGTTCCGTGTGTTGTCCATCTCAGTGCTGCCCAGCCAGTCACTCTTCTGACTCTTGCTCTTCAGGAACGCTTGTGGAGCCCTCCGTGTGTGATTGAGAGGCACCTGGTGAACCCTGCCGTTTCAAACGCTGTTCTTTATCTTTGATGAAGCGTAGAACAGCTTTAGGATCAGTGAAAAAATGCATTTTACCGTCCATTTTGACCCTTAACTTAGCAGGATGCAGCATGCTGTACTCCAGGTTCAGGTCCCGAAGTTTCTTTTTTGCTGGGATGAAGAGCCTTCGCACTTCTTGTACTTGCATGGTGAAGTCGGGGAACAAAGTTATTTCCGCACCCTCATGATGAAGAGTTCCCAGTTCTCGAGCTTTTCGCAAGGCCGCATCGCGATCCCTATAATTCAGTAGTCTTGCTATGATAGGCCGGGGGGCCGCTCCTGGTACCGGCCTGGGCGCCAGGGAACGATGTGCTCGTTCTACTACTAGTATTTCAGAGAAGGTGTTCCGGCCTAGTAGGGTGACATGTAGCTTCTCTACATACTGCTCCATATTGCCAATATTGGACGATTCAGCTACTCCCAAAATGCGGACGTTGTTCCGCCTAGATCTCGCTTCGAGATCTTCAGCCTTTGCCTGCAGCGCTTGCAAAATCTTGCCCCTCTCTTTGTCGGTCTCTGCGTCTGCTCGGACAACGTCCTCCATGTCAGATATGCGCTGTTCCGCTGTGTCGAGCCTGTCCCCATGCTTGTCCAGCCTTTCTGACATCCTATCCATGCGGAACGATAATGCATCAATTTTGCTATCTTTGAGAGGCTTTGTTGTATGGTGCGAAATGCCTGCTTCATATCTATATCCGCTCCTGCTTCCAGATCATCTGAAGCGGCATCCTGCTCAGTAGGCATGGAATCTTTCGAACTAGGGCTTTTACGTAGGTCAAAATGCAGTTTGGGCTGGAGCTTGTCCGTTTTACCCATAATGCAGGGATTTATGCGATGTGAGTGCGCCTGTCAGGGTACCTCTCCAATACGGTTCGGTGCTTTCCGGGGGCCTAGTACTGCCGGTTGATCAGGATCATGCGAGGTCTCAGGTTCTCTTCCCCCTGCACACTCTTAGTAACTCCCTCAGAATGCCTTCCGCTCCCTTCAGAGGGGGGTGATAGCTATCTCTGCGTCTCTTTTGACTAATCACACCGTGATTTTCTCCCACCCTCGAGAGCGTCTCAACATGCAGGCCAGCGCCGGACTAACCTGCCCCCACACCACTGTACCTTTGGGACGTATTCTTCGGGCTCCCCGAGGCTCGAGCTGTGTTCAGGCTCAGCACCCGCTCTCCCAGGGGTCCCAAACGGCGGTCCCGATCACCACGCTTTATCATGCGGGTCTGCGCCAGCTCAGGTCTCGGTTTCATGTGCACCACGGGGCCGCCTCGACTCGCTCTCTTCTTAACTCCGGGTACACGCACTGGTTCAGTGCTGCCGGGAAATCCTTCCTCTGGTGGTCCTGCACCTCGCGGGAGCACGGCCGCTTGCCGAGTAACAGGCGCTCTTTGTCTCGTAGTTCCGCTTACCGCGTTAGCGGGTGTCGCCGTAAGAGCTACCGGCCCAGGCACACGGTTTCTACGGTCACCCTGTGGCACCAGGTATGTCAGCCACGATGTGGTATCGCGCGTCTATCTTGCGCCAGCTCCTCCGCAAATATCTCTTGCAGGGCTCACCGCTCCTTGCCGCGGGATCACTCGCCCAGTGTTCACGTTTCAGAATAGGGCGCGCTGGCTGTCTGCGTAGCCGGAGGGCCTCGTACGCCTCTGCGGCCAATGTGCGCCACTGCCTGCAACTTCCGTTTGGCCGCACCGATTTGGAAGTCGCCGGGTGCGCCGAGTAGCGCTCAACAACAATGAGACAGCTACCCCTCGTAGTATAGATGCTATCAAGTTTTATGCCAGGATTATGTCGGATTATTGATGGCGATCGGGAGAGCTGCCCTAACTCGCGGCCATCTTGGAGTCAGGCAAGCTCCGCCCCCCCCCACTCCTTCATGATTTGGGTCTTTAAAATTCATCTTACTTTCCACAGAGGAGGTGTGAGCTGCTGCCGTGCATTCTAGACATATTGCCAAACCACACCACATAATTCTACACCAAACCACATAATTTACCTCAACTACACAATACACACATACATCTAAACCACACCACACAATTCCACACATTGCAACAGCACACCACATAATTAAACTCCGGTATAACTCCAGTACATACCACTCCACAAAACGAAATACCATTCCAAATAATTACACTCCATAACACAATCCTACTCCACATAATACCAGTATACTCAATACCACATAATTACTATCCTCAATAATTTCACTGCACACCATGCCACATAATTCCACTAAAAAAAGCACTCCACATCACACAATTCCGCGCCACATAATTCCACAACTAACAATTCCAATCCAACCCAAATAATCCTACTACACACCACATACAAACACTCCATATCTCATGGGTAAAATACATTGTCATTTACAACGCCAATAGCTCTAACTCAAGCAAATGCGAGACCTATTGCATTCACAATGCTTGTTCCTCTTTGGCTTTAATTTTACTGCTCCTACCATTCCGACTCTTCTTTTTTTATTACACAACGCCGGCTGGGTGGGTTCCCGTCTCTTACGCATCCGCGCTGTCAGGCGACTTTAATTTTGTTACAAACGGTTTAAGTATCAGGTAAAACACAACTCAAAGAAGGCTGTCAATATTTAGGATAACCTGAGATATTAAAGCGAGGGGCGTATTCATTTTCGCAGCGCTCCTCCCACAAAACTGTCGCGAAAAGAATTCGATCAACCAACCTCCTCAACGTCCGCCGTCGCCGCCCTCAGCATGCGTCACATCACACGACCAGCCCCCGTTGTCTAGCTCGAACACCTCATTGGCTGACGTCCAGATAGCGTGAGCTCTACTCACACGGGAGGCCCACCTCCAATTGGTCGAGCAAAGTGAATCAATGAGGAGAGGGCGGATGTTAAAAAGATGACAGGCTCTTAGGATTCGCACAGGGCTCGCGATGGGCTGAGGACGCGCGTTCCGTTAAAGAAAATAACTGGACTGTACTGTGCGTGTATGCTAATGAGTATTGCACTTGGCCCCGCCCCTTTACCTGCTAATGACCGTAGGGTGGCGTTCATGAGTACCAGAGGAGCGCTTATAGGCTCCCGTGTCGCCAGGGGGCGGCTTCATCCTCCGGCCAGCGATAGACTCTCTCGTGATCTGCAGCATCCCTCTCCATCACCCCACCTAAAGAGGCAGCAACACCCGGCATCGGTGGGATAGCCCACAGCACCTCATCAAAAATACCCCCAATTAGTAGGACAGATATTATTCATCACTAGCTCTATTCCAACCCTATTACATCTCTACCGCGAATCCATTCTAAATAAGATCTCCAGTCATTAACTCGAAAAAAAAGCCGCCACCCCCACTAAGTAGGTATATCTTTACCTAGCAATTATTCCTAAAACAAGCATTTCCTCTCAGCCGAGACAGCAGACTTACAGGGGTAAGAGCGCACCCAATGCGGATCTCTAGCGATAGCATAAGCGCAATATATCAATTACAGTCAAGAAAGAAAGCACAAGTGAAGAGCGAGGGAAGGACGCCCGCACACTGCGCGAAAACTCCAGAGTAGACCCGAGAATACTACCACGGCCTGCACCCTAAAGGACCGCTCGCATTTGGTGGAAAGGAGAAATCTATTGCACCGGCAAGAACGGAGGGCGCTTTCTCCACGCATCAGCACTTGGACGTTCAAGAGCGAGGGTGCAACTTGTAGCCTGCGGTAACTGAGCTCGCTGCAGTCCGGTTACCCACCCTTTGTGAGGTAGTCTGTGCGGGAGACCGGCACCCAGTCCGCAGCATGTGGACCTTCCTCGGCATCGCCACCTTCACCTACGTGTACAAGAAGTGCGACCTCCTGTTGGGCTATGCCCACCCGGAGGTGCTGCTGGCCGCCGGGGTCTTCTGCTCGCTGGGTCTGCTGCTGTCCTACCGCTACCGGGGTGGCACAGCTCCTCAGAAGCCCTCGCCGCCTGGGTGGCTTTCCCAGGTGTTTGGGGCTTTCCCCTTCGGAGACCTCTTCAGCTCCAAACCCACGACCAGGGCGCAGACGTGTCAGAGTTCACGCTCCATGAAGGTAGGTTTAGACTGTTTAGTCAGTCGTCTTCTTTCAGGGATGGATAGCAGAACACGTGTGCCAATTAAATTGTGAACATTTTAATTACTGTTGCAGAATGATGTTGTTAGTGATATTAGTAGTTCTAGGGACATACACTGAATGTTACACCTTTTAGGAGTTAGTGTAATTATTACATGAACTGCGGTGCGATGTCGGTGCCATTCACCAGGAAGATTGGTTAAAAGCCATTAAACATACCCCCGTTTCATGAAAAATGATGGTAATGATGGCCCTTTGAATGTATTACAGTTCTGTTAAACATGTTAGTACCGAAACGTTAAATGTTTTTGAGATGTGCTCCCCCTGTTCCATCTGTTGACCATCTCTCCTGCCGAAAAGGCATGATACTGTCCTCTTAAATGTGGTTTGGCCCTGACCCAAAAAGTGCTGACACTGACTCTCTAAAATGCATGAATGTCCTGCTGAAAGCACCAGTCATTTCTGATTAAATGTACCGCTCTGTTGCAAAGTGTTAATGCTGCCCTATTTAGTATATGCTTCCCTACTAAAAATTTGTCCTTTCCTTTTAAGTTTATGAATAACGTATTGAAAGCGCTTGCACCGTCCTACTACAGTCCTAATAGAAAAGTCCTGACGCTGTAACTTTGAATTCACGATTCTCCTACGGGGAATACGTGTATTGCCCCATCGAATAGGCAGACCACTAACTAAAGTAACACTGACGAAGCCTAAAGGTGTGGCTAATAACTGAAAGTGCGTGTGTTTGGGGGGTTTGGGTGAAAATGCTTCCAGAAATTTGTAACGGCTGTGGGAGCAAAACCGACGCCAAAATTTATATACACCAACATTACCTCCTTGAGGTCTCCCACAGATTAAATTGCGCATCAGGGCACCCCCTAAACATAAATGAGAAGAGAAAACAGTTCAAATAAGTAATGGGGACCACTCAATAATTGAGTTGTAGATCAATAAAAATTAAAGGGTCTTATTACAAAACTTAAAAATAAGCAATACAAGGTCAATGCTATCTAGCCTCTCAAATGCTTAATTATGCAGAGTATGTACAAATCATAAATTATTCTAAATCCCACATGAGCAGCAAAATTAGAAGGAAGTTGGACAGCATTCCTAGTAGGATAGGAAAGTCTTGTGGCTCACCCTAACATCCCATCAAGAGGTTCTTATGCATATTTCCTGCATACCAAATTAGAAAAACTACGAGATCATCATGGTGTGAGCAAAAGTATAATTTTTTGGGTAAATCAGAACACAAGAATAATACTTGTCATTACCTTAACAAATAAGCACCATCCCGTTTCTGAAACACCTATTCAACACCCTTTATGCTAATTTCATCTAGAGATATTCTAACTAATATGAAACATTTAAACAGTAGGACTTTCCATGAATGCAAATGAATTGACTAGTGGTCACAGCGGAAGGCAGCAAAAGAGACCTGCAAGTTTACATAGAACTGGGAAAAGGTAATCGAAAGCAATATAATCATAACAGTGGAAATAAACCACTACACATCAGATTGACTGTGCTCTGTATGTAGGGGGAAGTAGGAGTAAGTGACAATGATGCATCCATCTTGTCTAATATGGCGTTTTACATGAAAATGTGGCATAAATAAAACACATTAATAAACACATTTCTACTCATCATACAAAGTTTGTTTCAATTGCAATTATGTCAATTCAGCCTACATATGTATTCAAGAATAAAAGAAAATATTAATCACCATTATTAGTGCACAAAATAGAAACCCGAAAAACAATTTAAGACTGCTATTCTGTGAGAAGTGTGATGATGCTGCTGTTACTGTGTGAATGCTAGTGTGTGCACATGGTAAGAGTGCTTCACGTAGGGTGTGACTGCTAGTCTGTGAGGGATGTGAGTGCAGTCAGTGGTGTGAGAAGAATGCTACTCTTTTGAGTGGTGCAAGAGTACTGACATTTGTGTGTGACTGCTAGCCTGTGAGGGGTGTGAGAGTGCTGTTGGCAGTGGTGGCTGGTAACCTTTTAAAGTGGTGAGGCGAGCGAAGTGCCAAACCACTTCCCAAAAAAACGAACTAAAGCACCCCCTCCTACCAAAAGCCCATAATTAAACACTCCTCTCCCAAAAGGCCAAAATAAAACACCCCCTCCCTCCAAAGCCTATAATAAAGCAATCCCTCCCTCCACCCAAAATAACACTAACATCTTAAATAAATCAAATTTAAATAAACAGTACTAACCGACTGCCACACATCGTCCGGTCCTCCTTGGTGAAACTGCAGTCTGCTGTGGAGTTCCCCTAACTAATCCTGGTGCTGCTCTCATGCTGTTGAGAGCAGTGCCAGGATTAGATAGAGCGGGTTGGTTGGGCGCTCCATTAGGCCCTGGAAGCCAATGCTTGCTCTCCACCCAGCTGTCTGACAGCTGAATGGAGAGCTGAATAGTGCGCATGTCAGGCTGGCCGTCATAAGACGGCGGGCCAAACTGACATGCGCACTTTGGAGCATCTGGCCAGCGCTCCAATCCTCTTGCTGCCAATCGGCAGCTAAGGACACACCCCTTTCTTGGACCGGGGCACTGCGTGCGGCGTCCACATTGGAAAAATAGAATGGCAATGAAATCCTTTATTTCATTGCCATTGCCATTTTATTTTTTCACAGGTGGCTCACAGCGGATGGGGGGCGGGGGAGACCCACATCTTGAGCACAACCAACTGTGTTTTCTGGTGTCACCGAGCACTATTACACTAGTGAACAGTCTTAGTCATCTCTCCCAGCCCCTCTGGGACACTGAACTTCAAGGAATCACTCTGCTGAAGTTTCTAGCTGTTGCACTTCCTGGCTAGAACAAATCCAAGTGCACCAACACCGAATTTTTTTTTTGGGGGGGGGAGGATCTCAGCCGCTATGCCGGAGGGAAGGTGCTGAACCCTGCAAACAAATAGCTAGTGGCCTAGTGCTGTATTTCTGCTCTGGGATCGCTGAACGACTGCAATCCATGTGCAGGGATATATCAGGGATATAAACCATCGGAAAAAGGAGACTCTGCCCTTTTCATCACTGCCACTCCCATTCCCAGTTAATTGACAATGTACTATGGATACAATGTCAGGCAGAGGTTATAGTGTGTTGTTACATCTCTCACAAGCGTCTGCACCTGACCTTCAGTATTCCATTACTAACGTACAAGCTAGATCGGTCACATGAGTTTTTACTATTGAGGCCGACATAGGCGTGCCATGGCCATCTTGCACTGGGCCTTCTGACGTTAGTTCAACGTGCACGTCCAAGTTTGTTACATCTGTGCGGCTCCCTAGCGTGCCTTGTACTGCTGGGTGATGCTTGGTTGTTACTCTCATGTGAGCCTACCCTGCTCCACGCTTATGGAACGTCTATCTTTAGTGTATGACACAGCAATGTCCAATACACTATTTTATTCTTGTCTTTCAACAAAGGATCACTGCATTCCCAATTATTGAGTCATTTCCATGTACTTTCGAACGGTGATTAATTGGACCGTTCTTCGGAATCATTTTGCCTAGAACAGGTTTACAGATCTATGTTTGGGAACATAACCACGGCGGTGGTAAGTTCTTCATACTCCCTGCAGACACTTGATCATTCGAATTAACACAGACACCAGAATAATTATCTGTTTTTATGTTATAGATAAGTCCACTTTGGTTATGTGGAACTAAGGACCACTGGCCCCTAGAGGGTCTGTACACATACAGTACAGTCCCCTACTGTTCAACCACTCCACCTGATTGATCTCTATATTTCATTTAGGTTGCCTTACTTCGCCCTCCCTGTCCTGATGAAGACTCACATGCTGAGGCAGTTAACCGCCTTCAACGCAACAGTCGGGTCGAAATGTCAACATTTTCAATAATTGAGCCTGTATTGACCTAGTAGTCCACATTGGATGGTGAATCGTAACTCAATGAATACTATCCCCCATTATGGTTTATAGATAACAAGTAAAAATTGTTTTCCAAACAAGCTTACATACACTGGTCTCTATCCTAAAGCCACACTAGCCAGTGTCGATGTTATTAATTTGTAAAAATGTTTTTCCTATCTTGATTGTTTCATTCTTCCTTTTCACCTTGCACATGAGCACTTTTACGTACACTCTTAAATGCACTACTGTTTGAGCAACCTGAAAATACGCATTGAAATATTTATATATATGCATTTACTCTGATATTCAAAACATTAAATGTTGATGAAAATATTCTTTCACATTAAAGTAATTGTTGTGTTTCTCTCTGGTATACATTTGTCTCTCTCACATACAGATTAATTCATTTGACCACAGGTACGATACAAACTTGTCCGACTACCTTTTGACAATAAGACATTGCGGATAGGACCATTTTGTTGTCTATATTACTACCCATTTGTATGCATCTTTTTCTTTCCCCTTAGTAAACCAATTTGTTGTTTTGAAATTGCCCTGGTTATAGGGTTTACCCTGTATATTGTTGTAGTCCTGTTAACTTAAAAGCATGTTGTGATCTATAGTTGATGCATTTTTTAATTTTTTTAAACTTTTTTTATTGAACATAGGCCTCATACGTCATAAAGTAGAGAGTGAGTCGACAATTGTTATCCTTCTATCAATCTTTGGTTCGGTACATTTCAGGATCAACATTTCCATCCATTCAAGGGTGGGGCTTTTACTGCCCAATATCATTTGGAATGCACACATACGTGTCCCTGATTGCCTTTCCCGTTCCCGGAGGTCATCCCAGCCCTTCATTCAGCCGAATCCCTTGTACTGTCACCAGGCCCCCCCCCACGCTTTCTCCCACTTTTGGGACAACCTCCGGCTTTGTATATCACTTGGTCTGCCCCCTGGCACCAGTCCAGGTCGGATTCCCAATCCGCAATATCTGGGGGGGCCACAGCACCCCATGCCCTTCACAATATTCCTTTTGGCCACCCCGGCTTCCAATCTGAGCCAGATCTCGGTGTATCTAGACCATGTTGTTTCCCCTGTAATCCCCAGGATAAACCATTTCGCATCCAGAGGCACCTCCACCAGCGTGACCCAGGACATTATCTCTGTCGTTTTAGCCTGGAAATTCTGTATAAGTGGGCGCTCCCAGAGGAAGTGGAAAAAGGTACCTTCACCTCCACATCCCCTCCTACACTGCAGAGTCGAGATCCTGCGTGTTCTATGCAGTAGCACCTGTGAGCAGTAGGACCGGTGTGGTATTTTCAGTTGGACCAGTCTGAAACAAGGGCGTATGGCTATTTCTCTTGGGCTTTGAAGAGCCTCAGCCCAGTCCTCATTGTCGCAGTCTCCCATGTCCCCCTTCCATGCCCTTCTCAGTGGCCCCTATTGGGTCGGAGGAGTTATTGACCAATTCACGATAGATCCTGGCATCCCTTTTTATCTGGCAGTACTTCCATAACTCGGTCCTCCAGGAGGGAGGGCTCAGGTAGCTGCTCTTTTTCCTGTATGTGGCATCGAAGAGCATGACCCAGCTGCAAGTATTGAAAACGCTCAGAGTCTGCTAATGCGTATTCTTGGCTTAGGTCTTCAAATCGGATAATAGCTTGGTCCCTCCAGACATCACCCAAGCAATCTATGCCCAGCAGATCCCATGTCTTAAATCCCTTGAGTCTCCCCACTTCAGACCATATACAACTGTGCCATAGTGGCGTCAAGCCTGTGAGTCTAGCAGTCCAGCCCGGTATCTTGTGGCATCCCTCCAAACTCTGGCCAACATCAGTGTATGCTGCGGTATGTCTCTGCCACTCCTCGTTCATAAAGGAGATCCTCGTGTCCCCCACGTCCCATCGCCTTTCTATCAACCCTGTATGCAGGGTTTTTGTGGCCGGCAAAAACCCACTCATTAATCACAAGGAGTTGTGAGGCCCAGTAATATTTTAAAATGTCTGGGACCGCCAGCCCCCCATCTTAGTCCCCTCTTTGCAGTTTGACCAACGCTATTCTAGGGGCTTCCCCCTGCCATAATAACCGACAAACCTCCCAATCTATTTTTCTAAACACATCCAGTGGAATTCTATAGGGTTTATTTTGCATGACATACAAAAACTGTGGCAGGCTCATCATTCTGTAAAGGGCCACTCTGTTCATTAGCGTTAGCAGCAAGCTGTCCCAATGCGTCATGTCTCCCCTTAGGCACTCCAACTGGAAGAGAATATTTCTTTTGAGGAATTCCTTGGGGTCTCGTGTAACATATATGCCCAGGTATTGGAACCCTTCTGAGGCAATCGAAGCCAAACAATCTCATGGCAGAGGGGGATTCGCTCCTGAGAGCAGGTAAATCACCGACTTGAACCAATTATTTATAACACTTTCTTACTCTATCAAGCTTTTGTTTTTGGGTAGCATAAAAAAATTCTCCCATCCATTCTATTGAAAAACTCTCGTTGAGCTCCTGACTCTGCTAACCAGAAATTATTATTTCATGTGCCATTTAAGGCCAGAGATTTGATACAGTAATTTGTTTTGTTATATATTTTTTTCATATCACACTTCTGCCATTTCTAGGTGGTGTAAATAACAGAGGTAACTATTACTCAATGTAATGGCAATTAATTTATCAACCTAGAAAGTATGGAAGACTGAGTCCAATTTGCTGGGGTTCATACTCAAGATCTTCGGATCACTGTTTGTCTGCAATGGGCATTGCCTCTTAGAAGTGCCTTACTGGCCTTTGAACATTTTTGAGACTATGAGAATTTAAGCCTTGGGACACAGTTTCACCAATGCTGACCTGTAACATAAAGGCAGTTACTATATAATGTTCAATTATAGGTGACATTTTACTTCAGCATGAACTTTATAAAATAAATTCATCTTTCTCAAAAATTAATATAGATTTAATGTAGGATTAACTCATGAATTCAAGTCACTGGGAACACTAGCTCTAAGCTTTTGTTTAACAACCTAATGCATTCAAGGAGGTGTAGTATTAGTCCAAGGCATGTCAGTCTACCTAGGTTATTTTTATTACTATAGTGTGCAGAAGGGGAGCACAGAAGTGCAGCATGGTGCTCCTGTAACATTGTTTACTGATTGTTGTTTATTGTAATTAAGATCCAAACATTCCTGTCAGACTGTTGAGTAACTGTTAACATCTGCAGTGGTCCTTAGAACATTAGACAGATATGGTAGTTTACATAACCCAAAAAGCAGTTTGTAAGTGGTGTGAGACAGCAGCACTGTAGGGTTCCGTTAACAGCATGGCAAAAACATTACCATTCAAGGTAGAGTACATACCTGAGTTACAAATTATTTAAGTTTTATATTTTTACTGCATGGCTAAGGTCATGGGAGTCACTTGGACCATGTTGCAACAGGAGATGTGGTTTAAGAAATTATGTAGAGAGGAAGTGATGATAATGAATAGAAAGTGAATCCCAGTGTAATGATCCCAACAAGTAGAAGGGCTGTATATTTGCCGGGATGCATGGAGGCTTGGAGAAAGTTAGAAGGTTCTGATTGGCAGGTTTTATGTTCTGGGTGAGAGTGGATCTGGTTAGCATATCAGAGAGGTGTCCTTGGCAGCCTTGAGGAACAATGTCCGCAATATGTATAGAGCACTGTTTCTGTTTGAAAGCCAACTAGCCTGCTGATAATTTGTGGGAGTGTTCCTTAGACGATTATATAGGGCTCTGTGGAGAAGGACTTTGTCCACTGTGCAGAAAGAATAGTGGGGAAGACACAAGATTAGGCTGCTGCAGTCAAGTTTTCTGACAACTACATAATAATACTAATGTGATGTTACAGTACACTGCTTGAAAGGATAATTATTATATTATGTTCATAGAAATGTGATGAATGTAAAGTTATATGTTAATTTAATTTTTATATACCATTCTGTCAACAGAACAAAATAGAAATGGATGACTGCAATTCAGCCCAAGCAGATACTACCTCACCCACAATCTCGCCATCCCAACACGATCCTGACATTATCATTGTTGGTTCTGGTGTACTAGGCTCTGCCTTCGCTGCAGTGTTGTCAAGGGATGGAAGGAAGGTGACAGTGATAGAGAGGGATTTGAAAGAGCCAGACCGGATAGTTGGAGAGTTTTTGCAGCCTGGTGGCTATCAAGTTCTCAAGGAGCTGGGTCTTGGAGGTGAGTAGACCAACGTCACATTTACAAAAGCCACATATTTCTAATGCATCTGTGTAGTCTGATACATCGAAATAGTGTTTGGTTTCTCAAAATTTAATGAGGTTACCACTATCCAAGGTAAAGTTTTTGTTTGCACTTGATTGTGTGAATTTTAAAAAAATCAATTTACATAGTCTGTAATTGTCAGGTCACATTGAAAGCATTCCCTACAATGTAAAAAGACCTGGCAGAACAGAGGCAGAAGACTGACTAGGGGCTTAGGTGTCATCTGCCGAGTTTTCACAAAATCCAGCTATTTAGAAGTAGAACCTTTTTCCTTACAGTACGCCTGGCTCTCTGCTGTGGAACCTTTGAGCTCAAATAGTATTTCAATAACCTAGATTTCCTCCAGAATATCCCAGCAGACCTCCTAGCACTGCTGAGAACTAGCCAATCAGCAATAGAGGCCTATGGTACTAAGTTGAGTTCAGGATCCCTATGAAGAAGTTTTCTGTACTTTCCTGAGGTCTTGAAGTACAATCTCTCTAATTGACAAGTATAGGTCCATGTAAGAGGCTTGCGCTGAGAAATTTCTTCTTTACTTTGAGCTTGTAGTTTGCTCAACGATATGGCTAAGAGATTAGAGTCTGAGATATTCTGTCCACTTCTTGGGTAGGCACGGGTAGGCAACACCTAGGCACGATCCACACTGCTTACTTCTGGCAGAAGGCCTGCAGGTACATTTAATCAGGCCTTTCGCGGAATACCCATACTCTGCACTCTCACTCATTCCCACTCTACATCCAAAGACAGAGATACTTAATCACTAAGAATAGTAGCCCTTCAAAACAGCCAGTGAAGTGCTCCTCAGTTTGGCACTTTCTAGGAAAATCCTAAACCATGTCTAGTGGGATTTGTACAGTCCATATCTAACCAATGTGAAACCTCCCTACTTGTCACATTACCTCTTCTACAGCAAAATGACTATGTGTTGCCTACGAAATAGAAAATCTCAGAAACTCCTTTCCTCCAAGATGGCTACTGAGAGACCTAAATGATAAAATGTTAATTCTTATTTGCTTTTTCCTGACGGTTAATTAAGATAACAGGACACATGTGTGCATTGGGTTAGCAGCAGAGCACTTGTTGGTTTTGGTCTGAGTCAAAATATACCTGCAAAATAAAGATCAATCTCACAAGGTCTGGAAACATTATCCTGACTATGTGATTTACAAAAAAGTGGGTTCTGAAGATATTCAGATGCTTGTGATTGCATCTGTAATTCATTTTCCAACCTTTTCAGTTCACAAAACATATTGAAAACAGTGTCGCACATTCTTCTTCAATAAAGATGATGTAAGAAAGAGTTCTAGAAAAAGAATTCCTCTGATTTAGCAACAACCAACAACCTTGATTTGAGGATTTCTTAAACAATCCTACTTCCAAATTGTAAGTTTTGGTAATTATTCATCTGTTTCTTATACATACTTGTAAGTTGTAAAAGTGCTGAAGTATTTAATTCAAACATGTCTATATGATGGATCATTACTACATAATGAGACACGGAATGAAAGGATTTGAAATAAAGTCACAGGCCCAACCCCACAACTGAGGAAAAACAATCTGTATAAAATGTAAAGGACTTAGGCCCTCATTTTGCTGTCGGTGAGCCAGCTACCAACAGGCCGCCGGTGGCGGGCCAACTGACATCCACAGACTCGGTCCGACCGCCGGATTACGATCCAGCGGTCAGAGGCATCTGGGTGAGGGACTGACCGCTTGGAGCAGCAGTGGGACCGTAATCCCTGCAAAAGGGGCAATGCCTGCTCAGGATTACTGTTGGTCCCTGCACCTATGCGGTCCGACCGACCGCATCGTAATGCATCGGTCTGACTGCGGCCTCAGATGTCACGGCGGTGTTGGTCCCACCGACATCGTAATGAGGCCCATAGTGTTTAATAGTGGGCTGATTGACAAGGGAAATTAACACGTTAATGCCCTGACAACGCGTAGGTCAATCAGTTTACTTCAGAACTGCCTTCTTATCTTCACTTCCTATCTCCTCACACCACCTGGTATTGCTAATCACACAAAGTTTTACGCTAACTCCTCTCTTCCTCCCATTTTTTTATTTTCACTGTCCACTCCTTCTTCTATGTCAGATCTCCATTGAAAGCTCGCTCACTTCCTGCTGATTTCTCACATCAACACACACATTTCCACTCCTTCTCAACCTCACTTCACTCACACTGTTGAATCTTCCTCACCTCCTTGCCCAATAATTTCTCTTCTTCTGTCCACATTTTACTTTTCACTGTATTATCACCTGTAAATCCTCTCTTCAACTTTTATTCACTCTGTCCACCTCCTCCCATCCCGGCAGCCTCAATATCTTGTATCAAGTCTATTTCTGTACTCACTTCCACACACCATTTCCTCTCTTCACCTATCCTATCTTTTAGCTCACCTCCTCATAGCCGCTGCAATCCATCATTCCTCACCTCCTCTTTCTCCCTGACGCACCCACCTGTACAACAGAACCATCTCCATTTCACCCTGTTCTCCTTCCCCCTCTAATAATAATCCTGTGCTGTTCTCCTTAGTCTGCTAGAATGTGAGAATGGATGTACCCTCACTTACTTTTCACCCTAACTGAACACCTTATCAACAACAATCCCAGTATTACCATTGAAGTTGACTCACCAACTTTCCAGAGTCGAATTAGTGCAGGATCTTTGAACAAGAACTTCAATAATATTTACATTCTTCTGTCAAACTTGAATATTGACCTGCTTGTTATTACTGAATCTTGTATACACAATGCCTCCAGATCCATCCATAAAGCCATACATGCTGGTTGCATAATCATCATGACAAGTCACACAACGAAGAAACCTAGAGGAGGAACAGCCATTGCCCACAAAAGCTCACTACCTACAAAATCTACAGTGAACTGCTGTTAGAAATAGGGGGCTCTAGTAGGGACCCTTCTTCCTAGTCAGGGTAAGGGGGATACACTTCTAAAATAACCCCCGCTCACCCCCTTGGTAGCTTGGCACAAGCAGGCAGGCTTATCTCAGAGGCAGTGTGTAAAGCATTTGTGCACACATAGTGTAATACAGTGAAAACACTACAAATGGACACAGCACCATTTTAGAAAAATAAGTAATCTTTATCTAAACCAAACAAGACCAAAATGACAAAAATCCACAATACAGCAATCAAAATATGACTTTTATAAGGTAGAAACAGATCTGTCCATAGTAAACTATATATGCGACACTTTCAACACAAATGCGTCAAAATCATAAAGAAAAACAGCCACAGGGAAGGTGATGCGTCGGTTCCTTACGCACAGGGAAGGTGATGCGTCGGTTCCTTACTCCAGGGTAGGTGATGCGTCGGTTCCTTACTGCCACGCAGGGGAGGTGATGCATCTGTTCCTTACTGAAGGGGAGGTGATGCGTCAGTTTCTTACTGTGTGGGGAGGTGATGCGTCGGTTTCTTACTGAGGCCCCAGCATTGATGTAGACTTGGCGCCCCGGTGCGATGCGTGAGGATCGGGGATGCGTCGGTTCTCGATGCGGGAACAGTGCTGCGTTGGTTTCTCCAGCCGCGGTCCCATGATGCGTTGGTTCTTGCAGCCGCACAGCAGGGCTTGCGACGGAATCGGTGCGGTGATCTCGGACTCCATAGATCAGTGTACTCGATGCGGCATGCAGCGATTTCTCGAGCCGCGGGCAGGCACTGCGTTGGTTTCTTCGGCGCTGCATCGGAAACAGGTGCTGATGTGTTCTCGTTGTCGCATTACTTTTCCAGCTCCTAACTGCAGGAACAACCTCCAGAGGCCCAGAACAGTGACAGGCACCTCTTGGCAGGTCAGAACTCCTAGCAAGGAAGTTCAGGGGAGCTGGAGATGAAGTCTTTGTATTCCTGAGACTTCAAAAACAGGAGGCAAGCTCTGCTTCAAGCCCTTGGAGATCTTCCTCAAGCAGGGAACACAGCACACAGCAAAGTCCTTGTCCTTTCCTTGGCAGAGACAGCCACTGCAGGCAAACCCCAGACAGCACACAGCAAAGGGGCAGTACTTCTCCTCAGTTTCTCCAGCTCTTCTCCTTGGCAAAGTTTCCTCTTGGATCCCAGAAGTAATCTAAAAGTCTGGAGTTCAAAATCCTTTGTTCTCTGGTGACAGAGAAGCTCTTTGCCCAGCCAAAACCAGTTCTGTCCTCTCTGGTGCAGCTTCCTGGCAGTAGGTGGAGACAGCATTGTCCAAGCCAGACGAGGCCCATTCAGGTGTGAAAGAAATCTCCTCCCCTTACTCTGAATGCAGCCCAGGTCTAGTCAGCCCAGCCCTGACTCATCCTGGAAAGGCAGGACACACCTCGACCCCCAAGTGGCTGTCTGAACAGAATGCACATCCCCAGCCCCTGTCACTCCAAAGCCAGACAGTCAACTCGCACATCACATCAGCCTCTCAACTCATGCTGTGACACAATCAACTCTCCTTTAAACCTCTATCCACTGATGATTTTATTAATCCCACAAAAAACAGTGGCACATCAAAATCACTAGTGAACCACTATATTAACAAAGGGCAGTCCGAGCACTCAAATAGTAAATTTACCTCAATGTCCAAACAAGGTAGATAGTAGTAAGTCCACTTTTAATCCATGTATTGTCCTTGAGTATACAATCACAAAAGATCTTCACATCCGGTAAAAATTTTGATACAATCCATGAAAGTTTTCAACATCAATGGTGTTACGTATTCATCACAAATAGATCAGCCAACACGTGTTTCGTCATTGGATAGATAATACCATGACTTCATCAGGGCTTAACGCCGACTTTACGCTGAATGGAGTACTCTCCGCAACATGTTACTTCATCTTTCGCTTCGCTAATACTTTGGAATTTATATATAATACTTGGATTCAGGTTTTACCCTGTGTGCTCTCAATGGTTTTTTCAACATTGTCTAGCAGCTATATCCTGTCTAATTTTGCAGATTTTCAATCAGTCACCTGTGAGGAGCCGCAGAGATTGAGTGCAGGCGGCTCCTCGGCTACAGCAAAATGACAGCTCCATATTCGAGTGGAGGATGCAGTAAATGTCAGGGGGTCATGCAGCGGTATCGGCTGCAGCGCCTTCTATGTGGGTGCTTCGCCCTCTCCCAGTCACCGACTGGCGACGGGAATTGGACCGCTGCTATTGGCCCTTTGTTTGCAGGGGTGCTCTCATGTTGCGCACTATCTGGGGCTGCCCCTGGGACACAGGTACGCTGAGGTGATCTAGTGACTGCTGGAACGCCCCCCTTCCCCACCCCCAAGCCGCCGGGAGAGGAGTACAGCAGATGCCTGGGGCGGTCTCCCTGGCAAGCAGCGACCTGGTCTGCTGACTCCAGGATAGTGAGGGCCCAAGAGCTTCCGTGCTGGGCCCCCTCAGCTACTCTACATGCCCCTCCTGTTGGACTGTGAGGAAATAGCCGGGACGACTGGGACTCCCCCTACGGGCCACTGACTGTTTTCCTTGTCTGTCTTATGGAAGGCCGGGGCTCTTGAGGTGCTCCCTCTGGAGGGGGCCTGCTGAACTATGCCCTGCCTGTGAGGAGTGTTGTTGTACTGCTTCGTCCCTACTGCTGCTGTGCTCAGAGACGCCAGTTTGTTTGGGCCTGCTCTTCCCCTACCTCATTGAAGTATTGGTGAAGCCTTGGCTACCACCTGCTGGGGGAAATTCAGGGGGCTGGTTGGCTGGGGGTCGTGCCTACTTCCCTCAAAGTCCTCCCTGACTATAGTGCTTTTTCTTATACTGTGGGGAGGGTGGGAACCCCCTGCTTTGCCCCTAGTAGAGACACTAGATCCCACGGACCACACTGCATGCCCCACCACTATTCTCGTGGTTGCGGCTTACCGTGCTGCACCTTATGGGCCTGCTGCTGGTGGCTTTGGTTGTTAATCATGGTTGTACCTTGATCTTCCTTGTCTTCCTCCGTCATGGGTCACACTCAGAGGCTTAAGGATGATGCCCCGGATATCCCCCCTTCCCCCAAGAGGGAATCAAGCAGAGCGCTGGGGGTGGGGATGTCTCACTTTTACGACAAATTTGATCAACTACTGGCTGCAATTGATGCCACCGGTGAGCGGCTAGAAGGTAAGATTGACTCTAAAATTTTCGAGCTAGGCCTCATTCGTGAAGACTCTCAGAAAATGTCGGAATATGTGTATGCCTTGTAGGCTTCAGTCCAAACCTTAGCACCCGAAGTCTGGAACATGGACCGGCGCCATACAGACTTCGAGGCCCACACCCGGCGATTGGCGGCCAGACTTGATGATCAGGAGGGGAGGGCTCACCGCAATAGCAATAGTCATTGGGGTGCCGTAAAGAGTGAAGGGCAGCTCTGTGCTTGGTTTCCTTGAGGACTAGCTCAAAAAGGCTGTGACCCGAGAGGACCTGTCTAAGTTCTACACCTTGGAACGGGCGTATAGAGTTCCTTCCCACCTGCCTAAGTCGGGCACCCCTCTCCCAGAGGTGACCCGCCTCCTACATTTCTGCGACAAGGATTTCCTCCTCCAACAGGTTTGCAATAATAGCCCCTTCACGTTGGGTCTCCCTGTATCCTGATTTTGCCCTCCAGACCCAAACTCAGAGGGGCTCGTTCACTATGGTGAAGAAGAAGCCTCGCAAACTGGGGTTGCTCTACTCCTTGCTCTTCCCGGCCCGTCTGGGGATACAGGCAGAGGACAAGTTCCATTTTTTAACTTTACGATAAGGGTACAGTAAGACCGGAGCCTGCAGAACATCATCGGCTGCTGCACCTGAGGCACCATTGGCCCTGTCCCGCAGCCGCCTTGAGATCTGGTGGGAGTTCGCCACATCCCCAGACATTCACGCTCAGCGGTTCACAGTGCCAGGACCGGAGAATACCCTTTCGGGAGGGAGGAGGGTGTCACTCTGGGCAGGGCACGCAACATTATTTGAGATTTACTTGGATGGCGACTGTGTCCTAGGAGGCATAGACCTCGATTATGGTATTGTGATGTGGTGGCTGCATTATATCCTTGTGTGCTCCATGGTACTTTTCTGTTTGTCTGGGGGGGAGCTGGGCAAGTACGGGGGATCTGTGCTATGTGTGAATTTTCACTGCTTAACAGCTGGCTGGAATGGACTCTTTCCCCTACTGTGCTGTTCGATACGGACCTATTTGGCCCTCGTTGATGCGCTCTAGTTTGTAGGCTTCATGCCTTTCTCTGTTTGGACAAGATGCACCCATATCACATTCTGGGTGCTGGTTGTGGGAGTTGTGTTGTTTTTTCTTGACTGTTTCCTTTGTTCTCTTTTTTGGCTGTATGTGTGTGAACGGGTACGACTGTGTTGTGTGGCTGGCCGCTGGCGGCTCAACCGTGTAGCTGGCGTGAGGTGCTGTGGCGCACCGAGCTGCACGAGTGCTCACTTAGATGGCTGACCGGATCTGAATAATCACCTGGAATGTGGGGGGGCCTGACCACGCCCTCCAAGCGTTACACTGTCCTGGCATATTTAAAATGGAGGGGGTGCAGTTTGCGATGCTACGGGAGACTCATCTAGTGGATTCTGAGGGCAGGGCGCTCCACAAGAGGTGGAGAGGGCAACTGTATTGTACTTCTTAATCTTTGCCAGGGGGATCTTATCTCTTATTTGGATCAGACCTGGGGTGCCCTTCCAATTGCATAAGGCGGTCATTGATCCTGAGGGCCGATATGTCCTGTTACTGGGTAGGTAGGCTGGACGGCAAGGATGTCGCCTTGCTTAATGTTTACGCCCCAAATACGGATCAACCCTCCGTTTTGAATAGCTTGACGCTCCTCCTGGTGACACCGCTGCCGTAGTTGAGGATAGGTGGGGGGGGACTTCAAATGCATGGGGTGGGGGACTTCAACTACGTAGCGGATCTCACATTGGACAGCATGTGAGGGAGCATGTTAGTCTGGCTTCTCCAGGAGGAGACAAGGGGGGTCACACTGTCCTCCAGATTCGTGATTCAGCAGGCCAAGATGTCTATACACAGGAGGAAATTAATGCTGCTTTCACACAGTACTACTGTGAGCTATACTTTGTGGGTGCCAAGGTTAGTGAGGTGGATATTTTGTGATACATTGCAGATTCTTTTCTTTTGGTTATAGACCCTGCTGTGGCAGAGCGATTGGGTGCTGATGTTACTGTCTAGGAGATGTGGGACGCAATTAAGGAGATGGCCTGGGCAGTGTCTCTGGGTCAGACGGGCTGCCCATATAATTTTATGTTACCTACTCTGCTACCCTTGTTCCTAAACTAGAGGACGTTTTTAATGGATCTAAGTTTCAGGGGGGTACACCCGACTTCTCTGCTTGAGTCCACAATTGTATCCCTGCCCAAGAAAGACAAGGACCCAGCGTTAGTTGATTCCTACTACCCCCTCTCTATGCTTAATGCAGATTATAAAATACTGAGTAAGATCCTGGCGAATAGGATTTCACCGCATGTCGGTAATCTGATACACCCTGGTCAGACAGGGTTAATTCCTACCCATTGTACCTTGCTTAACATCTGCCAGTGGATCCACATCCTGGATATGCGAGAGCGCCTCCCCCTGGATTCACTAATATCCGTTGACATTTCGGAAGGCGTTCGATTCTCTTAGCTTTGAGTTCTTGTATGCTATTTTACTCGGGATGGTGTCCGGGCTTGCTTTTGTTAAATGAACCATGCTGCTGTATACCCGGCCTGTGGTGAGGGTTAGAACTGGGTCGGTGATATCGGATGCTTGCGTGGTGGAGCGGGGCACTAGCAGTGATGCTCTGTGTCCCCTCTGTTATTTGCCCTAGCTTTGGAGCCATTCACGCTTTCTGTACAGCAGGGTGGGCAATATCAGGACTGCACCTGATAAGAGATTGCCTATACGTTTCCTTATACGTAGACAACATGCTGTTGTATATGCGTGGCAAGACGTCCGACTTAGTGGGGGCAGTGGCAGCTCTGTCGGCATTTGGGAAACTATCCGCCCTAGAGATTAATTGACATAAGTCCAACACCTACCTGCTGCAACCCGTCATTGGAGAGGTGCAGCTCCCTGCAGCCGCACCGGCGCTGTGTTGGAAACCATGCACTACTTTGGGGATGGTGTCTATAGATCTGCAGAGTTGCTCTTCAAGGGTAACTTTGCCCGGGCTATCTCTACCTTGCGAAGATTGATAGCCTTTTGGAGTATTCTACCTATTCGGTCAGTGACCGGTTGGCCATGTCCAAGATAGTGATTCTGCTGCTGCTCCTTTATTTGTTCTTGGTCGTGCCGGGGAATTCCCCCGAATGTGCTTTAGGGAACTGGATAGCATCCTTCTTACGTTATATTGGGGGTCCTCAAGATGCCGGGCGGCCTTGCGGAAATTGTGGAAACCAGTAGACAAGGGTGGACTGGCTGCTCTGGACTTTAAGCTTTACTATTTAGCCATCCAGCTACAGTGGGTGGCTCAGTGGTGGTTCGTAATCTGAGATGCTATATTTCACTGGGAATGCAGGATGCTTTCCTTGGCTCGTTTGACCCGGATTCTGTTGAAACCTGCTCCTGCTCGGTAAAGGCAGCATGGGAGGCTGGACTGGTCTGCAGCTGAGGGAGATGTAAGACGTCCTGGTAGGACACTTTTATTGCATGGTGTTCTGCTGGGTAAGGTCTGTGCTTAGTGGAGGATGAGTTCCGCAAAGCCTCTGGAACATGAATTCCTTCGCTATCAATTCCTCATAACGGCATGACCGAAGGCGGTCACATTTCTCTATAGGGGTCTGCTGAAGGGAGCGAAGGTGTACCTGTCTCAGTTGCACCAGCGATGAGAGGTGGACCTGGGACACACATTTGATGACTCAGCTGTGAAGAAAACCCTGGCTTTTGCCCCTCCAATATGTCTCGTAATGCTAGGTTTAAACATATCCAGTTTAATTTCTTACACCGGGTATATCTCGCCCCTCAGTGCATCCAGGACATATTCCCTGGGGCTTCATTGGTTTGCCCCAATATCACGTGGATGACATGGGTTTCTACCATAAGGTATGGACCTGCACGATTCTGCGTAGTGCTAGGTTTAAACATATCCAGTTTTATTTCTTACACCGGGCATATCTCGTCCCTCGGCGCATCCAGGCCATGTTCCCTGGGGCTTCATTGATTTGTAATATCAACAAGAGAGAGAGGGAGAGGGTCACTCTTATTCCCCCTAACGTATGAATTCAATAACAACAAAAGAGTGAGTAGAAAAGGGACGATGGGGAACGTAGCACGAGGAAAAACCTCTTATTTAAAAGAACCCTCACTCACCAACCTAGTTGGTGACATGCTTCATCATTGGGTTCCCACCAGAGAGGCCGAGTGCCTCCCTGGTGTGCTACGACGCCTGAATTACAGCGGAGCGGGTATTTTGTTGGGGTAGTGTCAGTGCAACAGTGAAGGTAGTGCAGGTTAAAAGATATCTGGTTTAATCCCAAATCAATTTTATTGGTGGAAAACCAGGTAACATTAAAAACAAGTGAAATGGACACTAGGTGCCTAGCTAAATTGACCAGGCGCATCCAAATTGGTTTAAAAGTGATCAATGGTCAACATGTTTCTGCTTATAATGTGTAATTTACAAAGCTTTCATCAGGACCAGGCCTCCACGGCGGTGTACACTCGCTAAGGTACCCTAACCAGTGGAGGTATATGGATGGTAAAACTCACGGTTTTACCATAGGGCCTTCTGGGATTCCAAAAAGCCAAAGAACTGTGAAGAAACTACTAACTTCACGTCATGGGTCCGGGAGGGGGTTATAGATGCTGGTGGAATTTCCAAAACAGCACTCTCCCGCACACAACCTATCGGTGCCAAACCTCGGACCCGAATGTATGCATTCGGGTCATCATGAATGTAAAACCGTGAGTTTTACCATCCATATACCTCCACTGGTTAGGGTACACCTTAGCGAGTGTACACCGCCGTGGAGGCCTGGTCCTGATGAAAGCTTTGTAAATTACACATTATAAGCAGAAACATGTTGACCATTGATCACTTTTAAACCAATTTGGATGCGCCTGGTCAATTTAGCTAGGCACCTAGTGTCCATTTCACTTGTTTTTAATGTTACCTGGTTTTCCACCAATAAAATTGATTTGGGATTAAACCAGATATCTTTTAACCTGCACTACCTTCACTGTTGCACTGACACTACCCCAACAAAATACCCGCTCCGCTGTAATTCAGGCGTCGTAGCACACCAGGGAGGCACTCGGCCTCTCTGGTGGGAACCCAATGATGAAGCATGTCACCAACTAGGTTGGTGAGTGAGGGTTCTTTTAAATAAGAGGTTTTTCCTCGTGCTACGTTCCCCATCGTCCCTTTTCTACTCACTCTTTTGTTGTTATTGGCTTCATTGATTTGCCCCAATGTCACGTGGATGATATGGGTTTCTACCATATGGTATGGACCTACCCGATTCTGGCCCCATATTGGGACACTGTCTTACAAGTTATCTGTCTGGCCACAGACAGAAAATTTGACTGTTCCCCAAAGCTGTGCTTGTTGGGCCTTCATACTCTAAGCCCTACCCGAAAAGTGACAGACAGGCTTGCAGACTCCGCACTTATACTTGCCCATCGGCAATTAAGGATGAGCTGGAAATCTGCTGGTGGTTCCAACCTGTATAGATGGGGGAAGGAGCTGGCCAAGTGGGTGGATTGTGAGAGGGAGGAGATCTGGAAAGAGGAGGCCAGGGGAGTGCGTAGGGTGTTTGCCTGCCTGGGATTTCATCTTGGTAGCTTGCCCCAGTAAAGGTAACCAGGGAAAGATTTTAGCTGAAGAGGAGGTTTCTGCAGTTCCTTCGCCAGATGCAGGTGCGCCCTGTTGTCACCTGAGCCTACCTCTGTGGTCTGATCTGGTGCTGACCTGGTCCTGAGGGAGAGACATGCCCATTTGTTAGATGTGCGCGAGGTGGAAATAGGGGAGGGGGGCGCACTGATTTACTGTCTGTTATTGTTTTGTCCTCAGCTCCATAACACTCCGATAGGTTAACGCTGCGGGCTGCTGCGGCAGTTTTAACCGATATTACGAAACTGTGGATTATGTACTTTCTTGTCTAAGTTTGACTCGTATGTCGGTTGCTGCAAACACACCTGCCCTTTTAGGTTTGGTAATGTAGCACTGTTTACTTGAAAACTGCAATAAAAATATTTTTAAAAAAAATATTATATCACCTAACTATCTACACTGGCAGCCTGTGAATAGAGGTATCCCATTAAAAGCAATATACATAACTTATCACGCCAATCATGGCTCAGGTCCCGCTTCCTTCAGTAAAAACTCTGTACTTTGCACCAATCCGTAGCCTGTCGCTCTGGCCTGGCTTCATTCCTGTCTGTTGCTTCCTTCTATAAATATTGTACTGGAGGAAACTTCTCCTCAGTCTAAATGGCTAAGATATGGCACTCACCGCCTGCAAAATAAGAGTAATTTGTAACCATTTTGATTATCGAAGAGAACAAACACAGCACTCTTCCAGTGTTTATTACCACCATGCTATAGTTACCCCCAGAAAGTAGATGTATTTGCATCTTGGAGACACCAGATAATGTGGCTTTAAGTGATGGTCCATGTGAAGTCTGCAGTTGTAGAAGAATTATAATGTTATGGAGGGGAATATTAATTGACCCCTATACTTTGATAAGTATCTGTATTGTCTAACCCTATGCCTAGCCTAAATTGTGAAGTTGTACTGAACTGTCTGAAGCTGAATCCTAGACATAACATGCCATGGTTTTGCTATATAAACAAGATATGTTCTGAGTTAGGTCTCCCTGAGTTGTTTAATGCTCCCTATGATATAGTTAGAGCCGATAAGAGCTGGATGAAGAAAAGATTAATGGTAAGGCAAAATATACTCAGGAAGGCCAAAGAGTTGAGAATAGCACCAGCTAGATCATTTATTGCAATTAAAACAACCATATTTTTGGGGGCGTGGCCAAGCCGTCCAACATGGTGGACGTGCATTAGACGGGCTCCTGCTAGCCCTCTTTAAACCGGCGAAAATCCAGCCGTCTTGTCTGTATTCCTTTGCCGGATTTCTTCGACATTGAACTGCCGGCCGAGTGGCACCTAGTGATCCGCCTCTGACCCGCCTCTCTGGTCTGGCGGCTCCTGAGTCTTGACGGCGGCCTGCGGCCTGGTGGTCCTCGCCCTGGCGTAGGGGGCGTCGCCGGAGGGAGATCCGACGGACCGCGGTGGGAGCCGCTCCCCGGGCCGCGCATTGTGGGCAGAGGGGTGGTGCCTCTCTGATTGTACTGCAGAGACTGGGCGGCATTATCGAGCCGCCGCGGCTGCTCCCTCACTCTTCCTCTTAGGAGACAAATTGAACGATCCCGCGGTCGCGCTCGACTGCATAGTGCCTCCTCCCTCCATACGGAGCTGATTTGCCTGGCTGACTCGGCGGCCATATCAGGCCGTGGCGCCGCATAGACCCGATTTGGCACGCGACTTGCCTCGCTGGAGTTGGTGCCCCTCTTCACCAGGTGAGTGTGCGGCCCCGGAGATCCGCCTGTAGACGATGTCTGCTGCTCTGCGGGGGACGGGCCGGGCGCTCCCTTTGTCTGGCCGGTGCGCCCGAGGCCTGCCCCTGTGGGGATAGATCCACTGTGCTGCTGCGCTCCCGTTAATTGGAGAGAGACGAAAATCGGAGGGGGTGACCTGCTCCGGATCGGCGGCCGCTCCGGGCGCGGCGCGCTACCCTCCGTCCTGGGAGGTCTTGGCCTGCATATCGGCCACCATACTACTGCTTTGAGGTCGGCAGAAGCAGTGGACCTGGGATCGGTCCCGGCCATATTTACCTTGCCCTGGATGTCATGGTGCGCCTGCCTCGAGTCCACCATTGCTGCCTTGCTGGTGTGCCGGCCTTGGGATACTCGGAGTGACTGCTGCGTAGTGCCCCGGTGGAGGGGTTGAGGACCTGATTGCTGGCCTGAATATACTGGGGCTCTGCGCCTGACTTGGGCCTGTGGTGTGGAGCTTTGTACGCTGGGCCCGCTTTGTCCTTGCCCTGGACACATGCGGTCGGCTCCTTGGCCCCCCACTGAACCAAGATTTCTCTGTGGGCATATTACCTGGTCGAGGCCCTAGCATTGGTGGCTTTCCCTCCTTGTGTCACAGTGCAATTCATCCCCTCTGACTCTACCATCGGGCCCTCCTTGGTCCAACTCTTTCAGTGTTTGTTGAACTGGGGTTGCCTGCCTCTCAGGGCGTCTACACATTATGTCTAAAGACAAAAGTTCTGGTTCTTCAACCCGACAGAGTACCTTGGACAAGTTCATGGGCGCGTCGGCTCAGTCCCTTGTGCCGGGCGACTCGCAGACGGCTATGCCAGATAACGCAGCTAAACTGGCCGCTATCACCCAATCTCGTAACATGCTAGAGGCCAAAATTGGAGAGGTCGGCGCCGATGTTATGCTCCTCAGGCAGAACCTCTGCAACGCCGTACAGCATATCACTGAGGCCGAGTCCCGGATCTCTGCAGCGGAAGACTCGATTACGACACTCCAAAGGAAGGTCACCGCCTTGGAATCCATCGCTAAGGGGCTGGTGACGCGGGCGGAGGATGCAGAGGGACGTGCCCGCCGCAACAATCTACACTTTGTGGGTATTCCTGAGGGGTGCGAAGGTGGAGACGTGGCTGGCTTTCTGGCCAAATGGCTGGCGGACTGGCTTCCTCTGGGTCTTCTGTCCCCTTGTTTTGTCATTAAACGCGCGCATCGAGCCCTCTTACAGAAACTGCCGCCGGGCGCAAGACCTAGACCTGTGATCGCGCGATTCCTAAATTTCAAGGACAGAGACATCATCTTACAACAGGCTAGACTCAAAGACCCTTTACTGTTCTCTTCGCAAAAGATTATGATTTTCCCGGATTACACCAGACTAGTGCAGCAGCGCCGGCAGTCTTTCACTGAGGCGAAGGCCAGACTGCGATATCTCAAGGTCCAATATTCCTTGTTGTTCCCGGCTAGGCTGCGAATATCGTATAAAGAACGGACATATTTTTTTGATTCTCCAGAAGAGGTCTTTGCGTGGACAGATGAACATGTCAAACTCCGACCACACACTCCGCCCAGACTAGATTCTGACTCCTCTTTTGGTGGACCTAACCAGGGGTCGTCTCGCCCCAGGCGAACAGCGCCGGCGATCTCTATCAAAGAAACGCTCCAAATCTCGCAATAAAACGCATGTTTGATTCTCATACTCTGGCACAGGAACACTTCTGCACTCCTTCGATCATCATAAGAGCGAACTGGATTTGATGACCGATGGCGTATACCTATGGGCCACACCTCCTACTGCTCTCCCTGGACTCTGAAACATCGCTGTGTCTAGGGGTTTCAATTTAGGGATCCATTGGCTGGGAGCACCACCAGACCTCCGTTGGGGCCTGGAGATCTCTCATGCCGCGACAGATGCTTCTACTGTTTTGAGGTATTGGGGTGGGGGGGGGGAGGGAGTTGTTTTTTTTCTGTTTTTTTGTTTCTCAGTGTCATACCTATTTCCACTTTGTAGCTGTAGATGAATATGTGATCGTCACATTTGGTCCTCCACATTTATCCGACGCTGCTCGCCCCGCTTTCCGACATGTCTGGGTTAGTTGAGAGAAAGCTCCGGGTTGTTAGCTGGAATGTTCGGGGCCTATTAGATAAGGTCAAGAGAGGGGCCGTTTTGTGACAAGCTAAACGCTATGGTACAGATATCCTATTCCTGCAAGAGACGCACTGCTTGGCAATAGGCTTCTCTGCTTGACACGATTTGGCTTTGTACAGATTTCCCACTCCGGCTTTAGCAGAGGTTCACGGGGTGTAGCAATACTCACTCACCATAGGGTTCCCTTTGTACACGAGAAAACGTGGACCGACCCACAGGGCCGATATGTAATCGCTACGGGCTTAATCCATGGCAGGCCATTTGTCTTAGGTAGTGTCTAAGCCCCTCCGCCCCTTACATGGAACCTGACTGAGCACCTGCTGCGGCTATGGGTTGAGATTCCCCCGGGACTGACCCTGGTTGGGGGTGATTGGAATGACACGATATGCCCCTCTATAGATAGGTGGCGTGGTGTTGGGAACCCGGTTGGGGCCCGTGAGTCTAAACTGGGGGCCTTGCTTCGCGGGTTGGATTGGGTGGACTCTTGGCGACGGCTTCACCCCGCTGAACAGGGTTACACCTATTTTTCCAGCGTCCATGGCTCCTTCTCACGCATAGATCACGTTTTCTTATCAGCAGCACATGTTCATAGCTTAGTGGCGGCCGATATCCTGCCCCGGGGTCTTTCTGATCACTCCCCGTTACAGTTAGATCTGAGACTCAATACTATGCGTCCTCCCTTCCGTTGGCGCCTCTCATCGTGGCTCCTACTTGACGACAAGTATAGGACACATATACACACCTCCCTTGCAGAATATTTTCTACACAATATTGGCTCTGTTGATTCGCCTATGATGGTGTGGGAGGCAATGAAACCTACACTACGAGGGGTGGACGTGGCCTACTGCACGGCGCAGCGTAGGATACGTCGGGAGCGTTTGACACTATTGGAGGCCCAGCTGATGGACGCGGAGCGCGCGTGCCATGCAGTGAATGGGCACGATTCACGCAGACAACTACGCTATACACAACAGGTCTATGCCGGGGAATTACTGGACGAGGCTCGGGCAGCCTGGCTGGCTACCCGGAGTAGAATATATCAGTGGGGTGACAAGTCGAGCGCCTTACTCCACCGCCTTTGTCAGAGGGAGCTTCGTCCTATCTCTATCCCATGTCTGCATGATCCACACGGAGGTGTTCTCACTGACCCTTATCAGGTGGCCGCCAGCTTCGCGTTTTACTATGCAGAGTTATATGCCCCTCGTGAGACTATCTCGCCACAGTTAGTCCAGCAGTTCATTACAGATTTGCCTCCCCGCGCCCTCACGGACCAGACAAGAGACGCACTAGATGCCCCTATCACAACCGAGGAGGTCCAGGAGGAGCTATCTGGGATGTGCTCAGGCAAGGCTCCTGGCCCCAACGGTTTCCCATGCAAATTTTATAAAAAATATCAGTCCATTCTCATTGCTCCCTATCTTGCTGCCCTTCAGGCCGCTTTTGATGATCAGTGCCTTTCCGGCAGATTGGCGACATGCAGAAATAGTGATTTTTCAGAAGCCGGGCAGACCTCCTGAACTACACTCTTCCTATCGTCCGATATCTCTCCTCAATGTTGAGGCAAAACTCTTAGCCAAAATTATAGCTAACCGTATAGTCCCGCATATTTCAGACTTAGTTCACTCGGATCAGGCAGGTTTTATGCCGGGTCGTGCTACGGCGGCACAACATCCGACGCGCCCAGAACGCTATTGCCTCAGTAGACCGATTGGGTGAACCCGCTGCTCTCCTGCTGGGTGACATAGATAGGGCCTTTGACTCTTTAAGCTGGACGTACCTCTTTGCGCTGCTGCACCACCTTAACTTTGGTCCACATCTCTTGCGATATATTGAACTCTTATATACTGATATCACCGCGTCTGTTCGTGTGGCTGACTCCGTCTTACAAACCGTTTCTATCGGACGAGGCACCCGCCAGGGCTGCCCCTTCTCCCCATATCTTTTCGCACTCGTTATGGAGTTGCTCCCGCATGGGTGCGGATCGACGCTCCGTACCGGGGCTTTGAATGGCCTGGGGCAACGTCCGATCGCATAGCGCTGTATGCGGACAACGTGTTATTTTTTCTGACGCTTCCGGACCGTTCTGGACCTCGACTCCTCAGGATCATGCAGATATTTGGGAAGACCTCTGGGCTCTACATGAACCCTCGTAAATCCTATCTATGGCCCCTCCGCAATACAGGACAACTTGGTACCTGGTCCGAGGAGGTCACGGTGATGCAGGACGGCTTCAAGTATCTTGGGGTCTTTCTGGCTGCCTCCCAGCCCCTGTCCTGGGAAAGAAATTTAGCTCCGCTTTGGGTGCAGATCAGGGAGCAGACTCGCGTCTGGTCACATCTACCCCTTTCTCTATTTGGTAGATCTGCCATTTTTAAGATGGTTTCCTTGCCCCAATTATTGTAACAACTTCAAAACCACCCATATTTAATACCACCTAGCTGGTTTATACAACTCAACGCTACACTTCAACACTTTCTCTAGGGGGGTGGGTCAGCGTGGGTCGCTTTAAGAACCTGCTTTCAGTCAACTTATTGCAGGGGCTTGGCAACACCTGATATCCAGGCCTATTATGCGGCTTCACACCTGCTCATCTTAAACGACTGGTGGTACGGCGACAGGTCAGATCCCGCCTACGTGGTCGAGCGGTGGTTGATGGGCACCCAGTCATTGCATTCTATCTTGTATGCAGGCGCAATCCTGAAGGCATTGCCTCCGGTGACTGCCACGGTCTCTAAGCTCTGGAAGCGCACTCTCCGACAGCTGGGATGGTGGGGCAGAATAACGAAAGAAGCTCCTCTTTGGTGTAATGGCCTTCTGCCGCAGCTGGCTGGCCTCCCTGGTTTCTCGGGCTGGGACAAGATAGGAATCTCTACCGTTGGGGATGTCCTTCATGGACAGACACTGAAATCCTTTCAGGAGCTGCAGCAAGAGTATGCAATGCCTTGTTCGCAATTTTACAAATATCTGCAGTTCCGCCATGCCTTCTCGCCATATCTGACACTTCAAGAGTCCATTCTTGAGTTAAGCCCTCTTGAGGCTAAGGTGTTCATGGGAGACTTGGGGGAACACAAAATTGCCAAACTTTACCTCATACTAGTCACGAATAGCCATACAATACTATCCAATACACGGGAGGTCTGGCAGGCTGACCTGGGCCCACTGGACGAGGCGGACTGGACTGAGGCGCTGGCGTCCCCGCGAGGTGCTGCTATAGCAACACAGCTCCGATTCATACAGTTCAAATACCTCCACCGGGTGTATTACACTAGACACCGGCTCTGGCGGGCGGGACTCATCGCTTCTCCGCTTTGCTTGAGGTGCAGTGCTGCGGAGGGTACCTTCCTCCACACAGTATGGTCATGTATATCACTGTCGAAGTTCTGGGACGGCGTTACTACATGTCTACCGCGGGTTTTGGGTTGGGATATCCCCCACTCTCCCAGACTGACCCTCCTACATATCACTGATGGCATTGGGGGGAACATTTACAAACGCCACTTACTGTTATTGGGCCTCACACTTGCAAAGCGAGACATCGCGAAAAAATGGAAAGACACCTCCCCGCCCTCTCTTGGAGTTTGGAAAAAGGGTCTCGATTTCTGTATGGGGTTGGAGATCCCTATCTTTGCTGCCCGGGGCTGCCCTCGGAAACATCCGAAAATATGGAAGAGATGGGCAGATTTCCGGGGATCTACTTAGAACCTATTCCTGATCCAACAACAGACTGATTTAAACGTAGTTGCTATGTGGTGGGATCTACAGATTGTAGTAATGTGGACTCTACAGGCATAGATGGACCCTATGTGCTTTATACTTTATAGTGGATTAATGACACCTCAGTTAATTGTTATTGTAACAAGTTGTTATGTGCATGATCCTCCCTTCTTTAGCTATGTACAAAATGTTGACATCAATATTTGTATTATGTACCCATTGCTGCTTTGGTGTAACGCCTCATCAGGCGTCTATTTGCTGTTGACAATAAAAGTTTGTTGCGGAAAAAAACAACATATTTTTATCTAAGCATAATGTAGATGAAAATAATCTGTTGATTCAGGTTTGGCATTGTCCATCAGCATCTATTGCAGACATTTCCAACGAGTAGCTTGCGAGCTACCGGTAGCTCTCCAGCTACCTGTGAGTAGCTCGCCTGGTGCATCAAGACTACTAACATGAAAGCCTTTGCTTGGTTATATTATTATTTGTATGCCAAAATTAAAAAGCATGTATTTGAGACGAAAAGGTGTGTATTTTCAGAACTCATAAGCTGATGTTTGGAGAAAATGGAGACATTTATTACTCATGTTATTACCTTGGTGTTGGGGAATAGCAACTATGGCTGTTATGTATTACCCTTGTAGATGCATTCCAAATTGATCATGTTTTTTTACTGTACTGCTGACACCCCTGCCTAATGCACTGATGTGATCACTGCTGGCAGCCTTGAATTGACTCTCACATCACCTACAGTAGCTCGGGATAATTTTCAATGAACATAAGTAGCTCTTATAACAGAAAAGGTTGGAGACCCCTGATCTATTGTTACCATTAGGGTGGGCCTCTGCGCTACAAGAACACTTATGTCCTTGTCACAATGCTTCTGTACAAACCATGATTCACTTTATATTTTTATAAGGTTTATTAGTCTCCTCTTTCAAAGGAGCTGGGTACATCACTTAGGAGGAAAAATTTCACAATCTGTCAAGTAGCTTTTTTGATACCTACAGTTGTTATCCTCACTCTTTATTAATTTTGTTTTGAGTTGTTTCATACCTGTGGCAGTTAAAATAAGAGCAACTATTCATGATACATTTTATATGATGCTGATGTATTGTAATTATTTTTTGTTGCACTTTTTTATTTTTATTTTGTATATGTTTATATGGTTATGTTTAACCGAAAAAAACTTATGTAGGATGATGAGCATTCCATAAACTACGACTTGGGGGAAACTCATGGGATTATCTTCCAGAGCAAAACATGTGTTGACTGAGCGTTGATCAATAGAATATCTAAACCCCCTGGACCAAAAAATGCTGAGCTTTGCTAAATAGAATACTTTACTCCTTTGTATGATGAATCTACAGGCAAATCAAAGTCTTGTTAAATTTGATTTGAACTGAGTATAAAATAAAGAACTCTAACCAACCTGTAGGGAGGTGGAGTATTATGTGGTGATGCTGATTAGGCTTCACCATGCAATACACTCCCAAACCCCACAGATGGTCTTTAGATTCACAATAATAAATCCTTAGTTCAGTCCTAGTGGAGTGGCAAAGAACAGTCAGGCTTTACTAGAGGAACATGTGTTTAGCATTTCAGAGTACCAACATGGATGATAATTAATTGAAATGACTCAAAAGAAATCCGATACCAATTTATAAAAATAAAGCAGATTTATTATCTTCACTTCTACACCGAAACGAAAGGAATCAGATACATATAACTGGAGTTATGGATTATGTAGGAAGCTGGCTATCTATAAAATGAGGTACACTGTGGAAAGAGTCTAGGCAAACCCCAAAGGAATTACAGAGGCACAAATGACACCCCAAATGCTCTCTTTTGTGGTAGTGTGGGCGAGCAGTTAGGCATGTCAGAGGGTAGTGCTATGCATTTATTGCATACAAAAAGGCAGTAAATGAGACACACACTCAATAAAGAAATCCGACACCAATTGACAAAAATAACACATACTTAGATAAATTTAGATACCAAGATCATCACAATCGATCGGATAAGTACTTTTCGAGTTATGAATTTTTCGAGTTTTCTAAAATGGACAATTGTAATTTCTGGATCGGTTATGTTATCCTATGGAGGAAAACATGTATTGCATTCGGGCACTCAGCAGCAACTTACAGGACTGTTCTTTAGGACTTCAGGTGAGTATGGGGCAAGGACCCGCCAACAGGTCACCTCGGGAGGCTCTGGGGCGTCCGGGGGCTGAGGTGTGTCATGGCTTCGGGTGTCCCATTGACTTCAACGGGAGAACGGTCCGGTTACAAAGAGCCTGCAAGCAGGGACTGGGGTATCAGTCCGGGGCAACCCACATGGGGGCTCGACCCTTGAGATCCTCTGGCACACAGGGATACCCTTGGTCCACTTCTCCTCGGGCTGTGTGGCTCGGGTGCAGTGGTGTTTTTTGGCGTCGGCTCCTGTGCTGGAGTTTCTCGCTATTGGAGGGGGCCTGCAGAAAGAGGCTGCAGGCTGCGATTGGAAGGCCAGTCTGGGCAAACCCAAGCATGGGCTAAGCTCTTGTGGGTCTGGAGACCCCATTGGCACTCTTGGACTCGGGCTATGGAGCACAGGTGCATCAGTGATTTGAGGCGTCAGGTGGCAACGGTCACAGACTCACTCTTGGTCTTTGTTTCTGCTGCAGAGGGGCAAACTGGACAGCTGGGCCACTCTCTATGTGGGTCTCATTGTCCTTGAAGTCCCTTGACGTGCAGGTCGGTCTTCCTCGGCGTTGGTGTTTGGTCTGTTTGGTGTGCAAACCTTGGCTGTTGCCAGGGGGCCAGTACCCCAGGGTTGGTCCTGGGCGGCTCTGGCCGGTCCTTGCATCCCCGCACTTGGAGGGAGGACAGATCTGACCTGTAGGAGCTTGTTATCTCTTCATTGGCCGCTGCTGCGTCGGTAGTCCCCATAGGTGGCAGGTCGGTGTACCGGGTCTTGCTCTTTGGTGCCTGTGGCTACAGGAGAGTGGCTCCTCTACTCGAAAGGAGTTTCTCTGTCAATTGGCGAAGCACCGGCAGCCCTCCAGGTTCCTTGGGAGTCTGCACAGCAGCAGGACGAGTCTCAAGCTCCACGAGGGTCAGATGCAGTAGTCAGGCTGGCAGTCTTGGCGCCAAGTCAGTTGTGCTCCTCGGTTCTCAGGTTAGCAGTCTTCTCAGTCCACTTATTCTTTTGTGTCCATCAAAATCTATAGTCCTTGTATCAGGAGGGTCCCCTAAATTCTCAATTTAGGGGCGTTAAGGTGAGTGAGGGGTAGTAGCCAATGGGCTACTTACCCCTGGGGTCACTACACCCCCTAGATGACCACTTCCTTTGGGTAGTGTACATCACCCTGTCCCAGAATTCCTAATTCCACCACACACAATATGTTGGACTTTATGAAGTCGTGTTCACATCAGGCTTGGTCACCTAATAGGTGTGCCCAGCCTTGAAGTGCAACACGCCTCCCGTGTAGCTAATTTTCCCACCTGTCCCGATGCCAAATGGGCCCTGGATGGGGGAGGGGTGGGCATCCTTTCACCTCTATGGGGAGCCAGATTTGCATACCAAAGTCAGTGGGCTCTTTCAAGCCCCCTGCCTTGGAATGCTAATTCACAAGTTTTCTTGTGGGAGGGGGTGTAAGCACCCTATACCCGAGCAGCCTTTGTTTCTGACCACCTGAGAGCAAAGGCCCTCACTCCTGGGGGCCAGAAACTAATCTGTAGCAGCAGGCTGGCTGCTACAGATGAGTAGTTGGTAGGATTTCAGGGGGCACCTCTAAGGTGCCCTCTGGGTGCATGTATTAATAAATCCATCTCTGGAAATAGTGTGGGTTTATTAATACGAGGTGTTTGATACCAAACACCATATGTTTCAGTGAAGCCATTATGTAGCTGGGGAACTCATTTCGACCAGTGCCCAGTACATACCGTAAAATGGCTTCCCTGCTCACTTGCAATATCTAGTAATAAAACTAGCTATCACTAGGGCACATCTACTCATGCAGATATGTATGTCCTCACAAAAATTATAATGCACCCTGTCTTAGGGCTCACAGGCCTGCTGTAGGGGTTACTTACATATATTAGATGCAGTGACTTTGGCAGTACACACGAGTGTGTCATGTCATGTTTTCATTCATGGTTTGCACCTTGTCACGCAGTTTGCAATGGCAGTCTGTGTGGAATTTGTATGGGTTCCTTAGGGTGGCATAAGATATGCTGCAGCCCTTAGGAATCCTCTTTAGTACCCAGGCCCCAAGTACCTGGGGTACCGTTTACTAGGGACTTACAGGGGTGGTTAAGTCCTTTGCCAATTGTAGCACAATTAGACAACACCTTGTTTTAGGGAAGGAGTACTGGCACTGAGGTCTGATTAGGAGGCCTCAGTGCTCTGTCAGAGGCGAAAATCAGCATCTGGTAGCTAAAAGGGGGCAAAAAGTGGGGGGTGGCGTAACTGCAATAAAAGCCCAGTTCTCTACAGGTTTTAGAGGCAATATAAAATCAATACTAAATAATACAGCGAAACTTTATAATTGTGGTCAATGGTAAAAAACCACTAGTGACAATCGGTCACTTGCAGGTCGAGTTGCGTGGAACCCAAGAAGAGTAAAGGTAATGCGGCTCCCAGGACCAAGCCAAACAGTCAATTCGATTTTGCCTGGCTCAAGAAGCCAGGGTGCAGAGTTGTCCTGGCTGTCCTTGGTGCTGAAGCGGGAGCCATGGGAGAGTTGGTTTTACCACTTGCACTGTGCTGGTGGGTAACAGGGTGCAAAATGTCAACAACTAAACCACTGCTGGCGTCGGATAAAGGTTTTGCTGAGTTCCCTTGAGGTGCAGCGTCGAGTAAAGGTGGTTGTTGCTGGACAGGTGACCACTAAGCCTTGGCATTACAACGCGGTTGTTCAGCGCAAGTGTTATAACGCGTTGCCATTACAACGCAAACTTTTACCACCAATATGTCTTTACCACGTATGCCATTACAACGCAGATGAATGCGTGGTAAAGGCATATTCTTGGTAAAAGTTGTTAAGGTTAGTAAATGTGTGTGTGTGTATATGTATATGTGTGTATGTATATATATATATATATATATATATCTATACATATATATTCACTAAAAAACCACAGGTTTCAGGGACATTATAGTTAGTTGGACATTTCACTCGTACAAAACCAGTGAAATTCGGCCGTTATAGTTAGTTCAGCTAACTATAACTCGCACCCCCGCAATGCACTGCTGATGACGTCACATATTACATCACTCATGACATGGTCAGTGACATCACTGATGACATCACTGATGACATCACTGATGACATCATCCAGTGAGTGTGTGTTTCTGTAAAGTTTAAATATGTTTAATATATATAGGCCAAGGTGTATTGAAGAATGAGTGGGTGTATTGAAGAATGAGTGGGTGTATGAGTGTCTGAATGGATGATTTACTAGGTGCGTGACTGACTCTCTAAGTGAGTGATTAAACGTATCTTACTGAATGCATGGGTTAGTGACTAAACTGTGAATGTCTGTATCAGTCTGTCTGTTGGTGTGAAAGCGGCTGCATGGGTTGGTGAATAGCTACATGAGTGTCTATATGGGTTATTGATTGGTTGTCTGAGTATCTGTATGTGTGCGTGAGTGTTTGTGTGGGTGGGGGGGTGTGACTCTGCATAGATGTGTGAGTGGGTGATTCACTGGGTGTATGGATTCAAGAGTGCATCTGTCATGGACTGTATGGGTGGGTGAGTGTGTGTATGGGTGTGTTGGTGAGTGAATGGATGTCTCAGTGGGTGGTACATGTGTGAGTAACTACATATGTGAAAGGCAGTATATGTGAGTGATGGAGTATATAAATGACTATGTGAGAGTGAGTGATTGTGAGAGTGGCTGTATGGATGAGTGTGCTTGTATCTGTGATTGTAAAAGAGCGTAAGTATGTGTTAGTATCTGTATGAGTAAGTGAGGTGGTGTGTGTATAACTGTATGGGTGAGTAAATGGGAGTGTGATTAATTCTTTGCATGACTGACTAGGTGTGTGAGTAACTCTATGGATGAGTGGCAATGTGTGAGTGTCTATATAGGTGTATGAGTGCATATTGTAGTCCTGTACTGATGAGTGACCGAAAGTATGAGTGACTGTATGGGTGAGTGAGTGGATGGGTGTGTAGACCTAAGAATCAGTGTTATGTTATGTTATCTGGTATTTATAAAGCGCGCGGCTACTCCCAAGAGTGTCCCGGCGCTAAGAGAAAAAGACCACATAACAGCATACAGAGCATCACCCTACAGCAGAAATCGAACCGATCCTAATGTTGGAAAAGCCATGATTTCAGATTCTTCCTAAAAGTAAGGAGGTCCGGTACCTGTCTAAGCGAGAGAGGTAGGCCATTCCATAGCCGAGAGGCCACTGCTTGAAAGGATCTTCCCCCTACCCGGGAGAGTGAGTGGGTATGTAGTTATTGGTGTTGGAGTGTCTATGGTTTTGAGAATGGCAGTCTGTAATTTAGAGTGGTGTATCAAAGGTTATATTAGGGTGTGAGAAGATGCATCAAATTATCACGTGGATGATGTCATCAGTGATGTCATCAGTGATGTCATTTGAGATGTCATCAGTGATGTCATCAGTGATGTCACGGATCATGTCATGAGTGATGTATTATGTGACGTCATGAGCAGTGCATTGCGGGGGCGCGAGTTATAGTTAGCTGAACTAACTATAACGGCCGAATTTCACTGGTTTTGTACGAGTGAAATGTCCAACTAACTATAACGTCCATGAAACCTGTGTTTTTTTTAGTGAATTTCTAATGTTTTTTAAATGCTAATTTCTAACTATAACGTCCCTGAAACCTGTGGTTTTTTCAGTGAATTTCCAAGGCTTTTTAAATGCTAATTTCTAACTATAACGTCCCTGAAACCTATGGTTTTTTCAGTGAATTTCAAAGGTTTTTTAAATGCTAATTTCTAACTATGCCTACAGAGGTAGGACATGTGCAGAAAGAGGAAAAAAGGCACAGAAAGAAGCAACAGAAATGCAGAAAGAGGCAACAGAAGTCCAGAAAGACGAAGAAAGGTGCAGAAAGAAGCAAGAGATGTGCACAAAGAACGGACAGAGGAGCAGAAAGAGGCCTTGTTGCAAAGTCATCCTGTGCCCCCAACTTTTTGCTGACGGGTACTGGTGGTAACTGACTCTGACTAACCAGGCCAAGAGCCAGTGCTATGCTAAAAGACACTTAGAATACAGTGAAAACACCTACATACACTAAGGAACACTATGCGTTGGGGTACCCCTGTGATTGGCAAGACCTCCTCTGTAAGGCCCTAGTACATAATAGGGCAGGGGGATTAAAACTACCTCTAAGTCAGAGGTGCAGAAAGACGCTTCTTTAAGTAGTAGTCACATTTGCAGAGTGGTGGAGGAAGGGTGCTGTTCCTCCGACCAGTGCTCAGGAATTCCGCTGCATAGAACTTAGAGGAGGTACCAACAGGGCTTCTTGGCCGCCAAAGTCCCTCCGGAGTAAATTGGACTTCATCCCCCATCCCGTAGTCTGCCAGGAGGCGCGTTTGCAGTGTGTTGGAGAAAGGGGGGCATGTCCTTCTTAGACGTCTTAGTAATCCCACTGTGTGGGACTTACGGCAAGTAACAAGAGGGGTAGTTGGCCCCCAACGACAACCTTGGAGGCCAACTACCCCTCCTATTACCCCTCCTATTACCTCCAGTAAGTCCCACACAGCAGGATTGCTAAGTTCTCATAGCAGGCCACGCCCCCTTTGCCCACCACTCTGCAAACGTGCTCCCTGGCACGCTCTTGGATGGGGATTGAAGTCCCCTTCGCTGCTGGGGGTCCTTTAGGGGCCAACTAGCCTACGTCCTACCTCCAGTAAGCCCCACACAGTGGGATTGCTGAGAGGTGGACAAAGGCCACGCCCCATTTCCCCACCACTCTGCAAACGCGCCTCCTGGCACGTTCTAAGTTGGGGTATTAAGTCCCCTTCATTCCTGAGGGTCCCTGGGGGCCAACTAGCCCACCAGGTACCTCCAGTATGCGCCACAGAGCTGCGTTGCAGAGAGGTGGTCCGAGGCCACGCCCCCTTTCTACACCACTCTGCAAACGCAGCTCCTGGCGCACTGCTGGTGGGGCGATGAGGTCCACTTGTGTCCTGAGGTCCTCGGGACACAAGAGGACCTCATCGCCCCACCACCAGTGCGCCAAGAGGCGCGTTTGCAGACTGGTGTAAAAAGGGGCGTGGCCTCGGACCACTTCTCTACAATGCAGCTCTGTGGCGCATACTGGAGGTACCTGGTGGGCTAATTGGCCCCCAGGGACCCTCAGGAATGAAGGGGCCTTAATACCCCAACTTAGAACGCGCCAGGGGGCACGTTTGCAGAGTGCTGCAAGGAGGGGGCGGGGCCTCCGGCGAGATGCCGGCTTTTTTTTACATTTTATTTTTTAGAAGGGGGCTGTGTGGCCCCCATCTTTACAATATTTGGGGCCCTGGGGACCCCATCCCCCAGGGCCTGACCCGCTTTTATTTTTAAAAAAATGGGAAGGGGGCCGCGTGGCCCCCCTCCCGAGGCCAATTTCGGCCCCGGGGACCCCATCCCCCGGGGCATGGCCACATGTTTAATACTTTTTTTAAATGAGGGGGCTGCGTGGTCCCCCTCCTGAGGCCATTATTGGCCCCGGGGCCTGGCAGCCTTTTTTTTTTTTTTTTTTTTTAGTGGGCCGCGTGGCCCCCCTCCTCAGGCCAATTTTGGCCCCGGGGACCCCATTCCCCAGGGCCTGGCAGCCTTTATATATTTTTTTTTGGAGGGGGGCCGCGTGGCCCCCCTCCTGACGCCAATTGTGGCCCCGGGGACCCCATCCCCTGGGGCCGGTCTTTCCGTTTAAAAAAAACAAAACATATTTAATTTATTGGGGAGGGGGGCCGCGTGGGCCCCCTCCCAGGCCACTTCTGGCCCCGGGGACCCCATCCCCCGGGGCCTGGCCTTACAGTAGGGGACCGTGGGGGGAGCCCCAATGACCCCACGGTCCCGCCGGCTCCCCGCCTCCTGCGGGAGCCGGCACTGCTTTTGAGCAAGGGGAGCTGCTGACATGCAGCTCCCTTGCTCAAAGCAATCTTGCTTTGCTTCAAGGAAGCAAAGCAGAGTTTGCTATGACAGGGCGGGAGCAGTGCTCCCGCCCTGTCATAGCAAACAGCAATGTCCCGGTGTGGGCACCCGGGACATTGCAGGAGCCGGCCCTGGGGGTGGCGGTCCCCAAGGCCATCAAGGGCTCCAGGAGGGGGGCCGCGCGGCCCCCCTCCCTCCATTTTCAAAGCCCCGGGGAGGTGGTGGTCCCCGGGGCAGCCCCCCCACACTAATTATTATTTATAGCCCCGGGGAGGTGGCGGTCCCTGGGGCAGCATGGGGGAGTTGGGATGCCCCCACGCATTTATTAAGGAAGCCCCGGGGAGGTGGCGGTTCCCGGGGCTGCGGGGGGGCCGCGTGCCCACCGCATTCAAATTAATAAGCCCCGGGGAGGTGGCGGTCCCGGGGGCTGTGGGGGCCCCCGTGGGCCCCCACACCCTAATTTTATATTGCCCCCGGGACCTGGCCCACCCGGGGGCTTTTTTAGTAACGAAGCGCGAGAGCCCGCGCTTTGTTTTATTTTATTTTCGGCAGGATTCGTGCTTTTTTGGGCCCTGAGCAGGCCTAGGGGGTCAGGGTCTTTCTACCCTGCCCCCTTTTCTTGTTTTTTACCTTTTTTTAAAACTCTTTTCTTGTGACTCGGTTACCGAGTCACAAGATGGCTGCCAACACATTCTGGTTTAGAGTGTTGGCAGCCAATCAGAGTGAAGCTCGTGCCCGGGAGGAGTCGCGACTCCTCCTCGGTGCTCAAATATCGATATTTTTCTTTTTCTAATTTCTCAGGAACTACTGAACGGATTTACACCATTAAAAAAAAAGGGCTCTTTCTGAACCAAGACCTACCTTTTTGCAAAATTTGGTGTAATTCCGTTCAGCAGTTCGGGCTATAGCTTTGTCTAAAGTTTCCTATGGAAATTAACATGGGGAAAACGCGTTTTGGGATCCCCCTTTTTTCTCGGCCCCCGCTTGACGAATCACCCCGAAATGTTCAAGACAGGAGCTGACCGGAGCGGGCCACTAATTTTGAAAAGTTCGCGAAGATTCGTCAAACGGCGCTAAAGATATTGGCAAAAGAAAAAACACTATTTGAATAGAAATGAGGTCCTAACTATAACTACCTACTGGCGACCGCCAGTAGGTAATATAAATATATATATATATATATATATTTTTTGACCCCCCAAAAACCCTTAGATTACCCTTACACCCATCCCCCCTATATTTCTAAAATTACCCTTACTTCCCCAGTACCCATACCCCCTAAACCCTAAAATTACCCTTGGCACCCCAAGACCCAAACCCAACCCTAACCTGAACCCTAAAATTACCCCTTGCACCCCTAAACCCAAACCCTCCCTGAACCCTAAAATTACCCAGGACACCCCAAAACCCAGACCCACCCTGAACCCCAAAATTAACCTTAGTACCCCAAAACGCAAACACTCCCTGAACCCTAAAATTAGCCCTGGCACCCCAAAACCCAAACCCACCATGAACTCAAATTTACCCCTGGCACCCCAAAACCCATACCCACCCTGAACTCTAAAATTACCCTTGGCACCCCAAAGCCCAAACCCACCCTGAACCCTAAAATTAACCCTGATACCCCAAAACCCATACCCACCCTGAACCCCAAAATTAACTGTGGCAACCCAAACCCACCCTGAACCCTAAAATTACCCCTGGCACCCCAAAACCCAAACCCACCCTGAACCACAAAATTACCCCTGACACCCTAAAACCCATACCCACCCTGAACCCCAAAATTAACCCTGACACCCCAAAACCCATACCCACCCTGAACCCCAAAAATAACCCTGGCACCCCAAAACCCAAACACCCTGAACCCTAAATATACCCCTGACACCCCAAAACCCAAACCCACCCTGAACCCTAAAATTACCCCTGGCACCCAAAAACCCATACCCACCCTGAATCTTAAAATGACCCCTGGCACCCCAAAACCCATACCCACCATGGACCCCAAAATTACCCCAAAACCCAAACACACCCTGAACCCTAAAATTACCTCTGGTACTCCCAAAACCCATACCCACCCTGAACCCTAAAATTACCCCTGGTACCCAAAAAACCCAAACCCACCCTGAACCCTAAAATTACCCCTTGAACCCCAAAACCCAAACCCACCCTGAACCCTAAAATTACCCCTAGCACCCCAAAACCCAAACCCACCCTGAACCCTAAAATTGCCCCTGGCACCCCCAAAACCCATACCCACCCTGAACCCTAAAATTACCCTTGGTACTCCACAACCCAAACCCACCCTGAACCCTAAAATTACCCCTAGCACCCCAAAACCCAAACACACCCTGAATCCTAAAATTACCCTTGACACCCCAAAACCACCCTGAAATTACCCCTGGCACCCCAAAACCCATACCCACCCTGAACCCCAAAATTACACGTTACCCCAAAACCCAAACCTACCCTGGACCCTAAAATTACCCCTGACACCCCAAAACCCATACCCACCCTAAACCCTAAAAACCCATACTTACCTAATACTTACATTTGAAACGCATATGCCTTTACCATTCATGCCTTTACAACGAAATTCGTTGTAATGCACGCGTTGTAAAGGCATATGCGTTGTAAAAAATTGCGATGTAATTGTCATGCAATGCAAAAGCATTCACATTGTAACAACCGCGTTGTAATGGTTGGTTCCCACGGTAGCCACCTAAAACTTCGTGGAGGGCAGGAATACAATTCCCACAATGCACTGGACCATCTACTTCTCTGCGATCCCTTGGTGTGCCCAATGGCCAGCGATTCTTTAGTTCCGATACGTTGTTTTTACCTGTGATTGCAGGGGACTAGTGCCACTAGTCCAGGGAAGTCTGGTGATGCCTTTGGCTCTCAAAGGAGTCCCTCTTGCTGGGGAAACCGAACTTTGGTCCAGGATGAGCCACATTCATGCAATTCCAGGAAGGTTGCCACAGGAGCAGAGTATCACTCCTTTGGTTTGCGCAACTCCTGTTGTCGCAGACATGGGTCTCTTCTTTTGTCCTTGTTGCAATTCAGATCAGAACTGAGGTTCTGGTGTCGGGGGTAGCCCTTAAATCCTAGATTTAAGAGCGTTTGGGTTGTGTGTGCAAATGGACAATGGGCTACTAGCCCCAGTGGCTAATTCTCCCCTGAAGTGACCACATATGGGGGGGTAGGTCACCTTTTCTACCCAGAACCCACTATTCTACCACTTTTATAAATGGCAGAAGTGTTCCTCAGCTGTACAGACCAGGTAACCCATTCTAGAGGGTAGGCAGGTGTGACCTCGTCCCACCCAAGCTGTTGTTTCTGACTACTGGGAGAGTTCACACCTCTTGGCAGGGGGTCAGATTCCTGTCTCGGCGGCAGCAAGCACGGGCTGGCAGACAGAGCTCAGGATAGGCTTGGGCAACCAAGTGGGCAACACCTGGGTGCATGCCACATCATCCTCAACATGAGGTTTGTGTCAGGGGTGTGGAGGCACGTTGTTTAATATCAAACATGAAATATTTAGGCGGTGCCATAATGGAGCTGCCAATCTCTGGTTCTCCCAGGTGCCAGCCCAACTGATCCTATGGACCGTCTATCACTTATAGTGTCCTTAAATGGTAAAGGACACTATAGTGACATAAAAGCTTGCACTTTCATGTCCACACCTTTAATATACTGCACCCTGCCTCCTGGGCTTTAGGAGACCTTTCTTAGAGGTGACTGCCACAAATTAAAAATAGCCCATTCACTTTGCCACTCATGGTGAGTGCAAAGTCTAGTTCGAGCAGTTTGCACTGCTCCCGCAGTCTGTAATGGCAGGCCTGCATCCAGTAGTTTACTTTGGTCTCTCAGTGTGGCTCAACCAGTGCGTCAGTCCTTGGTGACCTCTTTAACACCCATGCCCTAGGTACTACCGGTACTGTATAATAGTGTCCTTAAATGGTAAAGGACACTATAGGGACAAATAAGCTTGCACTTACATGTCCACACCTTTAATATAATGCACCCTGCCTCCTGGGCTTTAGGAGACCTTCCTTAGGGGTGACTGCCATATATTAAAAATAGCACATTGACTTTGCCACACATGGTGAGTGCAAAGTCTAGTTCGAGCAGTTTGCACTGCTCCCGCAGTCTGTAATGGCAGGCTTGCATCCGGTAGTTTACTTGGGTCACTCAGTGTGGCACAACCAGTGCTTCAGTCATTGGTGACCTCTTTAACACCCATGCCCTAGGTACTACCGGTACTGTACAATAGGGACTTTTAAGGGGGTTAAACTCCTTTGCCAATTAGGATTACCAATTCACACATCAGTTTTTAGGGAGGGACACTGGGGCTTGGGCATCAGGCTCCAGTGGACTTTCAAAGTCATAATCATCAGTATTGGGGCAAAAAGTGGGGGGGGAGGGGTGACCATACAAAAAGGGCAGTTTCCTTCACAACGTTAGTCGACTTGGCTTATCCATGTAAGTTCTGCATTGTGCTGGATCAAACAAGATATACTGTTTATATTTGAATGGGGTGTAGGGTCAAATCCAGAAGATAAAGCACTCATTTAGTTTTGTCATTAAATATAATTGCAATTGTACTGCCCTTTCCAAATTGAAGCAATTGTATTGCTTCGCACTCCCAGATAATAGAGAATACCACCCTCCCACACGGAGGCTCAAACACGACGAAGCAATAAAAACAACACAACACCACCTGGAAAGGGATTTCACTTTTATAAAAGGAGACACATCAAAGAATAAGGCATGGGGTTTTATTTATGCAACGCTCTCTAACAGAAAGGCTTTCCCAGATGTCAAATGAACAACATTCAAATGTATATGGATATATATATATGTATATATGCAATGCATGGAATATTCATGAAATAAAATGCAAGTAAATAATACTGGACATCCTGCAAGAAATCAGAAAGATAAATACACTAAATACATCAGATGATTACAACCACTGAAGACTTGGATGTGCACACAGTCACTCACACATCACAAAGTCAATACTCAAAAACAAAACACCTCACCAGCTGCAAACACGGCATCTTAGCCCACTCCAGACTGAAGGATTCACAGCTGGGGTTAGGAGCCTTAGCAAACTGGGTTCTGCTGTACTGAAGTAGACGCGTCCGTCCCCATTCAGATTCCCAAAATCCCGGTCTCCAAGTCAACAAACCCCAGCTTTATAATCTAAAAACACACTACAAGGTTCCGAGAGGCCCTTCCTTGCGCCAAGTAAACTTACTGGAGCTGGCCACTTTCCATGCAAGCATTCCAAAGGCACAGGAGTTCTCACGTTCCTTCTGCATTTTCACATGTTCCGGCCTTTATCTTAACGAAGCTTACGAAAGTCTCCGGCAGTACATTCAACAATCTCCGAAAGCACAGAAAACAAAACCTTGAACGTGAATAACCTAAACAACTTAAGTAATATGGGGGCCTGCCTCTGCGTGCAGAAAGCTCTAGCAAGCCAGAGTCAGAATTCAAGATGACATGAGGGTATGTCAAAGCCAATAGTAAGAACTTCATAATGCTTCCCAATGTACAACACAATGCACATTTGAGCACCACTGCTCATAACACTACACTCAGAGACCAAGAAGTACATTCTACACCTCTCTCTCTCTCATGCTTTCAAATGCACATCCCACACGTCCTATTCCTGGCAAGGCTCTTCTACACTGTGAAAGCTCCTCCACTTTAAAACTACAAGATTACACGAGAGACATCTTCAAGGAAACGTGCACAGGCAGGGAAAAATGATGTCGTACATTCAGGCTAGGATAAAATAAAACACCAAAAATAAATTAAAACAATGGTAGTCAAAGTTCATCATGCGGTTTCAAAACATAGGAGTGCGTCTAGCACTACAGCAATAGATGCCTCTGTATGTTAAGCATGCACAGTTCAGTCTATTGTCAATCTCTTCTCTTCCTTCTTAACTGTGTCACACACTATTTAGAGCATCCAAATCTCATGGACCTTATCGACACCCTGCCATATAAGACAATCTACAACCAACACCCTTTTCTGTCACACTACAAAAGGACCCCAGGAATTGGATGCAAGTTGAAGCACTTTGCGACCCTGTCAGGGGTATGAAGCGGTATATTAATGCTAGAATTTAATGCAGTAAAATTGCAAGGGGAGATGGCAGTAACATTTCATTGTGCATATGTGCCAGAAAGAATTGCACCAGCCCTGTAAGAACTCTTTGTAAAAGAATGATTAATTTCAATCTTAACCTGAAACAATTGTTTTGCAGATGCAGTGGAAGGACTTGATGCACATGTTGTGCATGGGTATGTCATACATGACCTAGAGTCCAATTCGGAGGTGGAAATCCCTTACCCTATGTCTGAGGACAACCAGCTTCAGTGTGGGAGAGCATTTCATCATGGGCGTTTTATAATGGGACTCCGTAGAGTTGCTATGGCCGAACCTAAGTAAGGCTGCATTTATTGTGTTTTATAAAATCCATTTTTAGTCACAAAGCAAACCTACTTTAGTATTTAGCAGAACTCTACTTACAGTTTAGTTACATTTTCTAAAATTTACTAAGCAATCTCTTTTAACTCTTTACGATCAATCTCTGGTCTCAGAGCATCAAGTGTTTCATATATGTTTTCTCAGCCCAGGGCCAGCTCAACAGTCACTGATGTCCTTGTTTATCAGTGGCTAAGACTCCTGTAGTGAGATCTCAGTGGATGTGATTGTGCAGACTCCCAGATTCAGTGCTCACAACTGTTGGTAACAAGTTAGAGGTCTGAGGATAGGTGAAATATGTTATTTTCATGCTGGGTGAGGAAGCCATTATGTTGCTGCATTCTGAACTCTCTGGAGATGTCAGATGAGCGAATAGGGGTGAACCAGGTAGAGATTCATCATTAGTTAGGTCTAGCTTTATTGTAAATGCAACAACTTTGTCTGAGAACACAATAGAAGACAAGATACAAAGAAAAAAAGCAAATTCTCACGAGATTCTGCATGGACATGGTTGTGCAGAAGAGTTTATTTCACTGCATGGATGTTATTCCTTTTGCACACTTTGTGGCATCAGCTTGCAGACCTATGTAGCAGCACTGAGGAAAATTTTTAAAAGAGGTGGGGCACTCTTTTATGTCCCCATCAGCAGTTCTTTGTGAGGGAACATGTATGTTCTGAGGAACCCCCATGGAAGAGACCCCCTCACACAAAGTCTAGTGATGGATTGCATCGTTTAAACAGTGATCAGAGGTCCCAATATGTAGGCAGTGACACCTAGAACCCTTCACTCTAAGCCATGGTGGGGTATTATTGCCCCCACAAGGTTTGGTCTGTAGCTTCTCCTACACCTGTGGCCTTCTGGGGCCCTACCAGGGATTGAACACCCCTATACAGAAACATGTAGCAGCTGGTGAAATGTTGTTTAACATTTCTGTTCTAAGCTGCATCCAGAATTAAAGACAATACTTTTAGGTCTGGCTTAGAGGCAGCTCTAGTTGTTTCGCCAACCACATGTTTAAAAAAAAGAACTTGTACATAAATATATACATAGAAAGTCATCCAGTCAACCTCCTTCATCCATTGGTCTGTTGTAGTGTTAGTTATTTTTTGCTTCCTTCCACCACAACCTGTGGCAGTGGGTTAGCCCAATTCAGCCATTGGCTTTCTTCACTCTGAGTGATGGCATATCCACCAAGAAAGAAGTCCACTACAGCATTTGCACATATGCACATCAGCCTAGAAAGTAGTCCACTTTAGTGCCAGGGCTGGTAATCCAATCTGTCCTTACATTTCTGCTTTCATTTAACGTATTTATTTTTTCTATGTGCTTTACTTGTTTTTTTTAAACATATGCATGCTACTTTTAAGTTGCAGCATTTTCACTTTTTATTACTTTTACACTTTTAATGTCTGTTGCATATGCTTGTGAATAAGTAAATAAATAAAATGCAGACTTGCCGTCGCTAGACCTATTGGCTTAGAAATGCTTGTTTTTAATGAGGCTGATGGCCACAGAATATGCATGGCTCACCCCACCCAGTACAGGTATGCACAGCAAAAACTAGGGCTGTAATCCAGTGCCAGTAAGTTGCTACCAAAGTCGAAGGGACACGTCTTTCAGTTATCTAAGAATCAGTTGTAACATTTTACCTGCATTGAAATGGCTACTCATGTACAGCACTAAGGTTTTATTTACTTATTTTTCAGTACAAATTTCATTGAAGGAACAGTGACACAATTGCTTGAAGAAAATGACAGTGTTATTGGAGTCCAGTATAAAGATAAGGAAACTGGGGATATCAAGGTACAGTGGTAGCAGTTGACTTTCTTGTGATATGACCCGTGGAAAATTGCATACATGCTTGAGATATTATTCAAATGACAAATTCCATTGATACTATTAAATACAAATAACACATATTTTAAAACCTATAACATGTTTTACTGATTAGAAATATTTATTGAAAATTACTAAAAGAACGATTATTCACCACTTATTAACCACCTTTTAAATGTATTGTCTTGTGTCCAGTTGGCTGTTTTGAAATGTAATTGTCATGGAAATGTGCCAAGACTAGCTGATCCTGCAAGGGACGCATGACCATTTTATTTCTTGTCTGACCCGGAAAAAAAAAAACATTTCCCAGTGAAAGGCTGATGAGGCACAGGTATTCACAATTAGAAATTTCTACAAGGGGAAATAATGTCTCACAGACCTAATAATTTAACCCATGGGCAAAGTTACTGTCAATTCTGTTTGACAGCTAATTGACATTTCTGCACACTGAAAATAAACACTGAGCATACTGATTGTCAATTACTCTTGAAGCCTCTTTAAAACTACCAACAACCTCTCATGGTTTTCGAAGACTTGCTTATTCATTAAATACGTCCTTAAAATACAATCTTAGTAAGAGAGCGGTAGTCACAGAAGAAGTGCAGCTGGGCAAAATGGAAGGATCAAACTAACTGTTGCAGTATTGCGAGGTAGGGCGTGGGATTTATAGATTAGAGGGGAGGAGAGGAAAGCACACCCCTCAATGAAAATGGTAGAGAGGGTAAAAGTAAGGAGTGAGGAAAGAGGAAACCTATGGAACTGCCACCAAAATTCAAAGAGAAAAACAGAAAGCCTCATCCTCTGTTTGTGACTGCACCTCCGAAATGTATCCTTTGAAAATACTAACAGAGACATGGGAGAATCTTGTTTTGCCCAGGTAAAGCAGGAGACGTACTTCTGGGACTAAAAGGAAGGTGAGTACTTCTGGGACTAAAAGACATTTGCTCTCAGTACATCTGCTCTCAGTACAGAAACAAGCCACAGAGAAAAGAAGTAAAATCAAGGAGGGCAGAAGAATGGAAAGCTGCACAAGCGCAGTCAAGTAGGACAGAACCAGTGTGCGTTCATAGGTAGGGGGACATATGTTACTCTGGCGCATGCTGAATTTTCCCCTGGGGCCAGTGGGGTGGCTATCACCAAGATTTGCGCTTCTTTTCGGCGTGCTGTTGTCTTCTCCTGCCTTTGGCAGTACTCGCACGCTGACTGATTGGCTCTCGGCCAATCAGTGCGCAGCCCGGGTGGAGCCTGTTGAGCCCCCGCTGCATTTAATGACTGCCGCTACAAGGACGCGCAGCGGGCGAGCCAAAGGCGCGCCAAAGGCGCGCCTAAGGCAAGCCCGTCCGCGCCTGGACGTCGCTAGGAGCCAGAGACTCTGCCCCTCCCAGGGCACAAAGATTAGTCTACTCCCACAAAGCACTACTCGACCTACAAAAAGTGGGTGCCTGCGGGACTCACAGTTGGGTCCCAGACGATTGCCCTACCCTCTGTGGAGAATGCACCCTCAGGCGGCTGCCTTCTGAGCGCCCCATACTCTCAGGCCCCAGGACTTTGACACACTCTATTCTGAGTATTAATTGCCGATCACTGTCCAAACACCATGCTGAGGTATTTGACCTCCTCCAGGATTACTCACCTGAGGTCCTCTTTTTAACGGAAACTTGGCTATCCGAGGCCTCAGTGGCTATACCGGCACTCGCCCTCCCCACAGGTTACGTCATTAGCAGTCTTAATAGAACAGGGGGGAGAGGCGGGGGTATTGCGATTGTGTATAAAACAGCCCACGCCTGTAGCTTCATTCCCCAAGACCTGCCAGACTGTGAGAGCGCGCTCTTTAAAATTGCACTGAGTGCAAATTTTACCTTTTCCGGCCTCCTAATTTAATGTCCACCTGGTCCATCGAAAAACTTTAGAGAAGCCTTGGCAAATATTACCTCGGTACTAGCTCTCCAGACTGCCAACTTCAATATCATTGGTGATCTAAATCTTCATCTTGAGATGCTAGATTTCCCGGATACTCTCAGCTTCTTAGGGGACTTGGCAGCCTGCCAACTGATACAACTGGTCCCTGGCGCCACACATAGCGCTGGGCATCTCTTAGATCCGGTCTTTTCCAATCTTGAGTCACTGGAAGTTCTAACACCCCTCCCTATGATCTGGACAGATCACTTTCTTATCCTTATGCGGCTAACGCTGGCCGACCTCAAGCCCCAGTTAAACCAGCAGCCTTCATTGAAACGGCCTTGGCACAAATTTGACCAAGAGGCTTTCCTCACAGCCCTGAGCACAAATCCACCAGGCAGAGCTACTAATATAGAAGAGGCTGATGCTCTTTTCCATAGGTGGGTAATCCAAGCCCTGGATACCTGCATTCCTCTCAAACTCACCCACTCCAAAGGTACGCGGGCTAACGCCTGGTTTAATGAGGATCTGACCCTAGCCCGGAAGAACAGTAAAGTTCTAGAAAGAATGTGGAGACGTGCATACGATCCCCAGGCTAAAGTACTGTATAGATCAGCTATAAAATCCTACCACAAACTAGTGCGTAAGACTAGGGCAGCCCACTTTTCCAGCTTGATCACCATGAGTACCAATAGTAGCAAAACCATTTTTTCTCTTCTGAAGGATCTGGTCTCCCCTCCCCCGGCATCAGGTAGAATTATATCATCCAGCCAACAATGTGAGGAGCTGGCGAACTTCTTCTTGGAGAAGGTGGAAGGCATCTATCATAACTTTGCCCACACTGGTACTCCAGGCGCCAGCTGGAAGAACGCTCACACGGGTTCGGAGACCGTTTCTCTCACATCACTTCCTACCATTCTCCTTAAAGACCTGGAGGATTTAGTGATCAAAATTAAATCAGGGTCTCCAGATGACCCCTTAAGACCAGACGCTTTCAGGAAAGTCCAACAGGGTCTCCTACCGGAGTGCTTGGACTTGCTCAATTTATCCCTTACCTTGGCGGCAGTCCCAAAATCCTGGAAACACGCTAAAGTGGTCCCCTTACTGAAAAAAACGTCATTGGATACTTCCAAGCCAGAAAATTATCGTCTAATATCACTGCTCCCATTTTTATCCAAAATCTTGGAAGCTCATGTGAACTCGACGCTAATTCACTTTCTGGAAGCTAATCACATTCTTGATAGCTCCCAGAATGGGTTCCGACCACGTCACAGCACCGAATCTGCACTGCTGACGGTGGTAGAACGACTAAGATCCGCCTCGGATGCCGGCAGGACCTCTGCTCTGGTCCTGCTGGATCTGAGCGCGGCATTCGATACGGTTTCCCATGAAATCTTGCTCCACCGTTTGGAGGAGACAGGGATCAGTAACAATGCCTTGCTGTGGTTCTCCTCTTTCCTGGCCGATCGGACCTTTCAAGTGATTGCCCCCCCCTTTACCTCCCAAGTTCATCCACTGCGCTGCGTGGTTCCTCAGGGCTCGGCACTGAGCCCTACGCTCTTTAATATATATATGAGTCCACTGGCCCGGATGGCCAAAGCAAGGGAATCTCCTTGGTGTCGTACGCTGACGACACCCAGTTGGTGATCACCCTGTCTAACAACCCCAGCCAGGACAGAACAAAATTTAAGGAAGACTTACTGGCCATTGCAGAGTGGATGTCAGCGAATTTCTTTCTGCTGAACTCCGCGAAATCCAAGATCCTTCTGCTAGGCAAAGCATCCCACCTCTGGACTAACGAATGGTGGCCTTCGGCCTTTGGAGTCCCTCCGGCCCCCAAGTCCGTAGTGAAAAATCTCGGCTTTATGGTTGACAAAGACCTCACCTTTGAGATGCACTCCAAATCTGTCGCAGGGAAATGCTTTGGGATACTTCGCGGCCTTAAACCAATACTTGGTCTTTTTGATGCCCAAACGCGGCAGTTGATCATCCAAGCCTCTATATTGGCTCGTTTGGACTACTGCAATGTGCTTCTCCTTGGCTCCAATAAGTCGGTGCTGACTCAACTGCAGCGGGTTCAGAACGCTGCAGCACGCGCCATCTTCGCTCTTCCTAAGCACAGTCATGTCTCCAACCTCCTTCTCCGCCTGCATTGGCTGCCCTTTGCACATCGTGTGCATTTCAAGATGCTCTGCACCGTGCACAAGATTTTGACCGGCATCGGCCCGGACATTCTGAGCGACATGTGCACCCTCTATCATCCACCTCGAGCGCTGCGATCGGCTAACCTTGCCCTCGCATGCATTCCACGCGTTCGAAGGACCAGATCTGGCGGTCGCTCTTTCAGGCGACTGGCCCCTGCCCTCTGGAACTCTCTTCCCCTCTACATTCGTAACATCTCTGACCATCAGACCTTCAGACGGCATGTGAAGACATGGCTTTTCCCTCAACCCTAATCTCTCTTCCGCCTCTCTCCATCTTGCTCAGCGCTGGGACGCCTCATTGCCGAGGCAGCCATGCGCTCTACAAGTATTCTAATCTAATCTAATCTATCCTGATCAGGAAAACCTTGCCATTTCGTATAATTAAATCCTAGATAGATCCCAACGGTACATGTGCCACTGTTCAGGGTATGTGGGGATGGAGGGAGATTACCCTAGTTAGTGTATATGCTCTGCCAAGACTGCAATCCCAAACGCTAGGCGCAGTTGCAAAGATTTTGTTTTACTCGGATACCCCGACTCACATTATCGGAGGCGATTTTAATGATGTCGTAGACCCGAGTCGGGACCGGTCCAAAACGACGGCGGAGACCCGTGTCCCTACCCAGCTGTCTGAATTTGTGAGGTCAATGGGGCTAATAAACCTATGGCATTGGCACCATACACTAGAACGTACTTACTCCTATTTCTCGGGGGCGCATAAGACCTTCTCTAGACTTGATTACTTGTTCGCTCCAGCAGGGGAAATACGGTCAATAGATGAAGTAGAGTACTTGTCCAGAGGTATCTCTGACCACTCACCATTGAGGTTACGAGTAGGAGGGACTGCACGTGGAGCACTATCAGAATGGCGGCTGAGTACCTGGGAACTACGTGATGAGGCAGTGATGGAGGTTATTAAGCAAGAAACTGAGCTGTTCTTCCGAGAGAATGACGGCTCAGTATCCTCTGCGGCCACCCTTTGGGAGGCCTACAAGCAGTGCTTAATTTGTAAAATATTAAGTGCAGGTGCTCAAATTTGTTTAGGAGACCACACCCCTTCCCCCGGCTCCACCCACTTCCTCCACTTGCTCCACCCACTTGTCTCCACCCACATCCTCAACTGCCACTGCTGAAAGCCAGATGTAATTCCGCATCTGAATTTTCAGCAATGGAGCCTTCCTTAAGTAAGGGTTTGATAGTAGATTCCCACAGCCCGAAAACTTTGAGAAAAATTAAATCAAAAAGTGCACTTAAAGCACAATTTTGGAATAAATTGGCTGAAATGACTAATGCACTGAAAGGGGACACCTATAATTACTACCTTATGGGCTCCCATCTTCCTATTGTTTATGCCTACGCTCCTAAATAAAATGCCATGCCAGAGCTAACAGGGAAGGTTAAGTGCTGGCAGTGAAGCAATAGCAATATAGCACATATAGACAGAGGCAGAGAAAGGATGAAAACTGTGAAGAAAGGAGCGAGAGCGTCAGGCAGATGGTACAGGGCAGTAATGTTGGAGTCACCGATGGTGCTAATTTTGAACAAAAGAAATCCAGGAGTTTTGTCACAATATTGTTGTGTTGCGCAGGGGTTGTTCTTCTGGGTATCTGGGTTAGACAGTTCTTGAAAGATGCTGAAGATTTCTCTTATTCAGTCAGACCTGCTTGATGAATTTTGTAAATTAAGACTTTTTGGCTCTCCTTATGGCACTATGGAGGCCTTACAGGTATCTTTTAGAGAGGGGCTATCTTCAGTTAAAATAGTCTTGTGCAACTTGCATTACAGGTTGAGACTGGTTTGTTTCAGCTCCACTGGCACCACATGGACCCATTTTTAGTGGATTTAATGCCAAATTTAGTGTTTCTTGTTTTGGTTGGTACCAACTCGCAGAGAGCAGTGATGTATTGTGGCATAGATTGTCCAGTAAGGCTTTAGTGCCATCCTAGTTGAGAAAGTTAGTTGTAACAACGTTCTATGTTACCTCAAGCTCGACTGTGCTGACTTATCTAACACCTGGATGGCATAATTGCATATCTCTTTCTTTCAAACAAATGCCAGCAATTCTACAAACTTGTGTCCTAGTCCATTCGTGTATATCATATGGAAACATCTGCCATGAATGGTGCAGGTGTCATCAAGTCAAACCTAAAAGGTAGCTGACTTAAGATGTGCTGAATGCTAATCATTGTGTATGTGACATTTATGTTTTTGAAAGGCATCAAGGAGGTTGGTGGTTTGAGGTGACAAATGTAACAAAATATGCACTTACTGGCACCCTCCATGGTCATTATTTGCAGCCCAACACAAGACATGTGTTGTTTACTCAGTATCAAAGTTCGATTGCCATTAAATATATAATACAATTTAACTTCAACACTTAGTGTTTGAAACAACTGAATATTTGAATTGAGGACTGGAAAACATCGGGTATTATACTGTCAGCATTCGTTTTTATTAGCACTCCAGACTTTACATTTACCCACATAAGGCTGATTTTGAAAGAGTTTTGCGGTCACAAAGGCTGGAATTTTCAAAAAGGAAACAAAAAGTATAGAGGTGAGAAAAGGAAAAAAACATTAATGAAAGGAAAAGTGGAGAAAGGGTGACAAAAGGAAGGAAACCCCAACAGTCAGCCTCAGCAAACTGGAAATACGTTTTGTATTTTTTCATGGGCAAGCATTCAGAAGCCATTTTTTGTTTGGAGAATTTCTTTAAAACCCTATTTTATCATTAGCTACGAAAAAAGATTTCTTAAGCACAAACTCCCCTGAAAACCTCAAGGGACGGTGGGGTCCCTCTTTGCTCACCGGCGCTTTACAGGGATGGTCAAAGAGGGAGGTATTTTCATTTTCTGGATAATCCCTTGTCTGGCATTGATAAGCAGTGTGACAAGCTGGCACCTGAGGGTACCACGAGGAGCTTGCATCAGGTAAGTGCGAGGACCCGTCCTCATCCTACACTTCCCATCGCTCTCTTTATATCTCTCTTTATCGGGCTCGTGGCCTGACTGCCGGAGACCATTAATTTGCACATAAATTCAATATCTCGCTCCAACATTAGACCACTTAAATCCTTTGTCTTTGCTACTAATTGGCCTGTGACAGTCACACTGTGCAAAACGAACTTGCATCACCGAGCGCCAGCCGCACACCAAAGCTTCCAGGACAAACCAATCAAACCTTTAATTGACTTGTACAGACATGGCAGACACTGAACATTGCAAAATAAACAGATGCCACATTTCAGGTGCCCGTGAAGAAACTGCGGTCAGAAAACATTTAAGAACAAGCAGATTCCACCGTTCAATGACCTATGTGGCACGCTCAGGTAAAAGCAGAGTTAGTTACTTACTTGATTACTGACTTTAAGAGGTTTGCTGCTGCACGTTATGCTGCTACTTCAGTTAATTGTGCCGAACTGCTGGCTAGTGCGTAGTGCGTGCCTCATGACGATATGCATAGCTGCCAAGGTTTCAGATTGCTATGTGTGACATTTTCAAAATTTCAGTGTAATAATGAGTGACATTCCAACAAATATGAGCGACACTTTCTCGTGAGCAAAATCAAGCAATGAAGACGAGGGAATCATATAGATATCAGAAATTGCACCCATTTCAGTATAGCTGCTAATGTTTCAGATTGCTTATGTGTGACATTTTCATAGATTCAGTTTTATGAGAGTCATTCAACGACTATATGTGTGGCACTTTCTTGCGACCAAAATCATGCAATGAAGTCCATGGAAATAAACACATCAGAAATCACACTCATTTGAGCAAGAAGAAAGTCGAACTCTGCAGCAGGTGCAGTTAAAGCTATTATTTAATTTTTAAATAATCAGCACCCTCCACCCCAACCTCCGCTCCAGTTAGCGGCTGAACCATATGTAACAAAGAGATCTCCGTGACAAATGCAGCAACCCACTGAGTTATCCACATACAATACAGTTCAATACAATACAATATGCCGGTAGACTTTCTTTGCAGTAGTAGGTATATTAACCCTCTGCGCTGCTTTATGGTCAGAGTGAAAACTGCCAGTAGACAAAACTCTGACCTCTCTCGAGGGGGAACATTAATCACCTGACTTACCTCTAACTTAGCAAGTCTCACTGCGCTGGGAAAATAAAGTCTGCTGCTTCATAGTGCCACTGTCAAGCACGGATATTAAACACTTTTCACTAATAAATCAGCAAAACTGCTAGTTGAGACAAAACTTCCACCTTAGATGGCCCTTCATTTACAGCACAGACAGACAAGTTAGTGTGCCCATTTCCAAGGCGCGCGGCTATTCCGTGCTTGAGTCCCCTCTCCATTCTTGTAACACAAACTTTTTAAATGTCAGCAGTAGCAGATTAATAAATGAATATCTGACTTACCCAGGCCTGCCAAGTATCACGCACCAGGCGTGACTCTAACGCATTTCAGTGTGGTGTTCCGCATCACCGCACTGAAAAGCATTGTCACGCATTTAATGCCCCTGTCTCAACACTCTGTACCACCGCTGAAACTGGCTACGAACGCCAGGCTGCTTGCGCCGGTGCCCGCTCTGCTACTCCCCGCAGACTTGCCAGCAGGCTCAGGAAAGAGTTAATGATCTTACAGTCTGCAGCGGCTGAGTGATACAATGTTACATTTGAGCCCTGCCAACCTGGCTGCATTGTAATTCCCGCCCGCGACGCGCGGCTGTCAGTCACTAACTCACCGAGACCCGAGGTGGGACCTGCTCTCAGTACTACGCCTACTGGCTGGCGCGCCGCGGGGGTGTGACCTCACGTCCTGGGAGGAAGTGAGGTTGGATTCTCGAGCGGATTCGACTGGAGTTCTCTGGCTGCTGTCCCGTCCTGTCTGGGCTGCACTCTGAGACTGTCACAGTGCGCTGCTGCCTGCGCATATTACAGGCAGCGTTGGACCGGACGCATTGTCGACGCTCTCAGCATCATGACAGCCGCGCATGAGAGAGGCCTCGGGCACTGCCTGCGGCGGGGAGCTGCAGACAACCGGTGAGCGACTGGGCATACCATTGCGCGGCCCGAGAGGGCCCCATTGAGAGGAGGTTCAAGGGAGCCTGGTGAACTACGGCGGGAGCAGAGAAAGCCGGCAGGAGCGGCATCTGCAATCAAAGGTGAGCGAGACTTCTGGCAGGCCTGCCAAGTATCACGCACCAGGCGTGACTCTAACGCATTTCAGTGTGGTGTTCCGCATCACCGCACTGAAAAGCATTGTCACGCATTTAATGCCCCTGTCTCAACACTCTGTACCACCGCTGAAACTGGCTACGAACGCCAGGCTGCTTGCGCCGGTGCCCGCTCTGCTACTCCCCGCAGACTTGCCAGCAGGCTCAGGAAAGAGTTAATGATCTTACAGTCTGCAGCGGCTGAGTGATACAATGTTACATTTGAGCCCTGCCAACCTGGCTCCATTGTAATTCCCGCCCGCGACGCGCGCGGCTGTCAGTCACTAACTCACCGAGACCCGAGGTGGGACCTGCTCTCAGTACTACGCCTACTGGCTGGCGCGCCGCAGGTGTGACCTCACGTCCTGGGAGGAAGTGAGGTTGGATTCTCGAGCGGATTCGACTGGAGTTCTCTGGCTGCTGTCCCGTCCTGTCTGGGCTGCACTCTGAGACTGTCACAGTGCGCTGCTGCCTGCGCATATTACAGGCAGCGTTGGACCGGACGCATTGTCGACGCTCTCAGCATCATGACAGCCGCGCATGAGAGAGGCCTCGGGCACTGCCTGCGGCGGGGAGCTGCAGACAACCGGTGAGCGACTGGGCATACCATTGCGCGGCCCGAGAGGGCCCCATTGAGAGGAGGTTCAAGGAGCCTGGTGAACTACGGCGGGAGCAGAGAAAGCCGGCAGGAGCGGCATCTGCAATCAAAGGTGAGCGAGACTTCTGGCAGGCCTGCCAAGTATCACGCACCAGGCGTGACTCTAACGCATTTCAGTGTGGTGTTCCGCATCACCGCACTGAAAAGCATTGTCACGCATTTAATTCCCCTGTCTCAACACTCTGTACCACCGCTGAAACTGGCTACGAACGCCAGGCTGCTTGCGCCGGTGCCCGCTCTGCTACTCCCCGCAGACTTGCCAGCAGGCTCAGGAAAGAGTTAATGATCTTACAGTCTGCAGCGGCTGAGTGATACAATGTTACATTTGAGCCCTGCCAACCTGGCTGCATTGTAATTCCCGCCCGCGACGCGCGGCTGTCAGTCACTAACTCACCGAGACCCGAGGTGGGACCTGCTCTCAGTACTACGCCTACTGGCTGGCGCGCCGCGGGGGTGTGACCTCACGTCCTGGGAGGAAGTGAGGTTGGATTCTCGAGCGGATTCGACTGGAGTTCTCTGGCTGCTGTCCCGTCCTGTCTGGGCTGCACTCTGAGACTGTCACAGTGCGCTGCTGCCTGCGCATATTACAGGCAGCGTTGGACCGGACGCATTGTCGACGCTCTCAGCATCATTACATCCGCGCATGAGAGAGGCCTCGGGCACTGCCTGCGGCGGGGAGCTGCAGACAACCGGTGAGCGACTGGGCATACCATTGCGCGGCCCGAGAGGGCCCCATTGAGAGGAGGTTCAAGGGAGCCTGGTGAACTACGGCGGGAGCAGAGAAAGCCGGCAGGAGCGGCATCTGCAATCAAAGGTGAGCGAGACTTCTGGCACGACCACAATGAGTGTGCTCACCCGGAGGATGTGACCTGAGACGGACAGAGGGCCTCACTGCCTTAGGCCCTGCTTAAACTGAAGCTGCTCGCGGGTGCCGCCCGGTTACCACTCACCACAATGTCCTGAAACGCTTACACCGTCAGCAGTGATCACTTTATGTTTGATATTATTGTATATGTGTTCTGTTGTGCCCCCACATGGCCTTCATGTTTGTGTATGTCTTTCACACCTCTGCCGTGGTCACCGGCGCCTCGGTATATTCCGATGGACTACACCGGTGACCTGTGTTTAAAGTTTTATTACATTTTCACTGTAATTTGTAAAGCGCGGTGTCCGCTTCCTAACATGACGGAGCGGTGAGTACAGACACTGACTCAGTGTCACACACACTTATAGGCCGGCCGGCCGGCCCTGCGCCCGCGGCACAGTTTAAGTGGATGTTGGGAGCTCAAGCGCACGGCGTGCTTTGTAACCCATGACCGGACCGCAGCTGCCGCCGTAGAGTAGTGTTGGGGCCTCAGCAGGCAGCCTGACTGCCCTGCGGCCATAAATCAATGCCGCAAGAGTCTCCAGGGGTGTCCTGGACCATGGCGCTGCCCGGACCACTGGACTGTGCCAGGGAGAGACCAGAGTGTCATACACTATTCCCCCAACCTGCCCACGAGGTTCGTTCAATAGGTAGCTGCTAGTAGAACAAGGATCATGCCTTCTAATCAGTGCGCTTGTTGTTTACTTTGCAGTAGGGAGCGTGCGGTCTCTCGCCGTGTGTCTCTTTGTCTATTGCATAGTAGCTCCCTGTAATTCACTCTTTCCCACTGCTTATGCTCCCTGTGTACCAAACTTGTCATGTCACCCTTACTTCACTGCTTGCCCTAGAACACAAGAGCATCAGCGCAGAGTGGTGGCTGTCACCACCCATAAGAAGAAAGTGGCATAAGTGAGCGACCTGTAGTGGTAGCTGACAGAGGATGGCCATGGCTATTGGGTCATACAAGTTTAATCCGGGTTTAAATCACAACAGGCTGCCGTTGCCTACAATACCTTAAATTTGAACGGTGCACTTAGGAGAGTAGAGCCGGTTTGTTGAACCCCCTGCATTCCTTTTATTAACACCGTTGCAAAGCAAGCTTTGCTACCGGTGCCTCCGAAGGTCCCCTACATCTAATGTAATCTAATTCAATGAGCCTCATTTCTTTCTTACGCTCTCCAAGGCACAATTCCTGTCAGTAACAATTGTTAGAGTTCTAGTCTCGGCGTCACCTCAACATCCTGTGATTCTGGCCAAATCACTTAATTTCGCTGGGCCTACAAAGAAAAGAGGTTCTGTAATGTATAAACTGGTGATGCTTATGCAAAGTGCACCAATACTGAGTTTTTTTTATATAAAACAAAAAAAAACTGAGTTTCAGGCACTATGACCCTTTTAAATCAACAAATCTAAAATCAGCAGAGGGTGGGTGAACAACAAAGATTCAGTCCTACCAAGTTTTTTTTCCTGGTCCATGTGTGATGTGGTGCTCAGGTCTTGTTTTTTTCTTTAAATTCTGGGACTTGTAGTCTTGCTCACTCCATTATAAAACTGGAATACAAGTCTCAGAATTCAAAGAAAACCCCTAGATTGGAATAGATGGAACTGGGAAACTTGGACGCTATGAAGATTTTGTTTCACATTGTTTGAAATCACTTTATATTACTGGCATTTGTACAGCACTTTCAGCCATTGCCATGGCACCATAGCACTATTTTCATCTGTGCAGAACTAAAAAGACCATTGTTTAATAATGTGTGATGCGATTTCGTTCTTTGCGGTTACTAGATATTTTATTCACTCTTTAGTTACAATAGAAGTTTGTGTAGTAGAAATGTGCAGTGGTCTCCACAGTCACATACCATGATCAAATGAACTCTGGTGGCACACGGTAAATGATTCATATTAATTACCCATATGAAGATTCTGAGCACATATATCATGTCGTCTCTGTCACAATAAACTCGAAGTGTCACACATTTGGCTATAGAATTTCACCCCTGTGTACATAGTGAAACTATTGAAATGTCACACATAAGCAAAGTGAAAACTTGGCAGCTATATAATCTTCTTCACCATGGCTTCCTAATTTAATTTACTTTTAGGAGCGCGTCATTCAGCCTAAAGTTACAGCTGAGACCTCTGCATTGTACAGTGAGTCACTGTCTGCAGTACAATCAGGAGCTTTGCAGCAGTTTTTAGATCTTAGAGATTCTCGTTGCACGAATGGGTGTCATTTCTGATATTTAGGTTTCCCTAGTCTTCGGAGCTTGATTTTGGTTGCGAGAAAGTGTCACTCATAGTTGTTGAATGTCACTCATAATTACTCTGAAATTATGAAAATGTCACACATAGCAATCTGAAACCTTGGCAGCTATGCTTACCTGAATCTCTTTACAGCTGTCAGAATGATCTACCGAGAGGAGCTGCAGGCGTGGCTCCGCGTGGATCACTAGCCTGTCTCTTGTTCAGAGTCAGACAGTCAGCCATGCTGCAGTGCAGCCTCAGCCTGTGCCACCTGCTCCCACTACGAGACTCACGCTGGCGTGGTGAGTCCAGGGCATAAGTTGGGCTCTGCCTGGGCAGGGCACGCACAGCAACAGAACAGGTCCAGGTCAGGAGGAAGTGAGCAGGTGGTGGTCAATCCTTAAACACCGGCTTCCTCCTTTAACTCTAGGCCTTGCAGCAGTGGATTGATTTCCTGGGTGCTTTGGGGCCCGACTGGCAGGCAGGAAATTCAACATCCTGCCACAGAATGCGCGCCGACCGGACATGGCTCCTCCGCAACAGTGTGTCCATGTGGGACCCGACGTGACCCGGGGAGCTGTAACAGAAAGCAGGTTTGGCTGCGCTAGTTTAAAGAGCTTCTTGGTATAAGCCTTCAATGCCACAAAAACAGTCCGGGTAATTGATGCGTTTCGTTAGAAAGATAGGTGCCTCTGCAGAGATAGTATTGTCCGGGCACCGACCTCGCGTAAAGTACGGGAAGTGTGCGAATCCTCAATCCGCTGCCCCTGCTTGCCCCTGATAACATTTATATAATGAAAGCAATACCCTACACTGACTTTCCACTCAATACCTGGAAGTGCTGCGCCTTTTCAAATCACGCGAGTGCACTAAAGCAGGCACAATTCATCTTACAAGAGGAGCAGTTTTAACACCGCGATAAGGATCTGTGCCTGTGTCACTAAGGTTACACACGCTCCTGCGGCTGCACAAATCCAGCCCAAACAGTGGTCCGTCCGCCCACCGGCAAAACAGAGGGAAGGCATGGATTTATTATCAGTTCAGCTCTTCACCAGAAAGACAGAGTTTCAACAGTCGTTTATATTGGCTGACACTACACACGTTGTGCAGCCGTTGATGTGAGTTGTAACTTGGCCCTGACTTCTAGACCCGGCCCTGATAAATAAGTGCCGGTGCTAAGCACCGGAAAGCACCGGCACAAATTAAGCACTGCCTACAAGGCAATCATCCGGGGTAGGCTGCAGGATACAATAGTGAGGAAACGCAGAGCAGAAGTTCTCTAGATAGAAACCTTGGAAGGCCAACTTCTTGACCTAGAACACAATATTACCCCTGAAAATGAGGCGATCTCGCTTAGACAGTTAGAGGTCACCCGCAGGCAACTTCGAGCGCTGGTTGATAGGGAGGTCCAGTCACAAATACAGGCAACGCAGCACAGACTCTATGAGTCAGGTGACCGAGCAGGGAAACTCCTAGCTTGGCTGAGCCGGAAGGAGAGGGAGGCAAATTGGGTTGGCCAGATAGTTGAGGCAGGTGTACAACACACCACTGCAGCAGACATAGCAGGAGCATTTGAGCAATATTATACCAATCTATATCAGGCGAAGGCAACAGCTGATGAGGTTGATATAAGTAGTTATCTTAGCGAAATTGAAATGCCCATCCTGAGCCAAGAGGATACAGACGCCCTAGATGCAGAGTTCACCCTTGAAGAGGTACAGGCTGCTATAGCCAAACAAAAATCAGGGAAAACCCCGGGTCCCAATGGGCTACCTGGAGAATTTTTCAAACAGAATAATAGTCTGCTGGCCACATACATCTTAAGAATACTTCTGGCGGCCAAAGAGGAGGGAACGCTATCCCCGGATCTTTGTCAAGCCACAGTGGTGGTTATACCAAAACCAGGTAAAGCCCCAGAAGACTATGGGTCCTACCGTCCAATCTCGCTTTTAAATATCGAGACTAAGATCTTGGCTTCTATACTTGCCACGCGACTGTTGACGGTTATCACATCACTGATACATAAGGATCAGTCGGGCTTTATGCCCAAACGTTCCACGCGTCTTAATTTACGTAGACTGGCAAACTGGATTGATACGGCTAAAAGGGGAGACAGGCCTTGGACACTCCTATCACTCAACGCCGAAAAGGCGTTTGATACGGTCCATTGGCCTTTCATGAGGCACGTGCTCTTAAAAACTGGGTTCAGGAGTAACTTCCGGTCGTGGGTAGATATATTGTACACAAACCCTACGGCCAGAATTAAGGTCAATGGAGTTAAATCAGCGACCTTCCCCATCCAACGAGGGACCAGACAGGGTTGCCCACTGTCCCTTCTGCTTAATCAGAGCACACCCGGCAATGAAGGGATTCCAGGATGTTGAGGGGCAGACGAGGGAGGAACGACTCTCCCTCTATGCAGATGATATCCTATTATACATTGCCAGTCCGGACATAACACTTCCAGTTGTATTCAAATTAGTCACAGAATACGGCAAACGAGCTGGATATAATATCAAATCCAGCATATACCCTATTGGTGGCCCTGCCGATGCACAACTCATACCGCTGCGTCTTCCGATCGCAGCTGAGGGTTTTAAATATCTGGGTCTGTTCATCTCCATTAACGACACAGATTGCCTCACTCATAATATTCAACGTGTCCTGGTAGAATTCCGGGAGGACGTGGCCAGATGGAGGCACCTTCCATTGACACTACTCGGAAGAGCTGCCATGTACAAAATGATCACACTGCCAAAGCTCCTATATATTCTTCAAAATACATACCACAAGATCCCAGAGGCAATTTTTCGGGCAATAAATTACCTAGTCCGTACGCTACTGTGGGACGGTGGCCACCCCCGAGTAGCACTCCAGACATTACAACGCAGTCAATATAATGGGGGAATAGCGTTACCAGATATCCGGGTGTACTATCGGGCTGCCCACCTCACAGTACTTAACGAATGGGGACATGCACCCGGAGACCACCCCACATATGCCCTTGAGAGACTTCAATTTCGAAAGCACTCTCACCTGCATTACATCCACGGAGGGGGGGGGGAGATACAGGGCCTATTACCAGCAACACGGACAGTAATAGAAGCCTGGAAAGAAGCAGAACGTCAAATGAAATGGGAAAAAAGGTTGACAAGGGCCATCCCCTTATGGGAGGGCAGGCGGTTACAGGAGATAGCAAAACTGAGGGGGTTCAAAGGGTGGGATACCATCGGGATAACTAACCTGGGTGACATTATTAGACACAGAGATCTGATAACCTTTCCACAATTACAAGAGGAATATAATTTGTCAGATAGGCAATACTACAAGTATATTCAGCTCCGACATGCCTGGAGAGCGCAGGAACCTGACACCACTGACCTTCCCGAATATGCCCCATTAGAAGGCAGATTGCTCCAGGAGGAGATACCTGAAAAGGCAGTCTTGTGGACATATAAGACTCTAATAAATAATATGCCCGACAACTTACTAGCACAGAGAAGTAAATGGGAGGTTACAACGGGCAAATTAGAGGACATAGACTGGGACACGGCTCTAATGCACCCTAGAGAAGTGGCAATAAGACTCAGGCTGTGACTGATCCAGTTTAAAATATTACATAGAGTGTACTATGACAGGGCGAGACTTCATGCAATGGGCCGAGCTGAGACGCCTGAGTGCCTACGATGCAAAACAGAGAAGGGCTCCTATATCCACACTTTATGGGAATGCCAAATAATACATAGATACTGGACACGGATAGTACAAGAATTGACTAATATACTTGGGACACAAATCCCGATGGACCCTAAATACGTCCTGCTGGGCATACACACAGAGGTCGACTTGCCCAGATATAACCTCTTGCTAAGTAATTTAGGATTAATAGTAGCAAAACGCGACATAGCCAGGAACTGGGGAAAAGCGGACCCGCCAACTATGAAAGATTGGAGGGCCGGCATGGACATGTACATGGGGGCTGAAAGGACAGTGTACCAGGCAAGAGGGTGTCCCAGGAAATTTCGGATGATTTGGCAACCTTGGCTGCGATATTATGGTCTAGAGATAGACGATGGAGGCACGGACATCATGCAATTGATTTCACGGGAACATGCGGGAGCAGAGCCAAGAGCCCCAGACCACGAGTCTATTGAGGGAGGTGTGCGATAGCTACTGTGAGGGGGAGAATAGTACAAGAGACCTAGAAATAGCGAAATGTAATGTCGTATATTCCATATTCCCACCAATTGTATTCAATATCTACTCCGCATATAAGGGAGATATAAGAGATATACCTGCTGACTATTGTTTTGTTATCTTTTGTATTTTTGTTATTTCAAATAAAAATAAAAACAGTTTAAAAAAAAATAAAAAGCACAGAACCAAATAAGACACTGGGAGCGTTGCCCGTTTACCAGTATAGGACCTGCTTTGTCAGTATTTTCATGCACTACAATGTAAAAGCATTAAAGAAAATCTTTAGGATCCTGTATATTTTCCCCATTTTATTTAGTCTCAAACCAACAAATGCAAGACGATAACATGTCAAAAGAATGTTAATGCTGTATACTCGATTCCTAAACATTTTTAAAGCAAATAGAAGCAGAATTGCTGTATCAAAAGAATACAGCATATCTTAAACAAACTTATTCCAGTAAGAGCTCCTGGCCGTTCTAGAACCCCAACCCATACAGAAATGGTCAGTATTTCTCTCTGAGAAAGGTGGCATCCCTTAATACAGAGCATATTTTTATATGTTCACATCAGCAGTTCTTTGTGAGGGAACATGTTTGTCTCGTCATAGATTGCATCTTTCAAATGGAGTCTATGATCCCACTATGTAGACAGAGATCGTGACATGTGAGACCCTTCACTGTAAGCCTTGCGGGGGAGGGGGGTGTTTGATCTGTAGCTTTTCCCACACCTGTGGCCTTTTTGGACCCTTTCAGGGATAGAAAATCCCTATACAGAAACACCAGAAACGGAGGACACAGCCGATGGTGAATAATAGTGTATAGGGTGCTTGTGGTTGCTTACTGTCTGGACGTTTAAGAGAATAAAGGGAAAAATAGGGTACGGAGGACTCACAATTAGTAAACATTAAAAAATGGTGATCTGTGTGATTCAAAGAAGTTAGATTCAATGTGATGATATTTGGAAAGAAAAAGTACTGAACAAACTCTGAAAAACCATTTATAGTCATTGAACACCATTAAGAGGTTCAGTCCAACCTGTATGGAGGATAACTCCTTATAATTGTCATATGCCAATTACTAACCAACTAAATGCATCACATTAAACCACTCTTTATTCTGCACTGCCCAAGTGGTTCATGTAGATCCTGCACAAAATAATGAATCACAATTCATTCGCTGTCTCCATAAAGGTAAGGGATGTAGATGGCCTTGATGAATACCATTTGAAGGTACTTGTGATTAATGTATTATAACCCGACTCTTGAACAATTTATACTAAATAAAATACACAAAATTGACTAAGCATGTAAGATGCCTTTGACGTGTCTTTAAGAGAGATTGGGATAAAACCTCCTTAGCTACAAACCTGGTTTTATTTACAATGGATTTCCTCTCATCTTGGCTAATTCATTTTTCACAATGTAAGCAAGCCAGACCCAAAGTTCACACGAACCACAACATTATTTCAGAATGAAAGAGGAGGAAAGGTTTTATTGGGCCAGTGAACTACTCACTTCTCTTGACTCTTACTCTTTTTTTTGGGGGGGATAATATTTCTGTTATTGAGTTTAAAAGTCAAGCAACATCACAGTTCAACAGCATGCCCCCGCTCCCTCCCTACTCTTACTCTTTTTAACACATTTTTATTGTATTATATAATATATGAAGATTTTTCCTCATTCTCATTCCCTTTCGTGTGTAAAGGTCAGTTGTAGGAATGTTTGAAAAGTTCTGTTTTTTACGGTTTGGCTCTCAGGTTTTGGTTCAGGGCGTTCAACAACCCAGAACATTGGATTTGCAAGAATCTGCCACCATGTTTCAGCCATTTGAAGTTTCGTTAGGTAATGCAGTGTGTAGTTAATTAGTGAAGATTGTGGCTTGTGCACAAGGGGTGCTGGAGAGCATATGTATTTTGTGCTCTTCCACCACAAGGCTTTGAGGACAATGCAGAGAACATTGAACATGAATCTTGAGTCCTCTGGGAGGCAGTGGATAACTTTTATTGCTAGTTTGATTTAGGCACCTTTCTGAAAGATCAGGCACATTTTGGCTGCCTGGTTTTGCAACCTCGGGACTTTGACAGTGAGTTTCTAGGTAGTCTTTTTTAAATGTCATCACAATAGACTAGGCACACCAAGATTATAGAGAGCAGGGTTCGTACCTAGCCACGCACCATGGCAGTTCTTGAAAATGCTATGCACACCAATCATTCTGGATATTTCCTATAGTGATAGAACCACATAGTCACTTAGGACTATATAGCATGCTGTAAAAGTACCTTGACTGTCTCATTCAAACTAGGACTTATTTTAACACAGTTTCAGGGGCCTATCCAAAGTAACCTAGCATTCATAATGCTGAGCAGGAACAAATTGAGCCACTCACAGGAATGATTCCCTGTCACATCCAGCACAAACTCTCTCTAGATTGATGGTAAAGGGAAAATCTATGTAACGCAGATGACGGAACTAGTGACATCAGCCTATAAATGTACTAAACTTAGTCTTTCATGGTATGGGAAAAATAGTTAACTGAATGTAATCTAGTCCATAATCACAGAGTAATAATACATACACGTACCAAGCATAAAACTGAAGCATCTAAAGCTCTGTCCTCAACTTCCTATTAGGATAACCTTGGAGCCTGGCTAAGATAGCCAAGATGGCAAATGCAATCTAAAGGAGATCCTGGCGGCCCCGAAACCAAGGAAAATCCTTCATGGAGTTGCAATCTGCATTCATCTGTGCTGCTGTGGATGGCTGACACATGCAGATACCTTTTAGACCTGCTGCGAGACACCTAGGAAGCACTCCTGAGGAAACCCTTGCCTGTGAGGCCAAGCCTCGCGTTGGGGCTTAGTGTCGAACCTGAGGCCTTGTCCGTCCCTTTGTAGCACACAGTGGAGGATCTTCGAGACTCTTCTTGGCGGGGGTCTTGCACAGGAAGCTTGACCTGCACCTTTCTTCAGACGGACCCCCGCTCACCGTTGGACCTGCGGGGCAGTGCACAGGCCTTACACGCGCTTTACACAGCAGTGGATGGTGTCAGTGGGGGAAGGAGCACCGTGCTCTCCCACCTGACTTTGCGATTTGCTCCAGGCCTGGGACAGCCCTTGATTGCTAGCAAGGAGCGTGGCGAAGCAGGAACATAATCTCTTATGGTAGGACGCTCCATATCCCAGGCAAACAGGTGCATTCCTGCTAATGGACTAAATGTAGCAGGCCTCAATGAACTGGGGAGGGACCTTAGTGTGGGGGAGAGCGTCTCAGTTAGAAAAGTCTCGCTGGAAGCTTACACTGGAGACCACGCTAAACTATGAAGAATAGGAAACTGAGAACTTGGATGCGCTCAGTTTTTAATTATGTAACGTACACTATTAGAATGCACACATCGGAAGACCAGGCAATCCGATTACTGGTGTGGCTCATCGAGCGGGAACAAACATTTCTTCCAATAGATGTGCATTGGCTGCAACCAGATGCTACTGTATATACTCAACAGGAAATACACAAAACTTTATTTGATAATTACTTCTCATTATATAGCAACGTCAGCCAGGCTAGTGACGATCGAATTGATGAATTGTTTAATGGAAGCTATGGATCCTCAGGTACTCCTTGATCAGAGGGACAACTGGAAGCACTTAATTCTACTCGGGAGATTAGGGAGGTGATTCGAGGTCTAGACACAGGTAAGACACCGGGTGCCGACGGATTCCTGTTGGAATTTTACCAAAACTATGCCAACCAGTTAAGCCCTCGGCTGATCTCTCTGTATGAAGTGGCCATAAAAAATGGTAAAATCTGGACCAAGCTGGCCTGTCCTCATACAGATCCTTGACAATCAAAATATTCAGTAAAATCATTGCTGAGAGGTTTTTATAGGTACTCCTATACCTAATATACCCAGATCAAAATGGATTTGTTCCAGGTAGGAAAGCTTCCAATAACATTTGCAGACTATATTTTATTTTCATTATTTTCATATAGTGTTTTATAAAGTGTGAACATGGCCATCACGTTATCAGACCGCAGTACAAAAAGAAAATGATGGTTTCAGTACAGTAAAGACGTCTGTCTCTTAAGATATACTTGTACATAGAGTTCAAAGAGCAAGGTATAAAACAATCTATACAAAATCAGATAGGGTGCATGGGAGTTTCAAAAGGGTTCTTGTATCTAGAGTTCAAAGCGCAAGGTATAAAACAATAGTGTTCAATATTGAATAGTGTGAATGACAGTTTTTCTTATGAAACATATTTTTCTAGGAGCAAGGCTTTTACTTCCTTCTTGAAGAGCCAGAAAGAGGTAGTTGCTCTCGTTGAGGGTGGTAGGTAGGTCCATGTTTTTAAAGCAGATCCGGCAAAAGTGCGGTTCTGTGTTTTCCTTTTTTAGTAAACTGTCTGGTTCTAGTATGAGGGATTTAGCACTTCTAGATTCCCTTCTGCATCCTGATAGCTTAATCCTATTTGCCATGTATTTTGGTCCCGAATTGTGTATGGCTTTGTGTGTTTTGCATGCAACCTTCAGTTGAATCCTAGCTCCAACTGGGAGCCAGCTGAGGGCTCTGAGCGATGGGGAAATGTGGTCATAATGGCGTGTGCCTGTTAAGAGTCTAGCTACTGCATTTATTGTCACTTACATTGGGGCTAGGCTGGCTTTCAGTAAACAAATGAGTGGAATTCCCATAGTACAGTCTTGAGAGCCCTGCCGATTGAACCGACGTTTTGAGGTCACCTAACGGTACTAAGGGCCCCATGCATCAACCTAAAAACCGGTCGCAAACGGCCAGATTTGCAGAATCTGCCCCTTTGCGACCGGTATTTTTGCATTTGGGATGCATCATCATCCCAAATGCAAAAATCGCTATAAGGAATCGCTAAATTTGCGATTACTTAAATTACGATTGCATTTAAGGAATCGCAAATTGCGATTCCTTAAATGCAATGCATTAAACAAAAAAAAATTGCGATTTCGCTATTATGAATCGCAAATTACCATCAATCTAAAGTTGATGGTAATTTTCGATTTCTTTGAAAAATGCTCTAAAGTGCATTTTTCAAAGTCACATGTTACACACACACATGCCCTTGGGGCATGTGTGTGCGCAACATGTGGTTAAATTGTAATTTCAGGGGTGCAACAGGGTATCCTTTTGGAACCCTTGCACCCTTGAAATTGCATGCGCAATTTGCGAGTACTTATTGGGTACTCGCAAATTGGCCATGCAATTGCCATACATTCCTATGGGCCTTTTGGCCCATAGGAATGAATGGGAATCAATTCCTTAATTGCGAGTCGCAATTTAAGAGTCGCAATTAAGGAATTTGTAGGGATCGCAAAATTTTATGCGATTCCTACATGCATAGGCAATAGCGATTCTTTAATTGCGATTCCTTAATAATCGCAATTAAAGAATCGCTATTGTCTATGTTGATGCATGTGCCCTAAGAGTTTTCGTTTTCTTAGAATGTGCAGATGTAGGTTGGCCCTTCTGGATGCAGCTTGTATGTGGGCTTGGATGTTTAGGTTTGAGTGTAGCGTGATGCCTAGTGTCTTTACAGAGTCACAGATGGTTGGGGTGCAGTTTAGCGACTTGAGGTTCTGGGACTACATTTGGGGTTGTTGTGTTCTGAGGGGTGGGGAGAAAAGGATGAATTCAGGTTTCTGCTGACTTAATTTTAGGTGGCTGTGTGCCAGACAGTCTTGTGTTTTCCTCAAGTATCATCCAGTCACCGGATATACTCTTGGGAGGAGAGTTTGATGTAGAGTATCAACCGCATACATGTGGTATGAGATGTTTGATTGTTTCAGGATTTCAGTGAGTGGTTCCATGTATAGATTGAAGAGCATTGGTGAAATTGTAGATTCTTGCGGAGCGCCACTTTTGATATTCGCTATGTCAGATAGGATGTTGCCAATTTTGACTATTTGTTGTCGGTTCTGCAGGAAGGAGGTGAAGCAGTTAAGTTGGCCCTGATAGACCCATTCTGATTTCAAGAGTTTCTCTGAGGCGTTTGTGGTTGACTGTGTCGAACACCGCTGATAAATCCAAAAGTATTAGGAGACAGGATTCGTTTTGGTCTAGTGATGTTTGTTTGTATATCATCTAGGATGTTTAGCAAGACCGATCTCGGTATTGTGTCCAGGCCTGAACCCTGAATGGTGTTTGTCTAATAGGTCAAAAACTCCTGACGTATTTCCTCACTTGGCCTGCCCGGTGCTTAATCTAAAGAAGGCATTTGACAGCTTAGCTGTAATTACCTGTTCAAAGTTCTGGTTAAATTCAGGTTTGGTAAGTGAATACTTAACCTAACTAAATTGCTCAACAGTGATACTACCTCCTCAGTTTGGAAGACTAATTTCTGCATCTTTTGCAGTCCATAGTGGTACATGCCAGGGTTGCCCGCTGTCCCTTCTGCTTTTTCTGCCCTTGCCATGAAGCCCTTCGCCACTAAGCTCTGCCAAGATGAAGTCCATTGGGAGATTCCTCTAGACAACAGATTACATGCCTTTTTGCTTAATGCAGATGACATGTTGCTTTACCTCAGGGACATTAAGGCTGGGCATGATAGCATAAGGCATACACTGCATTGGCAGACTAGCAGAACTAAATGTTAACTGGTCCAAGTATTGTGAGTTCCCCCTCAGCCCTATTGCTGCAGCTGCACAAATAGATTTGGGGGGCAAGATGATGGGGCCTGAGATGGGACATCTTTTAGAGCAGTGGTTCTTAACCTGTGGTCCAGGGACCACTGTGGGTCCGCAGTGCCAATTCAAGGGTTCCGCGACTGCTTAGAAGATTAAGCAATATTAGCAGATTAATAAAAACTATATAAATAAAGAAATAATATTGTAAAAATGAACATTTTAAAAAGTTCTGCATATTAGGGGATGGGCAGAACTCGTGGAGTTTCGCTCTGTGGAATTCCCCAGGGTTAGCCAAAAACTCAGCAAGATTCTGCGGAGTTCCGCCAACGGGTGGAAAATATTCATGCCATTCTACAACTTAGTGCCAGTAGTGCAAGCAGAACTGAAAAACCAGCGTGAACAGCACAATGGGGTGCGCAAGAGCGCATGCAGCCATTCAAGTTGATTTTGCTGCCACTGGAGTAGAAATCTACTAGAGCGGCTGCAAATCTACTTGAGAAGCAGCCCGCTGACCACGACTGCCCACATTAGAAAATGGAGCTAGAGGACGCCATATCTTGCTCGCATTCACATTTCTGGAGCCTTGTCGGAAAAAATTCCACCATGCGGCAATTGCTGAAATTGGGCCAGAACTTTGTGTTACTCTTGCTAAATTCCACCAATTCCATGGGCGGAATGAAACATTCTGCTATATATTTGAAGGAATTTGAAATTGGAGGCTGACAAGTAAGTTGGTATGCTCATATTCATTAATGGGAGCTGTGCACATGAACCAAACCAAATATACTGTGGACAATGGGCGGCCTCAGTTAAATTTAGAAAAGCTCCAACATTCCCATTAAAACTGCAATTTAGATTTTTTTTATATTTGTGAATTAAATTAAATATTGTAGCATTTGTATATGTGTTTGATGAATGCTTGTTTACATATTTTTTAATATTGTTTTACGGTTAAAATCTTCGAAATTGCTTAGGCCTGGTTTTCCTGGACTCCAATTGTGACTCAGTGGGGATCCCCAGATTCCAATAAGGAATAATTGGGGATCCCCAGATCCCAGCAATGATTAAGTGGGAGTCCACAGAAGTCAGAATGTTAAGAACCACTGCTTTAGATGATTGGGGGCTCAAATATATCATTCAGACCAGGACTTGTTAGATGGTTCTCTTGTGAGGGCGCTGTCTGCACTGCGTGGTCAGGTCAGCTTTTGGAAGGCATTACCATTCACAACTACAGGCCGTGTTGCTCTGTCATCGTCGACTATACTGTTTTGCCAACTTTCCACTCATACCCCCTAGGAAGTTCTTCCAGGACTTAGACATGATGCTGGGAGACCTCATAGGGTGCAACAGTAGACACAGGGTGGCACTAGCCAAGCTTTAATTACTGGTAAACAAGGAAGGGTTTGGCCCTTAATACTTATTATCCAGCTGCGGAGGTTTAGCTGTTCATGGGTTGCTCCTTAGATAATACCTGCTTGCTGCATCCAGAACACTTACTTAATTTCTTTCTTCCATGGGCTGGGTCTGGACCGAAGTTGCCTCCATTGCTGTTGGTGGCCCAAAAATGCTTCCACAGAAGTTTACTCATTGAACATCATATCACACCCTACGTTCCCACCATACCTCTTTTGGGTTTGCAGAAGGGCCAGTGCTACATGTCTATGAGTGAATTATGACACTGGATCACTGCAAGCCTAGTGTCGGGTGACTTATCCCAAGATGTATAACATTCCATGATGTATAACATTCAGAAGGTTCAATTCCTGACTTACAAAGTTTTGACTAATGTTTGCCGCATTACTTGAGGCATTGCGTCAGACAAACTCATGCATTTGTGCAAGCTCTACTCACAAAGGGATCTAGTTGTCTGTCGTTTAGCTGGCTGTATGTAGCCCTGGGAGAGCACATAGGTGTCTTGAGTAGGCTCCGTGAGGAATGGGAGACTGAAATAGGGAGAGAACTGCATGACACAGAGTAGGAAGGAGTTGTTGCATTCCCACACACTATCTTCCTCAACGACCGGTTCATAAACATCCAGTTTAATGTCTTGCATACAGCCTATCTCACCCCTGAGAAACTCAACCGAATGTTCCCTGGCGCCAACATCCTCTGTCCCTGTTTTAATATCTTTCAGCATATATTATTGAATTGCCCCTCCGTAACTATCTACCTGTGCTCAATCCTTTTCACCCTCGCCTATGTCACTGGTTGCTATAACTTTGAGACTTGGGAGGCCTATGCATTACATTTCTTGAAACACACCAAAAAGAATTAGTGGGTGCCCGATTCACCGATTTGACCTTAATATTAGCTAAGCGAAGCATTCAAATCAGATGGAGGGCGAAAATGCCTCCCTTGATGACTACCTGGTGGCAGTCCATGCTGAGGTTTCTGAAGGCTGAGAGTAAGGCACTATGGCGTAAAGAGGCGAGAGGCCTCCATTAGCACCCAATAACCAAAAAGTGGGACGACATGCTCTCCCAGTTCAAAAGTACAGTGAGAGATGATACTCTTTCACCGTAACTCCGTAGAACAGAGACTACAGCTTCCCTGAAGCTGCCTTGCTTAGTAGCCCCATCAATGCTCCTCTCGCCTGCCAGCGCCAGTACCCCTTCTCCAAGTACGGCACTTTAGCAATTGACTCACAGATCAGCCCTCCTATCCCCTCCCTTAACCGACCAAACAATGGGCCTAGCAGAACTACTTTGTCTCACCCGTTCTCTCCAATACCAAACTTGTCCTTAGAGTTTGAACATTTTGGCCCAGATGTACGATCGTTTTTAGTGGTCGCAAACTGAAAATCAGGCCCGTTTGCGACTGCTTAAGAGGGTTGTGTTATGTACAAACCCTATTTTGCGAGTCAGTAACCCATTACTGACTGGCAAAATAGGGTTTACGATTCGCTATTAGGAAGGGGGTGCCAAGGACGTCCCTTCCTAAAAGCGAGTCGCACTGGTATGTACGATTGTTTGTCGCAAAGCGCTTGCAGTTTACCGCTTACTTCAAGTAGGTGGTTAGCCACTCGCAAACAGGAAGGGGTCCTCAGCAGACCCCTTCACCATTGTGAATGTGTGCAAAATATTTTGTAAGAGCAGGCAGTGGTCCCATGGATCACCGCCTGCCCATAAAAGATGAAAAGAAAACTTTAATTTTTTTTCTTTTAAACGCATCCCATTTTCCTTTAAGGAAAGCACGCTGCATTTGGGAAAAAAAGTTGCTTTATTTGAAAAGCAAACACAGACAGTCCCCAGCAGGCCACCATCCCTGTGTTTGTAGCCCGTCCCCAAAGGGTCGCAAATTGCGACCTGCCTCATGAATATTAATGAGGGAGGTCATTTACGACCCCATTGGGACTCGATAAATGTGTCTAAGATGCATTAGTACATTCCGTTTTGCGAGTCGCAAATTGCTAGTCGCAAAAAATCGCAATTTGTGACTCGCAAAACGGAATGGTCGTAAATCTGGCCCTAAGTTACTTACTTGTTGTACATGTTGTCGCTTTATGTCTCAGTCTCCTTATAAAAATGTGCTCTTTCACTTGGCACCAATTAACTATGCAATGGAAATGGTTAAAGCACTATTATTGCCAATAAAAAGATGTTTTTGTGTAAAAGATAACTACCAAGATAGTATTTGATTACAGTAACAAAGCGTTGACACGAGTCAGTGCTGCAGGTACAATGTACTGTTTTTTCTGGTTTTTATATGGTCGTGCTGAGTTGTCCCCTTTTCTGTTGTAGGAACTTCATGCACCACTAACTGTAGTAGCTGATGGACTGTTCTCAAAATTTAGAAAGAATTTGGTCTCTGCCAAGGCCTCAGTTTCATCCCATTTTGTCGGCTGCATTCTAAAGGTAGGTTAGCTTGCTACATGCTTATCTGTTCCTGAACCCTTTGACAAACAATTTCATATTATTATGAAAGAATGCTGTTGATGCTGTTACACGTGACAGACGTTCTCAAGATCTAACACATTAATATCATTCTGGTCTGTTACATTAGAGCATTTAGTACTCAGTATTCCATCTTCTCACATTTCTATTTTAAGAGAATCTGGAGCAGTTGTGTGAGAAGGCAAAAACGTAGATTGTAGGATTAAGTGCTTCTGCAGTAAGCCAACCACACTTGTAGCATCATCTGTAATGTGTGACGCAAGTCAGAAGCTCAGCTGCTTACAGTGGAAACCTACAAAAAGTAATGAACATACAGACTTCGTGTTCATCAGTTTACAGTATCATCATAAAATTACACTGATTGTATGAAACTGAAATCTTTAAAGTGGGTCAGTGTCAGAAGTGTTTTATAGGGTGTGATGGCCATGGTGGGTAATGCAGAGCCATTGTGGCTTTTGATCGTGTTGCACAAGTCCAGTATATCCCCGTCAGTGGAAGGTAGAAACAAGCATTGGCAAAAACGGTTGATCTGGCATTGGCTACAAACGTATTGGCTTTGCCAATGTTTGATTCCTTTGGAAATGTTGTTTGAAAAACTTTATTACTGCACCCTATAAAGACACATGCACATGTGTGACCACCTTGGAATTTTTTGTGTAATAAGTTTTGCAAAAAACATTCAAAGATGGTCATACATGCATCTACACCCTTGTATGAAAGGCCCAGTAGAATGGTGTTTTATAAAGAAAAACAAAAAACATTCAAAAACAAGCATTGATAAATGCAATAGGTTTCACCTATGTGATTAATAATAAGCTGTTTTTTGTTGTAAGTTGTAGCTTGGTGAGCAGTTGTGTAATATAAGTTAATGAATGAAGTTAATGAACTCCGTTAAAGTGTTATGACTTGTTTATTTGAAAAGGCAATATAGTGTGCTGTTACTGGTGTTACTATAAAGCCGGGAGATTAGGTAAATTGGGGAGGATGAAGAGAAAAAACACATGTACCGTATGCAAATTCTGTTGACTTTTTCAATGTTAAAGCTAAAAAAAGCACCATGACACGGACACTAGGCGAAAACTATTGGCTTTGCAAGTGCTTGTTTTAAGACAGTGAGTGGACTTGTGATGCCAGGCTGTAGCCCCAGATTGCATAAGGTGAGTATTTGCTGTCTGTGCAGAGCAAAGGCGAGTAGAGTTATCTATGCAGCCACGTAGGCAGAGCAAAGGTGAGCAGAATTACCCATGCAGCCATCAGGCAGAACAAAGGGGAGCAGTGTTGCCCATGCAGCCACCAGGCAGAGCAAAGGCAAGCAGAGTTACCCTTGCAGCCACCAGGCATAGCAAAGGTGAGCAGTTACCCATGCAGCCACCAGGCAAAGCAAAGGCGAGCAGAGTTACTCATGCAGCCACCAGGCAGAGCAAAGGAGAGCATAGTTAACCATGCAGCCACCAGGCATAGCACATGTGAGCAGAGTTAACCATGCAGCTACCAGGCAGAGCAAAGGCGAGCAGAGTTACCCATGTTGCCACCAGACAGAGCAAAGGCGAGCAGAGTTACCCATATAGCCACCAGGCAGAGCAAAGGCGAGCAGAGTTAACCATGAAGCCACCAGGAAGACAAAGGCAAGCAGAGTTTCCCATGCAGCCACCAGGAAGAGCAAAAGAGAACAGAACTACCCTTGCAGCCACCAGACAGGTTTTCATGACTTGTATTTGCCGCTGATGCTGCCTTTCCTCTGGTGAAACCTGTAGTAAGGTGTTCTTGCAAAGCCACTCACTGTGAATTTCTTAACACAAAGACATGTCTCCAAAAGAAGTTTGGAGAGCCCATCTACTGTAGACATTCCCACCATTAGCTACCAGAGATGCAAAGAACAACTCAGATGAAGTTCTTCTTGCACCAAATTTCAAAACATGTCTGATGTCAAGGTGGCAGAAAGAGATCTATTTAGTGGTTTTGCTGTTCTTCCATTGAACTAATTAAACTAACAATCCTCATCTCAATAGTTTAAGTAAAAAGCCCAGGATCAGAAACACTAAGAGGACATGGAGTGAGATGGTCACTTTATCTACAGGTAAAGAGGACGGTGTGGAGACGTCTTTAAGGGTAACAGACTAGATTTCTGGTGGAGGCCATTACAGTCCGCTCATTGTTTACCTCCGCTTACTTCCCAAGGCGACAGCAGTGAGTGAGATATGTGATAGAGACACTTAACCGCAGACTCCTTAACTTTTGAATTCTCAATATTCAGGACAATTGGGTGCTGAATATTGTTCGCAATGGATACTCGCTACGTTTCACCAGCCCTCCTCCATCGATCCCTCCAACACACTCACGATACCAACTCCGTCAGTTACAATTGGAGGCCAACATTCTCTTACAAAAAAGGGCAGTAGAACCCGTTCCTCTCGCACAGGGGGGAACAGGACTGTATTCCAGGTTCTTTCTGGTCCAAAAGAAAGACAAGAACGAGTTCAGACCCATTCTCGATTTACGACACGCAAACAAGTGTGTTCGGAGAGAAAAATTCCGAATGTTAGCGTTACATCAAATCTACCCTCAAATTAATCAAGGGGATTGGCTATGCGCGATAGATCTGCAAGACGCATACTTCCACGTCCCCATAGCGAAGAAACATCGCAAGTTCCTGAGATTCACAGTAGGGAACAACCACTATCAATACTGTGTGCTTCCATTCGGCCTGAAATCAGCTCCCAGGACATTCTCAAAATGCATGACAGTAGTGGCTGCCCATCTGAGGAAGCACAAGGTGTTCGTCTACCCCTACCTGGACGACTGGCTGATCAAGGCGTCCACGTCTCAGGGAGCTCGACTACACTTCAATTGGACCTTCGATCTTCTCCTTCGTTTGGGTCTCCACGTCAACCAAACAAAGTCCGTCTCGACACCTGTCCAGTGTCTTCAGTATCTGGGAGCAACCATCGATACTTGCACTGCAAACGTGTATCCTTCGGAGAAGAGATGGTTATCGATCCTTCGGAAGGCTAAAGCTCTCATGAACATGTCCTTTCCAACATTGAGGAAGGTCTCCTCTCTTCTGGGCTCCATGGCATCCTGTATCTTCCTCACTCCAAATGCACGACTCCACATGAGACCCTTGCAGGAATGTTTGGAGGATCAATGGGACCAGAGAAGGGGGGATTGGGAAGACAGGATCCAGCTGTCACAGCATGCCCTTCAGTCCCTCAGATGGTGGTGTTCTCCCCGCAATCTCCTACAAGGGATCCCCTTCCGCACAGAGATACCGAAACAAACCATAGTAACGGATGCTTCTCTCCTCGGCTTGGGTGCACACACAGGACCTTCAGATACAGGGCAAGTGGTCCTTGAAGGAATCCACATACCACATCAATCTACTGGAGCTACGAGCAGTCCATTTGGCTCTGAAAGCCTTTCAACCATCATTCCACTCCTGCTCGTCCAGACGGACAATACGACAACAATGTTCTACCTCAACAAGCAGGGGGGCTCGAGATCACGACCGTTATCTCAGGAAGCCCAGATGATCTGGAAATGGCTCTTAGCCAGAAATCTGACCATCACAGCAACTCACCTCCCAGGTGTTCAAAATGCTCAGGCTGATGCTCTAAGCAGACTCCTTCAGGAAAACCACGAATGGGTCTTAAACGACGATGTGGTGCAAGATATCTTCAGAAGATGGGGTACTCCAGAGGTCGATTTGTTCGCCACCGCAGAAAACAACAAATGCCGAAGCTTCGCCTCGAGGTTCTACCAACCGGGAACTCTGGGGAATGACCTGTGGATAAACTGGTCAGGCAGATTTCTCTACGCCTTTCCTCCGATACCCCTGATCCCGGCAGTCCTCATCAAGCTCTCGCAGTCACGGGCCAAGATGATCCTCATTGCTCCGGAGTGGCCGCATCAGTGGTGGTTCACGGATCTTCTCCACCGGTCTCTCCTGCCGCATCTCCGGCTTCTATGGGGGCCGGACCTTCTCACGAAGTTCAACGGACAAATGGTGCACCCCAACCTCTCGTCATTTAATTTGGCAGCATGGCTCCTGACTTAGTGCAGTATGGACATTTGAATTTACCTCCTGGTCTGCATGAAGATACTTAAAGAAGCTAAAAGGCCATCCACACGCACTTCTTATGCGTATAAATGGAAGAGATTCTGCATTTGGTGCGCTTCGAAGAAGGCAGATCCTACTTCCTGCCAGGAAGATGTTATCCTCCCATACTTGCTACATTTGGCACAATTTCCTTCCATTAAAGTGCACCTAACAGCTCTGACTGCTTATAGGAAATGCCCTTCACAAACTTCCTTTTTCAAAATACCAGTCATTATAGATTTTCTAGAAGGTTTGAGGAAAGTTTTTCCTCCCTTCAGACGTCCTTCTCCTCCTTGGGAGCTTAATGTGGTTCTTTCTCGACTGATGCAGGAGCCTTTTGAACCCATTCATAGGGCTTCTCTCCAGCATCTGTCTTGGAAGACAGTTTTCCTTGTAGCTATTACTTCTGCCTGCAGGGTTAGCGAACTCCAAGCACTATGTTGTCAAGAGCCATACACAGTTTTCCATTCCTCTAAGGTGGTTATGAGGACACATCCGAAATTCCTCCCTAAAGTTATTTCGGATTTCCACGTAAATCAAACTATTTCACTACCTACCTTCTTTCAGCATCCCTCTTCTCCTGCTGAGAGGTCGCTTCATTCCCTAGATGTCAGGAGGGTTTTGAAGTTTTATTTGGACAAAACTAAGGATATTAGACGATCAGATCAGTTATTTGTAAACTATGGCTCTATCCGTACAGGTCTAGCTACCTCCAAACAATCCATCTCCTGATGGATTGTCTCATGTATTCAGCAATGCTACCAGAAAGCCAACAAGACTCTTGTTAGTAAGCCTAGGGCTCACTCTACAAGAGGGAAAGCGGCTACTGCGGCTTTACTTCGTAATATACCCATTTCAGAGATCTGTAAGGCTGCCACCTGGAAATCAGTCCATACATTCACAAAACACTACTGCCTGGACACTGACGCCAAGGCAGATGCTCAGGTTGGACAGGCTTCCCTTCAGAATCTGTTTGCCTAAACTGAAATGTCAATTCTCTGGTTTTCTTCCACCGCGTGGGTGTTTATGGGATGGGCTTGCAAGTCTATTCAAATGCTTATGACTATACACGGAAATCCCCTACAAGAGAAGGAATAGTTTCTTACCTGTAACTCCAGTTCTCTTGTAGGGGTATTTCCGTGATGTCATAAGCAACCCTCCCTCCTCCCCGGTGGAAGAAGCAGACTTATCCAGGATTTAGCATAGGCATTCACTTCTATACGCCTTCAAAACGAACTGAAGTAACTGCCACTAGCTGTGCATCATGGGATACTGGTGGTCTCTGGAGACTCTTAAAGGCACACTATCCATTTTCAGACATATAATGGCAGCCTATGGGGGGCTTCTCTGCCCAACCTTTTAATCTCTATCATGAAAAAAGGGATTTTGTGAAGGGGAGTTTTCTATATGTATTAAACTCCATAAATTGCAAAATTTTAAAAGTACTGGCTACCTTTTTTCACTTCAAGATGAAGTAATGGCCAGTGTAGCCTAGTTAGTTAGGCTGCATTATTGTCTTTCTATTTCTTAAGTGTCTATACAGGCCTTCCCAAGAAAGGCGAAAGAAGATATATCTGATAAAGTGCTCCGGGGTCCCCGCATGTGGGCGGGACTATTCAAATGCTTATGACTTATCACGGAAATACCCCTACAAGAGAACTGGAGTTACAGTTAAGAAACTATTCCATATCTGTAAACAGTACCTCACAAAAAAGACATCTTTTACAAATTAAAAAAATGAATGGACAGTCAAAGCTACTCCCAGACATTTTCAAACGGCAAGCAGAATTTGGAGATCTATTGATGTTTGATTCGATTACATACAGTAGGCATTTAATATTTTACCTGCACAAGCACTAATCTTGAATAAAAGGTTTATGTAGAAATTAAACACTTTTCAAGTTTTTAATTTGCACCTTTTCGGATGCATAGAATATTATACATGAATTTTTTTACTCCTCATTAAGAAGAAATGCAAACAAGTGAAGTGCATTGTTTGTGGTTTATATATTTCCTGTGAGAGCACTCATTTTTAGGTCTGACGTAGATACATAGCTTTAACCTTTTTATCAGACACAAGTAATAAATAAATCCATACATAAACATTACAGACACACACAGAAAAGATTCGAGTTAGACTTCTTCATTTATTGGGCTTTTCAAATTGTAATCACATTTTGCTTCCACCCACCAGAGCTTAGTGTTTGGCATTTGTCAGCCCACTACAGCCACTGGCTCTCTTGGACTCTTTTTTTATCTGATCATAAGTGCACGTCTTCCCAATACTTCCCAATACTTTTTTCTTTCCATTATTTATTCTTTTTTTAAAATCTTTTTAGTCATCCCTGTGTGTTTAAACTATAGGCCTGATTTCGATCTCGGCAGACAGGTTGCTCAGTCACAACGGTGATGGATATCCCATCTGCCGAAATATAAATCCCATTGTATCCGATGGGATTTATATTTCGGCGGACAGTAACCCATCTGCTGAGATCTAAATCAGGCCTTATATCTTCAGGTTATAGTCATTCAAAGCCAAAAGTACACGTTGGAGGCATGGGTGGCTGTAGATAGGCATGCTGTGCATACTCCTGCCATCTAGTGTTAGGCCCGAATGTGTGCAGGTTGTTTTTCTTCGAAGAAGTCTTTCGAGTCACGAGATACTGTGACTCCTCCTTTTGCTGATAATGCGTATGGTCATCGACTCAATTGTTTTCTTTCCACCGTCGGGTTCACGCATGTGCTCTGGTTTGACACCGTCGCAGTGCTCTTTTCGGTCTACACGGGTTCCTCCCCTCCGTCGGTATTGTTTCACAATTGTGTCCCTTTTTTCTCTTTGTCTAGGGTCGACGACTGCAGCTTTGACCGGGCGACTTTTTGAGTCAACATGGGCGTTTGACCTTCAGGGCCTCCTTCCGTCTCCCGACCATGTCTCCCCACCATGCCTCCATGGTGATGGAATGGATGTCATTCCGCCACTGTCCTCGCTGCCACACGAAATAGTCTCGGACTGACCTCCATCGTGTGTGTAATTTGTGCCTGTCTCCTGAGCACAACAAGGTCGCCTGCAACGCCTGATGATTCTTCCTTTCCAAGAAGACCCTCTGTGATCATCGGGCTCAACGTCGTGAAGTAGGAGAGGAGATGATTCCCAGAGGACATCGAGGGCAAACACCACCCACAACCGTCGGCCATAGACAAAAAGATTTTTCCCCCGGCGACAGCTCTGGCTCCAATCTGGAGATGATGATCTTCCACCAGCGCAGCAAGCTGTGAGTATGGTACTCCCTCCCCCTCAACACTGCTTGTAAGCTGAGCAGCCCCTTTCCAAGGGCCTTCCAGTCTCTCTCTGGAGCATCATAAACAGGTCGTAGGCCACCACTACCTTCGAACCATGGTCAGCACCAACCACCACCTTCGAACTTAACGCCCAGGTCTGGCTCGGCACTGAAGAAACCATTGAGGCTGACTGCTTCAGGGCCGACCCAGCTGTCGGAGCCAACCCCTTTGGTGTAGAGAACGAAATCGGCGTGGGAGTCGATAGCCTCAGTGCCAATCACCAAGACCTGCCTCACAGTTGAGTTGATCCTCCAAAAACTCCAAGAGGAGATCGATGCCCAATAAAAACACTTGGTAATACATCCTCACAAGGGCCGGATTTTCACCTGCCTTCCGGGGCCTACTGCTCAGCCATCCAAACGTCAGCTGTCCTTCGAGGAAGCCCTGAACTTGCCACCTCCACCCAAGCAGTGCAAGAAAGTGGACAAGGCTACCAGCTCTTTGCCTGTCAATCTGCCACCACCTCACCTTTCTCCACAGTGCTCATCTTCACCGCCCACTTCTCCATCCCTATACACCTCAGGGATCACCTCACTCAAACATGGGGGGCCTGGGGGAGAAGGGAATACCTTCTACACTCCTCTGTAGGGCGATCCCTAGAACTCCTATGATGCTGACCCATCGGAGGACACAGATCCCGACCTGTACGCTGCCTGTCCCGCCCCTCCTGATGACTCCATGTCCTACCATGAACTCTGGGAGGACCGGCTCCTTCCACAAGGTGGATCTCCACACTGAGCCTTTGGAAGATTTCTTTTCGAGACTCTGTCCTCCACTCACCGCTCCACCCAATACCTTCCCATGCTTTGGGGCATGCTGCGTCACACCGCTATACCAAAGGGGATGATGGACGGAGCGCTTGAGCTAATCAAACACTCACCCCCAGTCAACTGATCTGGGTTTAATCCATCATCATTCTTTAGCTCACTCCACCACCCCAGTTCAGACATGGCCATATGCAAATCAGTCTGACCCTGTGCCTCATGGGAACAGTCCATCCCGAACTGCCAAGCCATGTCTTCCCTGGACCGGAAACAAGCATCCTGGGACCGGTTTCTGGCTATTCAGCCGTCATCAGCCAGGCTAGCTTGAATCCAGTGGCAAAGTGAGCAAGGGACCCACGTCTGGGCATACCCTGCCAACTTAGGGCGAACAAAGCGATACCAAAGGGGATCTTTCTCACCCAGGGTGGAGAAGAAATGCAAAGCTTCCCCTACTGACCCCCTTTACATTTGTGGCCAGCTCCCACCCAACTTCTTGGTTGTTACTTCTGCCTGTAAAAGGGCTACCTCACAGCATACTGGTGATGCCCTTCCACTAGATAAAGAAGGCAAACATATAGACACTGCAGGTAAGAGGGTAGCTGCGCAATCGGCCAACAGTTGGTTGATTGCCAGTTCTATTGGGCTGCTCTCCAGATATGAACGTGCCCATTGGGATGAGATGGAGGAGCTCCTCCAACACCTCCCAGAGGAGCTCAAGAAAAGTGGAATGAGATCGTCTCTGAGGGAAAGCAAATCTTCAACACCACCATCTGCTGCACATTAGATGCCGCAGACACTGCTGCAAAGGGAGCGGGAGGGGGTAAACTCTAGTGTCCTTCTGCGCAGGCATGCCTGGCTTCGTATTTCTAGCTTCAAGCCGGAAGTCCAGCAAAACTTGCTCAATCTGTTTGATGGCCAACATCTTCTCGGGAAACATCCTTTACCACGAAACCATTACAACGCGGTATGGTTACATCGTGGTTTTCACAACGCAAGTCGTTACATCGACTTGCACTGGAGGGCGCTCTAGACTAAGGAATAGTGAGAATTACTATTCCAACACCTTCCCTACTGTACGTAGACTGGAGTTGGAATAGTAATTAGCACTATTCCTAAGTCCAGCGCCCTCCAGCGCAAGTCGATGTAACGACTTGCGTTGTCAAGACCGCGATGTAACATACCGCGTTGTGATGGTACGCGTTGTATCATCATACATTCCATCTTCTCAGACCACAGGTTGACCAGATGCTGTAAAAAATAAAGGATACAGAGATGACAAAAGCAATGGATACCCTTTAAACACCTGCTACTTTCGCTGCACGCCCTATCGTGGAGGCTCAAAAACCACCTCCACGACTTATCAGCGTCCACAAGCCCAGCAGTCCTCCCCTTGAGGCTACGTTAGAGGGTCCTATAGAGGCAACAACTCAAAAGGCAGAGGTAATGGTGCCTTCACCAAAGGAGCACCACCACTAAGCCTTTGCCTTTCCTTCCCCCCCATTCACACAACACCTGTTGGAAGCTGCCTTCAAAGGTTCTTTTGCACTTGGTGGAACATCACCAGTGGGTGTTGGATATTATCCAACATGGTTATTGTCTGGAGCTCATTTCCACACCTCCCACCATTCCACCTCGCAAACACAAACACTCCCCAAAACACCAGAGACTACTTTGGGAAGTGGTATGAGCACTTCTTCTAAAAGAGGCCATAGAACCTTTCCCCCATTATCAGCAGGGCATGGGAGTATACTCTGTACTTCCCAATTCCCCAAAAAGATGGTTCCTTCTGACCCATTCTGGACTTCAGGCCCCTAAACAAATACATTCTTTCAGACACTTCCACAAACTACTGCAACAAGGTGACTTCATGGCCACGGCACATTGCCTGTATCTCAGGTTTGTAGTCAGCGGATCCATTACTAGTTTAAGGTGCTCCTTTTGGGGCCATCTAGGGTGTTCACCAAATGTCTCGCAGTGGTGGCAGCTCATCTGCGCAGAGAGAGCGTTCATGTCTTCCTCTTCCCCTATCTAGACGACTAGCTCATCAAAAGTGCTGTGCAACAGAAATGCCCCAGGCACACAAAGGTCATGATAAACCTTCTTCACAAGCTAGGTTTTACCATCAACGCTACAAAATCCCACCTCCAATCCATCCAGATACAGCCCTTACTGGGTGCAATCCTCAACTCAGAAGTTGGCATTGCCTATCCAAACGCTGCCAGGATACAGTCCTTCCTTGCACTAATCCCTCATTTTCAACCAGATCACAAAGTCTCGCTCAGGACAGTCATGCGCCTCCTCAGCATCATGGCCTCCTATATTGCTTTAGTGCCACATGCGCCCATTGCAGAAGTGCCTAGCACACCAGTGGTCCCAAGCGGAGGGTCATTGGGAAGATCTAGTGTTGATCAGCCGCTGCACTTGTCGCTTTCTGCAGTGGTGGAACACTAACAACCTGTTGCAGGGGCTTCCTATCCTCGACCCAGTTCCTCAGAGGACCAGTACAACGGACGCCTTTCTTACAGGTCGGGGTGCCCACGTACAGGACCTTACTGTACAAAGCCAGTGGGAACTCAGTCAACAGGGTCTCCACATCAATTACCTGGTACTGCTATCTGTTCACCTAACGTTGAAGGCTTTCCTCCCTCACTTCACTGGCAAGGTAGTCCTTATCAAGACTGACAACATGACAACCATGTATTATCTTCAGACGCAAGGGAGCACCCGATCTCACCAGGTCTCTCACCTAGCCCAGAACATTTGTTGGTGGGACGTCTGACACAAGATCCATCTACTAGCGGAGTACCATCCAAGAGTGGACAATGACTAGTGGGAACCCCACCCGCAAGCCCTCCTCTAGTACTTCTACCATTGTGGATTCCCAAAGGTAGACCTCTTCCCCATGCTAGAAAATGCCAAATGCCCACGCCTCACCTCCAGGTTCCCACACCCACAGTCCTGGGGTGTTATGTTCCATATAGGTACCCTAATATAGGCCCGGGTAACATCATACCCCTTCACCTACATTACCTCCCCTACATTACACTGTCACGGGCCTTTTAGGATTGAACCTTTACCTAGTTCTAGTCCTGGGTGCAGAAGGAGGGTTTCTCCTAACAATAGAGTCCTATAACTCCATCAATAGACTCACACAGTATGAATGAATATTCATAAGGGTTCTTAGAAACCAGGCTGGGGATACACCACCTTCCTCCCCATATCTACGTATACGGTTCATCCCATACGTCATCCTCACATCCAACAATGGCTAATACAAGCAACAAGGGACAAAGGAACCTTAGACACTTTCTGTATAAATACAGCACCTCTTGCTAGTGTTAGTTAGAGGGAACCGAGACTTCCAGGCCGACACACTGACCAGAGACGCTGAGGCTCCTGCATGCAGACGCTCCAGCTGACAGTGGTCTGAACATCCCTCGCGGGGTGAACAACTCGAGACCAAGAAGGGCTCCTACATTCTCACTGCAGGTAATGGGGTTCGACTAAATCCTAGAGGGATACTTGGCTTCACACCTACTCACATGCTAGGTACACTTAGGTACATCTAGATGGCATCGTAGGAGTACGTGCTTTCTTTTATCAATGCATTTTATATTCATGTATTTATTCATGCGTAGTGCAAAATGGTAGAACTGTACTATCCATTTATATTCACTGTACTGCTAATCATATATCTCTGCTACTGTCTAATGGTTGTTGCAGCTCATATATTCTACACAAGAATAACAACTGTTCAATACACCCTTATTGAAACGCCCAGGCTGTTTATTCTGTGTATCTCTGAGACAAGATAAGTGAGCACGAGTGACTGAGCGAAAAGTAGTACATTGTTTCCACGATTCTGAGGGATCTGGGTTGTCATGTTCTAAGGTTGCCAGAAACTATTCTCTCCCCGATAAGAGGAGACACTAGTGGCACTGTGAGCTAGCTTCTGCAAACAGGTTAACATTCTCGTTGGGGGTGCTCAGAATCAGTCTGCCACCAAACCCACAGTTTATGTTATCCGAACGCGCAGGTCCTGTATGGGTAATATAGGAACTACACGACATGGCGCCACCAACAATGGTTGGGTTCTTATTTAACAGTAGAATGTGAGTAGTTCAGTTGTGCTATTCTCAGAGACCCCTACTCACAAAAGACCAGAGACGTCTGGAGTGGGTGGGCACAAACTCCGCCACAGCTGAGTAGGCGAGAAATCCTATTTATTGGCTGTTGGTTAATCAAGCTTGAAGGACATTTTGTTCCTAAAATTGTGCATAAACACCTTATCATAGTTTCCTTAAAACATTAGTCTGTGTTTTATACACAATGACTACTACCCCGGTCTTAGACCCGCTACAGCAAGCACTCCCCCTCACAGACGAGGACGAAGATGCGAATGCAATTCAGATTGCACCTAAATTCAGACGTACTATCACCCTGAAACTATTAGAAAATGGCTTACATGCTAGGGGTGGCATAGTAGCTTTCGTGATTGAGGCACAAGAATCAAATAAAACAGAGGTATTTTATTCGTGGGTTACATTCCCAGCAGCAAATGCAATAACACAGACATTTCACTACTATGTAGAAGGAGATGCACCACAGGAATATGGTCCGTTCGAGGACATAGAAATTCCACTCACGTACCAGGAACACCTATACTGGTTTAAAGGTGCCCTACCCCATATAAGACACAGAGTAAGATTAGGTCCGCTCAGAGGAGACGGGGCAACATGGCCAATATTAGCGGCCTGACATTGATACAATGCCGCAGGCAGACTTACTCTTACAACACAAGGATTTAATTAAAATCTACAGAAACCTGACACAGTTTGTCATGAGGACTTTCACAGTCCAACCAACATCAGTTGCAACAAATGGAACTCAAATTCAGGGTACAGCAACTAAAATTACACCACAAACATTACACGCAGTAATGGGCAAGATGCCCACGAAACGTGAACAAATGACATTCTGGGTAGCTCAGAAAATAACTCAGCTCGAGGCAGTCTTCCCGAATACTACCCCATTTGAAAAAAACAGAATGCTAACTATCTGCTTGCCCATGGGGATAACACCACAAGTAGAGGACTGCACCTCTTGGGGTACAGTCTTTGCTGCCATATATATCAGGACACATGGTATTCCTTCATTAGCAGTAGTACCAGATGTATTGAGACAAATACAAAACGAGTACGGAGCAGAACCTGCCCTGAACTTAGGAATGAAGCTATTAAATAACTATGATCAGGTATCAGTCATAATACTAGCTAATAATAAAGGGGAAGCAGCTTCAGTGGCAATCCGCCAACGCCTAAGGGAGTTCAGCCCGTTAGAACAACAACACGAACTGCCCAAAATAATAGAAACTGCATAACAGAATTAGGCAGAGACAGTTTGGGTGGGAAAGCACTAAAACCACAACGGATGGGCAGTCCTGAAAAGGACACTACCAAGCAGGCACCTGCTTCTTCTAAAAAGAAGTGGGATAATAAAAAACAACAAAACTTTAAAAACAGATCCCAATCCCGAGGCAGATCTCCTCCACAGGAGGCCTCTGAAAAGAGGTACAACCTTAGGAATAGGGATAATATTAGGAAACCTTACAGGTATGAGGATACCGATACACGTTCCTCTCGTTCCTTTCAGGGCTCGACGAAAAACTCTGAGAGAGAAGGACGGTCAGAACACAAAGAAGAGCGTACAAAGTCCAGAGACAAGCAGCACGCTCAAGACTATACTTCCAAAAAAGAAGACAAGCCCAAATCAAAACCTCAGTTTAAGAAGAAGAAAGTTGCAGGTATAAAGATCAGACATGCCCAGAATTCTGAGGACGCAACTTCTGAACGGGGAATGGGCTCTGACGATGCCAGACAGTGCGGCAGAAGTAACAATAGCTCGCCAGAACCTGATGAAATTTCTGGTGACAGCGGACTTGAATGATTACATCACCGTGGAAACACCAGACACAAGGGTGAGCGTCCCACATAAGTTACACGAAATAACACTCCAAATGGAGGGGGACAAGCCCAGGAAAGTTAAAGGTCTCTTTTGGGAAAATATGTCATCTGGTTATGACATCCTATTAGCAGAACAAGATTGGCCGCCAGCATTTGTTATGGAGTGCCCTAGGGGAGAAACGATAATTATTCCAGCATTCTCTGACCTTGTTCCCGTACATCTTAAACATGCATATGCACAGGAGTGGGCGGTTGCCCTAGCTCCAGCACTATACAAAAATCATGCCGGTTGGGATGAGGATTCAACCCACCACGTGATCCCGTTAAAAGTTTCACCAAATGCTCAGAGGCAATACCCAATAAAGCAAGAAGCTAAAAAACAGGTCAGGGAGATCTTAGATCAACTTGAATACCAAGGGGTGATTGAAACATGCACCTCACCAATGAACAACACTTTGTTTCCCGTATCAAAACTGGACAACTCGTATCGTCTAGTTTTAGATTACAGACATTTAAACTCATGCACAAAGACATTCGCTGTCCAAAATGCACACAGTGCCGCATTAATGAATAACATTGTGCGGAAAAAGTACAAAACTACACTAGATATCTCAAATGGAGTTTTCTGCCAAAATATAGCGCCTGAAAGCAGGTATTTGACTGCATTCTCAGCGTTGGGGTCTCAACGGCAATTTTGTCGTCTCCCCCAGGGGTATAAGAACAGCCCGGGGGTTTTCTCAGCAAGAGTAAAGAGTTAAACCAAAATTTTGATGAAGAAGCATTGTCCTATGTGGGTGATATTTATCTGACGGACGATGACTTAAAAAAGCACTTGACCAGGGTGAGCACCATTATTATGGGATTCGCCTCTGAGGGCTACACATTTAATTTAAAAAAAATCTAAAATAGCCCACCTCAATGTCCTGTTTTTAGGATACGAACTTTCAAGTGAAGGGAAAAGCCTGGCAACTAACTTTTTAGAAAAGTGTGCGCTGCTTCAACCACCAAAATAATTAAAAAATCTTCAATCAATACTGGGATTCCTAAATTTCGGAAGAACATACATTTTAGATTACGCAGAAAAAGTAAAACCTTTCTACGACTTAATCAAACCTGACTTTTCAGTCAGTCATTGGACACAGGAACACACAAACATCCTACGTTCACTACAAGAAGACATGATAGCTTCCAAACACTTACAGACACGCGTAAACGTACGCAACTTAGTGATCCGAGTAATAGCGGGTCAATGCGCGTACACTTATTTAACCTTCAATGAAGGCGAAACGGTACCAATCGCATACAAATCACACCTGTACACAAATGCAGAAATGCGTTTCACTTCAACAGAAAAAATCCTGACAGCAGTTCAGACCGCTGTAGCAGGAGAAAGAGCCCTGGCTCAGGGAAAGCGCATAATTGTCGTTACCCCGGTATCAGCTTTAGAAGCTGTTACAAAGGCAAGCATTCCAAACGCATAAGCCTTACATCCAAGATGGATACAATGGGCTAATTCTCTTACTGCAACGGACGTTGAATACAGATTTGACCCAAGTCTAAAAACACAAGCATTTCTGCAATACGAACAAGAATATCCTCTACCTAATGAAATATTGCCTCTAGATCAGTATGAATATATTATTTACACTGACGGATCTGCTCAACCGGCCATAGGGAGTAAGCAACAATACAGCGCAGCATGTGCAATCGTTAAAGGTCGCATGCGGGATGGAAAGTTCCATCCGAGTTGCACCAAAACGCAATCTCTAGGAGACTGCACGGCTCAGTTGGCAGAGTTAAAAGCACTGATACTGGCACTTGTAAATACGGATCACGAATTCCCCACACTAATTGTGTGTGATTCCTTTTACTGTGTGCAGTCATACAATGAATATTTGTATCATTGGGAACAAAACGGGTTTAAATATTCAAAAGGTGGCACAATTAAGCATAAAATGCTATGGAAGCAGGTAGTTGAGTTAAAGAACTAAATACCGAGGGCTCACGTGATTCATACACTGAGTCATCAACGTGATGGCGTTCACGTTGAAGGGAATTCATTGGCTGATGAAGCCGCAAAGGGGGCTGTACGAACGGCTTCCGTAGCTGCCATCACTCGTTCAAAAACGAGGATAGACGATGAGATTATGGTGGCTGTTAATGCTTCAAGCAAAAACAGCGGTGCAGTACCAAAGAAATTTCCACTCAAGTACTCCTACAAGTTAGATGCAAACAACATTCCATTTGCTCAGATTCCTGGAGTGGGGGACAGAGTAATTCCAAATATGGATCGTAGGCAAGGTTTAATACTAGCAGCACACGTGGGTTTGGGCTCTGCACATACAAGCGTTACAGCGACTATTTCATTGTTGAAACAGCGCTATTGGTGGCCCAGTATAACAAAGCAAACTAAAGACTATGTCTTGAAATGTGACATCTGCCAACAGATGAAAGGCTCCACCAGAACACGCCCGGCGCAGACACCATTACTAATATCTGACAAACCTCTCGTATGTGTGTATCTGGACCACTGCGGCCCCTTACAATCTGATGGGGCTTACAAATATATCATGGTTTCAGTGGATTCCTTCTCAAGATTCCTATGGGTTTGGCCTCAGGGCTCGGCTGACGCTCGAACTGTTATGAAAGATTTGCGAGTCTTTATCGGGACATACGCAGTTGGCACGTTACATTCTGACTGTGGCCCGGCGTTTAGCTCTCGGGCTTACAAAGAGGCCATGAAAAGTATGGGTGTTGCACTGCGGTACTCCTCTCCGTACCATCCTGAGGGAAATTCGTTTGTGGAGAGGAAAAAGCGGGACTTAAAGCAATCTTTAACAGCTAGGGTATTAGGCAAGGGCGTAAGTTGGGTCAATCACCTTTATGGGGTACAAAGAGCACTCAATAACCAGCCAAGAAATTCTCTAGGGGGTGTCACTCCATATGAGGTCCTATTTGGGACGAGAATGTGGGTACCTGATCTTGATTATGAAGGCGCAGTGGCGGATGAGAAACCATTTGATATCCATGATCGTTTGGCTGTTTTACAGGATCTAAATGAATCCAGGACACAACAAAGCAACGTTGTCCAGAAACAGACCACCACTGTGGAAGTCAAGGTAAACACGGCAAGACCTGTCTGGATCCCAAAGGTTGGGGATCTGGTCAGAGAAAAAATAGCGGACAAAAAAGAATTTGGACCATCATACAGAAAGCCTGTACCTGTCCTAGCAATTCAAGGAACAAGAACTGTACTTTTGCTGCCTCTTGCCGGGAAAAAGGAGAAAAGATTTGTCTCAATCGACTTAATCAAACCACACTATGTGGCCGATACTGAATAGTAGGCCTCATGGACTCCACAGTAGCAGACGCCCTCCTCTAGCTACAATCCAAGAAGTTCAAACAGAAAGACTCATCACGTTTGAAGAGCCTCCTGTGCGGAATGAAGGACTAAGCAACAATGCTATGGAACTCGTTCCCCTTGAACCAGAAGTTCATCTTCAAAATTCAATTCAAAACAACACACAAGTTGCAATCAGACCAAATACAGACGTCTACGTCAACATGCCTCGACGAGAGCAAAATGAGATTTCAACAAATCCCGATGCAATTCCTACAATTGATCGAACTGCTTCTGGCTACTTCATGAACTTTGATACGTTTTCCTTGGATCCAAGTGAACCGGAAACGACGCCAGCCCAAAAATCACGTAAACAGCAAGCTAAAGACTTTGTGAACTTTCTTAAAAAGACTTACCTGGTATCACCTTGGGTAGAACTATGGGTAATTACTGGGATTCTATTTTTTCTTTTCTGGCTAGGCTTAGTTATAACTTTTAGCATGCTTATTAATGGACGAAATTTGCAACAAAGCTCCACAGCCCAAAAAGTTAATTTGAGTTTAAAACCACATCAATCTTCACATCGTGAACAAAGAGACTTGTCAACAGTGAACATCACAGCAGTTCCTATACCGGACGGTATAGTCTGGGACAAAGTTGATTTTGATATATTCGGTCCGACTGAACTTTTAAAACTTTCACATGTATTTAAAATTTCATTAAGTGATATCATTACCTCCAGTACATTTTCTGATGATTGGGACTCTGAAACTGTTAATAACATGTCTGATTTAGAAAAAACTGCTGCATTTCCGAACACTGAAATGTTAGAAGGTAATTTAGACTATGACACTTTGTACTGTTACCAACATTATGGTCATCATTTCCTACAAAAATCTATTTCGCCTAGAAATGTTTTTGAATACCACCAGTGGGAACATTGCCCTACACCACCTAAAAGTAGTTCACATACATTTGCACAGAAATTTGCATATTTTTCAGGTTTTAACACCACAGACCCGACCTCATATTATTATAAGGTTACACCAACATCGGCACTGAAAATTATGTTGACTAACACCAAACAGATATACTCTGCTTCCTTTATTGCCCAATTGTCTGAACAAGGTTTTGACCTATGGAAGGACACAATAGACTTAAAATCAGTCTGGGGTTCTAGAGACTGGCAAGTCCAGGGAACAGAAGCGCTATTTAGAGCATGCCTCAATCCACAGCAGATGATATTTCTAAATAACACTGTGCAACAGACATCCTGTCTTGGACTAGCCAAGAACAAGGACCTGAACACACCTCGATTTCCAACACCATCACAGATGGGGGGGGTGGCAAAATTTGACTTCACAGGAAGGGGCGACAGTAGATGACATTTTAAAGTACAATAGATCAGACCCTAATTGGAAAGAATGGTTGGTTTGGCCCTTAGACACGAATGAATGTCAGAAACGATTCTTGGGTATTACCGAAGGGTACAGTATCCACAGGCCAGACCCACGTTATGTACAAAGAGAACATCCAGGGGTAGTGACATCCTACAGTGTTGGAAAGTTGTGCCTTGATTGGCTAGAAACCTCAACACTCACAGAAGTGAAACAACACTTAGCCTTACTCACACAAGACATGGATCTTAGGGATTTTTTACTAGGTCCCAGGAAACTTCGTCAAACGTTTCATATATGCTGGCATTTATGCTGCCTATAATGAAAACTGGAAAATACCCCAACAAGAGGCTGCGGAGAGAATACCGGAAATAGACCGTACTAACTTGGAGAAATCTCTAGCAGTGGTAGACAACGGGTTAACAACTTTGACCTCCAGGATATATTCCTTAGGCAACATTGTATCTTCTGCGATAGACATACTGGAACAAGATTTTGCCATATTACAACACAGGCAATCTCAGCTACGTTCTGTTATGTTATTGAGCTGGACGCTGCAATCTTTGTGTGCAGGCTATGTGCCTTGGCGTTATATCAACAATACGTCTGTTTTCTGAATATAATCTAACAGATAAACATATGGAAATGGCACAAAGGGGATCAAAATATACAATGCTGCGTATTGAAAAACTGGACAGGTTGCCATTCACGGTAGCGGAATCTCCGTCTACGGATTGGCTTATCCATGGCCACATCACTCTACCGGTCACCACTTTTCAGTTTCAATATTGCCTTGAGCAAAGGCAGGCGGGCAAATATGAAAAGATGGGTAAGGAATACATTAAGGAATCTTGGGAGTTACCATACAGATTTCAATGCCGGAGTGGGGATTGAGAAGTGTTTCTAAGCGGTACAAACTGCAAGAACGCTTTAAGCGGTTCTCTCATGTGCCAGGACATTTCACTGCACGGAGCTTGCAATGGTTCAATAGCAAACTTGTCCTGTCACATGAAAGGGACTCCAGCAGCCGTGATTACACCGGTATTCGAGCTGCTCTCGAATGGGAGTTACTTGATCCTGAACGATCAAGGTTGCTGTGGGATGATTCCGGGCGTTGCCTATCTGGTCACTGTGAACTCCAGGGTTACTTGCTGTATGCAAGTATTGTTTCCCCCAACAAATACAGTCAAGGAGGCGCCGTTATGGCCCTCGTTGAATGTTTCCTTTATACAATTTGATACTTTGAGCAGACTGAAAGCCATGCTTTTGCAGCAACCCGTACCCTTAACCTCCGCTTAAGAGATCTTTGATCTTCAGATCGCAAGGACCTCGACCGAGATACAGGCACTTATACGTACAAACTGCCCCTTTCATTTAGCAGAAATGGTGCGTCGTATCTTTAACATGTCTGATACGAGTGGTATTGTACACCTATTTAAGACCATAGGGTCAGGATTTCTAAGCACCTTTCAGACAATCCTCGGAGTTATTCCAAATTTTATACACTCCGTATTGGGAAGCGTTTTTGGAGGTCTTCCGCTGATCCTGCTTTCTATCGCAGGAATCCTGATTGTCATTTTTCTGCTCCGCAATGGACGGCCCCATTACCAAAGAGATGGCAAACGCACTCCTTGAGCGCAAATATCGTGAGCGCATGGTGCAACATCTGGGCACACCTCGCCTACGGGAGCTGAGCGCCTCTTGGTTCCTATCGTTTAGACCAGTCTGGATGGACTGCATCTTACCTGTTCTTCGATGCCGGTTTTGCAGTGAAGAATGTGTGTTGGACCTCTGTCTGACACTTGCAGACTTGAATACCCGGCTGGAACCCCTGAGGGCCCATGCTTGGCAATGTCCCCAGCGTATTCCCATCTTGATGGCTGCATTCCTCGAGAATCCGCAGGTGCCTTTTACAACTGGGTTGAGCATCAGCTCCACCACTAGCACCCAGGTATCGACTACAGAACCGGCTGCCTCTACACCAGCTACTGGCAGTACTGAATATGTTCTGTGCTCCATTGACGTACTTTGCGAGGTGTTACAAGGACCGTCCCCTGCAGCAGCAAGCAACAACGATGTTGCGTCTCCCAGCCAGGACACTTAATCTATAATTGGCTCATCGTGTGCTGGGAAAGAATTCAGTTTTCTTTTTCTCCAAAACTCGACTACATTTGGAACATTTCCTTTACATTGACACTTTCGCTGGAAAAAGCATGGCCTTCGAACGCTTGTAGTGCTTCGACTTATATAAACGAACTCGATTAGGACTTCGGCTTAAGTATCAATCCCAAAAAAATGATTTTCGAAGTAAACAGATTTTTTATCTTTATTTTTTCATCTCTTAAAACAGTTTTTAGATGATTTTAAGACAAATGTTTTTAAAACACTTCGTGATGGTTTTTAATGGTTTTAATGCGCTACTACCTGATAGTGGTTCACCAGCTTTTTATCATTATTGACTGTTCGGAAGAGGAGTGGGTGTTATGTTCCATATAGGTACCCTAATATAGGCCCGGGTAACATACCCCTTTACCTACATTACCTCCCCTACATTACACTGTCACGGGCCTTTTAGGATTGAACCTTTACCTAGTTCTAGTCCTGGGTGCAGAAGGAGGGTTTCTCCTAACAATAGAGTCCTATAACTCCATCAATAGACTCACACAGTATGAATGAATATTCATAAGGGTTCTTAGAAACCAGGCTGGGGCTGCACCACCTACCTCCCCATATCTACGCACACGGTTCATCCCATACGTCATCCTCACATCCAACAATGGCTAATACAAGCAACAATACAATACAATACAATACATCAGCATTTATAGAGCGCGACAGCTACCTCAAACAGAGGTGTCCCGGCGCTAGCATGATCCAACAGCATAGGGGTGACAGATCTCCAAACCAAAACGTAATTAACTAGTCCCGGCTAAAAAGCCATGTTTTTAGAGCTTTCCTGAACTCCCCTTCTTCCGGTATATGCCGAAGTCTAACCGGAAGTGAGTTCCACAATTTGGTCACTCCAACTGAGAAGGCCCTTCCTTCAATACGAGCCTTTACAAATCGGGGAACACACAGCAAATTCTGTGAATTAGAGCGTAACAATCGCCTTTGCTGATAAGGGCGGATACGTTTTTTAATGTAGTTGGGACCGCTGCCGTTCAGGGCCCTGACAGCAATTGTCAAGGCCTTAAACTCTATACGCTGTACAACTGGCAGCCAGTGAAGTTGTTTAGCATGAGGAGAAATATGTTGTCTAAATGGCACTGTTCTAATCAATCTTACTGCTGCATTTTGCACCATCTGCAATCTTTTTATCAAATATGCCGGGAGGCCAAGGAACAGACTGTTGGCATAATCAAGCCTTGAAGTCACCGTAGCATGAACGACTAATTTTCGACAGTTCTCCGGCAGAAGAAAAAGACATTTCCTCAGACTTTTCAAAATTCCAAAACAAATAGATGTAATGGAACGTATTTGGGGAGCAAATGTCATCTCAGCATCCCATTTTACACCCAAGTTTTTTACCGTAGAAGACGGAGAGGGTGAAATGAAATTAAATGAAATTTGTACTTGTAAAGCGCACCCATACCCCCAAAGGGGTGTCCAGGCGCTGTACGCATACCGCTGTGGAACCCTTCCTGGCTTTTTCCCTGTGAAATGTCCACTCCTGGGCACCCCCAGGGTGAAGCCAGGCATCCCAGCGCTGTTGGGGCCGTTGTGGAGATTAAGCAAGCTATTGCCCAGAGTTGCAGAGTGGGACCCATGATTAGAATAGGCACCGAGGCGAGAATAATCAGGTCCGAGGAAATTGAGCCCAAGACCCGCCGAGGCGGGAATTGAACCCTGGTCCCGGGCCAGATCTCTGCATCAGGGTCTGCCGCTCTAACCATTGAGCCACACTTCTCCACTCTCTGCATCAGGGTCTGCCGCTCTAACCATTGAGCCACACTTCTCCGGCCACCACAGACCCGATGGTGGGGGGGAATTCTTACCAAAAAACAACACCTCAGTTTTCTCTGTGTTCAGTTTTAATTTGTTATTGTTCATCCACCTAGCAACATCACACAGGCAGCCCCTGAACCTCTCGAAGGTGTTTGCCGATAGGTCCCTAAAGGAGAACACCAATTGTGTGTCATCTGCATAAGACACGGTTTTGATTCCCCATTTAGAAATGAGCGCACACAAAGGGGTCAGATAGATGTTAAAAAGTAGCGGGCTCAACTCCGATCCCTGCGGCACCCCACACCAGAGAGGCTTAGCTTCTGATTTATCAGGGTGTAATGTCACTCTTTGTGTGCGATCACTAAGATAGGACTTGATCCAAGCGAGTACCTTCCCCCTCACTCCCACCATCCTCAGTCTGGCCAGCAATAATGGATGGTCCACCGTATCAAATGCGGCAGACAGATCCAACAACACCAGCATAGCTGAGGCTCCTCCGTCCACTTCCATTCTTATTGATTCGGCCACCTCCAAGAGTGCCGTCTCAGTGCTAAAGCCTGCCCGGAAGCCGGACTGTGTTTCATGCAATATATCGTTATTAACCACGAAATTATTAAGTTGGTGCTGTACCAGTTTTTCCAACATCTTTGCCGGCGCTGGGAGAAGAGAAATAGGACGATAGTTTTTTAAATCCATCAAGTCAGCATTAGGTTTTTTTAGAAGAGGTTGGAGCATTGCATGTTTCCAAGCTTCTGGAAATCTGCCAGTGCTTAATGAATTATTCCATAAAAGGTTAAGGGTTGGATTGAGAATATGTGCAAGTGCCACCCACAATTTTGGAGGACAGGGGTCTGCTGGGGAACCAGACTTACACTTCAGGATTCCATCCAAGGATGCCTCGAGTGAGATTGGAAGATATGCAGACAAGGAGACATCCCCCGACTGGTTCTCTCCCACATCAGACTCAACGGTGTCCTGAATAGGCGAAAAGAGCTCATAGACCTTCTGAATTTTTTCCTCAAAAAAGACTGACAACTTTTCACAGAGTATAGGGGATGAGGGTATCTTGCCCTCGAGAGCTGAGGGTTTGGTGAAGGAGCGAAGTATATTAAAGATTTCTCTGCTGGAATTATCTGATAAATGTATGCGCTTCACAAAGTGGTCCCTTCTAACTATTTTCATGGCTTTGTGAAGCTCTTTTGTGGCATCCCTGTACATATTTTTTGCCAGGGGACAGTACGCTTTCCTCCAGACACGCTCTAAGCGCTTACAATTGCTCTTTGCCGCTCTCAGCTCCTCTGTAAACCATGGGAACGAGGGAGCTCTTCTAGGGGAGCTTACTAATCTTGCTGGCGCATGCTTATCCAGAGCGCCCAGTAGCCATGCATCCATGGACACAGCATCCTTGTCTGAGTCATTGGACCATTGGGGTTGGCTATCCATCAAAGCTGGTCCTAAGGAAGCAGGCGTCAGTCTTTTCCAATTCCTCTTGAGTGCTTGTAGAGGTTTCCCTTTACCTTGGGGTATTGTTCTGCCGCAAGAGAATGGGATCAAGAAGTGATCAGACCAAGTCTGTTCTTGCGGCGATTCAATAGCCAAGGAAGAGATGTTAGAGAACACCAAATCAAGTATATTACCGGCACTATGGGTTGGAGATTTTACGTGCTGCATGAGATTGGCACCCTCAAGTGACATCAACAGATGTGAAGATTGAGTACACTTCGTATCAGAAATATGGAGGTTAAAATCTCCAAGTGCCAAATAATTTTTAAGTTGTAAGGACTTTTGTACTATAAGATTACAGAGGTCAGACGTAAGACAAGGGGGGGAGCTAGGAGGTCTGTAAATGAGAAGTCCAGCTAGGGATGTCGTCGGACTGGTCTTAACACAAAAGTTTAGTCCCTCAATATCTCCAAGATTGGACACCTCCGACGTTGCAATCTCACAGGAATCTCTCACAATGAGAGCAACCCCACCACCCCGTTTATCTCCAGGCCTGTTTGCACAGCAAATCTTAAAGCCAGGGGGAATGGCTAGCGCTAAAACAGGATTAGAATCATCTTTTAGCCAGGTTTCGGTGAGGAACATCAAGTCCCAGTTATTATTCATGAGGGACATCCAAATGTCCCCTGAATGTTTGGCCAGAGACCTGCAATTGATAAGGCAAGCTCTGAGCCTATCCTCTGAATGCTTTGCCCCTACGTGTAAGGCCGGTGCTCGGGTGATGTTTTCAGTCCCCTCAGAGGACCCGATAACCCAGTTGCACTGCGTACAGATATATGGCAAAACTGTATATCCTATATTGGCAGTACAACAGTTCAGGTGTTTCTCCCTCCTTAAGTCCAACAATTCATCACGGGTAAATTGAGAAAGTTTACTTTTAGTCCCATAAACAGCATGGCTGGCGCTGCGCGCGTCCGCTGCGCGTCCGTGCAATCATTGTATTTCAGTGTACTCTTGCCGGAAATGGTCCTGGAGTGACCAGCCCACTGGGTGGAGCCACGTCCCTCCGAACAACGACTACAGAGTCGCGTTGGAACGGGGACCGGGAGAACAGGTAACACAAAGTTTAAAATAGATGTCCAATAAAATGCTACATACAAAGTTAAAAGCTTAGAACTGCCCAGCAGAATTCAATTTGAAGCCTCTCACCAACCCCGCCGCAATCACACTGCTGCGCGTCCGTGCAATCACCGCTTTTCAGTGTACTCTTGCCGGAAATGGTCCTGGAGTGACCAGCCCACTGGGTGGAGCCACGTCCCTCCGAACAACGACTACAGAGTCGCGTCGGAACGGGGACCGGGAGAACAGGTAACACAAAGTTTAAAATAGATGTCCAATACAATGCTACATACAAAGTTAAAAGCTTAGAACTGCCCAGCAGAATTCAATTTGAAGCCTCTCACCAACCCCGCCGCAATCACACAACAAGGGACAAAGGAACCTTAGACACTTTCTGTATAAATACAGCACCTCTTGCTAGTGTTAGAGGGAACCGAGACTTCCAGGCCGACACACTGACCAGCGACGCTGAGGCTCCTGCATGCAGACGCTCCAGCTGACAGTGGTCTGAACATCCCTCGCGGGGTGTCCAACTCAAGACCAAGAAGGGCTCCTACATTCTATCTGCAGGTAATGGGGTTCGACTAAATCCTACAGGGATTCTTGGCTTCACACCTACTCACATGCTAGGTACACTTAGGTACATCTAGATAGGCATCGTAGGAGTACGCGCTTTCTTTAATCAATGCATTTTATATTCATGTATTTATTCATGCGTAGTGCAAAATGGTAGAACTGTACTATCCATTTATATTCACTGTACTGCTAATCATATATCTCTGCTACTGTCTAATGGTTGTTGCAGCTCATATATTCTACACAAGAATAACGACTGTTCAATAAACCCTTATTGAAACGCCCAGGCTGTTTATTCTGTGTATCTCTGAGACAAGATAAGTGAGCACGAGTGACTGAGCGAAAAGTAGTACATTGTTTCCACGATTCTGAGGGATCAGGGTTGTCATGTTCTAAGGCCCAGAAACTATTCTCTCCCGATAAGAGGAGACACTAGTGGCACTGTGAGCTAGCTTCTGCAAACAGGTTAACATTCTCGGTGGGGGTGCTCAGAATCAGTCTGCCACCAAACCCACAGTTTATGTTATCCGAACGCGCAGGTCCTGTATGGGTAATATAGGAACTACACAACAGGGGGGCAATGCACTGGGTGAATTGGTCAGGGATATTTGCTTAAGCTTTTCTTCCTATCCCACTACATCCATTTGTGGTTCGGAGGCTTCGGCAGACATCTCTTACCCTCATCCTGATGGCTCCCACCTGGGCCTGCCAACCCTGGTTCATCATTCTGATTGAACTCTCAGTGGTACCTCATGAGAGACTCCCCAACAGGCCGGACCTTCTCACGCAGAGCCATGGAGAAATCAGGCACATAGACCCAGGTATCTCAGTCTTGCTCTCGTGCTCCTGAAGTCCTAGAATTTGAGTACCTTAATTTTCCACCAGAAGGCATGAGCATTCTCAAGGAAGCGCCCAGGCCGACTACATGTGCATGCCAAGAGGTTCGTGTACTTCTGTCACTCAAAACACATTGACCCTTTAAAGGCCAAAGTGCAGGATATTGTCTGCTACCTTCTTTGCTTGCAGACTTCTGGTTTGGCTTTCACTTTCATATGGCTACACCTAGCTGCTGTAGCCGCCTATTTTCAGAACAGACAATGCATCTCCCTCTTCAAAATTCCAGTCATTAAAGCTTTCATGGAGGGCCTCAAGAGAGTCATTCCTCCCTGGGTCCTTCCAGCTCTGTCACAGAATCTCAACATTGTACTGACAAGTATTATGTGTCCTACGTTTGAAGCTCTCCATTCCTGCCCTCTCCAGTTTCTCTCTTGGAAGGTGGCATTTCTGGTTGCCATCACTTCACACAGGCATGCCAGTGAGCTTTAGGCACTAACCTTGGAAGAACCTTTCTTATAAATACACAGGGATAGGGTTCTCCTCTGCACCAACCCCAAATTCCTTTTTCAGGTGGTCTCACAGTTTCACCTTACCCAATACATTGAATTCCCTGTCTTTCTCCAAAAACCGGACTCAGTTGCGGAACTGCCTTCCATACTTTGGATATTAAGCGAGCCTTCATGTACTATATTGACTAGTCTAAACCATTTAGAAAGACACAACAACTCTTTTTTTGCTTTCTCCAAACTCCACAAAGGGGAAAGGCCTTATCTAAACCAGGCATTGCAAGATGGATCGTCAAGTGCTTCTAGACGTGCTAAAGCTAAGAGAACCTTGCCCATTTCTCCTAGAGCTCACTCCACTGGGAAAAAAGGAACCTCAATGGCCTTCCTGGGGAACATTTCAATATCCGACATCTGCAAAGCAGCTACCTGGTCCACACCCCATACCTCTACATTACTGTGTGAATGTGCTAGCCCGCCAACAAGCCAATGTTGGCCAGGCAGTACTTCATACACTTTTTCAAACTACTTCAACTTCCATAGGCTAGCCACCACTTCTGGGAAGACTGCTTTACAGTCTATGCCCAGCATGTGCATCTACAGCCACACATGCCTCGAACAGAAAATGTTACTTACCCAGTAAGCATCTGTTCATAGGATATAGTGCTGTAGATTCACATGCGCCAGCCCTTCTCCCCGGACGCCTGTGACTGTTGCAGTAATCCTCTATCTAACCTTGCCTCTATTTTTTGACTTGACTTATCTATATACATCCTTTTGTTTCACGTTCCATCCTCAGCTGCTGTGCGGTAAAGCAATCTAATAATCAAGCCGATGACCATGCACATTACCAGCAAGAGGAGGAGTCACAGTACCTCGTGACTCGAAAGGCTTCTTCGAAGAAAAACAACTTGCACACATTCAGGCCCAACACTAGATGGCAGGAGTATGGACAGCATGTGAATCTACAGCACTACATGCCCTGAACAGATGCTTACTGGGTAAGTAACATTTTCCTTTCTTTACTCAAAGTATAGAAAATAAAATGTAACAATTTTCAGACATTATTTTTATTATTCTCCGATGGTTTCCACCCTGGAAGTATAAAAAAAATACACTTTCATCCACCAGTATTGGCTTTGTCAATGCCAATGCAATTTTAAAAGCATTCATTATTACCAAAGCTAATAGCGATGAGTGATGTGGGAGTGATATAAATATTGGGGAAGAGATAGGCAGTGGAGTGCAGAGAGCAAGAGTGAGCATAACACCGTGCCACAGCCGTTCTTGTCGGATGGAGCAGAAAAAGATAACTAGGGTGAGCAGCGGAGCAGGAGTGGGAGAGAAAGAGAGGGGCTAGAGAGTGCAATAAGGAGCATGCGCTCCATTGGTGAGAAAGGAGGAAGAAGGGAGAGGGAAAAGAGCAGGATGTGCACCCCTAGGGAGTGCTAAATCACTAAATGATATGACTTTTTTAAATCTAATGTCAGCAGTTGAAGTGTACCCACAATCAATGAAATACAAAGGTGAAATGTAATAGATCCAGAGGTACGACCAACACAAGAACAGGGAACAAAGCCATCCAGTGAGGAGTAGCAAGGTGAAATGGATTTAGAAGCCATCCAATCATGAGCAATCATGAAGAAAAATTTAAGAAATATAGAAGTATTGATTACTATACTGTCAGCGACAGACTGCTTAAGCTGTCTGCAGGGAGACCAGAAACAAATAGCCATTGCATCAGCTTGCCACGGCCTGACCAATTAGCTGGGCTAGTGCTTGTTTTATTATTTTCGAATGTATTACTGAATAATCTACTTCTATTTTCAGATAAAGATGTGTTGCTAAGTGCTAATATGTGAATGTGTAGGTGGGGTCCAAATTACTATTATGTTAAGTTTGTCATGATCATTTTCTGATGTGTCTTTCTTGAATGATTCTTCTGTTTTTAGGACTCTCCACAGTTTAAAGCCAATCATGCTGAGCTAGTTTTAGGAAATCCTAGCCCAGTGCTACTCTACCAGATATCTTCCAACGAGACAAGGGTACTTGTGGACATTAGAGGTGAAATGCCAAGAAATATAAAGGATTACATGGTAGAAAACATTCATCCACAATTACCAGGTAAAATACATATTCATTGCAAAACCACAGTTTTGTTTTTTTCCAGGGTGCGTTAAAGACTTTTAGGTAATGTATAATCAAACCGGCAGATACATTTCTGCAAACTGCATCATGGTAAAGGGACACTGATGAAATCACGAGTCTTTATTTATTCCATAACTGCATTCCCAGGAGACATGAGTAGATTGGATAACAATAAATGAAAACTAAAGTCTTCTGTGGCCATGAGATTAAGTAATTATTTGTGCATTTGCCTTCATGTGATGAAACAGTATAGCTTGCATTTTAATTTCTAACCATTGCTGACAGGCTGTAATAAAAAAGGATGCATAATTTATCACTGTTTAAAGCATGTGAAATCTTTTAGTCCCTGGATTTGTGATGGTGGCATCCAAAATTAATTAAAATTGTTGCATGATAGGAAAACTCCCTCCTTTTCCTTCATTACACAGATTGAATAAACAAACTAGTGAATGTTAACACAGTAGGTGTTACCCCTATTATATTATCACAAAAAACAGATATTCTAGAATCCTTGTTATTCACGATTGTTCAGTAAAGATAACTTCAGTTTTCAGCCTTTACCAGACGACCCCTTTAATATTGCAAGCAAACTTGCCAGCCGTTTATCATCTTCATTGTGTCCTCTTAAAATCCTTGAGTGACATGTGTAAGAAATTGGATTGGTATTTATGGTGGGTGACTACCCAACATAATAAATAATCACACCCCTTGTTAGGGTGAACCCTCAAAGCTACGGAGTTAACCTGAGCAGAAGCCCCGGTAGGTATAGCACAGAGCAGACCGGCTTAACTTAGGGCAATATGTTAAGTATTTATGCAGTACAAATACAGTAATAAAGTGAAAATGCTAAACAAACAAAATCCCAAACCAAAATAGAAAATTATGCAAAATTCAATAAACAATATGACATCAAAATGAAGCGGAGTCATGAATTTATAAAGTTCTAAGAAGAAATAGCACAAGGCTGTGATAGTCAGTGGTTGCGATTGTCTATGACCTAGTTGCGATTTGAGGCTGACCACGATGGAGCGTCGGTCAGATAGACCAACCTGTCAAAGATTTTATTTTCAGTTTTAATTCCCAATCAACAAAAGAAGTATACTTCTAGAGCTCCTCAGGATCTCAGGGGAGGCACTTAGAGATTTACAGGGTGTTAGGGAAGGTCATATAGTAGTGTCCAGTTCAGGTCCAGTTGCCACTGATCAGTTGCGTACTTCCAGGGAAAGGCCTGTTGCAGCTTGTTGTCTCCCTGTAGCCACACACACACGAGGTGAGACAACTGGCCTTTGAAGTCCACTTCTTTGTCCTGGGTACAAGAGGGAGCAGCAGGTCCAACCTTCAGGCCTCCTCTCGGTCACAGCAGGTCTAGTCCTCTTCTGATGTAAGTGTTCTGATTTGAGTGCCTGGAGGTGCCTCTTTTATTCCTGGAACCATATGGGGGTGGGGTGATTCTGCACACACCCTAACCAATTGGCTAAAAGTTCACAGGACCAACCCTACCCACTTTTTCAGTAGTTCCTTTTTGCCTTACTGCAAACAGGCCCAAAATGCCATGTGTCAGCCCATTTTCAAGATGGCAAAAGTCTTTGAACCCGCTAAACTTAGTCTCTGAGGGCTAGAGGTGTGAGGTGTGTGTGTGCGAGTTTACTATGGTAATCCTAGTGTCCAACCACACCTAACACTGAAATCAAGCTTGAGACTGGCAATGTACCCACAACAAACCCAGAGACAGACATCTGGTAATACCATAGCAGGGTCCTCCAGCAACCTGACAGTGGATACACATGAATTATCTTGGCATCCTGTTCTCTGAATTTAAGTGTGCCTCATAGGGCTGAATGGACCTGTCAAGAAGGGTTTGACACTGTGGTGTCAAACAGGATGCCCACAACTCCCACCCTGCATATTTAGTGGAGTTCAGGGCAGTCAGCTGGGCCCATTCAAGTCAGCCTATTGTTTGTTCCTCGGGGGCATTTTACACCGATTCAAGGCTGAGTACAGGCCGAGGACTGGCAGAGACATATGCTACTAGCTTGCTGACAGTTCAGGGAGGTAAAGGGTAACTTTGTAAAAGTTATTTTTACTTGACATTTATTAAACATCTGACTTGACCATTGAATTGGATTTTAATTAACAATTAAAAATAGTTGTTTGATTATTTTTCTAGCTGGTCTCATTCCGGAGATACAGTATTAGTATTTTAATCTGTTCTCTGATTTTCTACATAGGACAGCTAGGCCTTTTAGGTCCTTGTCACTTTAGAGACATGGTAACCAATCAGGATTTGGTGAAATTTCAAGAAGACCTTACGGCCATCTCTGAATGGATGACCAATAACTATCTACAACTGAATTCCATCAAATCAGAGGTCCTCCTGGTGGGCAGAGACACCCATCTGTGGGGCTGCCAATGGTGGCCCTCGGCCCTTGGAGTACCTCCCCAACCTAAATCTGTGGTCAAGAAATTGGGAGTTCTGATGGATGGTGCCCTCATTTGAGGCGCACGCTAAAGCTGTGGCAGGCACCTGTTTCGGCCTGTTAGGCGCCCTAAAGCCTATTTTGGGACTTTTTGACGCCCACACCCGACATCTGATTGTCCAGTCCACCGTTCTGTCAAGGTTAGACTATTGCAACATGTTGCTCCGTGGCGTGAATAAATCAGTGACAATAAGGCTTCAACGGGCTCAGAATGCGGCAGCCCGCGCTCTCTTTGCACTCCTGAAGTATTGTCATGTCTCGGATCTTCTTTGCCGGCTTCACTGGCTATCAATGGAGCAGAGAGTCTACTTCAAAGCTTTCTGCACTACCCATAAGATCCTTTATGGCATCTGTCCCCAGATCTTGAGCGATATGTGCTCCCTGTACGTTCCTGCATGTGCTTTGCGCTCTGTGGATTTGTATCTGGCCCGGGTACCTCTGGTGCGCAGAGCAAGAGTGGGCGGACGTTCTTTTAGGGCTATAGCACCTGCCCTTTGGAACTCCATACCTCTCACTGCCCGCACTACGTCCGACCACTGGATCTTTAGGAAAATGGTCAAGACATGGCTATTCTCCAGCTACTAAGCTTCCTTGCTACCCACTCTGCTAGACTTAGCGCTGGGACGCCCTGTTGCCGGGGTAGCCATGCGCTTTACAAGTATTCTAACGTAACATATTAATTTTCTACACGTCCCACTTTTAAATACCTTATGGGCTAAAAGGCTCACATATGGTGACTTATTAATATTTAAAACTAAGGATTTTAGCTGTCAAAAGGGTTCATTTTGACAGGCTGTAGTGCATGGTTTGTACTATTACAGTCAGGCTACAGTGGTAGGCCTGAAGCCATGTTTCTACTGCAACTATAGTGGATGATACAATAGGTGCTGCAGTCCGTTAGGGCCATTTTGCTTCCAGGCCCCAGGTGCATTTTGAACCAAACACTGTGGACCTATAGGCAGGTTAAATATACCAATTAGGAATATGCCAATGTGGCCATATTTAAAGGGGGAGCACAGTCATTGTACTACTGGTTAGCAGGAGTAAAGTACACAGAGTTCTAAAGCCAGCACAAATATATGGTCCAGCAAAAAGTGCAAAATCTGGGGTGACCATGCAGAAAAAGCAGATTTCCTACAACATATTTTATGTGTTTAAAAAAATATATCACTATGTTATGGGCAAAGACTAAACATATCATAAAAATGTCATATGTTTGAGGTACCACTTTTTGAGAACCTAATAGGTGAATTTGGTTTTTCATTCAGTGTATTTTCTCTACTTTCACACATTGTCTCTGGAGCAAAGACTTTTAAGAACCGGTCAGGCCATTCACCTCTTTGAGCCCTGCTCACATTGCATTGGAGGCAGCCTAATGTTCAAGGATAAGCCTACTTAAAAATTATTAATTCCTCAGGAAAGTGCTGATGCAGCTAAATGGCCTGTCCGCTGGATGTACGACACTCTCAATACACCAAAGCTGGATCCACTGGTTAGTAAATATCACTGATCTGAAGTATTGGTGCGTAGATTATTTGGCATAAAAGTATAACTTTTTGGAACATTATCCTTTGTTGCAGCTGTGGGGGTGAGGATCATAATCCTATCAAGCTTGATAAACCAGACAGGTATCAAAAGCAGTCCTCTAAACTAGATCCTTTCCATTGACCAGTTACAGGTACCTGCCATGATTACCTTTGGGTCTGATCCTCAGAAAATATTATTAGGGTGTAGAAAGTCACAAGGATCGGCTGTTTAATGCTTAACTACTGCCACTTACCAGACTGATTGTTCCATTAAGATCAGCTACTTTAATAATGGAGATGATACTCTGATACGCCAATAATTTTGTATTTGAAATTTCCACAGTCCAAAAGTCAGGCTGTTTTGCTGATTTTATGCTGCCCATCAATAAAGTAATGGTTCCCTCTAGTTATAAGTGAACTTAGTAAATGTGAGCTGATGATAGTGGATTTATACTATATGTGGTAATGGTGACTACGTCATAAATCCAATGGCAGTGTTTGTGCAAGGAGATACAGGATTTGTTTTGGTATTCAGCCAAAATATCTAATCTAAAATATCGTCCTACCAAAATATCATGTTCTAAATATTGTGATATGGAAATATCGTCAGCAAGAATATCGTTGTCAAGAATATCGATTTTAAGGTAAGTAATATCAATTTTTAAAATATCGAAGTCATTAATATGGTTTACAAAAATATAGTTGTTTATAATATCGTTTTTTAATTATTGTTATCTATTTGGGTATATATTTTAAATGTATGTGATGTAAATTTTTTGGATAACTATTGTGTATATTTTTAAATATATTTGTTACATTTTTAGTAGTTATTATATTTAAAGTAATACATTTTTCTGATTTTAAGTGCTGTAGCAGGTTGTGGGTTTATAGGGGTACAGGGTGAGAAGTAATTTAATTATAATACATTATTGATTTTTTTTAATGAGAATTATTTATTTAATTGATGACTAATTATATTATTTTTTTACGTAAATTGTGTGTGCGGCTTGTAGGGTTTATATGGGTACAGGTTGGGAAGTCATTAATGATTTTTATTAATTTATAATTAGTTGCTAATTAATATTAATTAATTAAGCGATAATTATGTGATTTGTGTAAATATTTTTTTTTGGTGGGGGTTGTGGGGTTTATAGGGGTAAAGGGTGGGGAGTACATTTATTTAAATTGATCAATAATTACTTGTTAAATATAAATTATTTAATTGACAATTCATTATTTTAACTGTGTAATTAATTTTTGTTAAGTTTAATTTTAGGTGCATGTTTTGGGGTTTATAGTGTAAGGGTGGGAAGGTAATTAGTTATAAGTAATTAGTATTTAGTTTTTAATTACTAATATTTATATAATTATGTTAATTATGTAATTAATATTCATTTATTTGTATTTTTAGATGTGGGTTGTGGGTTTTGTAGGGGTATAGGGCGGGAAGTAAATTAATTTGAATTAATTAATAATTAATTGTTTAATTGATATTAATACATTAATAATTAAATATGTTAATTGTGCAATTATTATTTTTTAAACTTTTAGGAGTGTGTTGTGTGTTTTGTGGGGGTATTTTGTGGGAAGTAAATCAATTATAATTAATATTTAATTAATGATAATTAGTTTGTTGATAAATATTTATATTAATAGTGTAGATAATTTGCTTTTTAAAGTTAAGGTTTAGGGGCAGGTTGTGAGTTTTGTGGGTTATAGGGTGAAAGTAACAAAATTAAAATTATTTAATAAATATTTTTTTGTTACTAAATTTTTTTAAGAATTTTTTTTGTATGAACATTATTTTTCTATTTTATTTATAATAATATTTGTAGTTATTTGTGATATGTATTTAACATTTATATAGGTTATAATTGTTTTGTACATTTTTATATATTTTTTCATTCACCTTGTTTTCTAAATAATTTTATTGTTTTGTAGATAATTTGTTTGTTTTTAATGTTGCACTGACTGGAGTGGGAATAGTAAATTTTACCCCTCCACAATCTAACACTTTCCCTACTATTTCACTGACTGCAGTGGGAATAGTAAATTTTACCCCTCTGTTATCCTACACTTTCCCTACTGTTACACTTATTGGAGTGGGAATAGTAAGTTTTACCTCTCCGCTAATAAACACTTTCCCTACTGTTGCACTCATTGGAGTGGGAATAGTACATTTTACCTCTCTGCAGTCCAACACTTTCCCTACTGTTTCACTTATTGGAGTGGGAATAATACGTTTTACCCCTCCGCAATCCAGCACTTTCTCCCCTGTTGCACTTATTGTAGTGGGAATATTAAGGGCCTGATTACGACTTTGGAGCAGTTGCGCAGGCACAGCTGCGCCAAAGCTGCGCAAGGACCGCCCGCCTAATTACGAGTTGAACTCGTGTAAGGCGGACGGTCCTTCGCCTTTCCCTTGGCGGTGCCTGGAAAACAGGCACCGCAATGGGAATGGCAAAAAAGTTCCAGCACGGCAAGGACGGTGACGTCCATTCCGTGCTGGAACTTTGGGGGAATACAGACAAGAAACATGTTCTTACATTGTGGCACAGCTCCGCCACCGCCAGGGAACGACTGTTTCCTGGCGCAAACTGTGGTCCTCCGCCGCAACGACTTTTGAAGTCATAATTCGGCGAACGGTGGACCGCCACTGCTGCACCACCGTGAGTGCGGTTGTCGGAAGACCGCCACACTATTAATCAGGCCCTAAGTTTTACCCCTCCGCAATCCAACACTTTCCCTACTGTTCCACTGCTTGGAGTGGGAATAGCTAATTTAGCCCCACCAGAATCCAACACTTTCCCTACTGTTACACTGACTGGAGTGGGAATAGTAAGTTTAACCTTCCTCTAATGAACCGTTTCCCTACTGTTTCATTTATTGGAGTGGGAATAGTAAATTTAACTAGCCGCAATCCAACAATTTCCCTAATGTTGTATTGACTGGAGAAAAAATTGAAAATTTTACCCAGTTTTATTACTTTTGCATTGCGTAAAGTGGGAGTAGTAAATTTGTAAAAATACTTTTACAATAGTTTGTATAAATTGTAATAGGAATAGTATATGTACTAAATTGAATATTTATCATTTATTTTATATTGTTATGATTTATATTATTATGTTTTAGTCTGTTTAAAAAATTCTAATATTTATAATTATTAATGTTTTTAATTTGTAAAATATTTGTACTAAATTGTAAGAATTTTATGTTTATTTTAGTTATTTTAATTAAAATGGTTTGTTTAAGCCCTAAATCTCAGACGCCTACATAGTGTGATGAGCCGCAAACACACCATACAAGAGGAGGCCGCCATATTGTCACATGACGCAAGGATGGCCTTCGACTCTGTCGAATGGCCGTTCCTCTTCGCAATCCTTAAACATATGGGGTTTGGGCCGAAGTTTTGCTCATGGGTCCGATTACTATACACTAACCCAATCGCGCATGTAGTAGCCAACGGACACATTTCACGCGAATTCTCCCTAGGACGCGGAACGCGACAGGGGTGCCCTCTGTCCCCACTCCTCTTTGCCTTAATCCTAGAACCTCTGGCAGCCTGGGTACGGGGAGACCCAATCATCCGCGGACTTCAATGGACGGAAGGATGGGAAGATCGCATATCCCTCTACGGGGATGACATTTTGGTATACATAGCATCCCCCAAACGCTCCCTTCATAAATTGTTACACATATGCGAAATATATGGGACTGTTTCTGGATATACCATCAACTGGGAAAAGTCAGTCCTGTACATTTTATATGGACCTCAGACGGAGTTGCCGAAGGACTGTACAGTTAAAGTAGTATTGGATTGCTTTAAATATTTAGGGATCTACGTCACGTCCGACCCAGACGACTTTATGGCAAGGAACCTCCAAGAACCACTACAAAGGTTGCGACGAGACGCCAAACATTGGAAGTCGCTACCGCTCACCCTACTGGGTAAGGCGGCCCTTTTTAAAATGATGGCACTCCCCAGGTTTCTCTATGCACTACACAACACTCCCTTCCTTGTTCCTACAGCCTATTTTAAAGCAATAGAGTCAGAGGTCAGTAATCTCTTATGGGACGGGAAGCCTGCCCGAATAGCTGCGGTAAAATTGGTTAGAAGTTGGTACGATGGCAGTATAGCGCTTCCCAATGTCCAGATCTACTATTGGGCCTCCCAATTAGCAGTGATCAATCAATGGGTCCATTCGCCCCAGACTGACCCCGCATATCGCTTAGATAGGCATACCCTAGGTGTGGGAGGGATCAACCACGTGCTATATAATAAAAAGCAGGAGCTCGGCCCTCCGGGTCCAACTACGCACACAGTCCACATATGGCGCACGGTCACACGGTATCTGGGATGGTCAGATAAACTAACTCAACAAACTCCGCTATGGGACACCGGCAAACTAGGCACACTAGGTAAAAGTAAAGGGTTCCAAAAATGGGATGCAATAGGAATTTCCCAACTAGGCGATCTCTGGAAGGGGAGAAAATGGTCACTTTTGCCCACTTGCAGGAGCAGTACGAAATGGCACCCACGGAGTGGTTTCGCTACATTCAGATCAAACACGCACTAGAGGCAGCCATCCCACTGAACACAATCCTTCCCGAAGCCTCCCCATTAGAAGACCGACTTCTGACAGATAACATGGACAAAAAAGCGATCTCCCTCACATATCGGAAGATTGTAAATAATCAGCGGGACCCTATGCAAAAGTTGCGGGCACAATGGCAGACTGAAATAGGCGACTTAGATGATACTGACTGGCAGGAGGCGATAGAATCCCCTAGGGTGGTGGCGGTTTCCTCCAGACTACGCTTAATACAACTCAAAGTACTCCACAGGACCTACTTTACTAGAGTGACGTTGTGCAAGATAGGGAAGACCACCGATCATTCCTGCCTGCGCCTATGTGGGGAAGTGGGTACTTTCTACCACACGTTTTGGGAATGCCCTGTAATTAAACAATACTGGACTGCAGTGATGCATACCATTACTGAGGTTAGCGCCATTTCCGTTCCACCGGAGCCTAAACGATGTCTCTTGAACATCTGGGAACCAACAGACCTGAATCACACAGCACAAGCCTGGGCTACCCTGGGGATGATGATAGCAAAACGAAATGTGGCCAGACTTTGGGGAGTAGCTATTGCCCCAATCCTTGAGGACTGGTGTAAAGATATGGACGTGACTATGGCGGCGGAAAAAGCCACGTATGTCCACAGAGGGTGCCCTAAAAAATGGGAGAGAATGTGGGGTAAATGGAACACCTTTAGAGGAGGTATCTGTACCCCTCCGACAATGGGTTTGAGTTCGGACGAAGAGGAAGAATAAAGATATTATTTATTCACTATAGCTATACTATGTAAGCCTAATGTAAGATGTACCCATGCATATGTAAATAGTGATGGAAACTGTTATTATATGTATAAGTCATACTGCGCATGTAAGTATTGCAAGTCTTCTTTAATAAAATCTTTAAAAAAATGAAAAAAATAAAAAATGGTTTATTTAAAATGTTATGTTATTGGTATATGTGTGTGTGTGTGTGTATATATATATATATGTATATATATTTATTTGTTATATTTTTATATTATTTAAAAATTTTGAAATTATATTAGAAATTAAAATTATTAGTTTAATAATTGTTTTTAAGTAGATATATGTAAATATATACATTAATTATTATATGTGTGTTTAACTTTTTTGTAATTTAATAAGTGTATTTGTTATATTTGTTAAAATATATTTTAAATCTATTTTTTTAATTCATGTTAGTATTTTTATTTTCTTTTAGATATATTTAAAAAACGATATTTAGTACAACGATATTTATGACAGCAATATATATTTTTTCGATATTTTTGTACTTGCCATTATAAGTAGAAGATGACGATATTTTTTTACATCAATATTTTGGTCGCGATATTTTGGTATGGGGATATTTTGGGTGGCGATATTTTCTCAGTGAACCTTTTTTTTTCAATCCACGGTAAGTAAATGGGAATTACGGCTCAAATTCTCCATTTTTTGCGAGACCTCTTTCCACCAACCATGCCTGAAAATGAACATTGAACTGCAAGCAAAATAAGTGGCCCACATATGCTGGTCTCATTTGTGTCAGTGAGAACTGAGAACTGTGTATGTAATCCAGTCATCCAAAAAGCAGTCAGGCCACACACGTGGTTCACCTATCCTGCTTCAGGCCCCACCTTTAATTGCCCATTGTTAAAGTAACAACCTTTTTTTTGTTTTTTTTGTTACTAGCAATAGTGTGTTAAAGATACAGTACATATGCCTATGGTAATACCCAAGCTTCCCGTTGTCCTGCTTTATCTAAATGGAAAGACATTTGTAATAGTATGCTTAAAACAGCTTTTGTTTATTGCAGTGCACTTACAGGAGCCGTTCCTAATAGCAGTTCAGAATGATCGTTTGAGAACCATGCCAGCAAGTTTCTTACCACCATCATCAGTGAATAAACGAGGTATGTAAAGAATGAAATTTATGCATGTCATGCTACATGGAGAGACTATGTATTGTACCAAAAAAACGTGAGGAGTTGAAGACTATGGCCCACTTCAGCAAACCTAGGCCTCCATCCTTTTTCTGGGGAGTCATTTAAAATGCTGTAGGATTCTAGGATGCTTGCTGAGTCAGTCGTAGATCCTCTTGCCATGGAGGAGATGATTCAGGTTGCAAGCATGAGAAAGAAATACAGCAGTCTCATGACCACTGCTCACAAAGCCTATTATATCAGTAGTCAATGCTCCACAAGACCAGAAATAAGCCCGTAAAGTTATGTGGCCGACATGATAAAAGAGATATCAGATTAAGATGGGTGGGGTCGGTTAGATAGATTTCACCAGTATGGAAACTTCTAGGGATGATATGATTTCTCAGGAATTTATGAGCTAAACTGTATACCTGTCCTTGGGTGATCAGGATGATGTTGCAAAGGCAGAGTTTCTCATTGAGCTCTTTCTCTCCATACTATCGGTGGCAAAGTCTGGCTTGAAAGCAGTCTCATATATTGTGAGACTGGAGATTCCATTAACCAATTACCGTTCTGGAAGATGCCTAGATGCAATGGCATTCCTGTTGAAATCTTAAATCATCTATACAGTAATATTGTTTCACAATTACTAAAAACTTTCATGGAAGAAGCGGCATTCTGGTACCTAAAGGTTTGACATGCATTAGTGTGACAGTGTGGAGTTGACCAATATTGTGATTACGACACGGAGTGATGAACTGTTCAAAGAAACAGCATCCCAAATCTACAAGGCCTTGACAAATACTTCACCCAACTGTTTGGGAACCTGTGAATGAAATGGGAGTTCTATTCTGGGGAACTTAATGACGCCGACTGAGTCGAGGCATTCACCCAAATGAGGCAAGTGGACATTAATGTCATCCGGTGGCTTATTAAGTTGAAAGTTCTCCTTAGCACCTACTAAAATAAGACCAGGCTTCACTCTGTAGGGGTTGTCCATAATAAATTTGTCAAAGATGTGGCTAGGAGGATGGTAGTTCCCATCATCTGGGCGCTGGGGCTAATGCCTTTTGGTAGGAAGAGGGCACTGAATTGTTGCTGATACTAGGAAATAATCCTCTGATTTCTGTTTTACATGCAACTACGTAACATCAACCCGGCACAATTATGATTCTGAATCATGATAGCCCATTTTGATATGGCCAAAAATTGGGCAGATTTACTACCCATACAACTGATATCTGATGCAAGGATATGGATTAGTCTTGACAGTGGTCTTCAAGGGGTGGCGTTACCCCCACAATGAGCCCAGGAAGAAATATTAAAGACTGGAATCAAGAATGCTGGGGATGCTGATCTGATCTTCACAATTACACATCACCGGATCATGTGGAGATGACTGTGCTCCCATTGAAACGTGGCCTCCAAGTCACCCTTTTACATCTTGCTCAATCCTGACCACATTGACTGTGTCCAATGCTTACGTTTCACAGAAGCACTGTCTCTTGTTTTCTTTTTTTCTTTCTTTTAGTCCAGTTTTGCATCAGTGAACACACAAACAGCCAAAATAACATAGCAACACATCATTTGACAGAGTTGAAACCCAGCATTAATGATTTTAAACCTTTGAATGCACAGATCCCAGTGTTGATATTTATATGATTATGTTAGTCATTCTTTTCAGCTCATTGTGCAAACAAGAATCCTCAGAATGGTGCCTATATTTCTCTTGGGCATGAGACTACCAGCATCATTTCAGCTTAAATTTACAATTGGTCGTTGGAGTAGATCAGTTCAGTCAGCCATTGTTTTTTAGATGGGGTGCATCCTCTGTCCCAATGCTTTGCTACGAGGCGCTTAGCCAGCTGCAGCAAATTAGCTACTAGTGCAAGAATGTCCTTTACCCAGCTCATAAGCATCTCTTGTTGGGGTCATCTCGATGAACAGGTCAAGCATTCGCTGCAAGATGAGCATTACTACCACCCACAAACAACTGTACAGTACCAGTAAGGTGCAGAAATCTCTCCCCCGGTGCTCCACATCTGTCACATTTATCATCCTCCCTCAGACCCCATTTGCAAAGCTTTGCTGGGGTGTAATATATTTGATGTATAAATCAAAAATGTATCAGTCTGAGTCGGCTGCTCGGTAGGACCTCCCCCATATGGGCCCAGCAGTACTCCCATTCTGCATCCAAAATGGGGATGTAAATGTCCTCCTCCCAATCTGTCCTTGTGGGTGTCTATGATGCGTATCTGAAAGAAACAGTTAGTTATAGATTCCTTACTTTAGAATTACCCCCAGGCGTCAGACTGGATCCGGAATTTTTTTTCGTCAGCAGTACCCCTGCGCGTCGGAAGGTGGCGTCGGTCGACTCCGGGTTCGGCGTCGTGGTCGCCGGGATGACGTTGCGGTAGCTACTTAGACGCCGCCCTCGCGCGCTGACATCAGTTCTTTCTTTTTCCGCGCCAGCAAGCGCAGATCCGGAGAGAGCGATACCTCCAGTCACTTTTTGACTGACTTTTTCTCGACTTTTGTCGACTTCGTTTTTTGAGTCCATTGACTCCTGGTGCACGAGGGATGCCCGGCTTCAAGGCTTGCCGTTCCTGTAACCGACTGATGTCGGTGACGGATCCGCACCGCGTGTGCCTCTACTGCCTGGAGCGCGACCACGACCCCAAGTCGTGCTCCGATTGCCAGACCATGGCCCCGAAGTCTTTGTGGGAGCGGTCCCGAAAGCTACTCGAGGCCCGGCAGTCGGCTCCGCGCCGTTCGAGGTCCCGGTTGCGTAGAAGGTCGAGGGACCGGTCGCAGAGCCAACACCATTCTTCATCCAAGTCTTCGCACTCGGGATCAGGTAAGTCGAAGCACAAGAAGAAGTCGAAGAAGCATCGTCGCTGTTCGACTTCTCCCCGTCCGTCGGCCAACGCGATGAGGGATGCCGGTGGTGCCCCTCCCGCGGCTCCGCGTGCGTAGCCCGTAGGGTTGGCTCTGGGTTTCCCCCCCTTCCCGGGACCGGGAGCGACCCCTGCCCAGCTTCCTCAGTTTTTCGAAGCGATGCACGCCATCTTTGGGCAGCCCGACTCCGCCGGCGTGCCTTTGGGCCCCGCGGACTCGGCTGGGGACCCTGGGCTTTCGAAGCCGGCGGCTTCGGCGCCCCAGGGTCCCCTTGGACCCAGGCCTGGATCCGGATTTGCGCCGGTCGACCCTGTTACACCTCCCCCTGCGCCGATTCCACCGGCACCACGTCCGCAGCCGGCGTCGGCTGTGTCCCCAGCCGGCGTCGGCTGTGTCCCCAGCCGGCGTCGGCTGTGTCCCCAGCCGATGTCGACCCCGGCCTCCCCCTCGAGGTAGACACGGAGCCGGACCAGCGTCGACCGACGCCGGATCCGGCGCCGATGGGTACTTATGTGCACCTGTTCTACCCTGGCTCTTTGAGACCAGATTGGCAGCCAGAAGAGGGTGAGAAGGACGTGGAGGTGTCTGGGGACCCTTTAACTTAATAGTTAAATTATGAACCGGACTGGAGAGAGGAACTGGGGGGAATCCAGTGGTCTGGATACCTCCCCAGACCTTGGCATGTTGTCTCCTCCTACTGTGGCTACGGAGGAGGGAGCGTCATACGCAGTGGTGTTGCGTAGGGCGGCCGAAGCTCTCCACCTCGAGCTACCTACGGTGGCAGTCAGGACTAACCTCCTGACAGAGGTGCTTCAACCGGCAGCGAGCTCTTCGGAGCCCCTGCTGCCGTTTAATGAAGCCCTCACAGACATCCTTTTGGGCACCTGGATCAGGCCCAACACAGGGGCTCCTGTGGACAGGATGATTGACCGACGCCACCGCCCGGCCCCGGGTGACCCCACTTTCCTCTCCCAACACCCCACCCCTGAGAGCTTGGTGGTCCAAGCCTCCACCTCCAAAGGTGCATTCCCTAACGCACCACCCGATAGGGAATCCAAAAAGCTGGACCACCTTGGGAAGAAAATGTTTTCTTCCTCCAGCTTGGGACTGCAGTCGGTAAACACCGCATGTCTGTTGGGCCGTTACACCCACTCTGTGTGGGATACGGTAGTGCAGGTGCTGCCCCAGTGCCCGGAGGAGGCCCGGTCCTTGCTCTCCCGTGCAGTTGCCGAGGGGTGAGACGCAGCAAAGTTTACCATCCACTGTGGGCTGGATACCGCCGACTCACTAGGCAGGACGATTTCCACGTCAGTAGCCCTTCGACGCTACGCCTGGTTGAGGTCAACTGGGTTTTCGGGGGATGTCCAATCCACTCTTATGGACATGCCCTTTGATGGCCGTCGCCTTTTCAGCGACAAGGCAGACAACGCGCTAGAGCGCTTTAAGGACTCTCGAGCTACGGCCAGGTCCTTGGGCCTCTCCACCACCCGCCCTGCACAGTCTGCCTTTTGCCCCTTTCGTGGCTACGGAAGGGGTGCCCCACCACGTCCCGCCCAGGGCCACAGGCCGGCGCAAACTGTTCAGCCTCTGCGCGGCCGGGGACGTGGGAACCAGCGCCGTGGTTCTGGGGGCCAGCGGGCGGGCCAGTCCACCACAGCCCCCTCTGCAGCAGCCTCCAAACCTTCCTTGTCCGACCTTTCAGGGCCACCAAACGCCAGTGGGCGGCAGGATTCGCCATCACCTCCCCCACTGGCGCACCATCACGTCGGACAGGTGGGTTTTGCAAATAGTCCGAAGGGGCTACTCCCTCTCCTTCGAGACTGCCCCTCCATCCATGCCACCTCAGTACCATCGCATGTCGGAGGATCATCTGGCCCTTCTCCAACAGGAAGTTTCGGCACTCTTGGCCAAGGGAGCCATTGAGCGCGTTTCTGTCCCAGAAGTAGGTCGTGGTTGCTATTCCCACTATTTTCTGGTGCCCAAGAAGGACAAAGGCCTGCGTCCTATCTTGGATCTCAGGAAAGTCAACCGCTTCCTCCGGAAGGAGAAGTTCAAAATGTTGACGCTCGCTCAGGTCCTGTCTGTCCTCGACCCTGGAGATTGGATGGTAGCGTTGGACTTGCAGGACGCTTACTTTCACATCCCCGTCCTGCCGGCCCACCGGTGCTACCTGCGGTTCACGGTAGGCCACGAGCATTTTCAGTTTACCGTGTTCCCCTTTGGCCTTACCAGTGCCCCTCGGGTGTTCACGAAAGTGATGGCGGCGGTTGCAGCTCACCACCGCAGATCAGGGGTTCCAGTCTTCCCCTATCTCGACGACTGGCTGTTGAAGGCGGGCTCACCCCAGGCTGTTGTCTCCCACCTCCAGACTACGGCCGACCTCCTGCATTTGCTGGGGTTTTCCATCAACGTGCCGAAGTCACACCTGATTCCCTCTCAGAAGCTCCCCTTCATCGGAGCGGTTCTGGACACGACGCAGTTTCGGGTCTATCCTCCCGAACAGCGAGTCCGGGATATTCGGGCTATGATTCCGATCTTTCGGCCTCTATCCCGGGTTTCGGTCAGGATGACCCTCAGACTACTGGGTCTGTTGGCCTCCTGCATCCTGCTGGTGAACCATGCCAGATGGCATAAGCGGGCTCTGCAGTGGGACCTGAAGTTCCAGTGGGCCCAACATCAGGAGAACATGTCCGATTGCGTCCAGATCTCGGAGGGCACTGCACTCCAGTTGCAGTGGTGGCTAACGAACCAGGATTGGGTCAACGGCAGATCCCTCTCCCTTCCCCAACCAGAGTTCACAGTGGTGACCGATGCATCACTTCAGGGATGGGGCGGCCAGATGGGGGAGGCCGAGATCAGAGACCTCTGGTCTCCGGCGGAGTCCGTGCTCCATATCAACCTTCTGGAGCTTCGGGCGATTCGACTTGCACTCAAAGCATTCCTTCCCTCTGTCCGGGGAAGAGTAATGCAGGTGTTCATGGACTACACCACCGCCATGTGGTACTGCAACAAACAGGGCGGGGTGGGGTCGTGGACCCTATGTCAGGAGGCCCTCCGCCTCTGGACATGGCTGGAACATCAGGGCATATCCCTGGTGGTTCAACACCTGGCAGGTTCACTGAACGCCAGGGCGGACAAACTCAGCCGTAGATGCATGATGGATCACGAATGGTGTCCTCACTCAGAGGTGGTGCAAGGTCTCTTTCAGCAGTGGGGAGAGCCTTGGTTAGATCTATTCGCCACCGAAGAGAACGCGCAATGTCAGCAGTTCTGCGCGTTGGAATTTCCAAGGCGGCACTCGCTAGGCGGCGCCTTTCGTCGCGAGTGGAGTTGCGGTCTTCTATACGCCTTTCCGCATATACCACTTCTGCCCAGAGTGTTGAAGAAGATCAAGCGCGACCGGGCCAAAGTCATTCTTGTGGCTCCGGATTGGGCACGAAGAGTCTGGTATCCCGAGCTGCTCAACAGGGCCATCGATCCTCCGATCCGACTGCCTCTTCGGGAGGATCTTCTGTCGCAGCAGCAGGGGACGGTCCTCCACCCGAACCTGTCCAACCACCACCTCCTTGTGTGGAGGTTGAGCGGCGGCAGTTGACGTCGTTTGACCTGCCTCCCGAAGTCTGTGATGTTATCTTGGCAGCCAGGCGTCCCTCCACTCGCCTGCAGATGGAACAAATTTGTGGCATGGTGCACAGCAATGGCTGTGGATCCCCTTTCCGCCCCTCTTTCTGAGGTTCTCTTGTTCCTCCTTTCTTTGGCCCAGCAGGGCTCTGCTCTGGGCACTCTAAAGGGCTACCTCTCGGCCATTTCAGCCTTCCTTAGGCTTCCTGATCAGCCTTCTCTTTTCAAGTCTCCTGTTGTAAATAGATTCCTTAAGGGCATTACTCATCTTTTTCCTCCTGTTCCCTTCGTAATGCCCCAGTGGGACTTGAACTTGGTCCTTACATATCTTATGTGCGCTCCCTTTGAGCCGCTACATAACTGTCCTCTCAGACTTCTCACTTTGAAAACTGCCTTTCTGGTGGCCATCACCTCCGCACGCAGGGTGAGTAAGCTACAAGCTCTTTCTTCCAAGCCTCCCTTTCTAGCTGTCCATCCGGACAAGGTCGTCCTTAGAACTAGACCTTCCTTTCTTCCCAAGATGGTTACTTCTTTCCACATTTGCCAAACCATCACTTTGCCCACCCTCTTTCCGCCTCCACATCCTTCGAAAGAGGAAGAGAGGCTCCACCGTCTGGATCTAAAACGTGCGCTTTCCTTCTACTTGGATCGCACCAAACAATTTGAGGTGGACGGCCAGCTCTTTGTTGGTTACGTGGGCGCTAAGAAAGGTCGGGCCGTGCACAAAAGGACCATCTCCAGGTGGGTCGTTTCTGTGCATAAAGGCCTGCTACTCTTTGGCAAAAAAGGAGCCTCCAGTGGGGCTGCGCGCCCATTCCACCACGGCGACGGCAGCTACTACTGCTTTGGGACGAGGAGTCCCCCTAAATGACTTGTGTCAGGCAGCTACTTGGGCATCGCTGCACACCAAACACTACTGCCTGGACAGTCAAGTCCGGAGGGCGGCTTCTTTGGCCGTTCTGTTCTCCAGGACTTTCTGGTGTGAACTTGGTTCGCAGACCCACCTCTGGGGTTGGTATTGCTGGGGTATCTATTCTAAGGTAAGGAATCTATAACTAACTGTTTCTTTCAGATGAACAAGTTACTTACCTTCGGTAACGATATATCTGTAAGAAACATAGGTTAGTTATAGATTCCTTACCACCCCACCCATCCTCCCCGTTCTGCGAACTGACTTCTAGGGTTAAGGATTTCCTTTCAGGGCCCTAGTTTTGTGCACCAGTGGTCAGTGTCTTGCATGGCTCTGCGCTTCTGGCGTGGAAAGTCGTGTACAGAACTGACGTCAGCGAGCGAGGGCGGTGTCTAAGTAGCTACCGCGACATCATCCCGGCGACCACGACGAACGCGGAGTCGACCGATGCCACCTTCCGACGCGCAGGGGTACTGCTGACGAAAAAACTTTCCGGATCTAGTCTGACACCTGGGGGTAATTCTAAGGTAAGGAATCTATAACTAACCTATGTTTCTTACAGATATATCGTTACTGAAGGTAAGTAACTTGTTCTGCAGTGCTGTAAAGCATGTTGGCTCGCGGAAGAAGTCACGAGTGATCAGTTTACTAATTGGTTTTAACCTGTGGTAGAGAAATGCACCCAGTGGGGCAATCTCAGCTTGTGCCTCAAACATATCTAGTGTAGTTGCCTTCCTCTCATAAGTCTCCACATTTTGTGATTCCCAGACTAGGAAAATCAAACCTCACCTTTGTCCCATTATCATGGAGAAACATGAGTGGAGCGGCAGAAGGATATCTGAAGTAGAGTAGGGGATAACCAGCCAATGTTTGAAGTCTGTCTCAGGCCCTGCCTGTGCAGTGGACCTTGTTAAACTCGGGAACCCTGCTAGTATAACACAAATGCATAGCTGTCTCCAGTTTGGGCAGGATGCACCACGTCACACTCGATAACTGTGTGGGCTGCGTAGTTCTGTGGGTGAATCCAATAGTGCACTAAGTGTGCCTGCGCACACAGGTAGTAGAGCTACATGTGAGGGGCTGCATAGTTGCCTCATTTGTATGGTTGGGCAAGTGTGTCCCAGGACATCCTAGTTTTTTTTTCTCCCAAGTCATTCTGTTACAGAGCTACATGAGTGTCTGAAAAAACTCTTTTGCAGTGTGATGGGTATATTAACAAAGTAATACAGGGAGTATGACCATTTAGACTAGTCCCTTTTCCCAGACATTAGTGGCAGTTTTAGGCAGCAATCGATCCGATCCACGAGTTGGCTAATGGCTCTACCATGTTTGAGCTTAATAATGTCCTCCGCATCAGTGCTTATTCAGAAGCCCAAGTATTTAATAGGGGTCTTGCACAACTCTAAAGTAAAGTCAGGGTCAGCCCTGGGTGTGTCCGGAATGAGTGGAAACACAGCAGACTTGATCCAATTTGTTGCAATTCCTGATAGGCCCTAAATCTAGTGAACTCTCTGATTGTGGACTCTGACTGTTTTTAGGATGTTTTACATATAGTGTTATGCCGTCCGCGTATAGGGATATAATTGGAGTCTGTCTGTAAATGCCAGTGTATGTTGAGCGTGGTCTTGTCTCAGTTTAAGTGCTAATTGTTTACAAAGCCATCGTAAATAGCAGTGGCAATAGGGGGCATCCCTGCTGCATTTCTTGGGCAAATGGTATAGCGTCCGAAACCTGTCCATTGATGTATAACTTTTGGGAGGTGTATAGTAACCGGACCAGATCAAAAACATTCAAGATAATATCCGAAGTACATAGGGCCAAACAAGAAGATCGAATGCTTTAGTAGCATCTAAAAAGCCTGCCACTGCCCTCTTCCTAGGGTCTATCTGATGCATGACTGCAGACAATGTGCGCAGTTTATAGCTGATCTTTCTCCCAGGGATAAATCCTATCTGATCTGGTAATGTTAGAAGTGGCATGTGGGGCGTGAGTCGTTTCTCAATTTCCTTAGCAAGGATTTTAGTGTCACAATTAATGAGAGACAGTAGATTATAGGATCCACACTATCTGCGGCTTTAGAGGGTTTCAAGATGTTATTATAATGGCTTTTCACATAGTGGGGGTAGAAAGCCATGCGTCACAGCTTCCTCATACCGGCCAACAGGCATGGTGCAAATAGGTCAATGTATGTTTGTAAAAGTAGGGCTGTAGGCTGTCAGTACCCGCTTTGTAGGCTCCGGATGGCCTCGCTAATCTTATTCAGTGGCATTGGGTGTGCCATAAATTCCCTCTGGCATCTCCCAGCCAGGTAATTGCAGTGTTTTCTAAGTAGGTATGTATAGCTGCTGGGTCACCCTGGCAATACTCTCAGTTGATTCATACGGAGTGGTTCCTGCCTCCATTGTAACTGTTGTAATATTGCCTGCAGCCTATGTTTTTTTATTATGGACGCTAGCAACTTCCCTGGTCTCTCTCCCTCCCCATATGCTCTGGCCCTGGTGTATTTATAAAGGTATTTAGCTTCACCCTCAGCAGTATCGTTATATGCTGTTACCTTATAACTTATAGTTTATCTTGTTTGTTCATTGTCATTTACTAAGAAGTCTGCTTCGAGTTGCTTAATTTCCTTATATAGTCTCCCCAAGTTCTGTTGCAGAACTTTCAGTGCCCCTTGTTGTTTTGCAATACAGTGGCATCTTATCACTACCATAAGCGCCTCTCATAGAGTGGCCTGCTGCTAGAATGACCCCTGGTTAAGCTCGAAATATTGTGTGATTTCAGTGCGTATCACGCTATCCATCAATACTGTTGGGGCCTGTCGACACCTTGTGTGTACTACTCGAGTCCCAGGGAACTAAACGTTCGAATTCCTGGAGAATGATATGATAGTGTGAGCATCAAGTGGGCTAAGTGTCTCATCCAAGTGTAAACCTCTCTTGTGGTGAGCCAGTGATCCAATCTGGGCCACATGTTATTGGGTGCAGAGTGATACGTTCCTTCTCTAGGGGCCTCCTGTCAGAGCCTCCAGGCATCGACTAGACCACAGTCCTCAATTATACCATGCAATAACTTCACAGCCTGTGTATGCCCCTCAACCCCCAGTGTGAACGGTCCTTCTGTGGTTCCAACGGGGTGTTAAGTCTCCCCCAGTGAATGGTCCTAGGCGCTAGCTTCTGCACTCTGGCCCACGTTTCATTGAAGAAGTCAAGGGTCATAGGTGTTGATTGGGGTGATGTGTTTCCCATACATTAGGCCCTGTGCTATGATAAATCGGCCATTTGGGTCTGCATGTGACTGTGTTGGTTGAAAGGGCATCCCAGGCCCAACAAGGAGCGCCACACCTCTATCATATGCCAAGTATGATGCTGGATAGCAATGTCCTGCCCAACGATGAAAGAGTGTAGTTTCTTGCGGGTGTATGAGATGTGTATGTAACAACCAAATCTACCCATGTCATTGTATGTATGCCAGGACATGCCTTTTTTTCCTAGTGTTGTTTAGCTCTCATATATTCCAACAAAGGAACGCTAGTATCTGTTCACCAGTGTGTGTTGTAGTAATTCGTAAGGGGTCTTAGAGTATCTGTCCTGCCTGTTGTGCATTTTGTTCACTTTCATTCTGTCGGGTGTCCGTGCATGTTGCAGTGCCACCCTTCGTGTTGGGTTGCACAAATCCCCTGTGGTGGTTTCCCCTCCTTCCTCCCACATCGCACCCTGAACCTGCTGGTGAAGTGGTAAATCTCACTGTCGGGGGTTCCTCCCTAACGATTACGATGCGACCGAACACTGTTCAGTCAGATTCCCATTGACTCCTATGGGAGCCCGTGTTCCACCCAACAACACAGGCTCCTATGTGAAAATGGGGGGTCGCAGGCATCCCATGGTGCCTGCCACACAGTGCAGGGTTTTACAGGGGAGGGATGTGGAATTCCTATAACCCGACGCCCAGGACATATTGTTTGGGGTCAAGGCAACACGTTTTCATGTGTATTTTGTCCTTGGGACAAGTAGGCCCAACCCCCTGTAGCACAAACCCTTTGGCTGCCAGTTTGCAGTACCACATTTTGGATCAGGAAAGGGCACTGTCTGATGTTAAGGTAATATTTTTGTCCATATGTTAATGCTGTTCAAACTTATATTTATGGTTCTTTAATTGAAAGCCTTTACTATTAGGGTGAGCGCTCTAAGTAAATGTTGTAAGCTCTGACTTCACTACTGACAGTGATTCCAGTATAAAAATGTGTACACACGTTTTCAAAGTTTAGCAATATGAGGCTATGTATAATGCTCCCAGAATGCTCTCTGATTTGATGCAAATATTTGCAGAAGCTTGAAAGCAAGATTGATGATTCTTTGCTTTCAAAATAACCTGTTCATAAAAAAATGAAAGCAGGAAAAAAAAAAAAGCATTTGCAATGCAATAGGTCTCGCATTTACACAAGTTTAAGCTATTGGCATTGTAAATGATAATGCGTTTTATTTATGTGTTAAAAACGAAAATAAAAATAAAAGGCATTGTCATTTACAATGTCAGTAGCTCAAACTCGCGTAAATGCGAGACCTATTGCATTGCAAATGCTTGTTTGACAGCTGCAGCCTGGTCTGTGAAGTGTTGTGCGCGGTTATAAGAGTTTTTTTTCGGGTAGTGGGTCGGAGCTGCTTTTGCCCAGGATCGCGTGCTTTTCACAGCTACAAAACATCCAGCTGCTTGCTCTGAGCTGAGAGGGCTGCAAAATGAAGTAACTAACAACTTTCCTTCAGGAAGTGGGTGAGAGTGCCCTTGGAAGTCAATGGGGGAGGGAGTAAAGGATATTAAACATCGTGGGACGTCTGAAATGTGATGGCAGGCGCACTAGTGATAGCGAAACGAATGCCATTGCAGCTGGTTTCGTTCTTGCAATGTCTGATGATACAGAGGGTATCTGATTCGTTCTGTGCTGATTCCTCAGACTCAGGGACCTGCCCAGGATCAACCCCTGTGTCAGCCCAATCTATAGTGCACTACTGGCCTGGTGCTGCAGCGCGTCGACACAGCGGACATAAGGTGAGTTTGAGAGTCAGCCGAAAACCAGATCCTGTTCCTGCCTCCTATTCCGCTGTTGATCTCGAACTGCCGGCAGTTACCATTCATAGACCTGACAACTCGATGTGGCGCAGCGGCCAAAGCTGCTGACTCAAGCGCTGGGGATCCCGGTTCGAGTCTCGGCGGTGCAGCATCCTGCTAAAATCTATACCTTGAAGCCTCAATCTGGAAGGGGATGTTTCGTAACAGTCTGTGGCTGGGTAGAAGTTGCTTTGTTTAGCTATATACCACCGGTGTTGAGATGGAGTGGACATATCCGTGTCTGAATGAATTGCCTGCTCCCGTTTGCGGATGGATGTTTTTTTCTGCAAAATCTGACAGTAATGAGACTTAACTACTCGTTCAAGATGGCCGCCACCTTGAAACTGCGCCGGGAAGTGTCAATGTGTTCGTTTTAACCCGAACGTCTTCTGTTTAACGAGTACGTTGTATTTCAAGAGAACGAAACTACAGTAAAGAACATTTGAGGAGGTAATGCTGTGGATTTATTACGGTTCTGCATATTTTTTTTTCGGAGTGGAAGAGGAACCATTTTCAGCAGAGGCATATTCTCCACACGGATACATGTGAGCGGAGAGCAGGGCAGAAATGTCGAGAATGGTGAGAATTTCACTTACGTAACGTGACGGGCGAAAAGCAAAGTAGCTGCAGCTGAAGTCATGATGCTCCGGAAACAGGAAAAAGAGTACTCCGGAACAAGAGAGGAAGAATGAAAGTGGAAGGTAACTGTAGTTGGTCGGTGCTGCTCTTAGAAAAACTGAAGTGCGGTATCGCTGCTTTAACCATTTAGCAAGCAGCAAAGAAGAGCGACTGATGGATTTAACCATTGGGAAGGCAGCAGGCGGGACATAAGTCCTTTTCAAGTCCTTTTCCCTTACTACAGGTCATCCTGACAGTGCATGCGCTGTCTAGGCTCGACCTAAAAGGGTGTTTTTCCACCAGGGAGGTGCAGACAGCGACCTGGTAATGCCTCACAGTTGATGTAGATTGCTGGTGGGACTATGCAAGTAAAGCAATGTGCCGTATGGTTTCTGCCTCTTTGTCTTTAATAAAATGTAGATTACCTTGTCGCAAGCTGGGAAGATCGTTATTTTCATTGATTTGTTAGAATGAAAACGCATCTTTAAGAAAGAGCATTCACAGAAAAAAAATTCCCAAGCAGTAGCAGTCTGTGTGCGTCCTCAGTTTCACTATTCTCTTGCTTCAACATCCCCTACGCACCATTACAAAGATGTAATGCAGAGAACCATTGTCTGCTTTAAAACGTAAGCAAACGCATGATTTTCCAAACGTTTGATGGCCCAGAATAGTTAAAGAATTTAAAAAGTCAATTTTCTCTGTTGCAAATTGCAAACACTCCGGTATTTCCTTGAAAGCAGCAGTACAAAAGGCAAGTCAAAACGTCACAATCCAAACACCAAATGTAAATTTTTCATCTGTCCTATCCGTGATAAATGTTTGTGTAGGCATAGCGTCCAGGTAACACCAAGTCATATGTGACACAGTCAAGCTGCTCAGTTTTTATTTGTCAACATAACTTGGGGTTCTGGGACTTGTAGACTTGCTATTCACATCAAGCAGCAAAGCATGTAATATGAGCCCCATGAAAACTACTAGACTAAGCAAGTGGTATGGGGTCAATTGGCAACCATGCAAAAGTGCAGGTGTGTGATTTATATTTGCTGTTTGCATTCATGGATCCCGAGATGTGTGGCGAACGTATGTGTATTGTCTGCATGTGCCTGCCTCTGTTTGCGCAGTGAAGCCTACCAATGTCTTACTTTAACTACATGTGCACATGTTTCATTATGGTGGGTCCTTTTGAGCGCCTCACCTAATGTCTTTGTCATTGTCTGTTAGGAGAATATGTCAGTGAAAGGAACAGAGGATGCAGCTAGCCCTGGTATTATCTGGCCTGTGGTCTTCTAAGGTGGTCACCTCCTTGTTTACCGATACCTAGCTATAAATAATCAACTGCATCCCAAATATAGCAAACAAGGAGATGAGGGTTCATAGTCTTTGCTTGCATTATGCCCCATGTCATCGCTTCGCAACTAAACAAACAAATGACAGTTTAGATCTCTGTACAAATAAAAAGTGGATACTATTGCAAAAAAGGAAGCATGCTATTACTCCATAGACAAAAACTACGTCTGTGTGTCTCCTTGACAACGCATTCAGCAGTATTGTCAAACAAGGAAGAATGCTGAGTTAATGGGATAGTAGGTGTGGACAAATGCCTCCATCTTAGCACTTCTATTACGATTCTGAGGTAAATCCAACATGTTATATACTTCAGGAATATCCACCCAGAGACACACTGACATTATTCACTATACAGAAGTACTGCAGAGTGGCTGGAGGGGCAATAAATAAACCAAAACAAAAAGTGTCAAACCCCATTTTTAGGGCGCTTTAAAGCACAAATAAAGAGATCAAAAGGCGGCCACCTGTATATACAAAAAAGTGTGTAATCTGTGAACCAGAATCTGATTTGGAAGCATTGAAGGTGGGACTATGTCGTTATCAATATGGGGAATTATATTAGAGGCGCACAACAGACAAGTGGATTTTTGAACCGCTTCAAATAAGCTGAATTTACAGAAAGAGTTTCTCTGCAAGGGTTTAATAATGTACATTGCGGCTTCTTTATTCATGAACAAAAACAAAGGACATGCTGTTTCCCCCAACTTTGAAAGAAGAAGCCTTTAAGGAAGTAAATACCGTGCATGTGTTCTCTCTATGTGGCTGAACGTGCGTGCCTTCCTTGGCTGTACTTATTAACAGAACAGGCTCCACGTCCTTGGCCAAGTTAGTATGCTAGTTCTCTTTTAGCTCACAATGAAACAGCAAAGAGGAAGTGGGGAAAGAAACACTTTACAAGTAACGAGAAACAAGAGCACACATAACTGCGTTTGCCATCCCCTCCTTGCAATCTTAAACTGGTCCTTCGATTTTGGAGCCCCCCTCCAGGCGCCTTTGGCTTCTTCTCATATTGTTCAATGTGCGTCCCTTCCTTTGGTAATGTTCTGCTGGGTTAAAGAACACCCATTTGTGGTCACGTTTCAGGCCCTCCTTGCCTATGTCCAGCTGTCTCCTTCCGGTGCCAAAATGTACCTCACACTCGCTTTGCAAAAGAAACGCCAGGTCTCTTGCAATGCCCCGCCAGGTGTGGCCACTTATTGCCAGGGATGTCTCACGACAGTGGCACTGGATAAACAAGGGTCCGGATAACCAGAAGTCGGTACAAACACGTGGCCGAAAGGGTTTTTGGTGACCACGGACAGCCAGGGGCCCGAGCCTCCTTTCACAGCAGTGAATTATGGGTGAGACTGCTGGGCAGCACACACAGAACAGCGGCGAGACTGTCTCCCTCCTCTCGTCATTTCCTCCCCATGCCCTCTCCGACACTCTCAGAATGAGCTCACAGAGTCCATGGCGTGACAAACTGCACGACGCACTTCCACTTTCTGCAGTCTCGGAATAGCTCTCATAGCGCCGCGCATTCCGTGCAGCCAGCACCGCAGCTCGCGCCAAACCGGTAATCACGAGTTGGCCACATTCCGCACAGCTTGCACCAGCTGCATCTGCAGGAACAAAAGAAATCACTGTGACCTCCTACCTGTATTCACCTCATATACAACAAGCATTTGCAATGCAATAGGACTCGCATTTACGCAAGACCTATTGCATTGCAAACAGGATTGGGGGCGGGCAGGGGTGCGAGAAGGCACGGACAGCGGGAGTGCGTGCGGGGGGTGGGGGTGCGAGAAGGCACGGACAACAGGAGTGCGGGGGAAGAAGGCACGGGCAACGGGATTGGGGCGAGAAGGCACAGACAACGGGAGTGCGGGCGGGGGGAGGGGGGAGAAGGCAAAGACAACGGGAGTACGGGCTGGGGAGGGGGGAAAAATAGTGCTTTAAATAACACGTACCGTACAGTGTAACACTCAAAGTAAAGGGGCCAATGGCCATGGGTGGGTACAAATGACGACATGGCCATAATAAGGCGGGACTAACAAGCCTCATAATCAATCAGAAGACAGAATTTACGAAGGACAAAGACAGAAGCCAGTGAAAAATATGGGCGGAGAGTGAGGGCAGCTTGTCTCCCATACTCTACTACTGCATGCCTCGCAGAGCGAGCAGCGCATGCCCGCTGCCGCTAAAGCTCGACCTAAAAACATTTAGCTAAACTACTGTAAAATTTCAGGTACCATTTCTTTGCAGCATCATTTAGTAACACGTGTTGATGCATGCTAGTATTTCCCAAAAATATTCATAATGGAAAATCATTGTAACCAGTTTCAATAAGATTATGGGTATGCAAAAATAAACAAGCATTGTCAAAGCCGGTAGGTCTGAAATTGGTGGTCAGCATTTTAGTTTTGTCAATGTGTGACTTGTTTTGGCATGGTTTTTTGTAAAACCTTATTGGTGTGGGAGCTGCTGGGCCCTCACCATTATAACAAACATTGGCAAAAGCAAAAATTGTTTTCGGTCTCAAAACTTCCCCATCATCTTATTGAAACTGTTTTTGGTTTCAAAAAGAACACACTGCCACAGTAGTTACTGGCACTGAACAAAACTACTTTGTGTGCCGATATGCTCCTTGTGAAAGAGCATAATGCTGTCCCTCACAGTGGAGCCAGTCTATACAGAGAGCGAGAGAGACCGAATTCTAATAAACACAAAAGGTCACGGTCAACGCCAGACCAAATTAGATGCCCAATTTTTAAAGAAAGTCTCAAAAGTGCACCCATGGTATATGTCCTTGCATTAAGTGCAGCTATACGGCTTTTGTGAATTCCCAAGAATTTACAGAAGTAGGACAAGAAATAGTACTCCTAGAAAATATTTGTGAACTGCATTTTAGCATGAGCAAATATGCATGTGTAGATTTGCTCATGCGAAAATCTGAGTGTATGCAAGTTCACTTTCCCTCCAACCACTTTTCCCAACTCTGGAAGAAGGTTTACGTCTGCCATTATCAGGAGTACATTTCCAACATTTCTCAGTATGGGAAAAGATTAGAGAAGAGTTGTTGAAAACCCTTAAAATTTGCAAGTTAGTAGGTTTGCACAGACTCAAAAGGGCATATTAACCCTGGAACTATTGCTTACCACTACCTTCAGCCCCAGTATGTAGATCTGCGGAAAAGTGGCAACAAAAAAGGATTGCAAGTATTCAAACACTACTATGGTATGGGCCCTGGCATAATCAGAGAGGCTATATCAGAGCTGTTATATAATGAGATTGCTGTCATAATTTGTCGCTGCACTACATGGCACCAAAGGGACAAGTGGATTTTGTTACAGGAGAAGTACATTTATGAAGCAACCTGCCCCATGGACAAGTAGATATTTTATTAAATTCCACACCCCTGAGGGGGGTCCCTTAGTTACACCCGCGGCCCCCAACCGGAGGCCTCAGGATGAAGGAGGCCCTTCTAGGGGCCTCAAAAGTCACTTTCTGACAGCCTTTTCGTGTCAAACAGGCCGATAAACAATTCCACCTAAAAAAAATTATGGCATATTGAACCTCCAGCAGGGGACCCACAAGTGTACATTCCGACATGCTTGGAAGAAAGAACAGCATATTATCATCCATCAGAAATAGTGGGAGGACATATTAATGTAACCTAGTGACTTTGCAGCCCATGCAGGACAGAGAGAAACTATGCTGAAATTATGATATTGTTGGCATTATGCCCGTGTAGACTGCCACATATAAAGAGGATAACCACTTTAAATTGTTGAAGGGAGTGTGGAGAAGAAAGAACCCTGACGCAGATCCTGTGGTCCTGCCCTATTCTTAAACAATTTTTGAACTCAATGTTATCGAACACAGAGCAGATAACAGGCTCGTACCTATCAAGGTGCCTGGAAGTGGTACTGCTAGGCCAACTGGCAACTGACATCTACCCTTTGTATGGCAGCCAAGTTCGATTTATCTCCCTTATACTTCTAGCTGCCAAACAAACGATCTTCCTCTGGGGAAAACAGACGCTCTTCTCTGAACATAAATGGATGCAAACACTTTGGTGGGCACTGGCCTTGGAAAAACTCTCACAGACAGCGAGCTGAGGAAAAACATTTGGCAAAGCAATGGAGTCAGCTCCTTGCCTTCTTTAGCAAGGACTACAGGGACCTCTCGTGCCCCAAAAGACGCAGGGTCCTCAAGATATTTAACAAAACTCAACTCGATGATTATTTTTCTTTGGTGATGAGTAGAACACGAGGTCACGCGCTGCCAGCATCTGAATAATCTTAATACATTTTCAAGGCAACAAATGTTTATGGTGGTGAGGGGTGGGAATAAAAGGAAGGACAGTTTTTGTGTTTGAGGTTTGGGAAGTTTCATACTTATTCAATTGTTATCGTTCTAATGCTGAAAATGTTAAATGCCACAAAAATTGTATTCAACCCTAAATTAACATAGGTAATTCAGTGTTTAGGGCAATCCCTGTAAGATTGACTTGGTCTTTTAATCTTTTGAGGTTGTTAAAAATGAATATCAATTTCTAGTGTGTAATAACAGTGCATGTAAAATGTTCAATGTAAAATACTATATACATTACAGATTAATAGTATTATTATTACCATTTCTTACATTCAGCATTCTCTTTTTTTTCCACCATAATTTTTTCATTTTTGTTTTACTGTCAATTTTATGTTGTGGCCTGTGTTCCTGTTCTTCCGTGTTTATTGCTATAGAGTAGGTAGAGGGATTATTCTTTCAGATGTCTCTTTCTGTGAACGTAAATATTTAGTCCATCCAATACACCCCCTCCCATGTACTAGGAAAATAATTCAATTCTTCAATAAATGTTTTTTTTATTGCAGGAGTGCTTCTTTTGGGAGATGCATACAATATGAGGCATCCACTTACAGGTGGAGGAATGAGTGTCGTTCTTAATGATGTTCAAATTTGGAGAAGCTTACTGCAAGATATTCCAGATCTGTCTGAGGATTCAGTTTTGCTGCAGGTGAGGCACCAAATCCTACTGCTGTTAAACACACCCCTCTCTTGGAGCATCAGATTTAAAGGAATTGAATACAAATGCAAATAGCTTGTCCCATCTTTTTGAACACATCCAAATATCTTGTGCATTCTCTAGCAAAACATTTACAGTATCCATCAACAAATGAGCAACAGAAATTGTCTTTCTTAGCTACAATTTAAAATCCTTACAGAACTTTTAAATTGTTAATTTATAAGCTTGTCAAGTTGCTTGAAACCAACTTTCTTTGCTAATTTCAGCCTAAAGCAAGCATTAGTCAAGCAAACAGGCCTTGGCACGCTGATGAGATGGGTATTTTTATTTATTTATTTTAATACCGCCAAATGCTGCAAAAAAAGAAAAAAAGAAAGTATGCTGCCATCTAATCATGGCTGCCATATGCTTGCAATACAAATTTTAAATTGAAAAATATGGCTTTTTTACTAGTGATATATTGTAAATAGCAAGCATTACAGCTTCTTCGCTTGTATTATTGTTTGCTACAGCTAGAAGAATAAATCGCATCCTAACCAAGCACTCAATTCTCAGGCAGCAACAATGTTACAATGATGCTTAAACACTTTTTAACAGCGACTTAAGAAGCAGATGTAAAATCAGTCCCCTTCTAACTACACAGCTGAAGTGCATACAAAATACATAACCAGTGTTTTATGTTAAAATTAGAAATAAATAAAAAAGCACAATTTGATCCAGATTTGCCGCTGAAGTGAAAAGAAGGATAAATTGCTTACCTGTAATCCTAGTTCTCTTCCAGGGGAATCCTCATATATATATATTACCCAAACTTTGCCCTGCAAACAAGTCCGCACTCCAACACAGGTAGGTTGCACTACAACTTTTATTTGGATAAATCGAGCATTTCAGTCCAGGATTCTCCCTTTTAATCTGCCTGACGCATTTCAGAGATAACAATCTCCTTTTTCAAAGGCGATATAAGGTCACACACTCTTTCTTCCACAAATCCGTCTTCACTCTGATTGAGAATCCTGGACTGAAATGCTCGCTTTATCCAAATAAAAGTTGTAGTGCAACCTACCTGTGTTGGAGTGCGGACTTGTTTGCAGGGCAAAGTTTGGGTAATAATTCGCACGGCAGGTCCAGCCGTGAAGTCGACGCACCACCCATTAATGAAGGGACTCAGGTTTGGAATTATTCCGGATCGACGATGGCAATGCAGGTATTTAAATATGATGAAAGCGGGACTTTCTGTCCTAAAGCCCACTGGAGGGCTCCTCCTGTTCTTAAAATAATGAAGTCCGCACATAAACCCACTGGAGGGAATTTTAAAGACCACAAATACCGGAATGCCTTGCACGAACACACCAGGGCTTAATTAACTAAGGAAGTGAAAGCCGTGCATGAGCGCACAGGAGGCTTGAAAATCAATCAGAGTGAAGACGGATTTGTGGAAGAAAAAGTGTGTGACCTCATATCGCCTTTGAAAAAGGAGATTGTTATCTCTGAAACGCGTCAGGCAGATTAAAAGGGAGAATCCTGGACTGAAATGCTCGCTTTAACCAAATAAAAGTTGTAGTGCAACCTACCTGTGTTGGAGTGCGGACTTGTTTGCAGGGCAAAGTTTGGGTAATATATATATATATATATGTGTGTGTGTGTGCGTGTAGATGCACAGACCAGCTGCTCATGGAATTAGACCTGGGGCCTGAGGGTTGGAGCATGGACCCCGGACAAGCTCACCGGCTGAAAATTCACAATTCAGGCTCGGACACCTCAAAAAGACTCTCACTCAGAGTTCACGTGGAAAATCATTTTGCTTCCAGCGAGGCTCGTCTCGGCCATCTAGGTGACCTTGATCACATGTACAAGTATAGCAAATCACAGTGCTTAAGTACACCACAATGGTAGAGACAAACAGTGTAATAGAGAGGTAAACATAGCAAAAGTCCTGAGCGCCATAATGGATCATGATATGTTTCTATGCCACTTAAATATGCATCATAAATGTATTATTGTCACAGAGCTCCCATGTAAATAAAATGTAAATGAAAACTCACATGAAATATATCAAAGTGCAAGGTCACAAATACTGTTGTGCACTCAACCACGCACTCCCTCTCCAATACAACCATTCACACACCAACTCACTTAAACAAACAGCCACTCACTCACCCATACATCCACTTACACACCAAGTCACTCACTCATACAGCCATTCAGACACCCACTCACTCACTCACTCACTCACCCATACAGTCACTGCACACCCACTTACCTACCCATACTGCATCTGACTCACCCACACAGCTACTCACACACCTACTTATACACCCATATAGCCACTTATACACCCATACACACAAGGATACATACAGTCACTCACATAATATATGTTGGAAGTAGTAACACTCAGTAGTAGTGCACCTAGTATACTAATTTAACTTTTGTAGTAGGTTAGTATATATGTTGAACACCCATAAACTCTTAAAAACACTTACACTCACTTGATGATGTCACCAGTGATGTCACTGGCCATGATATTAGTGATGTAATATGTGTGGTCATAAGCATTCCATTGCAGGGGCGTAAGTTTTATTTAGCTCAGGTAACTATAACTGCTGAATTTCGCTGGTTTTGTACTAGTGAAATCTGAGCCTAACTAATGTCCCTGTAACCTTTGTTTTTTTGAGTGAATATATATATATATATATATATATATATATATAATATGGAACTCCAGTGTCAGCCCACTAATTAAAGGGGTATGCCGACAGACTAAAAGGCGTATATGTTGAATAATAGAAACTGAAATTCTTTAAGAGAGTAGCATGTCGTGATGGCGGCAGACTAAATGGAGAAATACTCAGTAAGCCTGAAAACATATCTATGTGTCCACATCGTTGGGGTCATGTCTCAGCAGTTGGAGGGTTATATGAGCACTAGTCCAAACAAGGTCTGCTAAATGAATCAAATATTGTGGCAGGAGGGGTGAGGGACAGGGACAAGAGGGAGTGGGAGCGGCTGCAGTGCCCCATAAGCTCCAAAGAAACCTGGCAGAACAGCATTGGAAAGAAAATTTAAATAAACATATAGCGACACGGGGTAGGTGTGGTGGGCATGCAGCGACATGGGAGGAGGTGGGAGGGACGAATGCTGCATTAAAATGCAAGCAGCTAGAGGCACAGAAGCTGAACACCAGCAAAGAGTATCACAAGCAGGATAGCAAGAAAAAATAGTTCCCCAAACAAACACATAACCAAAGCATAAAGATACAGTACTTGGTCCCTGCTCCGTGAGAGGAAACAAAAGACTAAAAAGAGGTACAAGGAGGAAGGATTCACCACTAGCATTTATGACAAGTTTACATGAGGATGACTATCAATATAATATAGAGAGGCCTCTCTCAATATGGCACTGCAGTGACCATAGAATGCCTGCCAGTCCGTCCTTTAGACTTAGCCATTTGTTCACATGGGATTGGTGTAAATAGAGCACCAAGATGGCAGCCGTGCTGCATGCCAGTCAGAGACCTGTGGTACTCCACAAGGGATACGCATGTTGAGTGCACTCTTCCGTGGTAATGAGATTTCACTACTAGGTTTTAAGTGTGACTCGCACCATTTTATGCTATTTTACCAAGGTGTATGTCCACATGGATGCATGCGACTTATATACGGTCTGCTAACACTCTGTTTTCTATTTTACGATGCATGACTGACATTTGGCGAGATAAGCACGCAAACTTAGGTGGTAGTTTTCTCGGTGCATTATGGATCATACACACTACTTGTACAGTGACACACTCTGTCATATCATTCCATTGACAAGAGCATGTAGACAAATGCTATTACTTTGAAATATCGAATCACTGCTGCAAGTGGGATGAGCCATACACTATGATTGAATATATCTTTTACTGATATATGGAAGATGCCGTAGCATATATCAGAATGCCCAAATCATTTGGGGATGTATGTGGCACACATGGGAAGCATATTGTGAGGTGATGCATGTTTTTGACGCATGCCAGTGAAATAACCACTTACATGGATAGCATGTACATATACAAGTGAAGAGGGAATTTATAGTAATTTACACACATATATTACATTGCATTGCAGTGACTGGACAATTGGTTTTTAGAAGTGCGGCCATGCGCCTATACTTCTTGTGAAGGCAAAAAGGGAACATTAGAACATTAAGTGTGTGCACACTCCTCTCCCAGCAACCTATTTTATGTTTGGCCTCCATGGTGATGTATTTCTTGACATCATGCCCTGAGACTTCGACGGCGATGACTGTTGCCTGGCAGTCGACTCCGACCTCGGGGTGTCTCAACGTCGACTGATGGCACCTCCTCTTTGTCAGCAATGCTATTATTGGCGTCGAGCATCAGGTGTGTTCTGACGTTGAATGATGAGTCGACCCCACCTTCAACGGTGTCTTCGATGTCGAACATACTGGGATTTTTCTCAAAGCCATACCTCTCGACATCGATCGGGAACGTGTTTTTTCATATTTCTCACGCAATCTTCCTCTGTGCGGGCCTTTGGGATGAGAGGAGGGCTCTTAGGAGGAAGATTGGGGTTCTTCAAGGCCTCTTGATGATCCAACTGATCCTCTCTCTTGAAGTCCATGAAGCCTGCTCTTCTGTCTGTCCTTGAGGGTGCGCCTGAATAACTTTTGGCAGTGAGGGCAGGTGTGAGGACAATGGGACTTTGGCAGGCAGACAGTACAAGACTGAGTGGGGATCAGTCTAAGCCTTTTTTTCACACAGGAAGGACATTTCATGGAGAGTGAAGGCATATTTTGACAGAAAATACACATTTTCCTGTCAGAAAAAAGGTTCTCAGTACTTCAGGTACCATATAGTACCAAGAAATATTATTTTTTAAATGTTTGATACAGATTTTTCTGACAATTCGTGTAAAAAAAAAAAAATGGCTCGGTGCTCCAGGATCCTAATATTAGGAGTCGGAAAACTTGTCTTAAAGGCACTGTGCCAGTTTTTTTATGTGTTATTCTTTCAATGGCAGCCTATTGGTTAACAGTGTCTCATATTCCCTTTCCTTTTCTTTTAAATAAAGGTTTGTGAAAGCTTTTCTATAGTCATTTTTTATTTAATGACCCAAATTTGTTTGTGTAACTTAAAATGAAAGGTAAATGCAATCTGGCCATTTTTACCCTCTCTATAGGCTGCATGCATATATATATATATCACTATGTACAGGGGTAGCTACATATATTTGAGCCTCGTTGTCATGTGTTAATATATCATGTTAATATATCATGTCAGTGTGTAGGAGATGTATCTTTACATTACGATACTTTTACATAACGGCAGTCTTTCATTCATGCTAGTCACTGTTTTGCTTTGCGGTCGCCTGTGATGTCATTCCTCATGAATGACTTTTGATTTTACAGCACTTATGTCAGCCACGTCACCGTTGCCTTACTCACAATGGAAATGAAAAAGTCACTCGCTAGCCCTAGGCATAATTATGTGTGTATATATAGAGCTTGTCATTCACTGCAGCGCGTTATGTGAACAAGACCGCAGGCTTGCGGTCGAAACGCGTCTATCTTGCCATGCTTGCTCAATAAACCAACGTCTTGAGCACTACTACTGGAGTCTGTGCCCTTTTGTTCGACCCGGCGAGGTCTTACTCTGGGACTTTGTTTCGCATATTTGGCAGAGTACGGCTGTCTCTGCACCACAGACCCCCCTCTTCGCTTCCCTGGGCCTCAGTGATTATATACAGTCGGATTTTGTGGCAACTCCTGGAGGAGTACGAATTAATCACCGCCCCCTGCCTGCCAGTTACTTCTTGCTCTGCAACCACTACGAGCGTGCTGTTCGTCGAGTCGGAGGACCCGCAGTTCATCTCTGCATCGTGTGGTGAGTACTTAATTTGGCATTGACAGGTATTGAAGAGGTTGTGTACCGGACAGTCCCGATCATCAAGCAATTTAGCTTTACAGTGATTTACAGTCTGACGCACTCTCCGCACCCAGCAAGCATGTCAAGTGAAGCGCTGCGAGAAAGGGAGGCAACTGCTGAAGCGCTATTCGAAAATCTACCAAGTGTTCCCAACCAACCACAAACCCTTGTTTCCACAGGGGCTACCAACAGTGACAATCTCAAAGCCAAACTGAGACATCTAGAGAAACTGATGAGGACTGAACTTACCAAATGGTGGGAGTGCAAGTCGCTCTAAAAATACTGCGATGTGGGACGCGTACCCGTGGACTAAGAATAATGCTGGCACACAGCTTTGACAGACCCAACCCACTTATGCTCAAGGAGTGGGCAGAGAGCAACCTCGAGGCATCAATGCGCTTGATCATCATCCTGATCAAATATTCGGAGATCGACTGTGCTGAAGCACAGAAAGAAATAGACAAAATCAAACGGGAACTAGATACAATGGAAAATCAAGACCTGGTTGTCAAGGGCCGCGCAGAAATCTCTGGCAAACTCAAGAAACACGAGAAAACCATTAAAACACGCAAAGCGTTCAAGTTCGCCCGTGACAAAGCGGACTATGAGTGCGGGCAGATTTTTGCATTCGCCAGAAAGTTTGACTCTATAAAGAAACAAAAACTCAACCAATCAGTGAAACCCGCTACAGCCGCTCTCCAGTTGGCGTCTGCAGGAGATGGAGAGGAATCAGCCTCCACTTCTGATCTCAGCTCTGCACTGGACAGTGGCACTGACTCAGAACAAGAAAGAGGATTCCAAAACAGAGGGGAAGAGCAACTCAACAAACACAGTCTAGCAGAAGAGCTGGATTTTTTAGTTTTGGACAGGCGACAAACCTTACGCCCTCGGCAACCGAAATCAACAAACACAGGCGGAACGTCAGAAGACGTGAGAGAAGGACTCAACGCAAACTCAAGAGGAAATACCAGAAAAAGAGGCAACTGGAGACGCAAATAAAAACTCATGCCAGGACTGTCATCAATCTCACCAAATGCACTCTTTCTGCCTCGGAAATCCAACTTCTCTCCCTTGGTCTTATCTACTGCCCCAAGAGCAGTTTCAATTATTGTTCCACATGAATAGATATCTTCAACTTCATCCGCAAACTTAAACTCATCAAATTTTTCAAACAAAAGCACACCAATAACCCCAACATTTCCTCTTCAACAGTGCCTGAGTCTAGGCCCAACAATCTAGCGGTATCAGACATACCTACCTTACGCACACTGGCTGAACTTGAGTCATCAGATGTCTCTGCCTCCACACAACAACTGCTCCACAATGCAGGCATTGACATCCCAACTATCACTCGCTCTCCTTTCAAACCACCGTCTACTTTCACACCCACCATGCCCAGAGACGCCATAGACATTTATAACGATGTGGTGATAGAAGAAATCAAGAAGCTACACGATCGAACCAAACATTCCAAGCAGCGATCTACCTCCAGAAACAAGCAATACACGGCCCTAATGAAGAAATTACAGAGCAATACAGACATTATCATCAACAACTCAGACAAAGGCGGAAACATTGTCTTGTGGCCGAGGCAATTGTACATGGAAGAAGCTCACAGACACCTCGACGATGCCACATGCTGCAGACTATCGAATGCCAGAGAGGTCACGTCCAGTGGCAAAGAACTGAAAAAATACCTCAACAACTCCAAGTCGCAGGGTATCATCACCAAAGATGAATTCAATTTTCTTCACAATGAACACCCAAAACTCCCAGTACTTTACTTTCTTCCGAAGGTCCACAAAAACACCTCCCCAATTCCAGGTCGTCCCATCATCTCTGCCCGCAAGAGTGCCTGTGAAAACGTCTCGAAATATGTGGACTATTTTCTTCAAGATCTTGTCTCCAGTTTACCAACATACCTGAGAGACACGAGTGATTTCCTCCTAAAGATCAAGGACACCCAATGGAGTGATGACTTTATACTCATGTCTCTCGACATCACCTCTCTGTACACCAGCATTAGACACTCTGGTGGCTTGGCTGCTTGCAAACACTTCCTAAATAGAAGGCCCATCACATGTTTCAAGCACAATGAATTGATTTTGTTCCTCATTGATTGGTGTCTGACACACAACTTCTTCATGTTTGACAACAAGGTGTATCAGCAGCTCAGGGGTGTCGCCATGGGAGCCTGCTTTTCACCTAGCTATGCATGCTTGCATGTAGGATGCTAGGAGGAGCAGGTTCTCATGGTGGATCACTCGGCCGCATGGAACAACAACATCAAATGTTGCCTCCGCTACATTGACGATGTCTTTGTCATCTGGCGGGGCAGCATTGCTAGCGCTAAGGAGTTCATAGCTGAGATCAATCAAAATGAGTTCAACCTAGAGTTCAATGCCAACATGAACAAACTATCGGTTGATTTCCTAGATGTCAAGCTATATGTCACCAACAACACACTGAACTCCACACTTCACAGAAAGGCAACTGCTGGCAACTCAACCCTCCACGCCTCAAGTTTTCACCCCAAACACCTCATTTCCAGCATTCCCTATGGGAAAATGCTGCGCTGACGTAGAATCTGCAGCTCCAATACTGATTTAATCACCTGTCAAAGGGACGCATACGCCAGATTCAAAGCACGGGGGTATTCTGACAAAATCATCACTGCCATCACCAAAGCCAATACCACCTCCAGAGAGTCCCTCCTGCGAGGTAACACTCCCATTGTCACCGAAGATGACAACACACAACCTGACCCAGTCAGCACAGAGCCCATCAGCACCCGTCTCATTATCACACACAATACTGAGGAACGGACTATCAGGTCCATCATCAATAGGCATTGGGGTATCATCACATCCGACCTCACCCTAGGTCCCATTGTTGCCCAGTATCCGAACATCACTTACTGGAGAGCTTTCTCCATGCGTGATGCCCTAGTCAGGAGCAGCCCTGAGGTCTCCTCCAAGACCAACTGGCTTTCCAACATCACAGGGTTTGTCAAGTGCACCAGCTGCAGGACCTGTAAGTTTGGTATTAACACCAGTCAGGTCACAGCCCCTTTTCGTACTGACACACTGAAAATCAAATACAAACTCTCCTGCAGAACAGAATATGCAGTCTATGTGCTTGAGTGCAGCTGTGGCCTTAGATACGTAGGCAGCACCAAGCTGCCAGGCCACCAATGCATCTTGCAACACCTTAGGGCCATAGTCAACAACGATGCTGCATACCCTGTAGCACGACATTTCAAGGAGATTCACAACAACAATCTGAGTGATCTCATATACTTTGTCATTGACTACATACCACCACTCAGGCGGGGCGGCAACAGGGAAAAGCTTCTCAGACAACTTGAGTCGAGATACATCATTGAGCTCAATGCCAAGACACCGGCAGGGCTCAACATGAACGAAGATCTCCACAACTTCCTTTAGTTACCATCATGCACACACCCACACTACCCATCAGGTCATGATGTACCATCTGTCTTACTGCTTATGTTTCTGTGACTCGTATTTCGTATTTTGAGATTTTTATCCTCACTGTATATATCTTGCATATATTGTGCTTCGTTCTCAACCAGTTACCAGTAGTATGCCGCACTCTTCCCTAGTAGGATTATTATGATCATTATGTTCGCTGTCTATCTCCTTAGTCAGTCTCTGCATTGATCACACAATGAGATTTATGTGTTACTGTTGGCTGGTTGTTTTTTTAAATTACACTCACACGTCACCACACGCACTTGAGGCTACATTTAGCTTCTTTTCCCTTCATGGGAGCACCACTTCTTTGCCATTTCACATCTCTCACATGTCCAGCGCACCTTCCCTTACACCCCCACCTTGCCACACGATAGACCTAGGAACTCGATGTGACTTTCATCCGCACAGGCCACCACCGACGTTTTGTGCTGACCATCTGCTGACTGATTCCCTCTATCACCGCGCCGCCCACACTGCAACCGGGTCATGCACGTGCTTGCGCCCGATATCTTTCTTTGCTGACATACCCCCGACTATGTCTTAGCTTGACTCACCTTGCGGTTTAGCCCATCAGCGCCCGCCCGAGCTATTCCTCTCCCCCGGGAACGCTTTTTCTCGCCGTTCTGGCCATTTCTTTTCAGGACGGTTCGCCAAGCCAGAAGACACAATTCCACAACCCGCCCATCTCATGGGTTTCTGACTAACTCAGTGCTATTGGGATCCGCCTACTCCGCAGACATACACTAGGGGGCATCAGCATACCACTATGGGGCCTATACGTACACATCTCAGACATCTCTAACACTAGGACACCTCCGTGCCTTATATTTCAATTTGTCTATACCTGTGCCACATCAGCGCATTGTGTACATATATTTGAGCCTCGTTGTCATGTGTTAATATATCATGTTAATATATCATGTCAGTGTGTAGGAGATGTATCTTTACATTACGATACTTTTACATAACGGCAGTCTTTCATTCATGCTAGTCACTGTTTTGCTTTGCGGTCGCCTGTGATGTCATTCCTCATGAATGACTTTTGATTTTACACCACTTATGTCAGCCACGTCACCGTTGCCTTACAAACAATGGAAATTAAAAAGTCACTCGCTAGCCCTAGGCATATGTATGTGTGTATATATAGAGCTTGTCATTCACTGCAGCGCGTTATGTGAACAAGACCGCAGGCTTGCGGTCGAAACGCGTCTATCTTGCCATGCTTGCTCAATAAACCAACATCTTGAGCACTACTACTGGAGTCTGTGCCCTTTTGTTCGACCCGGCGAGGTCTTACTCTGGGACTTTGTTTCGCATATATATATATATATATCGAGAGAGATAATATTTAAGAAGTGCTCTGGGGTCCCCGCATGTGGGCGGCGGGACTATTCATTGCTTATGACTATTGATCCCCTGGAAGAGAACTATTTTACTATTTTTAGGTGGATGTGAACAGCTTTGTGCTGTCACTCAAAGTGAAGGTAGCCAATGGGTAAAGTTGATTGCCCCTTTGCCCTGTGCCGTATGTTATGGTGGGTCGATGCAAAGTGTAAATGACAGAGAGGCCAATGCATAAAGCTTGTTGGCCAAAATCCCTCTGTATGTATGTTATATATTAGTTTTTTGGTAAAACAATAGTTTGGAGAGACAGCAGCCTTAAAGGCCCGAAGTGTGGTAGCCATCCACTTCCGATATCCAAAGATAGCCATGGTTCTTGATGCATTTTAAATATGTGGAAAATCAAGGCATGTAAAAGTAGGTTAAATCAGAATTTATAAGGTCAATCTATCCATGGTTAAATTTACTACTGAGTTTTGTATTAGGCAAGGGCATTACAGTCTTGGTTCTTCTGATCAGGCTAACACCTGCCTCAGTAGTGCTCAGTAAATTCATTGTGTGTGTATCACCTTATTTTCAAATGGAGTCAATACAAGTGTTACTGTATATAGATGTCTGTATAACTTAAGCCGCTTTAAAAAAGGGTAATGTGTTTAGAAGATAAACCATTCACCCTCTTGATTTGCTGAGGTTCTCAATACAATGTAGCACTGTGGTACAAGTTCTTTACCTCTAGTACCTACGGCTATTTAGTTGCATTGGATGATGGTTGCCATTGAAATACATGAAATTAGTTTTGGTGTTTAAAAAACTCTTCGGAAATCATGTGGCCCAAAACAGCCACCCACCAAGTTGACACATTAAAAGCAAGAAAATATAGAACATTGATTGGACAGTGGAGCAGAAGCATAACAATACCTTATCTCAGCCTTGTGAAAAGAGTTTCTACTGGATACCACATTCTAAGGGGCATATTATCAAGGGCCTTATCTCCGCTTTTTTGGCTTTAAAAGCCAAAAAAGCGGAGATAATGTTTTCCCCCTATTTACAAGGCAGTTCTAACATGCATTAGCGCATGTTAGCAGCCTTTTTACCAACGCCTCGCTTTGCATCTCTGAGATGCAAAGTGGGCGTTTCCTTCGAACACAACACGGGAATCATGGCTAACAGCACTTCTCCCTATCAACAAGCTGGCCCAGAACACCAATACCGACGTTAAAATCCACGCTAACCGCGGATATCGCCGAAAGCTAACGTCTGCAAAAAAGCAGACTTAGCTATACATATGATGGGAGGTGGATTCTATGGCTGAATCCACATCTCCCTATTTGCAAGGAATACCTTATCGCTTCCGTTGTTGCGCTGGATTTCCAGCGATGTTCACGGATTTCGTCGCTATCGCCGGATTTAATATCGCCGTGGAGATATGCGTTGTAAATAATGCGATATCTCGGCGATCAAATCCGGCGATAGCCGGCGTTAAGCAAATCCGCACTAAGCCCGCTCAGCGATATTTAACGCTGTTCTTTGATGATATGCCCCTAAGGGCGTTAAATATCGCTGAGCGGGCTTAGCGCGGATTTGCTTAACGCCGGCTATCGCCGGATTTGATCGCCGAGATATCGCGTTATTTACAACACATATCTCCACGGCGATATTAAATCCGGCGATAGCAGCGAAATCCTCGAACATCGCTGGAAATCCAGCGCAACAACGGAAGCGATAAGGTATTCCTTGCAAATAGGGAGATGTGGATTCAGCCATAGAATCCACCTCCCATCATATGTATAGCTAAGTCTGCTTTTTGCAGACGTTAGCTCGGCGATATCCGCGGTTAGCGCGATTTTAACGTCGGTATTGGTGTCCTGGGCCAGCTTGTTGATAGGGAGGAGTGCTGTTAGCCATGATTCCCGTGTTGTGTTTGAAGGAAACGCCCACTTTGCATCTCATTAGAGATGCAAAGCGAGGCATCGATAAAGGCTGCTAACATGCTCTAATGCATGTTAGCACTGCCTTGTAAATAGGGCAAAAACATTATCTCCGCTTTTTGGCTTTTAAAGCCAAAAGCGGAGATAAGGCCCTTGATAATATGCCCCTAAGTTCTTCGAATTTAGTAGCATGTAGGGATTTTCTTTGTGAAAATGCAGGTTTTATCTAAGTCAGGATCCTATCTTGAGAGCTATCCTGTGTTCTGAGAGAATTCATCTACAAAACTTCAGTACTCATTCCTCATTTAGTACATCAAACAGAATGCTTGGCACATCATGGTTTGACCTTGTAAGTTTTACTTACTGGGCATCATACACTGGTCTTGGCATATGATGAAATCTTTGCAAAGGTATCTGTACAATCAGTTGGTGCTACCATCAGGGAACTAAAATAACCTGATATTGTCCATTGAAACTCCTGTTTCGGTTTAATAGAGCAGCGCTAAAAACAAGGTGCCAGTTTTAAGGGAATCAGTTACACCAGGTTCCTAGGCTGAGTTCCTTTATGTAGGAGCTTTTCAAGATCAGAATTCTGGACTCTGGAGGAGTCAGTGATTCATACTAATGTACTGCTACTAACTGTGGTCACTCCCAACTTTTAATCCTGCCTGTTGGTATGTTAGAAAATAACTTCATCCTGGCTAATATAAGATATTGATTCATGCAAGAGTTTGTCATTGGTACGTCTAACCGCAGATTCTAACCATGTGAATATTCCCCAGGCATAAGAATGCATCTGGAAATTTTAAAAGCAGTACTCGTGTGCACTGGTGGTTGTCCGACAGAATAGCGATGAAACAAATATCGTGTGGACAGAATATTGTATCAAAAATATTGAGGACCAAAATATTGAGACGGTAAGAGCAATGAGATAAGTATAGATTTACTGTTCTTAAGTCCACATCTACGTACCTTGAAGATATATATATCGTCAAGGTACATATATGTGAAGTTAAGTATAGTAAAACTTTGCTTACCTATAGAAACTTGCCTACACCAGATTTTTGTCCCCGATATTCTTGACACAATATCCACACAATATTTGTATCCGATAGTCTGTCCAAACACTGCGCTGGTTGGTTGCATCGTGCTGAGCCGCTATAATTGCCAATGATGAGCACTGATGTCCTTGGCACCCTTGGTCTTCAAGACCCTCTTTTTCATCAAAATGTTCTTGTGTAAGGGAAAATGTCAGCCACAAGACAATAAGTTTTAATCCTTGTAGTGAGTGTCGCACAAAGATGTCTGTGACGGACCCTCACAAAGCATGTCTTTAGTGCCTGGAGTCGGAGCACGATTTCAGAACCTGTGTTGACTGTACCTAAATGAATCTGAAGGAGAAGCTTTATGTTGCCAAACTTAAGATTCCATGCCGTGGCCGAAGGCAAAATGAAGGTCCCGTTTCTGCTCCCAAAGCCATTCCCCCAGCAGCTCATTGTTGCGGTCAAAGTCTTCAGTGTAGCTTTCTCCTCAGCCCTGAAGCATGAAAATAAACACGCCACACACGGATCTCTGTAACAGATGGCTTTATTGCACAGCATACAATCACAAACTGCACTCTGAATACGTCATAACTGTTAATAACCACACCTTAACATCTCCCAGCAAGTTACGTATTTCCTCTGTTGAGTCTGCCCAGATCGCAAGGGTCCTAGCGCATATAGTCTCATGACACTACTTCTCCCCTTTTGTTAAATAAAAAGTATAAACAACAGTCACATTATATTTCTTCAATAAGCCGTTGAGGTGCTTGCACTAGTCGGCCAGATCGAGTGTTATGAGGTGGTGGAGATGCACTCTGATTGTGCACCGATGACATAGGTTATGATGCTTGATCTGGACTGTTAAGCGGAATCGCCTGATTCATGATTGTAGGAGCTGACGAATGTCGTGATAAATGTTTAAAGTGTGACGAGTCCTGTGTGATGGACTTTCTTGGACAATGCGCCATCACCATGTGTCTTTTGAACCCTCAGAGAATTGACAGCAGACAAAGTGTTTGTTTTCCGCTTTTATTTCTGCTTGACCCGGACCCAGTCATCTTCATTCATTGAAGACTGTTTAATGAGCTCTTCAATGCCATATGTTTTCATTTTGCACGTTCAAGAAGTGTCTGTGACACAAACCTTATCAGCATTCAATGATCAGTCTACTGTCCACTGTGGCAGTTTAGTTCCGATGGATCTCCAAAAGGCAAGGTGGCAGGACTCTCACCAGTTGTGGAGTGAGGAGTTGAACGAAAAAGCACTGAGGGATTGGCACAGAGCCTGGTTACACTCGATCCCCTCCATCGATGCTCGTTGAATTACCCTTTCGAGGGTACCCATGAATTGTTCCACAACACCACTGGCTTGGGGCCTCAGAGGTCTACTCTTTTGATGCTTGAAATTTAGTCTGACTAGACACTCCTTGAATTCTTTGCTATTGAATGGACAGACCATTGTCAGATTTGAAAATGGGGAGGATACCCGACGTTGCAAAGATGTCATTCAGCTGCTCAATGACCTTTTCATGGGTTGTTGGGGATAACTCCTCTACAAAAAGAAAGCGTGAATACTCATCAATGACTAACATTTGATGATGTCCATTTCCTAAGGGCCGAAAGAAATCAGCTGCAACTCTTCCCCAAGCCTGTACAGGAAGGTCAGATATTGTCAATGTGTGCTGCATCACTTTGGGGCAAAGGGAGTTTCAAAGATGGCAATCTTTTAGTTCCCTCTCAACTGGCTCGCCTAGGCGCAGGAACCACACTCTGTCTCTTAAAGTCTTTTGGTGGCTACGATGCCACAATGTCCTTTATGTGCTAGTTCAGTGACTTGCTCTCTTAGGCTCTCAGGTATGATGATTCTCGACCCTCTCAATATAACACCTTACCTGGTCACAGACAGTTCATCCTGTACATTTCTGAATTTTTGATATTCAACGTCATCAGCAAAAGGTTGAACACTCTTCTTCCACGATTGAGTTGAAATTATGTTTTTGAGGATAAGCATGTTGTTATCGGCATAGGTAGCTGCAATAATCTGTTCAATGGATAGGGATGCTGGCGTGCTGAACCTCAAAATGAAGTTAATGTACCCCTCAGCCATTTTGGATGTTGAACTGTGACGGTGTAGCGGTACTCGTGAAAAGCAATTAGCAGGGTTCTGATCTTTACCCGGCTTGCACACAATTACATAGTCATACTCTTGAAGTCGCAACCCCCACCTCTCAATGCGAGGAGGCATCTTGGCTTTCAGGTTTGATGGTTTGTAATGATAGTGAAACGGTTTCCATATAGAAACACATGAAAATGTTTGCAGGTCCACACTACAGGCAGACTCCTTCTCCGGCAGGTGAGTAACAGTTCTGTTTCTCGCACTTGGTCATTGTTGCGTTTAGCTTTTTGCATCGTACCAGGTTGTCACTGCCTTTAGCGTTTCGCTTTGTATCAATGACGGCTCTGTGGTATGATGTGGTGTAGTATCTCTTTTGCCCTTACCAGTGGGTTTCTGGCAGGCTTTCAGAGATGCTCCTTCCTAGGGCCTTTCATTTTTTCAACGCCCATGTCTGGGCTGGAGCGGGGCTTCGACTCCACACACCGCCACTTTGAACTGCTTCTCACCGATTTGGGCGCATGTGGCATGAACAAGCAGTTTGCTGTATTGTTGCAAATGCTCAGGGAGAGCAGTCTCATTTCTTCAGGTCACAGATCCTATCCTCGTTGCCAGTTACAGCGTCCTCCCCAGCCCGGGAGCATGCAAATTAACATGCTACACACAGAGCTCTGTAACAGGCGTCTTTATTTCTCAGCATACGATCACTCTCTGCACTCTGAATACATCATAACCGTTAATAACCACACTTTAACCCCTCCCAGCAAGTCATGTAATTCCTCTGTTGAGTCCACCTAGAACAGCAAGGGTGCTAGTGCACATAGTCTCATGACACTAAATCCAGTTAAGTCCTAGAAAAAGCATAAAAAGTCAAAGCAGTAATTTTCTCTCTTTTGCCACTCTCAGAATACAGAGAAAGGGGCCCAGGGTGTCAACGTGTCACATGGTCTTGCTCTTGAACTCCATTTGAGCCAATTCTGAGTCTAGTCCCACTACAACACGAGTTTCCAGGATTATCTGTGTCGTTGCAGCAAGTAGCAACTTTCAGAGAGGCCATGCTGCGCATTTTTCGCACATTACCGGTTCCCTCTGGTGTGTCTTTGGGCCACAAGAACCGAAGGGCCTCTAGTTGGGCTTCTGTTAGCAAAGTCTGTGCCCCTCAAATCTGCATCGAGGTCAGTATTGGCTCCAGTGCTGACTTCAGCTCCTTCCCTATCCTCTGCACCAGTCCCCTTGCAATAATGTCGGTGCCGACACGAAGGAGGACTTGCAGCCTATTTTGCTATAGCGCTCCCAGCAGAATGCTCCATAACTTCTACCAAGGGCGAATTCCACCGGGGCACAGCCAACTGGTAATCCTTCTGATTCTGATAACTTGCCCTTAAAACACAGTAGGACCAAACTTTGCATACTCTTTTCAGCTCTGACTCAGATAACAATGACTTTAATGAAGGGGATGATTTTATTCCCCAATATGATGAGGTAAACTGGTAAGGGGAGCTGCAAGGTGCCAGTGGCCTGGACGCTTCTCCAGATACTGGCCTTGTTTCTAGTCCTGGCCCTGCCACTGAGGAAAGCCCTTCCTTTACTATAGTTATACGCACAGTAGCAGATGTATAGACCTAAAGTTACCAACTATGGAAGTAAAGACTAATGTTCTCACAGAGGTACTAGAGCCTGGTCAAGCAGCTACAGAACCTCTTCTACCATTTAATGTGGCCCTCACCAATACCCTCTAGGGCACTTTGAGAAACCATGTTTAGGACAACCAGTGAATAGGCAGATCGCTTGCTGCCATCGTCCAGAAGACTTAGCCTTTCTTACGCAACATCCCACACTAGAAAGCTTGGTAGTGCAAACGTCCACCAGTAAGGGAAATCCCAGCACCTTCCCTACCACCCCACTTGATCGTGAGTCAAAACAAATAGAGAGACTTGGAATTTTGGAACTGGAACAGCAGTCTGAGTTATTGAAATTCCCTGCATTTTTGTCTGCTTTGATTGGTGAAAGAATACCACCACTATGCACTTTACACTTTATTGTGATTAATAGTTGTTTTGTGTGTACCATGAATTATGTGCATGTGAATGATTTTGTTGGTAAGGTATGCCTTGAAAATATCACTCAATTTGATTAGCAAAAGATCATGATGAATGTTTGATCATTGTTTAAAGTTAAGTAACTTTTATTACTGATAATTACGAGAGGTATTTCTACATTTTTTATATATATTGAGTGGTCCAACCTCTTGTGACTCTAGGGCCCCCCCTTCCATTTAGGGACCATTGCTTATCTGAAGCACCCCTACTGGACAAGCCATTTGATAGCTCTTACCTCTTTGGCGACAAAACAGATTTGGCCCTGGAATGGCTTAAAGTGAGAAGGGATACAGCACGTTCCTTGGCTCTTTCGACCCCCATCAGACATATCCATACAATTTGGCTTACAAGTCCGGCTTTTCAGGTTCAAAGCAAACACAAGGAGATGATGGACGGAGCGCTGAAACTTTTCAGACACTCACCCACAGTCACAGATCTGGGTTGAATCCATCATCGTTCTTTAGCTCACTTCGCCACCCCAGTTCAGACACAGCTATATGCAAATCAGTCTTAGCCCTGTGCCTCATGGGAACAGTCCAGCCCGAACTGCCAAGCCATGTCTTCCCTGGACCGGAAACAAGCATCCTGGGACCGGTTTCGGGCTAACAGCCCTCATCAGCCAGGCTAGCTTGAATCCAGTGGCAAAGTGAGCAAGGGACCCACGTCTGGGCATACCCTGCCAACCTAGGACCAACAAAGCAAACACAAGGAGATGATGGACGGAGCGCTGAAACTTTTCAGACACTCGCCCCCAGTCACAGATCTGGGTTGAATCCATCATCGTTCTTTAGCTCACTTCGCCACCCCAGTTCAGACACAGCTATATGCAAATCAGTCTTGACCCTGTGCCTCATGGGAACAGTCCAGACCAAACTGCCAAGCCATGTCTTCCCTGAACCGGAAACAAGCATCCTGGGACTGGTTTCGGGCTAACAGCCCTCATCAGCCAGGCTGGCTTGAATCCAGTGACAAAGTGAGCAAGGGACCCACGTCTGGGCATACCCTGCCAACTTAGGGCGAACAAAGCAAACACAAGGAGATGATGGACGGAGCGCTGAAACTTTTCAGACACTCACCCCCAGTCATAGATCTGGGTTGAATCCATCATCGTTCTTTAGCTCACTTCGCCACCCCAGTTTAGACACAGCTATATGCAAATCAGTCTTGACCCTGTGCCTCATGGGAACAGTCCAGACCGAACTGCCAAGCCATGTCTTCCCTGGACCGGAAACAAGCATCCTGGGACCGGTTTCGGGCTAACAGCCCTCATCAGCCAGGCTAGCTTGAATCCAGTGGCAAAGTGAGCAAGGGACCCACGTCTGGGCATACCCTGCCAACCTAGGGCCAACAAAGCAAACACAAGGAGATGATGGACGGAGCGCTGAAACTTTTCAGACACTCACCCCCAGTCACAGATCTGTGTTGAATCCATCATCGTTCTTTAGCTCACTTCGCCACCCCAGTTCAGACACAGCTATATGCAAATCAGTCTTGACCCTGCGCCTCATGGGAACAGTCCAGACCGAACTGCCAAGCCATGTCTTCCCTGGACCGGAAACAAGCATCCTGGGACCGGTTTCGGGCTAACAGCCCTCATCAGCCAGGCTAGCTTGAATCCAGTGGCAAACTGAGCAAGGGACCCACGTCTGGGCATACCCTGCCAACATAGGGCAAACAAAGCAAACACAAGGAGATGATGGACGGAGCGCTGAAACTTTTCAGACACTCACCCCCAGTCACAGATCTGGGTTGAATCCATCATCATAGAGGGTTCCAGCCTCAGAAGTAGGAACTGCGTGTTACCCCTGACACTTACCTATGCCGAAGAAGGACAGAGCCATTCATTCTACTTTGGATCCTTGCCATCTCAATGCTTTCCTGTGGAAGACAATTTGAGGATGTTCAAGTTAGCTCAGGCCCTCTGTGCCTTAGACCCCGGAGACTAGATAGTGGAGTTGGACCTGCTGGATACTTATTTCCATATCCCCGTCCTGCAGGCCCACAAGTGCTACCTGTGGTTCACACTGGGCCAGGAGCATTTTGATTTCCCAGTGCTCCCTTTTTGCCTCAACAGGGCCCGTGGGTGTTCACAAACATGATGGCAGTGGGTACAGCACACCTTCTGAGGATAGGGGTACCAGTCTTCCCCTACCTCGGCTAATGGCTGCTGAGTGCCGATTCACCCCAGGTTGTCGTTATGTACCTCTAGATGACAGCAAACCTCCTAACAACATTGGGGTTCACTATCAACATGTCAAAATCACACCTGGCTCCGCAGATGCTCCAGTTCATCAGAGCTACTATGGATACAGTACAGTTTCATGCCTTTCCCCTAGAGTGGAGAGTCCAGAACATTCAGGCGATAATCCCATTGTTTCAGCCTCTGTCCTGGATCTCAGTACAGATGGCACTGAGGCTGTTAAGATGTACTCCTCCTGCATCCTGCTAGTGAAACATAGCATGTGGCACATGCAGGCTCTACAGTGGAACCTCGAGTCTCATTGGGCACAGCATCAGGGGAATCTGTCTGATTGTATCCAGATTTTTGAGGAGACTGCAAACTATCTGCACTGGTGGCTACTGGACTGTGATTGGGTCAGTGGCAGACCCCTCTCCCTTCCCCACCCAGATTTAACTGTGGTGACAGACTCATCACTTCTTGATAGGGGAAGCCATCTGGGAGAGGTGGAGATCAGAGGGCAATTTGTTCCAGTTGAGGGCGATTCCTGTGCTGTTCCTGTAGAACATGTAGAACTGGAACTAGCAGAGCGGGATGGAGTCTTCGGCCCTGTGTCAGAAGGCTCTCCCCCCTCTAGAAGTGGCTGGAACTCCAAGGAATTTCTCTGGTGGTAAACCATCTGGTAGGATCTCTAAATGCAAGGGCAGAAGGACTCAGCCACCGATGCTTAGCGGATCACGAATGCCAGTTGCATCTAGAGGTGGCAAAGGGCTTCTCTCATCAATGGGGAGAACCCTTGCTCGACCTCTTCATCAGCACTGAGAACGCACAATTTCAGCACTTTTACATGTTGGAGTTTCCAAGACTGCTCTCTTTCGTAGACACATTCCATCTAGGGAGTCTGGAATGCCTCCAAGCCACTGCCTCTCCTGCCTGAGTTCTGAAGATCAGGAACGACTGTGCCCAAGTCATCCTGGTGGCACCGGATTGGACCAGGAGAGTGTGGTACCTGGAACTCCTGGGCATGAGCATCTTTCCTCCGATCAGTCTGCCGCTTCATGAGGATCTACTGTTGCAATTGCAGGGCAGGGTACTGCAGCCAGGCCTGCACAATTTACATCTTCATGTTTGGAGATCAAGCCATGGCTGTTAACCTCTTTCAATGGTCCTCGTAAGATTGTTGATGTCATCTTAGTGGAGTGGCTGCCCCTCCATAAAATCAGTGTGTTTGTCACTAGTTGGGACAAATTTGTGGCTTGTTGCGACACCTGCTAAACTGACCCACTGCAATCAACCTGTTTGAGGTTTTGCTGTTTGTTTTGTCCCTGACCCAGCAAGGACTTACTTTAGGCACTATTACAGGCTATTTGTTGGCTAAATCAGCTTTTTTTGTAGTATCAGATCACCCTTCTGTATTTAAATCACCCGTTTTGATAGTGTTAGAAATGGGATCTCTGGTTGGCTAAGGCTTGCGCCAAAGCCAGGCAGAGACCACCACTATAGTCAGGGCGAGGGAGTTACACTCCCAAGATAACCCCTGCTCACCCCCTTGGTAGCTTGGCACGAGCAGTCAGGCTTATCCCGGAGGCAATGTGTAAAGCGTTTGCGCACGCGCACAGCAACAACATCCCAGGCACACTACAAAAGGAACTCCACACAAGGTTATATCAAAAATAGCCTTTGTATTCTCATAACACATTAGAATAGTACTCACACAATATACATGGTGCCACCTGGCACTAGGTCATATTTACAAGGGAATTATTTTCACACTTCAGGGCCACTTGGACCACTGTCAGAACCATCACAAAGTGAACTTAGTAAACGTAAAACAGATCATAACCGTACAACCAGTAAACACTGGTAATCACTGTACTTAGCATCAGCCTGTAACATAAACTACATTATGCACAGTATCACATCAGGCGCGAATTACATTCTGCGCCAACCTCACCAGCATAAACACATTATGCAATCACCTCACACGTCTAAACGCATGAGACCCTAACCTCCTAAGTATAACTCACTTTAGGGGCGTAAATCACACAGTGAAACATAATCTCACTAGCATAAACCATGATATGCAAAACAACCTCATAATCATAAACCACAGTTAGAGGTATAACACAGGGTGCGTAAAGCATAGTAAATGCATCACCTTTCCTAGCACCACATCACATTAGGGCCTGGCGCCCTATAAATCTAACCGTCCCCCCTGGCCATCTGGCCATCTGAGAAAGGGGGCTCGAATGCCCTATGTCCCAAGAGTCAGGGCGCGCTGCCAAGACAACGGACAGTCCAGGGTGCGCAACTGCGCAAACCTAAACGTAGTAGCTGCCCACTACTTGCTGGGCAGCTGGGAAAGATAGGGGGCCAAGGAGTGCGTTCCACTCCTAACTCTAAGCATGCCCCCAACGAACTGCGGCCTAAACGTAGCAGCTGCCCACTACTTGCTGGGCAGCTGTGAATATCAAAATGAGGCCTGGCACCACTGTGCCCTTAGAACAAATATGACATTATGCCAGGAACGTTGCAGCTGACCGCGCTGGTGCGGCGCAGCTGTGAATTGACAAGGTACAGGGGCCTGGCATCACGGTGCCTTCTGGGCCCCCCACTGGGGCTCTACAACCCAAAATGCCCCCAGCGTTACAGATATGGCACTGGTACTACACGTACCCTCTGAGCCCCACTCCGGGACTTCTATCATAATGGCCCTCTTCGGCGCAGCTGCCCTCTAGCAGGCGGGGCAGCTGTGGCCATGGTAGAACTGGGAGGTGCACGGGCCCCTCTTAAAACAAATCTGCCCATCGTTGGAGCGGCCCTCTATCAAGCGGCCGCTCGGGAAAGAGGCACCGGCATGGTGCCTTGACTTCGCTCCCCCCAGCCATCCCAACTCACCGGGCTCTCTTGCTGGCTTCACCCGGGCTCCTCTCGGCGCTGGGGACCGGCGCCACTTCTCCAATGCGGCGGGGGCAGGCACCGACAATGTGCCTCGCGCCCCCTCCGCCTCACGCGCCGCGGATGTTCTTCGGTTTGCCAGTGCGGGGTGGGCTCCCGCCTGGCTACAGCGTCTCCCTCTTCACCCGGGCCCCCTCCTGGGACCGGGACTTCACTGTGGGGTTCTTGGAGGCGGGGTAGGCTCCCGTACTCCCTTCTCGCACACCGGGGCTCCCATCGGCTCACGGGAGCCCCGCACCGTCACGGGCACCTCTTCCGGCCCCGCCCAGAGGCAGGCAAACCTTGCCTGGCTTCCGGGTCGGCGGCCATTTTCACTCGGTTCGCGACGGTGATTCCTTCTTTGATGCAAACGCGGGGTGGGCACCCGCTCGAGAATAGATCACGGAAGCGGGGTGGGCACCCGCTATCCTCACAGCATAAAGCGGGGTGGGCACCCGCTATCCTCACAGCATAAAGCGGGGTGGGCACCCGCTCATCAATTAAAGCCAAAGAGCGGCAGAAACGCGGGGTGGGCTCCCGCTGAAGGCACAAGGCGGGGGATTCCCTCCGCTGGGGATTCCCTCTAAAAGGGCTGCAGCTACGCGCTGCGCAGCCCACGCACTCTTCAGGGGAAGAGTAAATTAAAGCAGAGCGCTTCCCAGGGCGCCAAAAGGATGCAGCAGCAGTCCTCCCCTAAGGGAGAGCAAGTCCTGGAAAAGTAAAGGGGCATGCAGGGCCCAGGGAGGCAGGCCCTCCTGGCAGCCCCCCCCCTGGGCCCTCAGCAGCAGCACGCCCTGCAGGATCAGCACACCAGAACTGCACAGGAACACTGAACAATTTCATGGGGTCACAGCCCCTTCTTTTATACACAGTTTTTCCTTTGTCACCCAGCACAGGGCTGGGGGAAAACCAGATGCAACTGGTTTGGGGGAGCTTTGGAGCACTTTGTTTTGCTCAGCTCCTCTCTCCTTTCACAGGACAGGCTAGGGACATCAGACGCACCACAGGGGGTGGAGCCAGCATTGTGGAGGGAAGGCCCAGCCCTATTCAGGTCCCAGGTGCACTCCTCCCACCCATCTGCATGGAGATCTCTCTATTCACCACTGGGCTGACTCACCCTGGCTCCTGGAATTCCCCACACCATCCAGCACCTGTTACTCACAAAGCCAGACATGCAATCCACATCAGGCAGGCAGGCACAGAGCACACATACATGCCAACTTCTAAAAGTGGCACTTCTTCACCAGCCATAATAAATCTGCGCACACCATTGCGCAGCATTCATTCTCACGAATTCACACATACTAAACTTGACCACACTGCTCCTCACATAACAGGAATTACCACTGGCACACAGATCCCCAATGCATTCCTATGGGAGGTAGGTCAATCTCACTAAATGTGCGCAGAGCGCGCACGCACTTTCCACTGGACCACAGTGCGAAAGTGCCCAGAGATTTAAACTACTAACACATAAACGCAAAAAGTTTAGGGGTGAACCTGGCAAAAAGGGCCAAGTCCAACACAACCCCCTTCCAGCCAAAACGCAGGGCAGACCAATCACCACCGTGATGGGCTTCCCTGCTTGGGGCGATAGAACACGGACGCGGGCCCGCACTGCAGGGACACCCTCCTGTTCTACGCCACTTGGAACCCATGGGGAAAAAAACAACAACAAAAAAACTCAGGGCTAACTAGGCTACCCCACCGGTACTCCTTAGTTGTCCACGGCCAGGACCAGGCCCTAGGCCACCCAGATGCCACTGGTCCTTGCCAATCCACAGAGTGGGGGGCAGTAACCCCTGGCATACAATAGCCATTCTCCACCCTCCCTCTCAGTGTAGTTTCAACCACCACTGATCCTTCAACCTAGGGTCCGCACCCTCAGGCTGACCAGAGATCACGGGCAAAGCATCTCCTCACCCTACCTCTACTTCTGGGGTTCCGCACCCTCCCAGGGGAAGCACCCACCCTAACACAACTCTCCCATCAGTTCAGGACCTCTCTCCATCAACTGGTCTACCACCTGGGATCCACATTCACCAGATGCACCGGGGTCAGAGGCGAGGACTCCCTCCCTCTGCACCCCCTTCCAGAGTTCTGCACCCTCCCACTGTAGAGCAGGGTCTATTCGCTTAGGATGAGCCCCACCTGCTCTCAGGGTAGTACTACCACACCCGGCCAGGGACCCTAAAGATCCCGGCTAGGCCTGCACCACCCCTTCGGGGAAACACAGGGTCTCTTCATTTAAGATGAGCCCCACCTGTGTTCACAGGGGTACCCCTAGAAGGCAAACCAGCCAGGACAATGACTACAGTTGCCCTGCCGTCCAGATCCGGAAACACCGGCTACTGGCTCCCCAACCTAGGGACGTACCCTTTGGTCAGATGCCTGGCGAACCAGGACTTCACAAGGGTGACACATGCCTAGCGTGTCGTGTGACAGTCTGCCTGGCGCAGAGCTCACGACCTCCTGTCCCTCTGACAGTGCGTGAAGATGCGCCAGGACAGAAGTGGCGCACACCATGGTCAATCATCGGCGACTCAGCCCTTCTGGCTGGCCCCTGACCCACTGGTCCCCACTGGGGACTCTTTCCCCCTCTCACCCCTCAAAACTGGACCCCACCTGCGTTCAGGGGGGTACTACCTCACAATTGCCCGGAGAACCAGGACTTCCTGGGAGCACATATACCCCCCCGAGGGTGACACATAACTAATGTGTCGTGTGACAGTCTGCCGGGCACAAACCCAGGGCAGAAGTGGTGTCCCCATGGTCCCTTCTGGACCCACTGGTTTTTCCACTGGGGAACCTCTCCCCCTCACCCCTCAATCAGGACTTCTGCACCCTCCACTTAGGAGCGGTGCTGCCTAGCACCAGGACTGCTGGAGCTCTGGTTACAGACGCTCCACGTCCTCTAGAGACTAGAAGATCCTCCTCAAATGGCCTACAAGTACAGCCTAGGCCCCAAACCTGGTGTTCCCTGAAGAAACCATCCAGGCCCTGGGACTGGGTTTCGGGCACACTCACTCCTTCTCCTCTGAGACAGGACGTGAGCCCCTACACCCCTCCCGCTACACTGGGACCTAGCTGGGCTACACTGAACCTCTTCCACCACACGGGACCGGAAGATACCCGAGCCACTCTTATTGGACTCACTCCCCCATGCAAGCTCCTTATTTCAGAGAACTCACACCCAATCGTCCAGTGCAACACACCACTCATCCACAGGCGCCCCCCCCGGACTGGTGAGACAGTATCTTACTGCCCCTGAATCTCAACCTGGCCCCTTCTTAACCAGGAACCAGGTACCACTGTCTGGGGACCGGGACTTTCTGCACTGGACTTCATATTGCTGCCACCACTGGATCCCACCCTTACTAGGGAACCCAGAAAACTCACACTGCACTTAGGGGATAATCTACCCTCCCGAGCTAGTGACTCCATACCAATTAAGTCCCCACTGTAGGCCAACCCAAGAACCAGCGCAATGGCTCAAGGGCAGTCTCTCCTCCAGATTCTCTGGTTTCTGTCCTTGGCAGGACACCCAACTCATAGTGCACAAGAAACACATTTCCAAAGAAATGACATTTAGAACCAACTTAGACACAATAATCCCTTTCCATGTGACTATCTAAAATGCAGAGTTTTGTAATGAAGCCAGATGTCGCTGTGGTACTGCGCAAACGCAAGTCCTAATCCCCACCGCTGACAACCAATGTTAGAAATGAGATCTCTGGTTGGCTAAGGCTTGCGCCAAAGCCAGGCAGAGACCACCACTCTAGTCAGGGCGAGGGAGTTACACGCCAAAGATAACCCCTGCTCACCCCCTTGGTAGCTTGGCACGAGCAGTCAGGCTTATCCCGGAGGCAATGTGTAAAGCGTTTGCGCACGCACACAGCAACAACATCCCAGGCACACTACAAAAGGAACTCCACACAAGGTTATATCAAAAATAGCCTTTGTATTCTTATAACACATTAGAATAGTACTCACACAATATACATGGTGCCACCTGGCACTAGGTCATATTTACAAGGGAATTATTTACACATGGCAGGGCCACTTGGACCACTGTCAGAACCATCACAAAGTGAACTTAGTAAACGTAAAACAGATCATAACCGTACAACCAGTAAACACTGGTAATCACTGTACTTAGCATCAGCCTGTAACATAAACTACATTATGCACAGTATCACATCAGGCGCGAATTACATTCTGCGCCAACCTCACCAGCATAAACACATTATGCAATCACCTCACACGTCTAAACGCATGAGACCCTAACCTCCTAAGTATAACTCACTTTAGGGGCGTAAATCACACAGTGAAACATAATCTCACTAGCATAAACCATGATATGCAAAACAACCTCATAATCATAAACCACAGTTAGAGGTATAACACAGGGTGCGTAAAGCATAGTAAATGCATCACCTTTCCTAGCACCACATCACATTAGGGCCTGGCGCCCTATAAATCTAACCGTCCCCCCTGGCCATCTGGCCATCTCAGAAAGGGGGCTCGAATGCCCTATGTCCCAAGAGTCAGGGCGCGCTGCCAAGGCAGCGGACAGTCCAGGGTGCGCAACTGCGCAAACCTAAACGTAGCAGCTGCCCACTACTTGCTGGGCAGCTGGGAAAGATAGGGGGCCAAGGAGTGCGTTCCACTCCTAACTCTAAGCATGCCCCCAACGAACTGCGGCCTAAACGTAGCAGCTGCCCACTACTTGCTGGGCAGCTGTGAATATCAAAATGAGGCCTGGCACCACTGTGCCCTTAGAACAAATATGCCATTATGCCAGGAACGTTGCAGCTGCCCGCGCTGGTGCGGCGCAGCTGTGAATTGACAAGGTACAGGGGCCTGGCATCACGGTGCCTTCTGGGCCCCCCACTGGGGCTCTACAACCCAAAATGCCCCCAGCGTTACAGATATGGCACTGGTACTACACGTACCCTCTGAGCCCCACTCCGGGACTCCTAACATAATGGCCCTCTTCGGCACAGCTGCCCTCTAGCAGGCGGGGCAGCTGTGGCCATGGTAGAACTGGGAGGTGCACGGGCCCCTCTTAAAACAAATCTGCCCATCGTTGGAGCGGCCCTCTATCAAGCGGGGTCGCTCGGGAAAGAGGCACCGGCATGGTGCCTTGACTTCGCTCCCCCCAGCCATCCCAACTCACCGGGCTCTCTTGCTGGCTTCACCCGGGCTCCTCTCGGCGCTGGGGACCGGCACCACTTCTCCAATGCGGCGGGGGCAGGCACCGACAATGTGCCTCGCGCCCCCTCCGCCTCACGCGCCGCGGATGTTCTTCGGTTTGCCAGTGCGGGGTGGGCTCCCGCCTGGCTACAGCATCTCCCTCTTCACCCGGGCCCCCTCCTGGGACCCGGGACTTCACTGTGGGGTTCTTGGAGGCGGGGTAGGCTCCCGTACTCCCTTCTCGCACACCGGGGCTCCCATCGGCTCACGGGAGCCCCGCACCGTCACGGGCACCTCTTCCGGCCCCGCCCAGAGGCAGGCAAACCTTGCCTGGCTTCCGGGTCGGCGGCCATTTTCACTCGGGTCGCGGCGGTGATTCCTTCTTTGATGCAAACGCGGGGTGGGCACCCGCTCGAGAATAGATCACGGAAGCGGGGTGTGCACCCGCTATCCTCACAGCATAAAGCGGGGTGGGCACCCGCTCATCAATTAAAGCCAAAGAGCGGCAGAGACGCGGGGTGGGCTCCCGCTGAAGGCACAAGGCGGGGGATTCCCTCCGCTGGGGATTCCCTCTAAAAGGGCTGCAGCTACGCGCTGCGCAGCCCACGCACTCTTCAGGGGAAGAGTAAATTAAAGCAGAGCGCTTCCCAGGGCGCCAAAAGGATGCAGCAGCAGTCCTCCCCTAAGGGAGAGCAAGTCCTGGAAAAGTAAAGGGGCATGCAGGGCCCAGGGAGGCAGGCCCTCCTGGCAGCCCCCCCCCTGGGCCCTCAGCAGCAGCACGCCCTGCAGGATCAGCACACCAGAACTGCACAGGAACACTGAACAATTTCATGGGGTCAAAGCCCCTTCTTTTATACACAGTTTTTCCTTTGTCACCCAGCACAGGGCTGGGGGAAAACCAGATGCAACTGGTTTGGGGGAGCTTTAGAGCACTTTGTTTTGCTCAGCTCCTCTCTTCTTTCACAGGACAGGCTAGGGACATCAGACGCACCACAGGGGGTGGAGCCAGCATTGTGGAGGGAAGGCCCAGCCCTATTCAGGTCCCAGGTGCACTCCTCCCACCCATCTGCATGGAGATCTCTCTATTCACCACTGGGCTGACTCACCCTGGCTCCTGGAATTCCCCACACCATCCAGCACCTGTCACTCACAAAGCCAGACATGCAATCCACATCAGGCAGGCAGGCACAGAGCACACATACATGCCAACTTCTAAAAGTGGCACTTCTTCACCAGCCATAATAAATCTGCGCACACCATTGCGCAGCATTCATTCTCACGAATTCACACATACTAAACTTGACCACACTGCTCCTCACATAACAGGAATTACCACTGGCACACAGATCCCCAATGCATTCCTATGGGAGGCAGGTCAATCTCACTAAATGTGCGCAGAGCGCGCACGCACTTTCCACTGGACCACAGGGCGAAAGTGCCCAGAGATTTAAACTACTAACACATAAACGCAAAAAGTTTAGGGGTGAACCTGGCAAAAAGGGCCAAGTCCAACAGATAGGTTTGCAACATTTATTTCCACCAATACCCTCTGTGATGCCACAGTGAGACTTGAATTTAGTGTTCACTTGTTTGACATCCACACCTTCTGAGTCACTGCACAGCTCTCCTTTGAGATGTTTGACCTTGAAACTGGTATTTTCCCATCCTCATAACAGTGGCTTGTGGTGTGAGCGAGCTGCAGACTTTGTCTGTCAACTCATGTTATACAACATTCTTTGCAAATAAGTTGGTGTTGAGGACCTGAACTTCGTTTCTGCTAAAAGAGGTAATTCCACTTCATGTCTGGCAGGCAATCACCCTTCCAGCATTCTTAGCTCCACCTCATCCCTCATAGAAGGAAGAGAGACTTAATTGTTTGGACCCCAAGAGGGCACTAACCTTTTAGATATATTGCACCAAAGAACATCGGCATGAAAATCAACTCTGTGGGTTTCTCCAGGGCTGAGAAAAGGGCAAGGAAGTGCAAACGCAGAACCACTCCCAAAGGATTGTTCTCTGTATAAAGATCTGGTACACACTGGCAAAGAAGCAGCCTCCAGAGGGCTTTTAGGCTCAGTCCACCAGAGCTAAGGCTACTATCACTGCTCTACAGGCAGAGTAGTTGTCCTTGACATTAGTCTGACAGCTATGTGGCTACCAAGGCATACTTTCACAAAGCGCTACTGACTCAGCAGTTGTGTCGAGGTATTTTGCCCTCTTGGTCCTGCCGGACTTTCTGGTTTGAGCCAGTTCACAGACTCACTACCTTAGGAGGTACGACTATGATATCTATACACAAAGTGAGAAACCTTCAGTTAGAAGTATCCATCAGAAGAACAAAACAATCTTTCTGGTGCCATCTCTCCCACCTCCCCAGTCTGTGAACTGGTCTCTTTTTCGATCTAAAAGGTCCAACTCTAGAGATCTGCACAATGGTCAATCCAAGTTGCTGATGGGCTCTGCTTCTGAGGACGTGGACAGCATTAAAAATCTATTTATTATCAGAGTGCATGAGTAGCGCTTATATGCATTTCTGCTCATCACTTCTGGAGCCGAATCATGTTGGCGCAGGGCCGCAGGAAGCCACCTACCAGCAAGCAGAAGCTCTGCTTTAAAAGTGTCCAGACCCAACCTAACCCCTGGGGAATATTCAGAAGTTGAGGAAACTGTGGTTAGATAGAGTATACAGTATCATAGGGAGGGGCGTCATCTCGCCCCAAACCAATTGCACAACTCAGTGAGCGCCTTGTTGGCATTCATCGTTACTTAACATTCGTCAATCTATTCCGTCTATTCCATCTCATTTGCTCTTTTTCGCATCCTTTTGATCTTTAATCGCCCACACATGGACTGATGTGCATTTTTCCAAGTTTCTAATGTTCAAAATGTGTCCATCCGGACCTCTGTACATGAACACGACTGAAGCAATGATTCGTCAGAGGCAGTGTTTATTCATAAAAACCCAATGCATTTCGGGCTAAAATCGCCCTTCGTCAGGGGTCACTGTAAGCAATAGAACAATAATCATACTGTTTAAAATAGGTGCCTATATGGGCTGGCACCTCACCAGTTTGCACGCTAACGAAGGAAAATACAGATGACAAGGTTCAAAAACCATTGAATTAAGGTGTGCATCCCATCCCTACCATAGATAGAGTATACACCAGAAAGCATCTTACCAAGGGTAAGTAACTTGTCCCTTCTAGGTGTCAATGGACGACCAGTGTACAAAAATATAGGCCTCTCTCTGTAATGTGGAACCTGTAATTTTTTTTAAATAGCTGTTTATTGGCATTTTTAAACCGTTGTAAATTACAGCATTACATCACAAATCAACAGACCATCTAAATATTGGTAAAGAGACATCTTCAGTAATAAACAATCTACTCCAGTCTTCTCAGGTGCAGCATTAAATCCACATAGTAGCTGTGCACAGGAGAAATCCCTTTGCTTTTACGAAGGGGGGTTTGTAAACAGTGCAGTGCTAGAAGGAATATTGCAATCAAAGTGATAGCCAACGAAGTAACAGAGGGGAGCGGAGAAAGATAAAACAGAAATGCAAATAAACAAATCATACAAGCGCAACAACTGGGCCCGCGCTGCCAGTGAGTAGTACAGGTAAGTAGTAAACAACAGTTATCGAGTGGGTGGGGGAGTAAATCTGGAGTTTATCCCCCGGGTGTTGCAACAGTTGACCACACCAGCCAGGGCCTCACTTCCAATCCTGGACAATAGGTGAAGGGAGCAGCACTCCCCTATTCACAGCGCCGAGACGGGGAGCCACGGTAAAGGCCGCCAAGATACCTCCTAGTTCAGTGCTCATCTGTCTCCCCCACATAGTCTCTCGGTGTGTCCACTTCCCCTCCCTCAGGTGAACTATCGCTAATCTCCGGGTCTCCTCTTGAGTCATATTCTGGGTGCTCCCAGGCCACTAACACCTCGTCCATAAGTCTGCTATAGGGCGTCTTCTCACCCCTCGGGCCTCTTCCCTGATCAATGCCCGCTCCTCTGGGTCACATCAGCCCTCTAGGTTCCAACCCCAGGTCCAACTACTGACTTTCAGGTCAAGGCTATGTACCTTTTAGCTAATGCAAGGGCCAGATTCACAAACCTTGTGCCCACCTTGCGGGTGGTCGGTCTCGGAAATAGTCCCAAGATACAGGTATCCAAGGAGCAGGAGAGGACCAAAGTGTGGAGTTCAAGGCAGCAAGCACCACATCCCAGAAAGAATGCAACCGGGGGCAATACCAAACCATATGAATAAAATCAGCATCCAAATGTCTGCATCTCAGACAGGGACTAGGCTCACCCCTATAAATTACCTGGATTTTGTGTGATGTTAAATATGTCATGTGAACATATTTAAATTAGATGTATTTCAACTTCACGTCCCTAGAAAATGTTTGTGGATAAACAAATATTCTACACCAGTCAGGGTCTGTTAAGTCATGCTGCAGGATCCTTACCAATCTCTCCCACAGGATCCTTACCAATAACTCCCGCAGCGAGGACAAAGGGCCACGAATCATTGCTGAGAGGGATTGATAAAATCAGACCACGAGATGTCTGGTCATGCCCATTGAGATCAACAACTATAGGACTGCATGAGTCGTGGGTTCCTCCCACTCCCCGGCCCACAGGTCCCGGAACGCCAGAGTCAGCACTTCATACATAAGGAATTGGCCGACAGCAAGTTATAATGTGCCATCAGGTCTTCCAGGGGCAGTAGTGCGTCCTGCTGATAACAGTCCCCAGCCGTCACCAGCCCAGCATCTGTCCATGCCAACAGTTGACCAGCAGTAAAATAGGAGAGGGGTTCACCATGGGGGAGTCCCACTAAGGGCTGCAATGGTGCATACAAAGGGGTCCCTGCGGTTCTCAGGACGCATTGGCTTCAACATTTCAGCGCCACAGGTAGCAGCACCCCCAGGGATAAGATTGCCACTGTTGGGCAAAACAGTTTCTCCATCAGGGTTCCCATGTGGGCTGACAGTCCCACCTCCCCCAGCTCGTCCTGATTAACCCCATCAAACCACATTGCGATCCACTGAATTTGAGAGGCCAGAAAAAATAATTCAAAATCCGGGGCACCCAAGCCTCCCTCCTCAAGGGGGCGTCGGAGGACAGCTAGGGACACCCAATGACGGCCTCTATCCCATATCAGGTCACGCAGCAGAGTGTCCAGTTGTTTAAACCACGAGACCGGCACTCCCATTGGTAAGTTAGCAAAAAAGTAGAGGAGCCTCTGGAGCATGACCATCTTAGATACCGAGCCATAATGGGCAGTTTAAGGGAGCACCAAAAGGGAATGCAGGACCTCAGGGACCAGAGAGCTTTCCTCCAAATTACCCTGCCGGGGGTCTTCCAAGGAATGGAAGATCTGGATCCCCAAGTATCGAAAAGAGTTGGGTGACCACGTCCGGTCCAGAGGGAGGCCCAATGGCCTTACCGCGCCACGGGACACAGGGAACACATGTATCTTGGCCCTGTTGACCCAGAGGCCGGACACCCCCGCAAAATCTCGCAGAAGTTCCATTGCTCCCACAATGCTTGTGGTTCCATCCCTCAGATAGAGAAGGGTATCGTCTGCGTAGTGGGAGATGATATGCTCCTGCCCCCACCAACCACTATGCCGGAGCTTCCGCTCACCTGTCTAAAGAGTTCAGCTAGAGCACGGGTACACATAGTATGGCCCGCGGGCCGCCAGCGGCCCGGCAAGCCTTCCTTGGCGGCCCGCGGACCTTGCAGATATCCTACGTGTGTTTTTTCTTCTTTTTTTTTTAAGTGCCAGCAAACACCGCCGGTTGCAGCAGCGCACTATGGGGGCCGGGCGATTCTTTAAAAGACCATTCACTTGTTAATGAGGCTTTGTTGTATTTCACCTCTTCTTAGCGCCCCTGCATCTCCACTCTGAGTGGAGATGCAGGGGTGCTAAGAAGAGGTGAAATACAACAAAGCCTCATTAACAAGTGAATGGTCTTTTAAAGACCTGTGAAGTACTCGGGTGCGGCTGTGTGTGTGCCCGGAAAGCTGTCTCAGCCCGGGCTGACACACGCAGGGTGAGGTGACAGAGCGAGGGAGACAGACAGAGGGAGGGAGACAGAGAGGAGGAGAGAGAGGGTGACAGAGAGAGGGTGACAGAGAGAGGGCGGAGACAGAGAGGGGGAGACAGAGGGTGACAGAGAGGGTGACAGAGAGAGGGAGACAGACAGAGGGAGGGAGACAGAGGGAGACAGAGAGAGAGGGAGACAGAGGGAGGGAGACAGAGAGGGAAACAGAGGGAGATAGAGGGAGACAGAGGGCAACAGACAGAGGGCAACAGACAGAGGGCAACAGACAGAGGGCGACAGAGGGAGACAGACAGAGGGAGACAGAGAGGGAGACAGAGAGAGGGAGACAGAGAGAGGGAGACAGAGAGAGGGAGAGGGAGGGAGTCAGGGGGAGGGAGAGGGAGACAGACAGAGGGAGACAGAGGGAGGGAGACAGAGGGAGGGAGACAGAGGGAGGGAGAGACAGAGGGAGGGAGAGACAGAGGGAGGGAGAGACAGAGGGAGGGAGACAGAGGGAGGGAGACAGAGGGAGACAGAGAGAGGGAGACAAAGAGAGAGGGAGACAGACAGAGGGAGGAGGGCGACAGACAGAGGGAGACAGACAGAGGGAGGAGGGTGACAGACAGAGGGAGGGAGACAGATAGAGGGAGACAGAGGGAGGGAGACAGACAGAGGGAGACAGACAGAGGGAGACAGACAGAGGGAGACAGAGAGGGAGACAGAGGGAGACAGAGAGAGGGAGACAGAGAGAGGGAGACAGAGAGAGGGAGAGGGAGGGATTCAGGGGGAGGGAGAGGGAGACAGACAGAGGGAGACAGACAGAGGGAGACAGAGGGAGGGAGACAGAGGGAGGGAGACAGAGGGAGGGAGACAGAGGGAGGGAGAGACAGAGGTAGGGAGAGACAGAGGGAGGGGGAGACAGAGGGAGGGAGACAGAGGGAGGGAGACAGAGGGAGAGGGAGACAGAGAGAGGGAGACAGAGAGAGAGGGAGACAGACAGAGGGAGGAGGGCGACAGACAGAGGGAGACAGACAGAGGGAGGAGGGTGACAGACAGAGGGAGGGAGACAGATAGAGGGAGACAGAGGGAGGGAGACAGAGGGAGGGAGACAGACAGAGGGAGACAGACAGAGGGAGACAGACAGAGGGAGGGAGAGAGAGAGAGGGAGGGAGACGGAGAGAGAGAGGGAGACGGAGAGAGAGAGGGAGACGGAGAGAGAGAGGGAGAGAGAGAGAGGGAGAGAGAGAGATAGAGAGAGGGAGGGAGGGAGATGGAGAGAGAGAGGGAGGGAGAGATTGAGAGAGGGAGCGAGAGATAGAGAGAGGGAGGGAGACAGAGCGAGAGAGAGAGATAGATAGATAGATAGATAGATAGAGAGAGATGTGTGTATGCCGGGTCTGGTGGCTCAGTGGACGAAGGCGTCTGCTGCAGGGGCCTGTGTTCAACCTCATGGTCATAGTTATTTTTTTTGCTCTAGCCCCGCCCCCCCCTCCCCCACTGACCCCGCCCCCACCGGTGCGGCCCTCGGCCACAAACCACACTGTAAATTTGGCCCCCGAGAGAAAGTTTGTGAGTACCCATGAGCTAGAGGCTCAATGGCCAGGGCGAACAACAGCGGTGACAGCAGGCACCCCTGCCTCGTACCCCTACAGACCCTGTACAGTGGGGAGTGCATGGCACTAGTTTTCACCCAAGCTGTCGGGCGGCATACAGCAGTTTGACCCATTTGACCCAGTTCTCCCCGAGGCCCATTCGTATGATCACCTCGAACAGGAAGTCCCATCGCACTGTGTCAAACACTTTTTCAAGATCAATGGACATCAGCACGGCGTCCTCGCAGGCGCGGGCCTCGGAATGGTACAATATATAATACAGCCTCCTAAGGCTCAGAGAAGTGTTGCGGTGGGGATGAAGCCATTCTGGTCTCCATGGATCAATGCTGGCAGGTGTGGGAGCAGCCGGAGAGCTGGCACCTTACTAAGGATTTTAAAATCTAGATTCAGCATGGAGAGGGTGCGGAATTCCGTAACCTGGGCTCCCTGCGTTTGAGTCTTAGGGAGCGGAATAACTATGCATCATTGGTGGACTCTGGAAGTGTGCCGAGTCGCCAGAAGTCTGCGTACAGTTTTTCAGATGTGGGGCCAAGGTCCTGCGTAAAGCTCAGTTGGGAGGCCGCCGGGGCCCGGTGTTTTGCCCCTCTCCATTTCCTTGATAGCTACCCGAATTTCCTGCATAGACACAGGACCCCCCAGGCTCTCACGGTGTTCCTCAGGTAGCCCATTCAGTGGTATATTAATTAGCCAGGAAGACAGATCCTGAACTCAATCGGAAGGGACGCAGGGGCAGCATACAGAGTTTCATTATAATTGTAAAATTCAGCATTAATGGAGGCAGGGGAGTACAGGGATCGGCCATCTCTCCACCGGATGTGTGTGATGGGGGCCCCTGTGGACTCTGGTGTAATAAGCCATGCAAGTAACCTGCCAGATTTCCCCTCTTTTTCATGCACCTTGGCATATACTGCTTATAGTCACAAATCTGATCCTTTCTAGCATAACATTATATTTTCCCCAAGTCTCCCCGATCTCATCCAGGACTTCTGGCCTGCGTCCCAAGAGCATTGTCCAAGGCGTGTAGAGTACCATCCGAAGCCTGGAGTTCCCCATTCAATTCTTTCTGAACGCCAACTGTCTGACCTATACAGTGGCCCCGCACCACTACCTTAAGGGCCTCCCATTCCACTATACTTGAGGATGCGGAGCCCTGGTTATGAGCAAAGTAGTCAGACATTTCCCTGCCAAAGAGTCACGGTAACAGGCGTCCTTCAGAGAGGATGGGTTAAGGCACCAGGTGCGAACAGGTGGTCGGTCCCCACCAATTAGAACCCCAACAGGACAGGACTGGGGTCAGACGATGTACGCCCTAAATACTCAGAATGTGTAATGCATTGGCTAAGTCTATGTGAACATACAAATCGGTCTATCCGGGTGTGAAGCCAATGTATATGGGAGAAATACGAGTAATCTTGATCTTCCCCGTGCTGGGTTCTCCAAACATCCGCCATCCCCCAATGGTCCAACCAATCCCGCAGACCATCCGCCAGTCTGTGAGCCAAAGCTCGCAGCACAGTACAGTAGAGCGATCCAACTGCACATCCAGTACACAGTTAAAGTCGCCGCCCAGCAGCAAACTATCAGTAAGGAGACTTGTCATAGGAGCCGACAAGGATTGAAATAAGGCCACATAGTCCTGGTTTGGGGCATAAATACTCTCCAATGTCATTTCCCTCCCAAACAAATTACCCTTCACAAAGACATATCTACCCTCCTTGTCTATGACAGAGCAGGTAAGCTCAAAAGGGGTCCCCCCCGGATCCATATAAAGGTTCCCCTGGCAAAGGCAAAAGTAGGAGGTGGTATACAGCTGGCCCCGCCATCTACGTCTCAACCGATCAATTTATTTTCCAGCTAGATGCGTCTCCTGGAGCATAGCCACCTGCACCCCCGCCACCTCAGGTATCATTGAATGTTGTGTCTCTTGGAGGCTGATCCCATCCCTCTAATGTTCCAGGACATAAGGGACAATGTCTGCTGGCGTTCCGTCAATGTAAAGTCACCAAAAAAAAAACTTGAATCTGTGTTGTCACTACATCCCCCCCTATTCAACACCTCACCCCCCACCCACCTGGGAATGAGCAGTGCGTCCTTGTGCAGACAAAATAAAAAGAGAAGAAGAAAAGCATAAACAACCCACAACCATGAACTCCCCAACCCAAGGGCAGCACAGCAATGGCCGGCCGTCCAAACTATATAGTTTGAAGTACAATCTGAGTGAATGACACCCCCAAGCAGCTGGCAAGGGCCTTTCAGTAAGGGGCTGACCAAGGTGAGCTCGCCAGGTCTATGCGTTTCCAGCCCAGCGCTGAATGAACAGATCTGGCATCCCCACTGGATCAACTATACCCACACACATTGCAATCTTGAGTCTCGCAAGGATGTGAAATGTAGGTCAGAAACCCCCTACCCTTACCCTTACCCACCTCAATGAACCTATTCACCCTGCATCAATACGATCAAATACATCAAAGGATATCAAATCAGTTCTTCTGCTGTCTGGGGGGTCACCACGGGAAGTCCAGTGTCATCGCCTTGAGAGGACACCAAATTGGACAACACGGATTTGTGTTCTGAAGGGGTCCCAGCATCCGAGGCTGGCTTGTGTGCCATCACAATATCCGCCACCCGCCTGGAGGGCTGCCACTCGCTCCAGTTCAGTTTGTGAAGGAGACGGGCCACCTCTAGAGCCTCCACGTAAAGTCTTGCGCGGGCGCCTTCACACCCTCTGCTCAGATGTCGTCCACCCAGAGCGTGCCGCTTGAAGGGCAGTCCCTGCCTTGTATGCCTCCAGTCAGGCCCACACCGACTCTGGGTCTTCGCAGAAGTGTTTTGTTCCCTCAAGAATAATCTGAAGTTTGGAGAGAAACATCAGAGAGCATTGCAGGGAGAGCTTTCTTAACCACCAGAAAGGAGGCTCTCTTGGTCTGTACCGCTGCAGTACAGTCTGGGAACACAGAGACTCTGCCATTGTCCACTGTGAAGGGTCCCTCCGACTGTGACCATTGCAGTATTATATCTCTGTCCTGGCAGTGTAGTAGCCTGGCCACAACTGGCCAAGGAGGCCTACCCGGGGCTGGCAGGCATGGCAGGACCTGGTGAGCTCGTTCCAGCGCAAAGAAGAGAGTAAGTAGACCCTGGGCCACTTCCGACCTCAGCCAGTTCTCCAGGTAAGTTACCATGTCGCCATTCTCTACTCCGTAAGGAAGGTCAACCTCTCGAATGTTGTTGCTACAGTTGCGCCCTTCCGCACGCCGCTCCAGGAGCTGGACCCTGTCCCGCAGCTCTGACTTCTGGCCCGTGACCGCCGATCACTCAGGTCAGATATCTTTTATGGAGGTCTCCACTTCTTTGACCCTGTCAGCCAGCTTGTGATGTTCCCCCTGCAACAGGCCAAGACCTACTGATACTGTGTCAATGTCCTGCTGAAGGATGGCCTTGGTGTTTGCTCTGGCCCCCAGAATCTTGTCGGGCTGAAGGTGTGTGGGGTCTATGGCATGGTTGGCGTCCTCATCAACTACGGAGGAGTTACGTTGGCGATCAGTTGGTTCAGACAGGGCCCCCGCTGACTTGGTTTTTGGCTTCCCCATCGATGCGGTTATTGAGGGAAGACAGGTTGGTCCGAGCTACAAGGAGGTCCAGCGCATCCCAGCACAATCCGTCTAATGTGTTGCAGACTAGCCCCTATTTAGGAGCCTATGGTAGGTGGTGTGATCAATCGTGTCCCAAAGCCCCACAGGAATCCTGGGGATATGAAAGAGCAGTCTCGTAGAGAGTCCAGCACTTCAGGGGGCCTGGGCAGCAGAGAAGTGATCAGTGACCCTGTTAGTGTGGTACGACGCCTTTAGATCATTGGGAAGCACAGCGTGTGGGCATCTGTCAGACAAGCACATCGCCGGGGCACAGGTCCTGTCCCTATGATGGCGCACCCCACTCTGCAGAGCATACAAGGTATCTCCGACACAGAGGAGATGTAAGGAAGGCGAGGGGGCAGCCCACCACCACTTCACTCACTAGTATCCTGGCAGCGGGTCGCGGCTCCCCAGCTGTTCTCCGGCATCCACGAGACCGCATGATGCTATAATGACGATGCCGGTTCTCCAACCTGTCATAATCTAAGTCCCCAAGACCACAACAGTGTACCAGTGGCCGGCGCCACTCCTTAGCGGTGTCCTCAGGCACACCCTAGGGCCTCCACTGCCATATTGCTTCCCACAGTACAGTCGGCATCTAGGGGGACAGGCCTTTCCCCAATCTCTAGGCCTTGGCCCCACTCAAAAGTCACAGGGGCTGCTTCTTGTTTCCAGGCCTCGTCAGCGTGTCCAAGGCCACTGAGGGCAGCCAGCGACCTCACAACAGTTCTCAAGGGCGCTGGGGGCATAAGCAGCAGCGCTGCCAGCAGTGCAGCTCAGCTACGATAGCGCAAGCTCCTCCAGCCCCAACTCGCGATGAACGTAGATCTCCTCTTCAGAGCAGGCCGCAGTAACCGGCCGTACCTCAGGCCGCCGCTGGCGGGGAAGAAAGGGCACAGCAGCCTCACCGCAGCCAGGCATATACAGGTACGCCCGGGACAGTACATGTGCCCCGGGATGTTGTTACCGCCAGCTCACCTAGGGTGACCAACCGTCCGTACATTTCACGGACCGTCCGTACATTTCACGGACCGTCCGTTATTTTAGTATGATGTCCACAAGGCGTCCGTAATTTGGGGGCCCCAATTACGGACGCCTTACAGGCATCATACTAAAATCGAAATGGGAAATTTCAGTAAGGTACGCTGTTTCCCTGCGAGAGGCCCCATGAGTTTAAAAGATTTCACTGGGGGCCTCTCGCTCTTATCTTTTAAACTGAAGAGGCTGCCTGCAGCGGCCCCTCCCGGACCTCGCGCAGACTGTGGAGTGGCCCATTGTCATTCTGAGACTGCAGCTGATTAGCACTTATAGAATGACAATGGGCCCAATTGTAGTGACAGCATGCCTTCTCCTGCATCAGACTAGGGCAATGCATTCTGCTTTTGTCTTGGCGCCATGCTAGAGAAAATAAAAATAAAATAACTAACATCGTTTTCACTGGACATTTAAAAGTCAGATTTCAACATACAAATAAAAAAATACTAATTAATCTTTTTCGTTACATTAGCACAAATCTTGATTGCAGAAAGGGCCTGCTGTCTCTTTGCAAAGCTGTGCGTATACTGAAAAACTGTGAAGTGCACGATTGTCTCAACCTTATATAAACTTATTTTGACTTGTATTTATTTTGGTTGTCTATTTACTTACTTAAATATTATTGTGCGACCTCCTCTGATATGTCTGTAAAACGTATGTTTTGTCCCAAAGTTTTGTCCTGAATTTTGACCTCTGTCCTGAATTTTTGTCCTGAATTTTGACCCTTTGTCCTGAATTTTTACACTGACCGTCCTGAATTTGCACCCATGCCAGTTGGTCACCCTAAGCTCACCACCTGAAAGGCACAATCGTTCCGGGGCTCGGCAACCCGTACACCAAGGCCGCTTCTCTGGTTCCGCCGCCCTGGCCCTCTGTTGAATACCTCACTGCTAGCAAGGCCCCCGGCCCAAGAGCGGTGCGGGGGCCACTGACCGGCCTCCCCTCAGCCGCTCACCGGCCCCCCCTCAGCCGCTCACCGGCCCCTGCCCATCACGCTGCAGGACCACACGGGCTCATCTGGGTGCCCTTATCGGATGAGTGGGCCACAGGCCAAGCCCGTCCACACTCTCGACCTTTCGACTCCGAGGCGTCCCCCAGGGTTGAATGGCAAGTCCACACTGCGGGGGTGTCCACTGGGGGCCGGGCGGCTCGGAGGGGGCTCGCTGACGGGCAGATGTCGCCGGGATTCAGGATTTTAACCATGCCAAACATGGAGCTTGTTTAGGAAGCGTCACATCTTGGCTACAGCCCTGTGGAACCTGTGATTTATGACTTCAGAAACTCAAAACATGTTTGAGTTTAAAGGAAATAAAGTAGCCTCTGACTAACTTCACATTGAAAAACCTCATTTTTTTTTTTACTAATGCGTAAAAGGTAAAATGCATCTAGATTCAGTCCCAGAATTTTTCTGATTGTTTCCTTTTCATTATTTGGAGGAAAGCATTTCTTGCAATTTTCTCTTCTTCCAGTAATCCCTATGGTGGTGGGCACAGTTCTTGTGCAGGTCTGGTGCATGGGGCTCGTTTTCATCTTACACGTCACTCACACAAGGTCAGCCAACAAACCCAATCTGATTTATTTCTTTGGGGGCAAACCAAAGGGTTGTGTGCTGGCAATCCAGTTTGAATGAGTGTGTGTTCAGGTTGCTTATATTACCTGCTGTTTAATCTACATACTGTTGGATATAATGTCTGGAGGAAGTATAAAATGTGTCAGAGGATTTGTTTTGATTTCATAGTTGCATGTTTCTTTGTTACACTGATTTTATTTGAGCTCCTGATTCAGTATTGTATCAGGAAAATATAAAAGAGATCAGAAGGACATTCATATATGTATGATTATGAGGTAGAAACACAAATGTTCAAAGTAACACAGATGAATATGGTACTTTGAAAAGATGTAGGAGAATATTGTACTGTTGCTGTCATTTTTAATCCTACCTTTCAGATAGTGTTAATACGTAATAACAGGGTTGTATTGACACTAGTGCAAATCTGTAGTTCTCCTTCAGTGCGGAAATCCAGTGAAATCTTAAGCATTGAATAGTCCTGCCCATTGAGATTATATGTAAGAAATCTTTCCCTCCAGCCTATTAATGAGAATAAAAATACTGAAAACTGTTTTGTTTCACAGGCTAAAAAGGAATTCAACTGGTCAAGAAAGAAATCTCATTCTTTTGTCGTTAATGTCCTCGCTCAGGCTCTTTATGAACTCTTTGCTTCTACTGACGGTAGGTATAACTTGAAAAAACCTTCTCTGTTTAATACGGGGAAAGCCTACATTTCTTTCCGTATGGAATACATTCGGGAACAATGAGTGTCTTTGCACCTTTCCTTTATAACATAAGTTTGTCTTAAGTGCTGATATAGCTCTACCATAAAGCTCAGGACTATAGCAGCTTTCCATGCTTGTAGTCACAGAAGCTGTGATGATTGCAGGCCCCCAACAATACCAGCTCTGTAAATTTTAACAGATCAGTTTTGTTTGGCCCTAAAGCAGAACAATTATTGCGGCACACAATGACCTACAGTAGATAGCGGTGGCAAGAAAAAAAGTAAACTGCTGAAGACGAGAGTACGGTCTCATGCTGGAATATTTTGTGTAAAATGAAAAAATCGCAGGGCTGACGTTTGCGGCAGCAGAAACCTGGGTTTGAAGAAAAGTTTCTCATCTTGCAGTAGCTGCATGGGTTTTAGAAGCAAATACATAGAAGCACTTAGACTTGTGACCTTATTTAAACTCTGGCATTTGGGATCTTCAATTACATATGTGGTGGATATTCCATCCGCTGTATTACAAGTGCATTATAGCGTATGGTACTTGTAATACAGCAGACAAGATATCCACTACGTTTTTGATGGAGTATCCAATCTGCCAAACTCTAGATAAGGCTCTTGGTTTCCTGAGTGAATCCTCGTAGACCAGTGTTATGGAATATGTAACAAGTGTCAAGCAAAGTTGAGTATTGGGCTGTAATTTGACATCATCATTCTTTCTGCTCAGTGCAGTTAACTGTTTCTGTCCCTTCATTTCTAATTGTTTGGCCACTGGCAGCAATTGAGCTTTTCACAGGAGCGCCACCTTAGGTTGGAAATACTGTTAAACTCACCTGGTGAACATTTAGGGTCCAAACACAAAAGACACTACAGAAAATGAGTCAAAGTGTCAACCATCAGAAGAAAAAAGTGTGCCATGTTTGTCAGTGTGAAATTAGTGTTAGTCAGTCGCGGGTCCTGGAGGGAGTGCTGCGGGGCGGGGGAGGGGCAGGGTGGGGGGTAGTAAACTCCGGCATACGGCCGAACGGAGGTAAGTACATAAATAAATAAAACGAATTACATTGCGGGCGCTGCAACGCCAAATGGCGATGCGGCGCGCGCAATGTAATTCGTTTTATTAATTTATTTATATACTTACCTCCGTTCGGCCGTATGCCGGAGTTTACTACCCCCCACCCTGCCCCTCCCCCGCCCGCAGCACTCCCTCCGAGAGCCGCGACTGGTGTTAAAGTTAATTCTGAAAAAAAATCCAGGAGCATAAACTTAGCTACTGAGAGTTGACTCCATAGGCCACTCAAACTTCTTTTTTGTTCTGCAACAAGACCAGAAGAATAGGTTTTGTCCAGTATCTGATGAAAGTGATAGTCACAGTGGCCCGATTGGGGTGTTTGTTGCTTCACAGCTCATGAAGGTATCTGAAGCTCACTTGGCAGGAGAACAGATCAAACATAGCCAAACTGGTCTTAGGCTCTGGCAGCCATGGCTTGCTACTTGTGGAGGGCTGCCATCACTGCCAGGGTGGATGCAGACAGCCTCACATACTGGCCAAAGTATGTCTAAGTCTACCAGGAGTAGACTTACCTCTGGGTTTGTCTCGATAAAGTCTCACCAATTAGACAGTCTCAGACGGAGTTAGAATTAATTCCTGTATCTTGTCTGTTATGCTATTTTGCTTCTGTTTCGTATCTTTTTAGTGGCTGGTAGTGTAGTTCAGATTTGTTGCATGTCGGGCTGAAGCCGTACTTGTAAATCACACTGCCTGAGCTGTGATGGCCTTTCAGAGGCACAGATCTGCCCTAAGATCCATAGGTTTGTTCACTTCTAGTTCACATTCAAAGATATTCCAATTTCCCATCACCAATTCACATGAACCAACTAGAATGTGACCTCATAGCTGGTAGGCCAGCAGTGGGCATATTGTGCATATGGCACACTGTACCATTCTGCTCAGGGGTGCACAGTTAAGTCTGTGCGCCAGGTGCATCATACTACTACCAATTATGTGTTCCCAAAGCATGTGCAAACCCAAACCTGCACTGGGAACAGTGAAAGACAAAGCTACTGTCTTTTTTATTCGGCAGGCAGCAACCGGACGCAATTTTTTTAAAAAAAGGGGGGGGGGGCAGATTCTATGAAGGAGGGTGCAGTGAGTAACTGTATCCACCTCCAGAGGGATGTGTTGGGGTTCCCAGTTACCCCATTTATCCCCAGACCATCGCACTAACTGTCCGCCACCTCAATGGGGCACACAGTGAGTGCACTTCTTGAGGGCCTCTTTGCCTCTGCACTAGCATTTGCAGTATGGCGCGGGCACACAAGCTTCCATTATTTGAATGGTAAAACGCCCCCTTGAGATCACACCGATGCACTTTTAGGGTTAGTGCAATTAAGCATCTTCAGCGCTTTCAGCACTACAAAAGTGCTGCCAGAGTACAAAGATCCTATCCTTTCTTTAATGGGTTTAGGCACTTAAAACGTCATCATATATGCATTCTGTCACTCATCTTTGCACTCATGATCAGACAGCTAAGAAGAGATTCTAGCAAGAATCATTACAGTGCAAATCTTTCCCCCCTAGGGTTTATCAGAGGTGGTAACCAATGCCAAAATCCTTCCCTAGAAAGGTATTCTGTAGGCTTTAATACAGAAATAACAATCCACCCTTAAATACCTATTAACGTATGCTTTTCACAATCAATGTCAGCCCTACTGCATTGATCATAACATGTTATAATAAACAGATACAGATCTGAAATATTTTCCTTTGCTTACCAATCAGGCCGCTAGCTATTATGATTAGCTTGTCACCATAGCCAACTGAGGCCTACTGCACTGAGCTTAACCTTTCCCAAAAGTCAACTATCAGGGATACAGTCATAAATTGACATAGTATACAAAATTACAGGTGGCAAATCAAAATACTATAGCTCCTGAGAGGGCCTAACAAGGATTCTAACAGTACAAATCTTCTACACCCACTGTTTGTCAGAGGGTGTAACCAGCACCAGCATACTATGGTATCCTGTGAGATGCCATGTAACTAAATACCTATCTGTAGGGTTTAATACACAGTAATACTAATCCACCCATAAATTCCTGTTGACTTTAACATATGCTTTTCACAATCAATTTGCCAGGTCTACTGCCTTTATGATAATGTTTCTTAATAAACAATCAGACCTATATCCTTTATCATTGGCTTGTCATCATACGCAACGGAAGACTACTGCACTGAGCGTAAGCTTTCCACAAGGCAACCATCCAGGATACAGTTATAAAAGTACAAATGTATGCGAAATTACAGTTGGTTAAGCAAAATATCATATCTCCTAAGATACCCTGACAAGTAGTATTGTAGTGCTCATCTCCTATCCCCACTGTTTGTTCGAGTGGATTACCTAACACTAAAACCATTGCCTGCTATGATAATCTGTGAAATTCTATGTAACAATATGCTACATGATTTAGCACAGTATAGTAACAATCTATCCTTAAAATTAAAAGCCTATTATCCTTAAGACATGCTTTTCACATTAAGTAGGTCAGGCCTACTGGCTTTGTCATATGTTTCATAATAATCAGATCAAACCTATGAAACTTGACATGACTTTTCCCAATGAACTGATGAACCCTTTACCCTTTGGCTTTACACTTTACCCATCACCAACCTATTCACGTGCTCATAAACTGGCAAACATCGTGCATACAGTTGTAAAATTACAAATATGTAGAAAAATACAGTTTGTAAAACAATATACAACCCCTCTCAACAGGACCTAACAAAAATCATGCCTGTGAAAATCCCCAAGGTGGGTCAGAGTGGGTGGCCAGCGCAAAAACCCCTGCTTACTATGGTAATCTGTGAGATTATATATAACAAAATATCTGTCTATAGCTTGTACCACCAGGTGATAACATCTAACTGTTAAATGTCGACTGGTTTAACAAATGCTTTTTGCAATTAATAAGCTAGACCAACTGTCTTTGTCATAACGTTTCATAATATGTAGACCAGACCTATCGCATCGGACATAATGTTTCCTAGTGCATCAATCAGGTCTATAGCTAGTCAAAATTCAACAATTTCCCTTTGGATATGCTAAAAGAAGCCCAATAGCGAATAATACACCATTCATCCCAAATTCAACCAATATCACCAAAAAATACTGATTAATTGAATAATTCAGTATGTATTTTTATTATTTAAAAAACGGTTAAAATTATCATATATGAAAAATATACATTCGGCATTACAATAAATATGTGCAAAGCCAGTTATTCTATATGCAAATTCAAAAAGAACATACCAGAGTTATTCTAAAATCAAATAAATCTTTACAAGAACTGACAATGAAAATTCATGTTGTTAAAAAAATGGGGAGAAGGGGCGCCCCTTTAGCTGATCTATCCCCTTGCTTTTTGTGTTTACATCCTTTCTGACTTTTGTCTCTTTCTTTCATTTGTTGTATGTTCCCTTATATATTATGTATGGCAAAGATTATTAGTATTGTCGCAGTGCGAGGTATCTCCCTCCCGCGAAGTGAGGGTCTCATACTTGTTGGGGCCAAGCTTGCTCAGTCCATATTGATTTTCCAGCTGCGGTGCTATGTCACTCTTTTATTGGAAGATTGAACTCTGGTCTGGCTATTGCACTCTTGCTTCTCCCATGGACCCTCTCTTGGCCCAGGGCCTTCGGCTCCGCCGTTTGAGATCTGGGAGGGCCCCACGCTTTAAAATGCATCTGTTTACCAGGGTTTGCGGGGAAGGGGCTGTCCTGATGGGTCGAACTTGAGCTGATATCTTAATGTATAGCCTCGCCTATGATGCCTTCCCACCGCTGCTTACACTGCGACATGTATCTTCTATTTGCTTGTATTCAATAAACAGATATTAAACAAAAAAAAGGGGAGAATACCATAGACATAAATATTTTGTCATTTTAACGCACTAATCGAGCAACAAAATCATTGGTCAAACCACTATATTGAAAAAGTCTCTTGTTCAACCAAAGACCAGTCGATTTAGTGCTTTAGTAGCTCGGCATCGAAGCGTTTCGGTGGGTTTGAATGCTCCAACCACCTTCTTCAGGAAAAGACTTGATGTCTCCCACAACTTCAAATCTATCATAAAAACATTTTATAAAAGGCAAAACAAAAACCAATTTAAAAATTAGTAAAATCTCTGATGCATATAGCAAATATACATTCAGTGTTAAAACAAATTACGGATATAAATAAAAAAGATATATTGCTTCGTACATCCGTGTTTAAATCTATTCATAGAGAGGCAAACGTGTGAAGGTTTGCACTTATGTTGACTCATAGTTTTCTGTCAATACATTGTAATACAAATAAAACTGTTTAAAAAAGACTTGGTGATATTGGAGAAAAACAAACTTACAACAACAAATGCACTTCTCATAATACACAACAAACATAATAGGCTTTTAAATAAAACTTAATCTTTAATCTTACTAATTTTTCTATTCCCCCTTCTACTGATTGTAGATATGGAGAGTGACCCACCAACAATAAAGGTATGGTGTCTGTTCAGAAGTAGCTCCTACTGTCTTTGTCATAACGTTTCATACTACGTAGACCAGACCTATCGCATCGGACATAATGTTTCCTAGTGCATCAATCAGGTCTATAGCTAGTCACCAACTCAGATCTACAGTTTTGAGTGTGAGCTTTTCCCCAAGGAAACCACCAGACATGCAGTCATAAAATTAGAAAGGTATACAAAATTACAGTTGGCTAAGTAAAATACTATCTCTCCTAAGAGGGTGTAACAACGATTCTTACAAAGCAAACTTTCTATATCCCCGGTTTGTCACATGGTGTAACCAACACCAAAACCTTTGCCTACTATGGAAATCTAAGAGATTCCATGTAACAAAATAGGCTTTAATATAAATTAATAACAATCCACACTTAAATGCCTACTCTCTTTAACATATGCTTTTAATAATTATTATGCCATGCCTTTTACCTTTACCAAAATATGTCATACTTTTTAATATATATGCTCATACAGCATGAACTGTCACCTGGTAATCCTGGTGCTAGCTGTCAGAAACAAAATCCTGACACATGCAGAAACCTAGAGGTTATAAAGCCAGTTTTCAAGGCTTTCCTACAGGTGCAAAGGTTGCTGATGGAACGGAGCGTGATCAGCAGACTATTTCAGAGACTGGCCGCATTCATGTATAAGGCTCTACCACCCATTCCAGCTTTCTTAAATGTAGGAACCTTCAGGAGGTCAGTATTAGCTGAGCATAAAGATCTAGGCGAAATGTAGCTCTGTAGTTTGTGTTGAAGCAGATAAGGCCCAGTGAGGTGAAAAACTCTATGATAATAAACAGATTCAACATATAACCATGATCATTGGCTGTCCCCCATAACCAACTCAGTCCTGCTGTACTAAGTATAAGCTTTGCAACAAGCCAAAAAGTGTAATGCAAGCTAACTTTTTTGGGGAAGCACACAAATGCATCCCAATCAAATCCTGTACTCAAGTGTGGAGCCTCAGCCCCCTCTCAATAGTACTCTAAAAGCTCTTTTTTGTTTATCACATAGGTTCAGGTGGAAGTTACACAGGCTTTTCAAACCAGACTCAAAAATCCATGTAGATTATTATAGCCCAGGCATCACCAACAAGTAGTTTGTTAACTACTGGTAGCCCTCCAGCTACTTGTAGGTAGCTCCACTGTGTCCAGCCCAGCCTAATAATTAAAAAGCTTTTGCTTATTTGAATTAATATATGTATACCAAAACTGAAAAACATTTGAGACGAAAATGTGTGTATTTTCAGAACTCATAAGTTGAGTCTTGGAGAAAAATGGTTGAATTTCCAATTCAACCATTCCAAACACAGAGTTGGGTTAAAAAACATGTTATTTCTGTGCCAAGATACCCTTCAGGGTGAACATGTGCTTTATAAATATGCATTATGCTCTGTTCTGTTTAAAGCTGATATTTGATAAATCATGCAGCGTTGAGGAGGCTTATAATCACCTTGGTACATGGCATCTATGTATTACCAAGTTAGAGGTGCTTCATATTGATCAAGCCTTTTTTACATTTCTTCTGGCAATCCTGTCTGATTCACTGAGGTGATCACTGCTGATATTCTTGCATTAGGTGGCCACTAATGTATTCTTGTCTGATGTGGTCTCTGTTAAAACACTAATAATATTAGTAGCTCAGGAAGATTTTCATTGAACAAAAGCAGATCTTATTACAGAAAATGTTGGAGACCCTTGTATGGCCCTTGGCAGCTCATACCACTTTTAATCTCAAAACGTCTGGTAATGATTGAAAGGGCGGGGGCTGGGACTGCAATTGACTCCTTATGACTGTCCTCCTCCCATCTGTGCTGCTGCCAGAGAAAAACAAACATCGTAAACTATCCAGTTATCGAAGACGCTTTGACATCGGGGGAGATTTCCATCTACCCCGCTCTCAGCTCCAGGCACCTCAACCTGGGTCCTTGTCTTCAAGAGGTGGACAGATGGATGGCTAGCTGCAAACTGAAGCTTAACGAGGACAAGACTGAGGTCATGATACTGGGCAACAACTTTAACAAAAAGACACCATCCCCTGTGCCAGATTGTATGTCAAGACTCTCCACGCCCAACGGGGTGATAAAGAGGCTTGGAATGGGGCTAGATTCTAGTTTCACTATGAGGCACCAAGCAAGAAAACTTGCGGCCTCTTGCTTTGGTGTTCTGAGACTGCTTAGAAAGGTTAAACCTTCTTCCCGTCTTAGCCAGAAGATTAATTGTCCAGGCTCTCGTTATCTCCCACCTAGACAATGGCAACGCTCTTTTCCTCAGCTCACCTCGTTATGTGATAAAGAGGCTGCCGACACCGCAGAATGCTGCTACTCAGCTTCTTATGAACGCCCCTAGACATCAATCTGCAGAAAGGGCCCTAAAGGACGTACACTGGCTCGCAATCGAGCAGAGGGTCCAGTTTAAGACCCTATGCATTCTGCATAGGTCACTTCATAAGAAAGGTCCTGGCCTATTATGATCGCTTGCTATTTCCTACATCCCTAGAAGGTCTCTCAGATCATCCGCAGCACACTTATTGCAGGTCCCCAAATTTAGCAAATCTTGTTAGGGTGGGTGTTTATCTTCCTATCTGGCCCTAAACCTTGGAACACTCGTCCCCTTGAGTGACGCCTGACTTCTAATGAGCCCTCATTCCGCAAGGCCCTGAAAATGTGACTTCATAGTGACTAGTCTTGCCTTACAGCCACTGAGTACGTTGACTTTTCCAGCGCTGGGAGGCCTTCGGCTAGCTATGCGCTGTATAAGACCCATAGAATAGAACAGCACTACAGTGTCGCATGTGTTTGTGTCCCTGAAAGTTCAAGCTATGGATAAATACACAATATAGTCAATACTGCGTGCACGAGAAGTACTTTTTTTCCATAGAAGCACACAACTTTTGCCCATTCAAAACATACTTCTGGCTGCCAACAAGTGGGGGGATCCAAAGCTCCTCTCTGAAGTACTATTGGAAAGTTCTGTGACAGCTACATTGTCTATCTAGAACTAAAAAGCTTTCAATAATGGGCACAAGATATTCTGTTTCAGCAGTAACTCACCTAACTACATTTACAATTGCTAATACTTAGCCACTGCCCATACAGGCTTTAAATTGCTACCTGTAGCCTGTATGACAACCTGCATGTCTATTATGACCTGGCTGTCCAGACAACACTCGGTAAGAAAGAGGGGGTCTTCTGATAGTAGTTACTGCAGTCCACACCGAAACCACGTTATCTAGAAGCACCTTTACATACAGTTTGCTTTTGCTACGTTATACTTTTATATATGTGTTTTTTATGGCTTCTAGGCAGGTCTTTAACAACATATATAAACACTGGGTACCAAATAAGATGCAATACGTCACTATCACAAGATGTTTGCAAATAGGCAGATAACACAATTTTGGTGAATAGTGCAATTAGCCCATTTGTAGTTCTAAATCAGATATGTTCCATGTGGAAAAAGACATAAAAACAGGTAAATGTGCAACAGCTGACTCCGCCACTCTTAGTCCCGTGGATGCAGTGCATTTGGACAGTCCCCAGTAGTGACTGAAGGCTTGTAGGTGTGCGAAGATTTCCTGCCTTCTTTAGGGGGGGAGGGGGGGCGCGGGGGTTGTGAATCACCTGAAAGTCAGAGTCCACTTTGCATCTTGGGTGCGTTTGTTCGTCATAAAAATGATTTGACGATGCAGGGAAAATATTCTGACATTATGCCGGCAAAGCAGACTTAACCGGGAAACTTTGCAAACTTCACAAATTGCGAAAATAGGGAACTTAGGACCACATGTACGACCGCTTAATTTTGCGAGTTCCAAATTGCTAATTTTTGCAACTCGCAATTAGGAAGTCACAAAATGCGATATTCTAATGTCTCTCAGACACATTTTGCAATTCCCAGTGGGTCGCAAATGGACCTACCTCATCAATATTCATGACATAGGTTGCAATATATGCTGCTCCATGTATGACCAAAGCCCACATTACATATATTTTAAAGTATTGGTACCAATAGCTTCTGGAGAGAGCTGCACTGTAGACCGAAACCTAAAAATGTTTATTTGCTTATCAGCATTAGGAAATTAATTGCCAAAACCAAATTACTTGTCTAAACATACCATTCAGAGGGCTTGCGGTCACAGACAGTATGTAGAATGTTCCTTTCTGCCCCAACCTTCAGTATTTGAGTAGCTATTGAATTAATTTTATTTTATTTTGCAGATTCTCTCCGCCAACTAAGGAAGGCGTGTTTCTTGTACTTCAAACTTGGAGGAGAGTGTGTATCAGGCCCTATCGGCTTATTGTCTGTGTAAGTCTTAAAAACAATATTACATATAATGAAGGGAAGGGGATCTAACAATATTTGTATGTGGTAGCAATGGCAGCAGTCCATCAGCTTCAGTCAAAGACTGTTTTCCTTTACACACACATCTCAAGCTCCCTCACATGTATTATCGCTCTTCCGTTCACATCAAAGCTGTAGCGGGAATCAGGCGTTGCCCCGGGAGGCTGGAGGGGTTGGGGCCGGTTCTACAGCGATGGAGACAGCGATGGAGACCGATTTTTTTTATTGGGGGCCTGTTTTGCAGCGGTGCTGCAATATTGGCCACCAGTAACAAAAGCAGCAGTGCTTCACACTTGCCCCCCCTTATCCCTCCTGGGGCTGGGCTGACAAAATTGCCAGGGCTCCTTTGTGTTTCCTGTCCAGCCCTGGTTCACATCCTAAATTAAGGTCCTTTTGAAGCGTCACAAATTGCTCCCTCCCATGTATTATCGCTCTGCCGTTCACATCCTAAATTAAGGTCCAATTATGGCATCACAAATTTTGTTGATGGGAATATATGAATCAGCCCTCTCAAAAAACTCATCACAACGTGTGGTTTGAAAAGAGATGGCTGATCAGGTAGACATAAAAAAGATGAAAGGGCCGACATGTAACTTTTAACTGTTGCCACAGCAAGGCACTGCTGGGCTAAAGAACGACAAAATAACAGCATGTCAGCTAACTGTGCCAGCAAAGGCTGAATGTTGCTGCAGAAACACCATACAAAAATCGTCTCCTAGTGTCCTGCATAAACCGTTTTGGTGGAGGGACACCTGTCTCCCAGCATGACACCCATCATTTTGGGAGCAAGACTGAAAGCCATTAACTGCAGCCACTCAGTCTCCATGCATGGGAGTGTAAATTATCCAGGCTCAGGTGCAGGACCTTGCCCAGCTGCAGCGACAGGCAGTCCTCCATAAGGGACAGCCAGATCAGAGGACAGCTGCTCATGGCTAGAAGTTCCAGATACTACAGTCTACTCGCCCAGTCCACAACAACTAGGATTACTTGGGCCTCGTCATGCCTGATCTTTAGAACTCTGGGCAGGAGAGATACAAGCTGGAAGAAGTACAGGAGTCCTGAGTTCCAATCCAGATGAAAGACGTCTCTGAGGGAGAGTGGCCATGAGAACTCCAGCATGCAAAAGTCTGGACACTGCGCGGTCTCACTGTGGCAAAAGGATCGAGCTAGGGTTCTTCCTTTGCCGGTAGATGCCCTGTACGACCACAGAGTGTAAAAGTGATTTGTGATCAACTAGGAAATGTTGGCTGAGTTCATCCACCCTGGTGTTTGAAGATCCTGGCAGGTGCAGTGCGATCAGGGAGCCGCTGTGTCCGTTCAGCCCCTTCCAGAGGCACAGAGCCTCCTGATATTGGACCCAGGACCTCACAAAACCCTGTTTGTTACAGTACCACATGGTGGTCATGTTGTCGGTGAGAACCTGTACCCGTTTCCCACCTTATGGTTGGGAGGAATGCTTTAATTGCCAAGCGAATGAACTTCAACTCCAATAAGTTGATGTGGAGGCGGGCTTCCGCTTGAGACCAGAATCCTATGATCTCTATCTCCACTAGAAGACCTCCCTAACCCAGTAGCATTGCATCCATCACAACCATCAGCTCTGAGTGAGATAGGGATTGGGGTCTGCCACCGGTCCAATTGCAGTCTCGGAACTGTTGCTGGAGAGTCTGTATTCTGTTGACAACAGAGTACACAGCTCACTCTCTGCAGTTCTCCTATTCTGGAAGCCCCACCAGCTCTGCGATCTTGCTGCACCTCTCTTCTCCTGGAAGTCATTAGTCCTGTAGGGTTGGCAGGGTCCTTTCTCCTCTAAGCAGACAGGCGGGAATTCATGCACTTCAGGTCAGGTACACATCTCATCCAGAAAGGGGTAATTCACCTCTGGGAAGCTGGCTATCGGACAGACACCAGCTCTGGTTGCATAGCATCTGAGTACTCTGTGGAGAACTCCTTTCCTTGGTCATGGACAACCTCGAACTGGAACAAAAAGTGGGGAAGGGCGTTCATGGGCATCACTACTATAGAAACAACACACCTAATCTCATTGTTCGTAGATACTGTTCTTCTATATAAACGGGAAGAACAGCAGAGGACTGAGGGGCAATGGGAGCACTAAAGAAATTGTCGACAGAATACAGACTCTCCAGCAACAGTTCCGAGACAGCAATTGGATCGGTGGTAGACCCAAATTCCTTATGTTTCCTCCTTTAGGTTTAAGTAATATTTCTAATATCGCTGTGAGTTGTGGCATGTCAGCTATAGTATATGGAAGAGTGGCAAAGTAATACAGCAACTGCAGTAAGAATACTGTTTTTACCAGGTCTATTCTTTCTGCCACTGACAGCAGTAGCATCTTCCAGAAGGCGGCAGTTTACCTTGTAGCAGCAATAGCTGCTTTAATGTTCCCAATAAATTAGATTTAGATCTATTTGTACCCCTGGATATTTTATATTTCGTTCCTATTTCAGACCTTCCACCAGGACCTGTGTTTCCTTGCGTAACCAGTCTTGCTTCATTAGGAACACTTGACATTTACTCCAGTTCACCCTAAGTCCTGATACTATCTCAAATTTCTTTAGTGCTCCCATTGCCCATCAGTCCCCTGCTGTACGTCCCGTTCAGATAGAAGAATAGTATCTACGTGCAATGAGATGAGGTGTGTTGTCTCTCTAGTAGGATGCCCCTGAACGCCCTTCCCCTCTGGACTACCCTTGCTAAAGTTTCTACTACCATTGAAACAGTAGTGGGGATAATGGGGATCCATGTCAGGTTCTCCACTCTGCCACATATTCTGTAGATAAAAGCTGTCCTGTTTTGACTCGGGCCATTGGGTTTGTATATAATACTTGATTCCAGGACCTATATTCTGCCCCAGTCCCATCTTTTCCAATACGCATGCAGGAAATCCCATTGCTAGGATTCAGAGTCCCTTTAAATATCTATAGAAAGTATTAATGGTGTGGGGTGCGTGTCTGTTGGAGAGTCTAAGTCTTGTATCAGCCTTGTTATTGTTATTGTTAATTAATCTTATAAGGCGCACAGCTACCACAAAAGGTTTCCGGCGCCGCTTGACAGAGAGAGGAGAAAAGCAAAAGTTGCAGAATCTAATTAAAAGAATTACCCACAAATTATTGGTTAAACAACCAAGTTTTTAAATGTTTGCGAAAATTACTAAGGATGTTTTCGTTCCTAAGAGAAAGAGGAAGAGAATTCCACAACTGAGGACCCAAATAAGAAAAAGACCGTCCGCCCATGCGAGACAGTTTGATCCTAGGAACTGAAAACTTCACCTGGGTAGACGAGCGAAGAGAACGTGATGGTATATAGGGTTGGATAATGGCCTTTAGGCTTTGAATTTCACACGCTTCTCCACCCTAAGCCAATGAAGATCACAGAGAGAACTTGAAACAGAGGACCTTCTAGGGAGCTGGCAGAGCATTCTTGCTGCTGCATTTTGCACCATCTGCAATCTACGTGTTACATCCTTATTAGCGCCCAGGTACAGGATGTTGCCGTAGTCCAGCCTAGATGTGATAAGGGCCTGGACTACCGTACGTTGAGTAGAGTTGGGCAACATCCACAGAATTTTCCTAAGCCATTTAAGGATGGTAAAGCAGGTAGATGCCATCTTCACTGCTTGCTGCTTCATAGATAGTTGATCGTCAATGATGACCCCCAGATTACGGACTTGGCTAGCAGGTTGAGGGAAAATTCCCATTTCAGACGGCCAGTGTTGAGGCCCCCAAAGGTCCTTATTCTTACCCAGAATTAGAACCTCTGTTTTTTCACCGTTAAGTTGTAATAAGTTAGCTTGCATCCAACCTGCCTTCTTATGTTAAGTGCTGTATTCCGCCTTGGGATGAACCCATTTTGACCAGTTTGTATTAAAGTTGGTATGTGAGAGAGACATCTGTCTGCCAGTACCTTGCTCAGCACTTTAGTCTGTGTTAAGCATTTCTAATGGCCTATAAGAAGCTGGCTCCAACACATCCCTCCCTCCCTTGCTTAGGGAGCAGCACCATGAGGACGTCCAATGTGGAGGGCGGTAGCCTGTGTTTCTTTCTCACAGTGTTATACATTTACGTTAACACTGGTGCCAACAGATCTAGATATGTGGTATAGAACTCAATGAGTAGTCCATCTGATCCTGATACTATACCCTCTGCCATTTCCTTCACCGTCTTCTTTACTTTCCCTTCTTTGATTTTCCTGCCCAGTGCTTCCTTTTTGTCTTGTGTTAAAGCTTGTAGCCCTGCATCCTCGGTATAACTCTGTATCGTCTGCGGTTCTGTTGCCTCTGAAACCTTAAATAAAGTGTCATAATATTTTTTTTTTAAATCACTCATTGATGTTGATTTGCTTATAGACTATCATTCCTTGAGCATTCCGAAGCTCTGATGTAGAGGACCCGCTCTTATTCAGATTGGCCAGCTATGCTAGGAGTCTACCTGCCTTATCTTGTCCACTCTGGGCCCCCACTATGTGTTCTTTATAATTAAAACTGCTGAGCCTCTCAGTAAGCTAAGCTAATTTTTCCCGTTCTTCAATTAAGGTCTCTTTAAGTTCAGAATGGGCCTGTCTTTTTTCTCTAATTCCCTTGTTGCAGGGATTCTACTGGTAAAGCAGAACTGTGTTTTAAGACAACAGGACATTAGAATGTAGAGACTGAAAGGCAACAGACTGTTAGAATGTAGGGACTGAGTCTCTCTACAACATCAGTACCTTTCAGCCTAAATCCTATCTCACAGTGCCGCACCTGAACTCCTAACCTTCCCAGAGTAGCAGGTGATTTTGACGACCTCGAACATGATCCTCTAGGCCCCAAGGGAACAGTGGAAACAGATCCTTCCCTTTTGTTACTTACTCATTCATGCATGCATGCCTATGGTAAACACAAGAAAGACACAATTATTTTTTTACAATACATGTCTTGAAACTGTCGTAGTGTAATACGAAGCAAGTGTGCTGCGACCATTAGGCCGATGCAACTAAACAAAGTAATTAGCATTACTAACTGAGTATACAGGACAAACATCCCAACCATGCCAAATTATCGATCTGGTTAAAACTAACCTCACCTTATTAGCACAGGGATATATTTGTGATCTCTGGGATTGGCTTCAGACTGCATACCTGGAGTATGTAGTTAGGTGGTCTGCATCATGGGTGTAAACTCAGTTTACACAAGGCTTCATGTCAGGCACTACTGTCATTCCAGAACAGTCCTCTCTGCCATAATCCTTCTCTCTGCCACAAAGGGGACGGAACACAGTTAATATGATAAAAACTGTTGTGTTGGAAGATGCAGCTGTGTGACCATGATACGTCTAGATGTTAGGAGCTGTTGCTGATTGAGCAGAAAATCAGTACTTTGTTATGTATTCTGAGCAACCTTGTACAGGATGTGCAAACTGAATCCTAAGAAGAGTTCCCTCAAATACAAACAACATGTACAGTGTGTTCCTAAAATAATGTTGCAAAAATAAATGTATTAAATGTGGCTATGTAGAGCAGAGTCAGCCTAAAATGTCTAGGATGCAAAACCAAGGGAGAACCAACGTGAGCCCAAAAGGGAATTATTACACCCTAAAAGCTTGTTCTGGTCTTTTTATTTTCTTGAGCAATGTAGGTCAAATACCGGCTGATCTGTTAACGTACTGGTGCCTAAGAACCACTTTAAATACCTCCCATTTCACCAGTTTGGATGAGGCAGTGCCCCGATTCTCTCTAAAATAGTTTTGAATTTCCTCTCTAATGGTGTTTCTAAATATCAAATCTTCTAGGGCTTCCCTCCTTCAATCTCCAGGTGCGGATCGTAGTTCTACTCCACTGCAGCATTCTAGTCAGTGGTTTGTGCTCTGAATATATTCTAGCCACGTATTCTGTACACACAGTATGTTACAACTGCAGTAAAACCTGTTACGCACACATTTAAGTTATGTATCCCAAAATAAAATTAATAATCCCGAACTTCGAAGAGTCCTAGGTTCCACTAATCTATCCAATCATTCAAGGCTTTAGCTGTTCTGATCACTGCCAAGTTAGGGATTGGGGTACGAGATATATCTAGGTTTATGTCAGCAATACAACTGAAGTTTCCTATTGTTTGAGGATCATTTGTCAAATTTGCCATATGCTTCAATATCACCTCAAAGTAGGTGGGTTGATTTATATTCAAATGCAAAAAGAACTGTTCCCATGGGGGGCAGGGTCAAGACTGATTTGAATGTGGCTGGGTCTGGGCTGGGGTGGCATGGTGAGCAAAAGATCAATAGATTTAACCCAGATCACGTAACTGGGGGTGAATGTTTGATATGTTCCGCATTCCATCCATCATTTGTGTGTCTTTTGCTTTCTCGCCCTAAGTGCGCCGGGTGTGCTCAGATGTGGGTCCCGGGCTCGCTGTGCCACTGGATTCAAGCTAGCCTGGCTGATACCCCGATGCCGGTCCCCGGATGCTTGTTTCTGGTACGGGTATTACCTGGCTTGGCAGTTTGGGCTTGACTGTTCCCATGGGGAGCAGGTTCAAAACTGATTTGCATTTAGCTGGGTCTGGGCTAGGGTGTCATGGTGAGCAAACAAACGATGGATTTAAATCTCTTGAGTGGGGATGAATGTTTGATTTGTTCCGCATCCCATCCATCATTTGTGTGTCTTTTGCTTGATCTAAATTCATGCATAAATGTTTACCAATGGTATATCCTTCCCTGCCAGTCTCCCACACATATCAGGTATCTCCCATCCTTGTCCTTCGTTTCATTCGTCAATTGAAATTGCACTACCAGTCTTATCAATATCAAGACACCTCTGGTGTATATATATAGTAATGAGTAAAATATTCTTGCCCTCCCCAGTGTTTCTGTAGGGCCAGTTCCTCTGCTTTTGTCAGGCGTGTTATTGCTCCCTGTGCATCTTATATAGGCCTGCACATTATATTGTTTATTCATATTGTTGAACCCCCTTACAACTCACATTAGCACTTTTAACTTCCTTGTGGATTTAGTTATCTGTACCTTACTATGCGCCTTTCTATTCTTCTGGGCCTTGCACCCCCATTATGCCTACTGTTTCCCCATGATAATGCCACTCCCCCCCCTCCCTGTGATCAGAATTACTATAGTTAACAAACAATTCCCCAGCGTATCCTTCACTAGTCTATAGATTAACACTCTCTGTTCAGATTTTTTAAACTCACCATTCTCAACTCACTTACAGTCCCATCTATCATTGCCAAACAGGCACCGTCCATGAATAGTTGGTTAATGTGACTCAGTTTCCCCCTTCGCTCTCCCAACTCCCCAGGCCCCAAACACACCAGTCAGTCTACCATTACACCTCAATGTTAAGAACTGATCTTTACAACAAGGAGCCACCCAGCACAATTCAGATCTTTGTTTTCAGATGATGTCATCTGCTATTCCCAGGGTCACTTTAGGCATAGAAGGAGGGTGGGAGCACACTGCCTCACATCCCAGCACTCAATTTGCCCCAGTGCATCATGGTAAATGCAGTGCATGGTAACACTTACTTCAGTAGTAGTCTTTACATTTTCACCCTTGTAGGAGCAGCCTGACTGTGTAACTCTAGACACGTGTTCCTGGATTCATTCCTTCATCAGTAGAGAGCAACAAGTTGTTTTGGGGTGCTGCAAATACTGTCCAAAGTCTTCTCAAGTTTCTGTACCACTCACTGGGCAAAGGTGCATCAACACAAGCTCGTCAGCTCAGTAGCTCATGGGAGTCTTTTCAAACAGAATGAGGGTGGAGGCACACTGCCTACATCCCATAACTCAATACTGTTTCCCCATGACAATGCCACTCCCCCCTCCTCCCTGTGATCAGAACGACTTTAGTTAGGTTCTGCGCCCCACTCATACTCTTGTTTAAAAAAAAAAAAGAAAAAAAACAATTCTCCAACTTATCCTTCCCTGAACTATAGATCAACACGCTCTGTTAAAGTTTTTTAAGCTCACCATTCTCAACCTACTACCCGGTCCCATCTATCATGGCCACACAGGTCGCATCCATGAAAAGTGGGTTACTGTAACTCAGTTTGCCCTTTCAGTTTCCCAACTCCCCAGGCCCCAAACACACCAGTCAGTCTACCATTAGACAGAAGTGTTGAGATCTGATCTTCGCAACAAGGAGCCACTCCAGCGCAGTTCAGACCTTTGTTGTCAGATAATGTCATCTGCTGTCCCTAGGGTTACTTTAGGCATTGTTTGTTCCTCTTCAGAAAATTGGGAATGCTCAGAGCTGGAATTCAAGGACTAAATTTCCCCTGATGTCTACATGCCGTTGGTCGATTGAGACCCACAACTCGAGGTAGGCGCTGCTATTACTGCTTGGTCTCTCTCATTGAGATTGCAGGTGTGATGGCCATCTCAGTTGTATTCTTGCATCTCCACGCATTTGAAATGTAGTGTTATTCAATCTATTATTACCACACACACATATCTTGCAGATCAGTGAAAAACAGGGTTCCTTTTGTTGACGTTATGTTTAGCTTGGCAGGGAATAACAAGGCATACTTAATGCCCATCATTCGCAGTTTCTTCTTCGCTACAGTGAACAAGGCACCTTGCTGTTGCCCTTACTATTCTCCACTGCAAGTTGTCCTTGCAGTCTAGTGCAGTTTATGGTTTCTGTCAAGGACTTGGAGCAGCTTTGCCACTACCAGTTGGGGTGGGGGGGGCTCCAGGCAATGGAGGCCTTGGTAGTAGTCTGTGAGCCCTGTCCAGTGCAAATAATGAAGATAATCCTTCTGGCGTCACTGATTGTTTGAGCCAGTTCTCCAAGAATGTTAATATATATTACCCTCAATTTTTTGTGGTAGGCCTACTATCCTAATGGTGGCCCTCGCTTCCGAGTTCTCTACTCTACATTCAGTCATGCTTCCAACATTTCAGGAAGTCTTACATCCTTGCACATTAGTAAAGACCAGGGGGTAGCTAGCAGCTCAACTTTGACGTGCCAGCAGAAGGCATCAACAGCTTAATCTGAAGCCATTAGTGGCAACACTGATAAACAAATTAATCCACCTGAATTAAAGGGTAGAATCAATTCACATCCTAGTCATCATTTCAATCTCCACTCTGAATTGCTGCCTGTACGTGGTTATTCTGTCTAACGTTCCCCCTTTACCAGCAACCATGAAAGCATCTACAACTCAGTTAAAGAACAAAGTGAGCCACTGGTTATATAAGAATACAGACTTTTCCCTCAGTGACTATAGTAACAATCTCTTTATTTAAAGGGTCGACTGGATTGGCCCTAGTGCCAAACAAATTGGGGGTGACTGTGTGTTTATCACCTTTAAGTATCCATAATTGGCACACCAACTACAACAGCAAACACTAATCTTCATACTAACGTTAACTTGCTTCCACTTGGCTTTTTCTATAGGGTCCTTATACCTGCTGCAAATTCACTATCTATCCCATAGCCCAAAGGCCCGACCAAATAGAATCTGCACATATTACAGTTTCAAATCGTTTCTCCTTGCTTGTCAATCTGGATGAAATAGACTGACTAAATCACAATCCTATCAAACATGAGGTACCCACTTCGATCTCGGAAAACCAAACCAGCTCTCACGAGTTACACATATGGAAAAATCGTTGACCAATTTGCAATGCTGGAACATCTCTAGTTTGAAGTCCAAGCAATTAAATAATGATTGGTTGTCATTCATTGAGAGATATGATAGTGTGATTGTCCAGGAAATCTGGTCTACTGAAGATATTGTTTGGGCCGGCTATCAAAGCTTTAGTATCACCGCTATGATCTCCTAGTGGCCGGGTTTGGGGGGGTGGAGAATTACTTTGGTTTAAAATTCGGGGACTTCTAAGATTAAACCAAGTACATTCAGACATGCAGGAATCCAAGTTCTTTGGGTTATACTCTGCACAGCGCTGGTGGGAACTTACCGTGAGGGGAACGGTTTTCGCTCACTCCACGCCATTGCCATCGCCGTGAGGGGAACGGCTCCTGTCTACTCCACGCTGCCGTGAGGGGAACGGCCTACATCTCCCAGCTGCCCCAGCTTCTCCCCGCCAGGATAAAGGCGCGGCTGCCCTCCGCAGCGCGGGACGCCTTGCACTGCACAGCGCTGGTGGGAACTTACCGTGAGGGGAACAGTTTTCGCTCACTCCACGCCATTGCCATCGCCGTGAGGGGAACGGCTCCTGCCTACTCCACGCTGCCGTGAGGGGAACGGCCTACATCTCCCAGCTGCCCCAGCTTCTCCCCGCCAGGATAAAGGCGCGGCTGCCCTCCCGCAGCGCGGGACGCCTTGCACTGCACAGCGCTGGTGGGAACTTACCGTGAGGGGAACGGTTTTCGCTCACTCCACGCCATTGCCATCGCCGTGAGGGGAACGGCTCCTGCCTACTCCACGCTGCCGTGAGGGGAACGGCCTACATCTCCCAGCTGCCCCAGCTTCTCCCCGCCAGGATAAAGGCGCGGCTGCCCTCCCGCAGCGCGGGACGCCTTGCACTGCACAGCGCTGGTGGGAACTTACCGTGAGGGGAACGGTTTTCGCTCACTCCACGCCATTGCCATTGCCGTGAGGGGAACGGCTCCTGCCTACTCCACGCTGCCGTGAGGGGAACGGCCTACATCTCCCAGCTGCCCCAGCTTCTCCCCGCCAGGATAAAGGCGCGGCTGCCCTCCCGCAGCGCGGGACGCCTTGCACTGCACAGCGCTGGTGGGAACTTACCGTGAGGGGAACGGTTTCGCTCACTCCACGCCATTGCCATCGCCGTGAGGGAACGGCTCCTGCCTACTCCACGCTGCCGTGAGGGGAACGGCCTACATCTCCCAGCTGCCCCAGCTTCTCCCCGCCAGGATAAAGGCGCGGCTGCCCTCCCGCAGCGCGGGACGCCTTGCACTGCACAGCGCTGGTGGGAACTTACCGTGAGGGGAACGGTTTTCGCTCACTCCACACCATTGCCATCGCCGTGAGGGGAACGGCTCCTGCCTACTCCACGCTGCCGTGAGGGGAACGGCCTACATCTCCCAGCTGCCCCAGCTTCTCCCCGCCAGGATAAAGGCGCGGCTGCCCTCCCGCAGCGCGGGACGCGCGCGGGCGAAGCCCGGGCCAAGGGCGGGCCCGTCTGCGCCCGTCAGAGGCCGAAGGAGGCCGGGCAGGGCCACATTATTGATCTAAGTTGTTGGAAGTCCATTGCTCCCACATTTTCCGTATGTAATCTGACTGCGAAAGATAAGATAGGGCGATTTGGGGGTTTTCATATCAGTGTCTTTTCGCAGTATCAGTCTGGGAGCCGCGAGGGAAACGGATAGCTCTGAGTGTCTCTAATTTCCTGTAGTCCCCGGGGACCCAGGAGCACTTGTGACGTTTTAGTACGCGCTTAGAGGTACTATTAACTGATTGAGCGTCCACCGCAGCGCTAAGGTGAGTCCGTTATAGTTGGGTTGGGCTCGAACAGCCGGGACTTTAACTGGAACAGAGAACAGAGAATTTAACGGATAGGCACTGTGCCCAATCATGCCTAATAGCCATGCCTTATATTGAATTGTGAGCAACCAGAGATGCAGATTATCGTTCTAGATATTTTTTAACTTTGGTGCTCTTCACCGTCACTATAAAACTGATTCCCGGTGTTTTAACATTTTTTATCGTCGCCGTTTTTGGTTTTACTCCTTTTTTTTACTCTTTCTTGGTTTTAATTTCCCCTTTTAACATTGTATTGTATGTTTGTCACAGTGGGATTTTTTTTATGTGATATATCAATTTTTGCTTAGCACATGTCACTTTAAGGATTATTCTCTCTTTTTGCACTTTATAACTAATGGACCATTAGAATATTAAGTACTAGTATAGAGTATATTTGTGTGGTTGATAGATTTACATCTGCCCCCTTAGTCCTATTTTAGTCACTGTATTATATCCAGGGAAGAAACCCCTAGCTTGTAGGCCTTTTCTATAGGGACAAATTTTTATCTATCGCACGTATAGCCTCCTTTGTAGCACCCTCATGGCAAGGAGGAAGTTAGCGAAGTCTTTTTCTGCTAAATCATGTCCAACGATTGATTCATTTTTGGTTAAAGCGGTCAATGTTCTCACCGAGGAAATTGACCGTACTGAGAGGCGTCTTTCTATGGGCTCAAGCTTTATCGGGGTAGAACAGGGAAATGGGGCCGGGGTTGGGACCCCCTCTGGCCCCTTAAATGCGAGCGGATCCAGTAAATCGACCAATAATTCCTTGGCAGCCGAGGAGCTTGAGCCGGTCGTTATTGATTCAGGAGGGATTTGTGGGGACCTTACTCAAATATCTATGACTCCTAATTTGACGGTCTTTGAAAGCCCGCCGCTACCGATACCGATAAAGACCAGGGGAAGTAGGAAGAATACCCTAGAACAGGGGAATTTTAATTCTAAGGCCAAAGCTAAAACAAATGTTAAGAGTATTCGAAATAGGAAACCTGCCGATCCCTTGTCCTGTGCAGACCCCATACTCCAACAATTAACATTAGCGACTATCTCTGACAAAATTTTAGAGCTCCTAAGGCCGCTTTATGATAAATTGGACATTTTAGCTAGAGAAATCCACAAAATTTGTGGAGTACTGGATATAGTTAACTGTAAATTTCAAAAGGAGCCACTTAGGGACCAACAAAAGGATGTTATTATAGACCCTATTATTTTAGACCCTATTGACCCGACTATAGGTAATGATCGCAGAGATCGTAGTAAATATTGTAAGGAGCGGGCCCCTATTATACAGGCTGAAAATAGGGAAAAAGATAGAAATATAGTAATAGGAAATTCAACTACTAATAGTGGTTCTGCACTACCCCTAAAGGCGCTAGTAATGAATAAGCCAGACGGACTTAAATTATCTGATCCTATAAAGTTAGCTGGCCTAAGTTCCTTAGCCCATGGGGATAGGATAATGGCCCCGGTTGCAAATTTGCCTCCCGAATGTAGTCCCTATGTTGTAATTTTGGCCAACGTCCCCAAACTCCAAATTGGGCAGGCAGAAGAACATGGTTCACTAATGAATAAAGTAGTGTTTTGGCTGACTAATAGCTGTGGTTATCCTATGGAAGGAATAAACCAGTTTTTAACAACCCGTAGAGTGGGCTGGATCGGGCCTTTGAAAAAATGCTTTGAAGGGGACTGTATCATCATTAATTTTAGATCTCCAAGATGGGCATCCAATACCCTTAAAAATGCACCACCCCCCATACAGGGGGAATTTAATACCACTCTTCTCCCCCTGGGGTATTTTTATAGACATCTGAGGGTGATGGATGGAAATGTAAACTGGCCTCCAAATGGATCCTTGCTAGCTCCCCCCCCAGGTTTCAGCCCTGCCTTATTTTGCAATCCCAGTAACTAATAGGTTTCAGGCTCTGAGTAGTTTGGATACCAATGATTGACGTGAGGGACCGATACAGGCTAATGAGGTTGCACTCGAGAGTTATTTACCTAAAAGCCCTATGATGGAAATTTTAAATGCTAAGATCATTACTAGTAAAGCTGGTTTATGCATGATAGAGCGATGTGAGTTGTCATCCACTAACATAATAGTGAGAGCCAGTATCCCTAGTAATTCAGAAAGTACCCCAGTAGAATCTATTATTATTAGTAAAGAAGTGGGACATGAAGCACCCCCAGGAATTCTATGAATCTAATATGGGTAAAGGGTACCAAGTCACAACATGGAATATTGCTGGGATTAAAAGTAAAATAGGTACACCATCATGGTCAGATTTTATTTTGGCCCAACACGATATTATATGTTTACAGGAGACGTGGTGTATCGACCCAATATATGTAGAGGGTTTTACCTCTTATTGGTTACCAGCCCAGGCCTCCCTTCGGGTAGAGCTAAGGGCGGCCTCCTGATTTTGATTTCCACTAATTTGGATAAATGTAAAATCAAAAGTTGTACTACTGTGGGAACTTATGCCCAGATTATGTGGATGTCTTCTACCGTGGGTAATGATGTTATTTTGATTAATTTTTATAACAATCTGTTTAATTCTCAACGTAGCTCTATTGTCCATATCTTGGAAGGGGAACTTGAGAAATTGACCAGTACCATTAGGAATCCGATTACCATTCTTTGGGTTGGCGATTTTAATGTCCAAATATGCCCTTTATCCCTGACTAAAGTTTGTGGGCCTAGGAGGGGGAATTTGAAGATGATTGTTATATGCATTTCCCCCATTGTGAATATGGTAGTGCCTTAAATGGTGTCATTGTCAAATTGGATTTAGAATTACTGTATTGTGCTACCGACAAAAATAACAGGATATGTCCCACTTTCACAGGTAGGAATGCATTGTCTAATATTGATCACATTATTATTTCTAGTAATAGTGTACATTTATTTTCAACACCCTGGATAACGGACCAACCAACTAGTGACCATAATAGTATTTCTCTGTATTTATTATGTTGGGGTTTTAAAAATACCATCAGTGTTCCACACAGCCTATGTATTGCCCCCGCCAGACCGAATGGTGTCCGGATTAAATGGGCTGGTCTGGACCCATCTAAAATTCAGCATGATGTGATTTCACAGTGTCAGAATGAAATCCAAGCTTGTTTAGGGGATGAGGTTGACCCAGTACTGTTGCTTATAAATTTACTAAGATCAATAATACCGTGGAGAACCTTCTGCTGAAACCAGTGTGTAGGAATAAAAAACCTAAGGTGGGATGGTTTGATGATAACTGTGTGGGGGCTTTGGGCCGCCTCAAACTAGCTCTGGGGTGTAAACCAAGAAACCCGGATATAATTAAGGCCTTACGTGCAGAATACGCTTTAGCCCTAAAAATCAGGAAATCGGAACTCCAAGAAAGAGCCTGGGAAGACTTAAGCCTGGCAGCTGATATTAAAAATAACAAACTTTTTGGGATACTGTTAATAGTTCCTTTTTGAAGGACGATCATATTCCTGAATTTAATTCTTATGTTAACTGTAACTCATGGGTAGCTCATTTTTCTACCATTTTTAATCCTTTCGATAAAGATGTCCCATTCACCCTGTCTAATCATACCCCTGTTGTATGGCCAAAATTGCCCTTGTTAATTAGTATAGAGGAGGTTTTTGAAGGCATAATTAGTAGTAAGGGGGTAAGGCACCGGGTCCCGACGGGGTCCCGATAGACTTTTATAAAAACGATATGGTTTTATGGTCGCCGTTTTTAACCAGAGTTTTTAATGTCGCCGTTGAGACTCATTTCCCTTTATCTTGGGGCCAGTCGATTATAATACCAATTTACAAGAAGGGTGTTAAGACTGATGCTTGTAATTATCGCCCGATTTCTTTATTGGACTCGTCTATAAAGATTATGAGTAGGGTCATGTTATCAAGACTCGAGACCTGGGTCCAAGAAAAGTCAGTCCTTACCCAAGTGCAATATGGGTTTAGAAAGGGTGTTGGCACACTGGAGCAGTGTGTCAACCTGGACCTTCTGATCGGCAAGTACACATTAGCTAAGGAGGGAAACTTATATTTGTGTTTTGCTGACCTAAGCAGCGCTTTTGATTTGGTAGACCACTCCATTTTATGGCCCTTATTGTTGGATATGGGCGCCCCCAAAGAGATTATATTTTTCTTGGCAAGATTATATGGGGAGTTATCAAGTAGGGTGCGATACGGTCATTTAGGCGAACTTACTCCGCCTTTTAAAGTTAAAAGAGGCATCCGACAGGGCTGCGTCTTAGCTCCATTACTTTTTTCATTGTTTATCAATGAAGTTGACGCAGCACTGAAATTGTTTGAGTCGGATGCCCCTAGGGTGGATGGGAAGTCTGTTCCAATTCTTCTATACGCCGATGATGCGGTTTTACTCTCTCGCACCCTATTGGGGCTACAGCGTCTTATCGATAATTTTATTGTTTTTATTACTAAAAGAAAACTTTTAATTAACAAATCAAAAACTTTTGTTATGGCTTGTGGTAGGAACCCTATAACATCTAGCTCTTATTTCATTGAAGGCTCCAAAGTCCAGATAGTTAAGACATTTTGTTACTTGGGTATTACTTTTGCAGGGAATAGGTCATGGGCCCAGGAACAGGATAATGCCTGTTCTAAGATGCTTAGAAACGTAAATGGTATTTTTAGATTTGCGGCTAAATTGGGAAACCGACGCATTAAAGACATGATGACAATTTATGCGATACGATGCGTTACCGCAGCTCTTTATGGGGCAGGTGTTTGGGGTCATTTTCAAGGTAATTTATTACAACAAGCTGAAAATTCGTTTTTAAAACGCTTACTTTGTGCCCCCTCTTCTGCTTCTACGGAATTGCTCCACCGTGAGGTGGGCATTAGATATATTTCAGATCTGGCTTCAACACGACCCCTTTTATTATGGAAATCAATATGGTCAAAAGAGGAAACATTATTTACTCAATCTATCAATCGGGATTGCCTCAAATTGGAGAATTGTTTAAAAATACCCTGGCTCAATTATATTATTTATTGGTTTAAATCTTTATTCAATTGTGATATTAGAACGGATCCTGAGTGTACTCTTTCTGTTGCTAGAGCTGAGATAAAATTAACTATGTTAGCAAATAAAATAGAGGCTCGTTCTTGTGTTCTCAAGAATCAATCAACTTTCCTCTTTTATTCGCAATTGGATCTTAAACTGGGTTTTCAAAGTTATTTATCAGCAGTGACTAGAGTTTCACATCGATTTGTGTTGACACGCCTAAGATTGGGTATCGTACATCATCTTGTTAATTTCCCAATTATGAAACAGTGTTCTGTTCATGTATGCCCATGTGATGGAGTCTCAAGACAAAGCTGCTGCCATATGTTATTATTCTGTCTATTTTATTCTCATTTTAGGAGATTTTATTTAAAACCTTTTTTCTATACTACAATATAAGATCCACTACAGATGCCTTGAACCTGCTTTTTAGATTGGATGATCCACGATTATGCTTTTATTTAGCTACTTTTCTCTTGAAATCCATTAATGTTAGGAAATCTATGATTATTGATATTTGATTGTGTGTTTTAAAGGTATTATAAATGAATTTATTATATGTAATTATATGCATTTGCACTTTTGAATTGGGATAATATATGATATAGTAAATGTCTGGACTTTCATGTGATTTATGCACTTGCACTTTGTATCTGTATTAACATGTTTATGCACTTTGATGTATCCGCTTTTATCCCACTGTCTCATAATTTTTTGATTTTTCTATAGATTGAGCTTTTTATGTCTGTATTGCTTATATGGTTGATTTATTTAACCGAATAAAAGCTCTAAAATCGAATCGGGTTATACTCCCCAATATTTTACATTATTCATTTTTATAATTCGGTCAATATGCAGAACAAGGAGGGACACATTGATACGCTCTTTAGTGTTTTAGCTGCCTTCAAAAATGTATCTCTTGCTGCCCTTAATGATTTTAATGTTAACTTGGGGGGGCCTTCAAGGCCAAAATTGGAATTAATGCTACCCATATTAATCCCTTTTTTATCTGGGATAGGGCATAAATTATTTCACGAGCCGATAGGGGTACAAGTCTATAAAGAGATCTGCTAGAATTCTGCCTCTTGAATATGGCGGATACATTGGAGGATGAGACAAACCAGAGGGCCACTTTTGTAGGCTTGGGACATGGTACAGTTATAGATTGTCTTTCTCTCGGAACATTTGAATACGTTAGCGCACTCTGCAGGGAGCCTGAAAAATTGTTTTAGGGCTAGAGCCGCTTGTAAGTCAGCTATCAGGGAATAGAAAGCATAAATTATGGAAGAAATCTGGCAGAACTTGACTAAGGCCTGAAAAGACAAAGATCTTGGTGTTTTCTGGAAAATTGTGAATGCCAACAAAAGTGGATGTGATACATCAAATGGCCATGGCACTAATATTAATGCCAATAGCTAGTTGGAGCACATTAACCACATGTATTTTTTTGGTATGGATGGTGATGCTGTTACGCTGGAGGTCCCTACAATCCCTCCGAGAAACATTAATTTTTCACTTGAGGAGGTTGTGGATGCCATCAATGCTACTCCATCTTTTAAGGCCCTGGGTCGTGATGAGGTCACCATGGACCTATATTAATTGAACATTGAAGTTTGGGGGCCCATCATAGCTAATGTTTTGAACGCTGCCTTGAATACCAGTATTCCAACTTCATGGCAGACAGCTATATTCGTCCCTATTTATAAGAAAATCAATAAACAAGACCCCAAGTTTTATAGGCCAATCCCTTTAATCGATTCAGAAGCCTGCGTTAAAAAGAACAAGGTGATTCATTTGGTGATGTTTAGAGCAGGGTTGGGAACCCAAGAACAATGTTTGAACTTAACCATTGAAAAGTATACCAGCACTAAAAAAGGAAACATATATCTTTTTTATGGATCTCAGTAGCTATTTCGACCAGGTCAACCGATCAAACCTATAGTATATTTTGTTGTACATGGGCATACCCGAACCTATTGTTTATTTATAAAGTTTTATATAGCGCGAACATGACCCAAGCGGGTATCAGAGCGCTTCACATAATGACGAGGATATCAGAGAGGGAGACAGGTGGGTAAAACAACAATCTGACAGTGCAGGATAAACGGGTAAACAAGAGTACCGTCGTATCAGAACACCACATAAATACAGTAAATGAGCAGACGTGTGAGGAGGGGGCCTCAGCGCATTGTTTTCAGGGGGAGTAGGTACATTACAAGTTCAGAACGTATGCATAAGAAGTGCCTTGACTTCTTTTTTGAAAGAGGATGTTGAGGGATTCAGTCTGATTTCCGGAGGCAGGGCGTTCCAGATTCTCGGGGCAATACCAGAGAAGGTTCGGTTATAGGTTTTCTTTCTTTGAAATTTTTGTGGTTTCAGCAGTAAAGTGCTAGAGCTCCTCAAAGATCTGCAACCACCCGAGAGTTCCAGTTTCCGGGCAAGGTACAGAGGAGTGTTAAGGTGAAGGGCTTTGTGAGCCATGCAAGCAATTTTAAGATGAATCCTAGCCTCAAAAGGAAGCCAGTTTAGAGATTTCAAATCCGGCGTGATGTGGTTATTTCTTTTGGATCCTGTGATGAGCCTAGCCGCAGAGTTCAGAGAAGCCCTCAGCGGGGCCAACTTGTAGCTCGGAAGACCACAGAGAGTTGAACTTCCATACTCCAATCTGGAGATGACTAGCGCTTGAACAGCAGACTTGAGGTCTTCCGGAGGAAGGAAGGGTTTTAACTTTCTTAGTATGCTCATTTGGAAGTTCGCTCCTTTGGTGGCAGCGCTGATGTGCTCCTGCATGCTTAGGGCCTTATCCAGTATTATTCTGAGAGATTTGGTAGAGTCAATGATGTGTGGAACACAGTTGAGAGCCGTAAGCTGCTTCATATATTCAATGATAATAGGGGCCTGTTTGGGAGGAGAAATAAGGAGGAATTCCGTTTTGATGGAGTTTAACTTGAGATGGTTGGAAGTCAATCAGTGTTGGGTTTTGAGTAGGGTCGAATTGAGTGAATTGATGTCTTCGAGGGAGGAGATTTTCAAGTACAATTGGGTATCGTCAGCGTACATGTGATACAGTATATTGGATGATTTGAGCATTTGCGTTAAGGGCTCCATGAACAGGTTGAAGAGTGTGGGTGAGAGCGAGGACCCTTGTGGGACCCCCAGAGTGATCGGAGTAGAGTTGGAGAGGGAGTGATTGACTTTAATTCTTTGCGATCTGTTATGAAGAAATGAGACAAACCAGTTTAGAACTGATCCTGAGAGACCCATCCTGCGTTCCAGTATATCCAGGAGGTTGACATGTTTGACCGTATCAAAAGCCGACGAGAGGTCAAGGAGGATTAGAAGGCAGGCTTCGTTCCGATCCAGCATTTTTAGACCGTCATCCATTATGTGGGTAATGGCCGTTTCAGTGCTATGACCCTGGCGAATGCCCGATTGGAATTGATCAAGAAGCTGGAATTGATTAATGTGGCTACAAAGTTGGACATGGACACATTTCTCTAGCAGCTTCGATAGAGTAGGAATGGTAGTGATTGGGCGGAAGTTATTACGGTCGTCTTGCTCAGCAGAGGGTTATTTGAGAATGGGTGTAACCTGGCCCGCCTTTAAACAATCAGGAATCACACCTTGCTGTAGGGAAGCATTTACAATCTAGGTCCATATTGGAACTAGGGACCACTTCATTTCATTGAAGAAACTGGGGGGTAGCGGGTCATTGAAGTGGTTGGAGGGTTTAAGTGTTTGGAAGAAGTCAGCAAAATCATCACAATTTGGCTGTATAACGGAGGCCCTTGGCAAAAGAATGGGAAGATTGTTGGATTGGAGTTTAATTAATTCAAAAAGCTTTTTTGGCCTGTTTCTGGCTTTATCAAGTTGACTTCTGAAGAAGATCGCTTTAGCGCACTTAATGTGTTTATTGTAAGTGCTCCTCCTAGATCTCAGGAGCATAAGGTGTTCAAGAGACGGCGAGCCCCTCCAGGATCGTTCGGCTAGTCTCAGATTGCGTCTATCTGTATTTAACCCCTCGTTGAACCAAGGTTTGGAGTCTTTGGTGGACCTTCTTTTTAGTTGCAAGTGGGCAATAGCGTCCAGAATGCTCAACATGGAGTTGTTGTAGTGCTCAGTGAGGTCATGAACCCCAGACTTGTGAGTAGGAGGAGGCAAGGTCATGTTGCTAGGGATATCATTTCATTCAGGTTAGCATTTCGGATGGATTGTTTCCAATGCCTAGGTTTCTTAGGCTGAGATTTTAACTTAGTCCACGGTTCCATGATGCAGAAGGAGATGTAGTGATGATCAGTCCAGTCACGTGGGACAATCGAGTCAAGTTGAATGAAGTCGGGTTTAGCAGTAATAAGGTCCAGGATCGAGCCCAAATTGTGAGTGGGGCTGTCACATATTTGAATCATGTTAAGGTCAACTAGGAAGGTTTTGAGGCTTTTCATGCAGGGTCATTAACGTCATTCCAGTGAAGATTGAAGTCACCGAGGAAGATTTATGGACAGTTCCACATTGGAGGAAATGGTTTCCATAATTTGTTCCACAAAAGGGAAGTTATCACCCGGCGGATGGTAGAATGTGTGCAAGGTGCATAGAGGCCTGAGGTTGCTTGAGATGCCTATGCACATGTATTCGCAAGATGGGAGCGTAGCAGTGAGTGACTGTTTCACAGTGAGACTGTTCAGAAATATACAGGCGATCCCTCCACCAGGTTTGACCGATCTTTCAAGTCTGACGATGTTATGGCTAGGAGGGACTAGGATGTCCAGGACTGGACCTGAAGACTACTTTAGCCAGGTTTCCGTAAGTATTAGAAGGTCAAGGTCCTGCGCCAGGGTAAGATCAGCGATATCCGCGGCGTGTTTCGCAGCAGATCTACAATTGATAAGTATGCATTTCAAGTGGCTAGTTGAGTCAGATGAGGTAGATTGCGTGATGAGAACTTGTTTGAGGTTGGAGGTGTTTTTAGTATTAGGGTTGTGTCTGGGTATTCTGAGAGGGTTAGGGGGAATAGACTGAATATGGAGTTGTTTACCCAGGTTAACTGTATGAGTGGAGTTGTAAGTAAGAAGGAGGGAGTGAATGTCAAAATCTGTTAAGGAGATCTTAAATCTACAAGGTCTGGAGGCAGCATTCGGGCAGGGAATGGATCTCCACCCTTGGGGGGGAGAGATCGTGTAGGGAGATAATCTCTTCAATGAAAGGGGAGATCCCTGTGTAGTAGTTCAATAGTTAGTCGCTGGCGCTTGGTTATGTCTGTTCTTCCCTAACGACCTGTAGGCCAAAAAGTCATTAGCCAATTCCGAAGTGATGACAGTAAGCTTTTGTAGGTCAGCCCTAAGTAGTTGAAGATCCCGCGAGATATCAGCTAGGCAAGGAGCGGGGATGAGGTGATGCTCAAAAGACAAGGTGTGTATCCAGGGGTCCGTTTGTGGGGAGGGAGAGCTGATAGCAGAGTTTGGGTGATGTTGGATTGTGCGATCCAGCGAAGGGGAGGTTGAGTTGGAAAGATAATTGGGCTTGCCAGGGAGTGATGGGAGTCTCCTGAGCTGATTATTAGATGATACTAGGGTCGTATGAGTACTGATGTAACTAGGGAGAATGGGTTCAGGATTCAGAGAGGTCACCTTGTGAGCCATGGGACGTGTGAGGGACATATTAGTATCGAGTAGGCAGGGGCTAGCGCAGGATGTGTGTGTAAGTGTAGTGGCAGAGGGTGAGCAATTGCTATGGCTACCAAGATTAGGGGGGTGGGCAGAGGGCTGGGTAAGATCACTGCTAATCATGTGAGAGTCAGGTCCAGTTGGCAGAGAAGGGGAAATGGGAAGGTGGGAACTGCTTGGAGCGAGGGTGCTGAGGTGGGCGCGGGGAGAGGTGGAAAGGTGGGAGGAACTATGTAACAGGATCACTTGGGTGAACTGTGAAGGGGATGAGGGGCTAAGCCACCTATTTGCAGTATCGAGATTGCTGTTAGTAATAGACTTCCTGATGTTGTGAAATGTTTCTTCAAAAGTACCTAAATGACGGTCAGCAGCTTGGATGAGGATTAGCCCATTGTTATATATGGTGATGGTAGCATCAGCTTTGAAAGTTGGAGAGGGGATTACCAAAAGCCTTAGACCGTGTGCAAATTTTTGGGAGGAAGTGATCATGAGTAGCGAGTGGAATGCTTTCCTCCATTTAGCTCTTCTCTTCGAGTAGAAGGTGAGATCATTAATTGTGGAACCCCTTTTCAGGCAGAAGTAGGCAGAAGTAGGGATCAGAAATTAAGGTTTCTGCATAAGCTTTAAGAAGTTTGTGTTTGAGGTGTTTAGATGCATTTTTTGTTAGGTTAGGCGGGTATTTAATTGTAAAGGCATTGAGGCTCAGTGGCTCCAGCTTGGCATCCAGTGACCTCAGTGGGGTGGTATCCATTATTAAGAGAGACAGAGGCGCTCAGAGTAGGCGAAGATGTAGGTAAGCGTAGTTGACCTCGTGCCCAGATTAAACAGATGGAAGTGCAAACAACTACTGTTGGTTAGTATCTCAATGCAGCGACATAGAAAACAGCCATAATATATAGACACTATTAGTGGCGATAAAATGTCCGGGTGGAAACCTCTTGCAGCCAGAGAGGGAGGGACAGAAGTATGGTCATTGTAGAAAATGAAGACTACCAAGAGCAGATGCAACAACCAGGCTCCTGCTAATATGGCCACATTGAAGTTCTATTACAGACAAAGTGAGCCAGGATTCCGCCAGAATAGAGAAGGAAAGGTCGTGGTGCACTTCTTAGACATTTAAAAGATGGCCGCCCCATAATCCATAAAGATCTGGATGCCAGCGAATCAGTATTACTTTCTATTGTAGGAAGAGAGACTCCTTTTTGCCCTCGTGTGTGGAAGGAGAGAAGCAGCACGGAAAACTATATCCCCAGTTCCCTACCATGAAGTCAGACTCTGCTCTCGCTGCCCGGGATCCACATCAAGAGAGCAGCCCGCAACTGCCCCATCAACAGCACCAGATCACCTGTCGAAGATTCCCATCCAATCGCTCCAAGAACCAGTACAAGGTGCATTCATTAGCCCTTACAAGATGGCCGCCCCATTTTCCATAGCAATCTGGATGACAGAGGAGTAGTCCTACCACAATTTCAATTGCAGTGAGGGAGACTCCATTTTACCAAGGTGCCCTCGTGTGTGGAAGGGGAGAGGAATCCACAAGATGGAGGGTGGTCAGATCCATAGAGCCCCACCATGAAGACAGACCAGCTCTCTCCACGCCTCCGCTAGACACGAGTGCGTGGCCCCCAGCTGACCCCACCAGCAGATCCAGCTCACCTGTAGAAGAATCGTTCCAGGCTGAAAGATCCGCCACCAGGCCCGTGGAGGGCCGACAAGGGGAGCAAGCCTAGCTCACCGGAAGAGCCCCTCCCCCCCGGAGCACTGGGGACGCCTGGAGCCAGCACCCAGGCGGCCAGGAGCAACGTGGTCCGCCTTCGTACCTTCACCCAAGATCGACGTTCATGAGGAGAAGTCCGCTGCCCAGATACACTGCCTGTGTATGCGGTGGGCGCGGACCGGTGTGGCCTGCAACAACCTCGGGAGCAGCAAGGGCGGAAGCCGGCAGACTAGTGAGCTCTACAGGCACGATCGTAGGCAGAGGGCGCGGCGGGGCAACAGCGGGACAGCCTCCTCCAAAATGCAGCGTGAGGTAGGGGAACAGCTGGATGGCCACCTCTTGATTTCAGCGCCGCAGCAGCCCCACGATCAACGTTGATGTCCGCCAGCAAACAGTCCACAAACCAGCAAGATCTTCCGGTCAGCAGCAGTAGCCATCCACGGAGAGGCCACACGCGACCCAGAATGTCCGTGGAATCAGCGAGTAAGTAGATGGTTCAATCTTTAGTTTAATTTCCAGCGTGATCCTCCGACGGATGCAGGCAAACGCGCGGGTAGATGGCAGGCACAATCAGGGATATTAAAGAGATCCCAGGCCCAGGAGCTTGCCTTAGGCACCTCCAGCTGCAGCAGCCGTCTTGCTTGTCTCCCGTTTTACGTTCTCTTCACAGTGGAGTGACTGCTTCTGTGATGTATGGCTTGGAGGGGGAGCATACTGAACCCCTTAGCTTAGCCAGAGGAGTTCATCAAGGCTGTATCCTTGCCTTCACTATTTGTTTTGTACTTTATTGGGTTAAGTCACTTTCTGATTGCTAATGGCAAGGACCAGCCAAAGGTGGGATCCTTGTTTGTTCCTGCACTGCTTTATGCAGACAATGCCGTCTTAATTGCCCGTCACCAATGGTTTAAGAGGCCTTGTTGATAGTTTTGTTATGGCCAACTTGGACCTCAAGACCAATTTTTTAAAAGCATATGGTCCGTGGCAGTCCACATCATAATCACTATGAAAGAAAAGTCTATCGCAAGATCAAATGATTTCTTTTATTTGGGGGTGATCTTTGATGTGCGCAGGTCCTGGCTTTCTAGCATTTCACATAGGTGTCTCCATTTTAACGAGTCTGTGGGGGCAGTCTTTGAGCTAGAGAGCAAGGTGGAAACAAACCTGTGCTGCCTATCGTAGAAATTTACAAACACAAGTGTGTTCCAGTCCTGACCTATGAGGCTGCTATATGAGGATATCAAAAATGTGAAAAAATACAACAGGAGGAGAATCGCTTTTGTAGGCGACCACTAGGACTCTCATCTTCTAGTCCGCACTTCTGTACACTTGAGGAGTTGGGACTTCCCTACATTGAGGACTCCATCAAGCTTGCTCCGCTCTATCTTTGGATATCTTTATGGGTATATGAGCAGGCTAATTTGAACCATATGGTCATCAGTGACTGTCTAGCCTGTGAACAGGGCCACAAAATTGAATGGTTAAGTTCAGGAGCGGCCCGTGCAGGTAAGAGCGGTGAGCCGGGGTGGGGAGGGGAGGGGACTCAACAGACGACGAGGGAAAATTAATTATTTGTTTAATTCTCCCTCGTCATCGTCTGTCGAGTCCCCCACCTCCTCCCACCCTGCTTCACCGCTCTTACCTGCACTGGCCTCTCCTGGTTAAGTTATATCAAGAATATTACGGAAGCTTTGGGTAGACCTGAGTTGTTTACTTCCCCTCATTTGACTTTTAAAGGAGGTGCCTACAGAGTCAAAAAACTATTTGTGACTTTCTGTAGGTCAAATCTAGAAGACGAAGGATACAAGAAAGCACTGTCAGGGACTATGCTATGATTGAAACTTGTGACGGCGTGGAACCCTATTTAAATCTTGTGCAAAACAGTGGGGAAAGATCATTGCTTACCAAATTTCGGTTAGGTACCATCACGAGCTACTTGTGTTTTCCTCTTGGTCAATATGATTCAGCGTCCGTCCGTCCGTCCTTATTGCTCCCTGTGATGAGGTTTCCATTCAGACTCTGGGGCAATTTATGTAATTTTGTAAATATTATGTGTCACTTAAGCGTACATATTTACTGCCAGTTTTCAAATCATATGGTTTTTACCAGCACAACCGTGCACTATATTTTTTACGTTTGTTATATGCCATTCGTTTGCATAACAAGATAACTTTTAAAACTTGTTATATGGAAACAATCGAATAAAGCTTGTGTTTGTTTGAATTTCCAGTTTAGCATTATGATGCCATTAGATAAATGGAACTCACCACCTACAGGTTGTCTCTGGTCTTATGGGTGGGGCATTTTATGTAATACCGGGTGTGACGTAAGCAGACTGCCACGCGGCCCTCCCAACCTTTCCCTCACAATTTTCAAAATGCTTTCCTTAGTGGGCCTGCATGATTTCTGATACATTCCTGACTCAGGGAACCAATGGGCAATGGCCAGTCTGGTGAGAGTTACCCATCAGGGACAATGGCGGGGGACACAAGGGGAGATGTACCTGTCACAGCAATGAATATTCAAGGGACATTATGGCCTCTGCTGATAGGGTATTTATCCAGACTGGAGCATCAACACTTCACACCGCCTAAGCTTAGGGCCATGCAACTCTTCATGTAAAGTGAAGATTTGTGTACCACAATTGACCCTGTCCGTACCACTCTATGATGAAGGGGTTATCGGACAGAGCCACCCAGGAGCGGAAAATATATACAGGCATGTGCAACTGAGAAGATGGCAAAGTGGCATTTTGGGGGGTGAATGGGGAAGGGGGTGGAGGGACTGTTCATGTTGACACTGTCACTCTGTGTCTGTTGTTACCTGTCCTATCTTTAGTGAAATTTCAATAAAAGATCTGAGTAAAAAAAGAGGGACATTTAACTGTGGGGTTCCAACTATCAGAGGTGAGAGTTATGGGGGATCCATGCTTACGGGGCAGTGCATGCATTTATAATGGAACAGCAATTGAACAAAACACATTTTTGTTGAGTGATTGTTCTATTTTTGTTCCCTTGTAGGTTGTCTCCTAAGCCACTGGTGCTGGTTGGACATTTCTTCGCTGTTGCACTGTATGCCGTGTACTTCTGCTTTAAGTCAGAACCATGGCTGACAAAACCACGAGCCTTTTACAAAAGTGGGGCAGTACTCTACAAGGCCTGCTCGGTTTTATTTCCTCTCATCTACTCGGAAATGAAGTACTTGATTTATTAAATTTGATGTGAAAATGAAAGGCGAGAGACAGGACTCCCCATGCCTTTCCATCTTGTCAGTGCAATTTACTACGGGGCATATTTACAAAATTGTCACGGAGTGCAGCGCAGTAGGTCACATTGCTGCACTGTACTGCATGACAGGGAAAGGGCAGGAACGCACCATATTTAAGGCATATGGTGAATGGAAGGGGCACCTTCCTGCACAAAAACAATCCCCTGAGGAATATTTCTCTTTCTATGTGTGCTGCACACATAGAAAGAAGTAACGAGGAGAAATAAATATATTTCTTCTCGTTATGCTGGGGAATGTTTATCTTTTTGGCACATACTCAGGTTTACCATTTCTGGTAAATCTTGGAATGTGTAAAAATCCATGGAAGTTGCGTGGGAGCATCCACGCAACGCCTTCCCAAGGCAGAGTAAGGCAACGCAGTGATTTGCGCTGCATTGCTTTACACCCGATTTATGGAGCCACTCATGGCGACGCAAATTGGCCTTGCATGGCTTTAGAAATGTAACTTAAGGTTTGCGTTGCGCATGTACCACGTTGCGTGATGCAAAAGCAACGCAAACTGTGTCATAAATATGCCCCTAAATTTTTACCTGCGAGAGAACTTCTTAATATACAAAAATGAAGGTATTTCAGTTGCCTGATTAAATGTATTTTCAACATTTTTGTAAATATGTAGATATTTAAGAGTAAGAGTGATACATTACTCTGTTACTCATTGGGGAGCAAAATGTACTGTTTACATGGATTACATATATTGAAGCAGTAGTACTACTCAACTTATTTTACAAACTGACAACGTTCCTCTTTCTGGGCTCTTGGCATTTATGACCTACTTGTTTTGCCTACTATATTTTTGTTATTTAAACAATGTACATATTCTGTTAAGCCTTCATATATTTTCAAAATATTTAAGCTGTGAATTTTTTGTAATAAGAAAGCAGATCATTTCACCGGCCTTTTAGTTGTCTTATGGAGAAAGACCTTTAAAACAAAAGCACAGTTATGCCAGCGCTTAATACAATCTCTGCAGCAGAGGGCACTTTTGTAAGATCCTCTTAAAACCTCAGGGCCATATTTGTGAGCCTCTTTGCCAAATGAAAAATGAGATTTATGAATCCACGCAAGGCCACCTTGCTTGGCCCTGAGTGGCTTCATAAATCTTGAGGAAAGCAACACAGCGCAAATTGCTGCGTTGCATTACTCTGCGCAAGGGAGGCGTTTCCATGGGTGTTGCGTGGGTGTTCCCACACAACACCCATGGATTTTGACGCATTCCCAGATTTACAAGAACAGGTAAACCTGGGAATGTGCCAAAAAGATACACCTCCCAACGTGAGGCATAACGAGGAGAAATAGCATTTCTCCTTGTTTTTCCTCTTTCTATGTGTGCTGCATTGTGCAGCATACATAGAATGAGGAAAAAGCCTCTCAGGATTGTTTTTGTGCAGGAAGACGCCCCTTCCTGCGCAAAAACAATCCTGCATGCAATGGAGGCACCCTTGCACAGGTAGCCCATTGTGTGCCAGCATAGGGGGGAAAGTCAGGAATGCGCCACATCCCTTAATTACGGCGCATTCCTGCCCTTTCCCGTAACGCAGCGCAGCAACGTGGCTTGCTGCGCTGCAGTGCGGCGCTTTTTCATAAATTTGCCCCTCAATGTCCAAAGCAGCTATGCTAAATGAAAATCTGTTAAGCTGCGTAAAATTCAGCTTCAAAGCATAAAAATAATTATCTAGAACTAAGCGAAATTTGCCTGCATGGTCCTTGCCACCTTGTGCTGCTTTTGAAATATGTTTATGCGTTTTTATGTGTTTTATGTTGCACAAAAAATGAAAGAGGCAAGAAAGAAAAAAAAACTGCATTACTGTTTTTGTCTCTTGAACGGGCAACATTATATTTGCAACTTGAATTCTTCTGTGCTTTCAAACGTGCTGCTAAAGCGAAGACTCCACAAAGACTTCCGGCGAAGAACCTAAGACGTCACCAAGGCATATTTATGAAATGTAAATAAAAAGAACTTCAAAATGCTCAAACCACTTTGCTGCTATTGGTGCTCAAGAGCTTACATTTTATGGTTATTTAAACTACATTCTGTGCAATGTCGAAGGGAGATTGAAAACTCAACAGCAGCAGCTTTAGGCTCAGTTTGCTGTATACTGGGACATTTCAGATCTCCCCCAGCCGTCCACATCTCAGTAAGGATGTCGTTTTTCTCTACGTCGTACGTGGTGTCCCAAAATATTTTGATGTATATAGCCAGTCAATGTCAATACAGCACTCAGATAAATAGCAAAATGACAACATTGGTAATTAAAATGTCATCAAACTGAAATTGCTGGTTTATGCATGCAGGGTGTTTTCTATGTCCATTTGGTATTTTTACTCGTTAACATTACGTTTCGAAAATGTTTATGAAGCGGGACAGTAATTTCCATTTGGCACCATTTTTGCAGTTTTACACAATAAAGTGGATATTTACATGCATACCATTTGCTCCCTTTTAAATAATTTCCTTCAGAAAAGTAGAAGAAACGTGACCATAATCACCCTCAAATGTTGATAGTTAAGGTCCATGTTATACTTTGTTAATAACACAAAATATAAGCAATATGTTTTTCCTTGTGTACACTCTCCTAAGGTCTCCATAATGTCTCATATTTTAGCCTAAACTGACGGCCTTAGAATGAGGAGTTCGTTTCTGGTCACTCCTATTTCGTCACAGTACCTCAAAATATTATGTTATTTCTGCATTGTATTCTTATTTGTGGCGGAGTTCCCTTGCTTGAATGTGTTTCCTAAGAACATCAATGGATGCCTTATGGTTTTTACTTTCACTTAGTGGTGTAGTCTAACATTTTGTGGTCGGTGGATAGACTTCCAGGACACGCGTATCACCGTGTGTCTCAGCAATCCATTACCAAAAAACCCTGTGCTTGATATAATACAAAGGCTTTCGGGTAGGCTCACAATACGGCATAAACCCTACAATTGCCCGATCCTTCTGAAAAATGGTGCATGTCTGATCATGGCCATGTGCAGCAGGTCAAAGATTGCACAGTGCTATGCAGATCGCGAAGAATCATTCTTAGTACATCGACCTTAGCAGGTGATCCACTCGCAGTGTTTAATATATTGTTCATCAGAACTATATTCCAAAGAAAACCAGTCAAGTATACAATTACCTCCTAGCTCCTTTCTCGTCCCCTTCCTTACTTCATGAGGTGAACCCCTTCCAGACAGGCACCTCTTGACTTTTCTTTCCTTCTTTTTACAATTTTTTTAATAGGGAGGTGGAAGATGGCCCCAGGAGTAATAAAGATTACTAGTACGTAATTTGCCCATATGCATAGACTGGTAAGGATCAATGAAGGCCCACATATATGCAGGTCAAAGGTTCTAATCCCAGCAGGTCTGACAGTCTTTAATGCTTTGGTGGCCACAAAATAGTGTACCATTGAGTTTGGTAATATGAAACCCTGTAATTTCCACTCATATGGACATGCTTGTGGTGTGCATTATATAAACAATTATTACTGTTATTAGTACAATCCTTTGAACTTCTTTTGATAGATGGTCCTATGACATGCAAAAACTGTGGATCACACTGACCTCATTTTCACAGCTGTGGTGTAGTCTACAGAGTATATGGGCTTCAAAGTTCACTGTAGTTGATCTTTTTCCTCTTGTGGGCCATAGTTTCTTGGGTCATCATTTTTAACTAAGGCTCACTTTCCTTAATTGCCTAACTTCACCCATATCATCTCAGATGATACACCTGTGTGATCTGGAAAAGGCAACATGGTGTTAGAAAAGAATTTTAGTGGGTCTCAAAGTACAGTAAGGTTAAATATCATCTGATGGACCCAGGATTTGCACGTTGAAGACCTCTCTTCCTCTGGAAGCTCTGCAAGTGAATGTCCTCCATGAAGAGGGTAATGAAAAGGCAACTCGTAATATGCTCGGCGGTGCTGGCAGCGGCAACGCCAGGATATTTAGGCCGGTTGTAGACCGCTGGCCCAGCGGGATCCTTACTTTCGGCAGAGCCGGCGGTCTCGGGCGGACCCACAGTGTGACGGTGGTCGGACCGCCATCATGAGTACGGCGTCCTGAGGACAGCTGTACTTGTAATAAGGCCCTTAGTCCATGATGGAAACTTTACCTCAGAAGCCCCCATTGCACTCAGAATAACTCTGATTGAGCAGTAAAGACTTACTGCAAGGCAGGTGGTGTGAGGTTGAGCCAGGGTACAGTAGAATAGTGTTGCCACAAGTGCAATACAGATTCCAGTGTTCATCCAGGATTGTGAGGTTTTATAAAAACACAATATGTCATGACTACCAGAATGCCCGAGAAGACCATGCACCACTGCTTGAGTCAATCCCAGCTATACACCCCTTCTTCCCATCATCAGCAAATACAAGATCCGCCAACAAGAGGTATGGCTGAATGCCAGAGCACCTATGAAGACCCTTGGCTCTCAAGTCATGTGATCTGCCATACATCACTCCTCCACGTGATCACAGCCCAATGCCCTTTCTTCCTGAAAGTACAAAATTAGCTGATTAAAGGCTTGGCCTACTCCCAGAAAACCCTAAAAGGCACAGTAGAGCTGATATCCTGTTACCTACTGCGCACTGTGGCTCCAGACAATCCCAGCCAACCTACCCCTACTTCTGATGGCCACTCAACCCCCATGGACCCCCCGTGCCCACACATCTTCAGGTAGGGGCTGGCAGAGCATCTCCTACTCAACATTACCAAGACTTCACAAGTGCCTAGTGCCTCCCAGCCAGACCACAACACTCCACTAGTCTGACATTATGTACCTATCTTCCACTTCTGCCAGAACCGTCAAATGCCCGTGTAAACCCCCACTCAAGCATAATCAGCATCGTCCATCTCCTTCAACTATACATAATATGTATTTCACCTAACGCGAATTAATGCTCATGCTACAGTCATGTATAAAGCAGACTTCGCCAACATCATCTCTAATAATAAACTTGATATCATTTTTTATTATGAACACCTGGCTTACCCCGCCTACCGTTAACTATCCTTGGTAAACTAGTGATGCAAGGCTACAACATCCAGCACGTCAGCCGGCTAAGCCAATCAGGAAGGGGAGTTGCAGATGTCTACTGCTCTTCTAGGCCTCAAACTTTCCAGAAGCAACCACCCTTCAACACCTTGAAATTTCTAACCTGCCACTTCCCATTATTATCCCCAAAGCCCATTGCATTGTATTTTTTGGGAGCTGCAAGTCTAGATATTGCCAACTGTGGCGCCTATTCATTAATTGCACTTTATATTATATTTTGTAGTACTATAATAGTACTATAAAACTTACTACAAAATTCTATTTAAAAACTACGTGTGGAGGCCTACGATTCCACCTGTCCTACCTTTTTTTCTCTGAGGAGATCTCTGCCTAACTGCTCAGTCTCCACATGTAAAGATATATTTTTTGGTTTTAGTAGTTAATGTGGGAAGGACAGTGGGGAGTGACTGGAAAATGGGAAATATTTACGACTAAAGGGAAAGGGTTAAGTGAGGCGTAAGAGGAGAAAGTATAGGGTAGTTTCCTATCCTTTACCATAGAGAGATCTCTGCCATGGAGGTGGAGATCTCTGTATGGTAACGTATAGGGAACATTTAAAATATTATTAAACTATATATTTAGGGGCATATTTACGAGTTTAGTGGCACAGAGCAGCGCAGAAAGTCACCTTGCTTTGCTGCCCTGCGTAACAGGGACAGGGCAGGAATGCACTGTATTTATCCAATACTGCGCATTCCTGTCCTTTCCCTTGCGCTGATGCTGTTTTGGCAGCCTAGCGCCAATCCAGGCACCCTTGCACCATGATGCAAGGGTGCCTCCGTTGCATGCCTCTGCTGCATGCAGGATTGTTTTTGGGCAGGAAGAGGTACCTTCTTGCACAAATACAATTCTGAGATGCTTTTTCCTCTTTCTATATGTGCTGCAGAATGCCGCACACGGAGATAGATCAAAAACGAGAAATTAAGATATTTCTCTTTGCTACGCCTCATCTGGTGTGGCGTAAGATTTTGGCGCATTCCCAGGTTTACAAGTCCTTGTAAATCTGGGAATGTGTAAAAAACCATGTCAGACTCCTAGACCTCCGGTCCAGGCCAGCACTCTCCCCAGCAGCTCTGCGTGTAAACACCACGTCCAGAGCCCTCCTCCCGACCTGTGTTCGCGCCTGCAGCTCCCCGCTCTCTCGCTGCGGTATAATTTCCATCGTGTGCCCCGCTTGGTCTCCTGACCGTATTTGTTTCCTCTGATACTTGTTGTGTATTTTGTTTTTCTTTCCTTCCCGTTTTAGGTTCAGCGTGTATATTGTGTCTCTTCTTCCGTTTTAGTGTCTGCGTTCTCCCGCCGCTGCTGCCCCTGCGGCCCCTTCCCACGTCTCAGCCTCCGGTCCCACCTCCCTACCGCCAGTCCCGCCCCCCTCCCCTACGTAAATGGCGGCCGCTGCGGGGGAGCGCGTGTGACTCCTAGACCTCCGGTCCATGTCAACACTCTCCCCAGCAGCTCCGCGTGTAAACACTGTGTCTAGAGCCCTCCTCCCGACCTGTGTTCGCGCCTGCAGCTCCTCGCTCTCTCGCTGCGGTATAATTTCCATCGTGTGCCCCGCTTGGTCTCCTGACCGTAATTGTTTCCTCTGACACTTGTTGTGTATTTTGTTTTTCTTTCCTTCCCGTTTTAGGTTCAGCATGTCTATTGTGTCTCTTTTTCCATTTTAGTGTCGGCGTTCTCCCGCCGCTGCTGCCCCTGCGGCCCCTCCCCACGTCTCAGCCCCCGGTCCCGCCTCCCTACCGCCAGTCCCGCCCCCCTCCCCTACGTAAATGTCGGCCGCTGCGCGGTCGCGCCAAAGGCACGCCTAAGGCAAGCCCGTCTGCGCCCGTCCGCGACCAGCGCCAGGAATCCTGGCTCTCCTCGGACCCACCGCTACGATTCCACTACCCTCCATGCACTCAATCCCGGAAGACACACCGACTGCGTAAGATCCTCGCCGAACACCACCCACGGACAGTTCTCGTGCAGACCCTGCCGTAGATCCTTCACCATTGGCAAAGCCCCCACTACCGCCGAAGTCCCACCTGAGGATCGCACCGCCAAAACCCTGACATGCATCCTCCTCAACGTGCGCTCCCTGCACCGACACGCCGTAGAGATCTGGGACGTGACCGACACCCTCTCGCCCGACGTCGCCTTCTTTACGGAAACCTGGACCAACGCCACCTCCGGTCCGGACATCGCCACTGCCATCCCCGACGGCTACAAGATCCAGAGAAAGGACCACACCCACCGCCCAGGAGGAGGCCTCGCCATCGCACACAAGACCCCCCTCCGACTCTCCACATCCAGCACGAGCGACCCCGATTCCAACACAGAACACCTCCACTTCCAGATCCAGACCAGCCCCAGGACCACGCTACGCGGCACCCTCATCTACAGACCGCCGGGACCTCGCACCCAGTCCGCATATACCATCGCCGAGCTCGCCGCACCCCACGCCATCACCTCCACGGACTACATTCTACTCGGGGACCTGAACTTCCACCTCGACAACGGCAACGACCCCGACTCCACCACTCTCCTCGACAACCTCGACAACCTCGGGCTGAAGCAGCTGGTCAACACGCCCACTCACAGAGCCGGACACACCCTCGACCCAATCTTCGCAGGAGGGACAAACATCCGCTTCAGCCACACCACCCAGCCCCTCTGGACGGACCACCACTGCATCCATTTCACCTTCAACACCACCACCGCACCCAAGCTCCCCCCGCGCCCGCCACGAAGGAACTGGAGCAAGGTCACAGAAGAACACCTCAACACCACCTTCCTCCAAGACCCCCCCCAACGCCACGACCGACACCAACTCCGCAGCCAAAGAATTTCACCGCTGGATCTCCTGCTGCGCCAACAAGCTCGCACCCCTCCGCCACCCCACCAAACAACGCCCCCCGAAGGCCGCATGGTTCACCACAGAACTACAAGAAGCCAGGCGCTCCGGCAGACGCCTAGAGAAAACCTGGCGAAACCAGAAAACCACGGAAGCATGGAACGACCACAGGAGCGCCCTGAAGGAATACCACCAGCGCATAAGAGACACCAAACGGACCTTCATAAGAGACAAAGTCCAGACCAACGCCAAGGAACTGTTCAGTGTCATACAGCAATTCACCAAACCCCCCAGCGAAGCCACGGACATCACACCTTCCCAGGAACTCTGCGACAAGCTCAGCTCCTACTTCCATCTGAAGATCAAGGTGCTCTACGACAACTTCAGCGAACAGACCCCGGACACCACCCCCCTCGTCACCGCCGCCGATAAGCCAACCATCATGACCTGGAATACCGCCACCGTCGACCACATCACCGCGACCATGAAGAAAACACACTCAGGAGCACCAACGGACCCCTGCTCACCGCACATATTCCACAGGGCCGCAGCCGCCATCGCACCCGAACTAGGCCGGACCATCAACGCCTCCTTCAGATCCGGCATCTTCCCGGACAACTGAAAGCGGGCGGAGGTTAAACCCCTCCTCAAAAAACCAACGGCCAATCCAACGGACCTGAAAAACTACCGACCCATCACTCTCCTCCTCTTCGCGGCCAAAGTCACCGAGAGACTCTTGAACGCCCAGCTGACAGCCTTCATCGAAGAGAACTCCATCCTAGTCGCCTCCCAGTCTGGATTCCGCAGCAACCACAGCACCGAGACCGCCCTCCTCGCCGCCACTGACGACATCCGCATGCTACTCGACCAGGGACACACTGCAGCCCTCATCCTTCTAGACCTCTCCGCAGCCTTCGACACCGTTTCACATCGCTCGCTCACAGCCAGACTTCACGACGCAGGGATACAAGGGGCCGCCCTCGACTGGATCCAGTCCTTTCTCTCCGGCAGAACCCAGAGGATCAGACTCCCTCCCTTCCTCTCCAAACCCACTGATATCAACTGCAGAGTACCCCAAGGATCTTCACTCAGCCCCACGCTCTTCAACATCTACATGGCCCACCTCGCCGCCACCGTCAGACAGCATGGGCTCAGCATAGTATCGTACGCCGACAACACCCAGCTCATCCTCTCACTCACGAAGAATCCCGAAGACACCAGACTCAACTCAGAGAAAACCGAGGTCCTCATCCTCGGACCCTGCAACTCCGCCTGGGACTACACCTGGTGGCCCTCTGCCCTCGGAAATACACCCACCCCTACAGACCACGCATGAAACCTCGGCATCATCCTCGACTCCTCCCTCTCCATGAACCGCCAGATCAACGCCGTCGCCTCCACCAGTTTCAACTGCCTGCGCATCCTCCGCAAGACCTTCAAATGGATCCCCCCCGACTGCAGAAGGACTGTCACCCACGCGCTCATAACCAGCAGACTAGACTACGGCAACGCCCTTTACGCCGGAATCAACAGAACTCTTCTACACAAACTCCAAACCATCCAGAACGCCGCAGCCATACTCGTACTCGGGACACCGCGTCACGCACACATGACCCAACACCTACGAGACCTCCACTGGCTCCCCGTCGAGAAGAGGGTCACCTTCAAGCTCCTCACCCACGCCTACAAATCCCTCAACAACATCGGACCCAAATACCTCAACGAGAGAGTCTCTTTCCACGTACCCAAGAGGAACCTCCGCTCCGCCAACCTCGCTATGGCAGAGGTCCCCCGCATTCGCAGAACCAGAGCAGGCGGGAGAGCCTTCTCCTACATCGCGGCCAAGACCTGGAACGAGCTCCCGGTGAACATCAGACGCTTCCCGACCCTGCACACGTTCAGGAAGGACCTCAAGACCTGGCTCCTCGACTAATCCGGAGCTGCACCCCCCAGCGCCTTGAGACCCTCGCGGGTGAGTAGTGCGCTCTATAAACCCCTGATTGATTGATTGAGTTGAGTGTGAACACCCACCGCAACCCCCATGGAACGCCTCCCTTGCGCAGAGTAACGCAATGCAGTGATTCGCACTGCGCTGCGTTGCCTTACTCCAAATTTTTTAAGTCATTCAAAGCCATGCAAAGTGACTTTGCGAGGCTTCATAAATTTGACTTAGAGGTTTGCGTCTTGCATGTACCAACCTGCGTGGTACAAACATGATGCAAAGCTCTCATAAATATGCTCCTTATTTTAAATGTAGAACACATTTTAAAAAATGCTAATAATTAAAAGTAAAGTATAGTTTAATTCATAGTTACATACATTTTTAAATAAAAAAGGTGTTCAAACTGTTTTATTTTTATATTTTTTTGTCCATTAAATTAAAATTATTTATATTTTTAACTATTGAAATGGTCTAATTTAACTTACCATTGTTTCCTATGGGGCGTGGAGCAATCACAGCTGCCTGATCTGGGCCTTAAATGGGAGAGCTCGATCTTTAGATACTTGGTGCTCTGGGTTACCCTCACAGCCCGAGCTCATTATGCACGCAATCTGGGTCGGGCGCTGCAGGGGCTTAGAGCCTCCTTGCAATTTCAGATATCCCTCCCGCTCTCGGTGATGGGCAGAGTGGTGCTGGCAAAAATGGTCCTACTACCACACTACTTATATATGTTGTAGAATTCAATGTGCCCGATTGACCGGCCTCTATTCTGGGAGATTGATGGGTTGCTAGCTCTCTTGGTTTGAGAGGGCAAGAGAAGCAGAGTAGGTCTAACTGTAGTGAAGTTGGATCGAGTGGATGGGGTCCTAGGACTACCTGACCTGAAGCTCTACTATACTGCTGCACAATTACAGCGTGCAGCTAAGTGGTGTTCTGGGGCCATGAGCCGGGAAACCACGCTAAGGAAAGAGGTGCTCCCGTTGGTGCCCTACTGACCTATTTGATGAGAGGAGCTAATCAGCCCCCTCACACACCTCGACTGATAAAACAAGCGGCCTCAGTCTAGGAAGTGACAGTTAAGAAAGTGTTGAAACAGCCGCCCTTCAGTAGAGTGCTTCTGATAGACTGGCTACAATCATTTAGGCACATACGGGAAACAATGTCGGACATGGACAGATGGAGGATGCCTTGAACTGGGCGACCTCTAGCAGGGGACTAAGTTAATAACATTCCAGGAGACCCACAAAGTGTTTGGGTTGGACCAGGACAGTTCCTAAAAGTTTGGCTAGCTGGCAAGCACAGCTCAGGAGGTGTGGACCAACTTCCAGCAGATGCCGGAGTCCTCTGCAACCCTGGCAATACTACTGGAGGGGGAAGGAGATCAGTGTCACAACTTTATGCAGCACTAAAAAGCAATAGACCCCAACCACACTATGAGCTAGACGGGCCTGGGATGACAATCTACTGTCCCCATTGTAACCGTTGGTAGTAACGGTGATCACTCAATGGGCGGAGGCATTCCTGATGGTAATCTATGCTGTTCATGATCACTATGGCTCCGCCCTTCTCAGCTGGTTTAATAGTTATTGTTTTGTTTGATCCTAGATCTTTGAGACATTCTCTTTCCTCCTTCCTGATGTTACAAAAGGGATGTTTCGCCTTTGATTTTTGTTGTTCAAAGTCCTTGATGACAGCTTTCTCAAAAGTGGCCACTTCTGGTAGGACTAGTTGAAGAGGAGGATTGAATGTAGATTTGTTCCTGAATCCAGTGTTGACATTGAGATTAATGTGGTCATCGTCCTTTTTGTCAAAGAAGAAAGACAGGCAGATTTTTCTGAAGAATTGCGATAGTTCCATATGGGTTATGAAGTCATCACCCAGGTGTGTGGGTACAAATCCTAGGCCCTTATTGAGGACTTCAGTCTCCAGAGGGGTCAGGGATGTGCAACTGAGATTAACTATTAGGTTGCCGTCTGACTTGTCGAGGGCAGCGGGTCCTTGGCCATGCTCCTCGTTATCCATTGTTCGATTGCTGGGTCCCACTGTATGTGTGGTCTCTCCTAGTCTGCCCGGTCTGGCTGTGTTCGCCTGGTCCCAAGTCGTCTTCTTCCACTTCTGCCACGGCCCTGCCCAAAAAAAGGCTGGTATCCCATGCCTCCAAAGGGGGGTGGTTGGAATGGTTGGACCGGGTATCCCCATAGTTGTGGTGGCCACACGGGTTGGGTGGAGGTGGCGGTTTATTGTGGGCGAAGGAACGCCTGTCTCGGTATTGTCGTGGCCGTGATCTTGATGGTTCATTTGAGCCACTAGAATCTGAGTCGTCCGTATTGCTCCATTCATCATGACTACTTCCAAAGACACTACCTTATCACCTCACATATTAACCTAAGAACTCTGAAGGGATATATCTGGAAGTAAGATACTATCTTTCAGCCCCCAGCTTTTTACCGTACCGGATGTACTTTAGTGTGAATTCAGTCTAAGTTGGGATCAGTACGTAACCGGTTAGCCTGATCCCGCGATCCCCAGTGTGTATATTCTACCATTTACTTACACAGCACCCTGCCCTATGGGCTACCTAGGACCTACCTTAGGGGTGACGTATGTGTAATAAAAGGGGAGTTTAAGACTTGGCAAAGGGTTTTAAATGCCAAGTCAAATTGGCATTTAACTGCACACACAGGCCCTGCAGTGGCAGACCTGAGACAGGTTTGAAAGACTACGTGTGTGGGTGGCATAGTCAGTGCTGCAGGCCCACTAGTAGCATTTAATTTACAGGCCCTGGGTATATGGTATACCACTTTACAGGGGACTTACAAGTAAATTAAATATGCCAATTGTGTATACACCATTTTTACCATGATATGGGAGAAGCACATGTACTTTAGCACTGGTCAGCAGTGGTAAAGTGCTCAGAGTCCTAGGGCCAGCAAAAATATACAGCAAAAAGAGGAAGAAAGCAGGTAAAAGATTTGGTGGAAGACAACCCTAAGGCTGACAGGTCTACCACCAGGGCTCACATCCTAGTCAACCAAAACCCCAATTTCTTACACCTTCCATCACACATCTTCTGACAGCTTGCCATAACTCAACCTTAGCTTCACTCTACAACAATTTTTATTCAGTTATCCCTTCAAATTTACCAGTTGCAAAATACTTAATTGTGGTAATTGTGTCTTCATCTACTCCATCATTATTTTTACTGTTAACATGACACGGCAGTCTGGATTAGCAATCTGCTGTTACATTACTCTTCTGAGGTACAAATTAAACTTTGAAACTGTTTTCCTGGAAAACGTGGTGTAAGTCTTGCAATACATGCAATGAATGGCATTCCACCCACCTCCCAGTGATTATATTTTTACTAGAGGCTTATGATCCATTCTCAACGTGAATCAACATCCTCACACATATTTCTGAAAATGTTCAATAGGCCAAACATATGCCAACAACTCTTTCTCAATCACAGCATACCTTCTCTCAGTATCATCAAAGGTCCTTGAAGCAAACACCACATTGCACTCTTTCTTTCCACACTTTTGTGACAACACTCCGCCAATACCATACATGCTTGCATCAACAGTGATGATACCCTCCTTGTGTTCATGCAGAACACTTTTAACAAAGGAGCTTCCACAGTTTCCATTTTAATGTGTTGAAATGCTTGTTGTCCTCTAACTGACCATTCAAATTCAGCATTTCTCCTTGTCAGTTTTCTCAAAGGTTCCATTTTGGTTGCGAAATCCTTAATACATTTGCCATATTGCTCACACAACCAGAGTGAAGAGATTTTCCTTGTTGTCTGGTGCTGTGCCTTGATGATAGTAACAACAAGCGACTTATTAGGCTTGGCACCACCCCATCTCCAGACAATGTATGGCCTACAGAACTACAAAACAATTTGCCTTTAGGTTCTTTCAGTCAGTCCATGTTTGTCTAACCTTTTACATACTTCTCGAATATATATATCATCCTGGAACAATTTTACAAAACCAGCAACATCCTTGAATATGTGAAATATTGCCCTTTCAAAAACCGATGCCACAGAGGCTAATCTAACGAGCACTGGCAAAGCCAATAGGTCTCGCCAATGCAAGGGATATTGGCTTTCTCAATGTGTTTTAGCCATGTTGTGAACCAGCGTGGCTGTTGTTCAACAAGGCTAAAGGTTAGTGGACTACAGGAGAGTGGTATAAAGTGGGGTAGAGTGTAGTGGAGTGTTGTAAATTGTTGTGACAGAGTAGAGTAGAGTCTTGCGGAATGTTGTAGAGTGGTGTGGCGTAAAGAGCACTGTCATCTAGTAAAGTCTTAGAGTGGAGTGTTGTATGGTAGAGGGTCATGGAGTAGAGTGAAGTTGAGTGTTGTGGCATAGAACGGAGTGGAGTGTTGTGGAGAAGAGTGCCGTAAAGTGGAGGGGCATAGAGTGGAGTACAGTATCGTAGAGTGTTGTAGAGTAGAGTAGCGCAGTGTATAGTGGCGTGGCAGAATGGAGTGTCGTAGAGTGGAGGGTCATGGAGTGCAGGGTTGTAGAGTGTCATGAATTGGCGTAGAGGGGCGTATACAGTGGAGTGTTGTATAGTGGAGTGGAGTGTTGTAGAATGTCATGGTGTAGAGAGTCGTGGGGGTCATAGAGTGGAGGGTCGTATAGTGTTGTGAAGGGGCGTAGAGGGGAGTAGCATAGAGTGAAGTAGAGTAGAGGGGCGTGGAGTGGCATAGCACAGAGAGGAGTAAAGTGCTAGAGAGTAGAGTGGAGTAGAATAGAGTGGGGTAAAATAGAGTGGCATACCGTAGAGTGGAGTAGCATAGCGTAGAGTGGATGTAGGAGGCTGGCTTAGTATATGGTGCACACTTATTTAAGTGAAGCACCCTGCACTAATCCAGACAACCCTTATGGCGATTTTAGTGGTCTTAGACAACCTTAGAAAGCTCTCTAAGTGGTAGCTGTGGAGAGCAGCCTTCAGGCTTAGTCCAGAAGGAGTGTTATGCAGCTTGATTTACCAGTACTAATCATACAGTGTAGGTTAAGCAAAAAAGAACCACCCAAGTATAGTTATAAAAATAGTAATATTTATTATACACACTAACACATTGGTATATCTCCTACCCAGAGATATAAACACAATACACACAATATTTCAAAAGGAGAACAGGTAAGTGGCACAAATACACAGTGGTCTCCAGGGGAAGACCAAACCATATACTGTTAAAGTGGAATGTGAATTGTGACAAAAGTCGAGACTTGTCCCAGAAGACATAGAAGAGCTGGGGACCCAAGGAACCACCCAAGGTAAGTACCCACGGAGGCCGTGTGCAGAGTGGAAACACAGCCGCGTACTCAATACAAGTCAATGGGGAAGTCGCAGTTGAAGTTTTGTAGAAGAAGGACCTTCTTCCCAGAGGGCCCTGAAGAAACCTTGTGGAAGATGGAAGGTTGAAGATTCACCCGTGGATACCCCAGGAACCAGGATACCTACACCAGGTAAGCCGGGTGCCTAGGAGCAAAGTGACGTCGGAAACCGCCGTAGACCACAATGGAGGACTTCAGTGAAGATGCCACTGGTGAAGAAGGTGAAAGAGTCCGGTGGAATCCAAGGGTGTATTCTTGAAAAGGAGTACCTGCAAGCAGAAGGGACAGAGTCTATGCCACTCTGGAGTGACCAGGAGGCACGGAAGACCAATGATGGAAGATGCAGGAGGGTTGACGGTGACCTTGTCGCTGCAGCTGTGAGGACCAGGCGATGCTGTCCCAAGTCGGAAGTCGAGAACCAGGAGGTTGGTGTCCTGCTGGAGCACCAACAAGCCTTGGCAGCAGCAACCAACGTGGAAAACGAAGAAGATGCAGTGTCGGGACCAGCAAGGTCCAAGGGACTCACCAAGTGCGGGAGAGTGAGAGCAGGCCCGAGCAAGCAGGGGACCCACTGGAGGCAAAGAAGACCCTCAAGAGGACCCACAGGCCGAAGGCACAGGAGTCACAAGAGGACCTCCAGCAGATGACCAAAGAGGCATGCCCACGGTGCAGAGGATGTGGTGAGGACGAAGACCTTGGCAGGAAGAGATGCTTGAGGCTGGAGCTTCTTGGAGCCCAAAGATCTCGGGAGAAGAGAGTCAACAAGCCTTGGCCACGGCAAGTCGACATGGTGTACAGAGGTTCTGTTCCCGCATGAGGGATACCCGCCTCAAACTCGGTGAGAAGACAGTGCAGGCCTCGAGGGAGTTGTAGAACCACCACCTGTGTTGCTGGGCCTTTTGAAGTCCGGAGGGCGTCAGTAGCAGCAGACCGGTCAGCTTAGTTGCGGTGCCTGCGGATGCAGGGAGTGACTCCTTCACTCCAAGGGAGATTCCTTCGGGTGTCTTTGATGCCCGTAGGCCTGGAGAAGAACCTGGATGGAGCACAGGCACCGACAACGCAGAAGACTAGCAAGATGACAAGACCAGGAGCAGCAGGAGTCTTCCCAGATGCAGTCTCGGTTCCCAAAGCGAAGTCCAACGAAGTCCAGAGTGCCCAGACGGTAGAGGTAGAAGTGGTTTAAGTTCTGAATCTAGTACCACAACGAATCTGAAGAGCCACCCACAGGTAAGCCCTTAAGTACCCAAAGGAAAGGGTTGGGACGATTCAGGGGTCCCTCCCAGAGGAGGGGCTGGACAGAGAGGAGGATACTCCCGTGTCCTTTGTCCGGTTTTGCACCAGAGCGGCAGCCAACAGCTCCCTGAACTGGTTTCAACTGGAGTATGCAAGGAGGGCACCAAATATGGCCTTTAAAGCAGTCTGATGGCGCTGGCAAGCACCCCCACCCCAGCCTAATACACTAAGTCCTGTCTGGGAGCTGGTCACACCTCCCTGTGATAGGAACCCTATTGTTCTACCTTCCCCTGCTCGAGCTGAGCTCAACAGCAGGCGGGCAGAATTGTGTCTGTGGACAGCAGCAGCACTAGCTTGCTGTTAGACCCGAAAAGCTGGTACTGGGAATACCAGGGGGGCTCCCTATGGGAGCCTCCCAGTACATGGGATCCTACATCCAACAATGGAATCGCTGTTGGGGTAGGATTCCAACATGTTTGATACTGAACATGACCGGTTTCGGTGCAGCCAATATATAGTTAGACATCTCGTAATTGACTTGATGTCCACTATATGTATAAAATGGCTGACCGCACTTACAAAGCCTGGAGAATCGACCCCTGGGTTTGTAGGTGGTGTCCTGCTCATGCAGGGCACCCTCACACTTACAACCTAGCACCCTGCTTTCAGGATTGAAAGGCCTACCTTTGGAGTGACTTATAGGTTTTAAGTGCAGTGACCTCAGACATAAGGAAACTTATATCTGTGGTGAGTGGTGCTAGCACCAGCTCACACAGGTTGCAATGGCAGGCCTGTAGTGACAGTTTGAGTGGTCTCTCATGGGTGGTATAATACATGCTGCAGCCCACGGGAGAACCCTGGTGTATCTATGCCCTGGGTACCTTAGTACCATATACTAGAAACTTAGAAGGGTACACCAGTAGCCAACTAGGAAGGTACCAAAGTGTGTGCCATAGTCCAATTGTGGGAGAAAGCACAGTGACTCGGGTCCTGATTAGCAGGATCCCAGTTAGACTAGTCCAAAACACATTGACACCAGGCAAAAAGTGGGGGTAACCATGCTAGAAGGATCCTCCCTTCCTACAGTGGAGTAAAGTGTCAGTGTGGAGTGGTTTAGTGTGGCGTGGCATAGAGTGGAGTGGCATAGAGTGGTGTAGAGTGGCACAGAGTGTAGAGTGGTGTAGAGTGGAGTGACGTAGAGTGTCAAAGTGGAGTGGCATAGAGTAACCTAGAGTGAAGTGGCATAAAGTGGCAAAGTGGCATGGAGTTAAGTGGTGTGGAGTAAAGTGGTGCGGTGTAGTGTGTTGTGGAGTGGATTAGAGTGGCATAGAGTTGAGTGGTGTAGCATAGAGGGGAGTAGAGGGTGTGATAGCACACTGCCATTAAAGAAAACACATTTTTAATTGAAATGACCATTACATTTGCACATAGTTTTACTGAAAAACTATACATCACACAAACAATATTGTGTGGAAATGACATCACCTAGTGAATTGATCTTTTTTATTGTATTAAAGTTTCAACCACACTTCAGAATTTAAAAAAAATGTGCTATATTCTGAAATATTTGCACAGTTCATTGCACTCACACAAGTGTCTTATCTTCCCACCCTCATTAGCACAAGATACTTGTCCTCTTCGTGGTGAAGTATTTTTCTTTACATTTTTACACACACATGCAAAGTGCCCAATATGGGAACACTTTTTGCATGCCTTGCCGTTTGAGTGAGAGCTGCTTACACTACACACATCCTCCACGCCACTCGCATTCTTATTTTTATTTGCCCAGATGATATCCACTTCTTGGACTGTTTTAGCGCTTTAGCTGTGGCAATGGCATCTTGCAACCTATGATCCCACATAGCCAACAGATGTTGCTGAATCTTCTTACTCTTGGCATTAACAATGATTTGATCTCTGATCATTTCATCAGTCATACATCCAAAACTGCATGTCATAAAAAGAGCCTTTAAGGTAGTGAGACTCATCAAAAGATTTTCCACTCTTTTGTTCTCATGTAAAATATAAACCTGTTTAATGCAATAGTAGTGGTAGTTTTAAATCTGCACTCCAACCTTAATAAGTGTTCTTCGTAAGCATCAATGTCTCCTTGACTATCCTCAGGTATTAGTTGTGTCAAAGTTCTAAGAACCACTTATCCCTCCGATCCTAAACTGTTTATTAGAATGTTTTTTTCTTTCCACACCAATCCTTTCACCATCAATGGCCTTCAAACAGATAATAAACTCTTCCTTCCATCGCCTCGAAGGAATGGGAGAGTCACCTTTACTTTGTAGAAATTAAGCTGGTGGGTCAAATTGCATTGCACAAACCTGTGCTGGCATTTCTGAACTAAACCAATGTAAGGTTGTAAACCATTGGTTGAAAGAAGCATCTGGTTTTAATAACACTAGATTTGATAATCTCCTGTGACAGCCTATGATTCTCAAGTAAAGATAATCATAGTTTCTTAAAATTATTCCTGCTGACAAATAGTAATACTTCCAGGGTAGTAAAGGATGTCTTCAGATCAGCTGGGAAAGTGATTTCTCAGAATTCTACATTCTAAACCCTCACAAGAGCCCCTGTTCAAAATGTTAGTCGAACAAACAACGCAAAAAAATTTAATACATAAGTATACAACATAAAAATGCAACAGATAACATTTACATTTTTAGCTTCCAATTTCACATGCCTTCTCATTTACAGAACATTTAAAAATGTACAATTTTGCAGGCACACATGTATTTATGTGATCAAGGGGCGCAAGCTCCGAAACGCTTAGGGTGTTTGTCGAAGCTTTGAAATAAAGACCGCTTTGCAACATTTGATGTCCACGGCATGCTGTTTTTGTTGGAGATTAAGGATTCAGCGTTGGAGCATATATATATATATATATATACACAAAAAAAAAAACAAAGGTTACAGGGACGTTATAGTTAGAGTCAGATTTTACTCATACAAAACCAGAGAAATTTAGCTCAATCAATCAATCAATCAATCACGGCATTTATAGAGCGCGCTACTCACCCGGGAGGGTCTCAAGGCGCTGGGGGAGGGGGTAAGTTACTGCTCGAACAGCCAGGTCTTGAGCTGCTTCCTGAAGGCGAGATGGTCCTGGGTTCGCCGAAGGTGAGTGGGGAGGGAGTTCCAGGTCTTGGCCGCCAGGTAGGAGAAGGATCTTCCTCCGGCGGTGGTTCTGCGGATGCGTGGTACGGTGGCGAGGGCGTGGCTGGTTGATCGTAGCTGGCGTGTGGGCGTGTAGAAGGACATGCGGTCGTTGAGGTACTTTGGGCCCAGGTCGTGGAGGGCCTTGTGTGCGTGGGTGAGGAGTCTGAACGTGATTCTCTTGCTGACGGGGAGCCAGTGCAGGTCTTTCAGGTGTACGGTGATGTGGCTGTTATAGTTACCTGAGTTAACTATAACTCGCGCCCCGCAATGCACTGCTTATGACCTCACATATTACATCACTCATGACATGGTCAGTGACATCACTGATGACATCTCAAATGACATCACTGATGACATCATCCACAGTATCTCTGACGCACTCACACCCTATAGAATCTTTTATACACCCACTCCACTCCCACACAACCATTCACAAACCCATACCAGTACTTGCACACCCACTCACCGATTCATAGATCTACACACACATCCACTTGCTCACCAATACTGCCACTCCTAGACCCACTCACTCACTAATACAGCCATTGACATATCCACTCATACACCCATACAGGCACTCACACACCGAGTGAGTCTCCCATAGCACTACTCACACACCTAGACACTCACCCATACAGTCAATCACACATCTACTTACTCACCCAAAAGGTTACACACACACCCACTTACTCATACAAATAGTAACACGTATTCACTCACCTATACAGTTAGTGACCGAAGCATGCACATCCATATAGCCACTCTCAAATTCACTCACTCACGCATACAGTCATTCATATACCCCGTCACTCACCTATACTGACACAAGCACTCAATCAGCGACACAGTCATACATACACTCAGTCACCCATACAGCTTCTCACACACGCACTCACTACCCCATACAGCCACTGATTCACTCATCCATACAGGCAGTCACACACCTCCTCACCCACACACACAGACACCCAGACAACCATAGAGGTAGACAACCAATCAATCACCCATATAGCCATTCATGTACCCACTAACACACTCATACACCCACTTAGACATCAACTGACAGACAGATTCACTCATTTACACTACCAGTCACTCACCTATACATTCACTGAGACACGTATAATCACTCACTTATACAGTCAATTCAATTCAATTTATCTTTATTCGATTCACTCAAAGTGTATCATAAAAGAATACATAAAAACTGCAATTCATTATAGGTCAAATATAATAAAAAACAAATACAGTAAAATGCAAAGCATACTTTAACAAACAGCAGGTAAAGAATTTCTTCTCATTAGTGTAGCCCTAAGAAATCTTGCAAGTACCACGCATGTATAAAGGTTTGGAAGAAATTGCAGATATAAAAATGCCAGCCTACATTGTTTAAAATTTAGAGATTTCATTAAAGGTACGATAAAAGATCTCCTCAAGTCTGAATAAAATTTACAAAAGAAAACGAAATTTTAGTTTAGACAAATTGTCGCAGGGGATTAATTCTCTTGACCAATTGTTGACATTTGGGAAACTTATCAGGCGGTAGAATATATCCAACCTAAAACGCGTTAGAACAAACCTGTGCTGAGCATTAAGAACGTTAAAAAGGTACGGCTGCATTGAAAAGGTAGTCAAAACCATTTGATTTGTTGAACAGTTGGTTTGGCCGATTCCACACGCAGCCTCAGGTCCTCCAATAAGTTTAAACACTCTATCTTTAGTGTTTTCCTCGAAATGTTTCTCAGAGTTTCAGGTTGATCATAAAATTCCGGGCGACTGATATCTGACATTAAATCCTTAATAAACTTTAACCAGGGAATTTTTATATTCAATCATTTTTATTAACGGAATAAGCAAGCAATGAACACAGCTTACTGCCTACAACTCAAAGTCGGCAGAGCGAAGCCCAATAAACATTTCAGACCTTAAATTCACAACCCGGAGGCCGGACATGACTGTGTGCCGTGCGAAGGCAGTACTATAATTCCATTTTTCAAAATGTTACTAAAAACCATCCATTTAACAAAGCAAAAACCAAATGAAATACAAAACCATAACAACAAACCCCCTCCCTCCACCCTGTTCCTCCACCCACCCACCCTCCTCCGCATCAGCTTCTGCTATCAGCACATACTAAGGCCTGAAAACCCTCATTCCTTTGTTGAGCCCAATTACTGTATTCACGATGAGGTAGAGCCTGGGGGATCCAGGGGAATCAATCGCAGGATCTGCAGGTATTTTGGAAATGTCACTTCTCTGAGATCTTTGGTAAGTAAGCTTAGGAAGGGCCTCCACACTGTTGGGAACTTTCGTCCCGTCCCCTCCACTGTCATGGACATTCGTTCCATAGCTAGCAACTGCCATAGTCTGTATACCCAGGCTCCCACCTCCGGCTGCTTAGTCGTACCCCACGAAGCCAAGAGAACTTGTCTAGCTGCCAGAAGCGCCAGCGCTATCTGCCTGCCCTGCATAGTACGCAGCGGGAAACTTTTCGCATGCGGGAGACCCAAAAGCGTATACTCTGGGGAGCGGGGTAGCGCAATCTGGAAAACCGCATCTATGTCATTTAGGACTGCCGTCCAATAGCGATGTAGTTTCGGGCAGTGCCATAAGAGGTGTGCTAGCGTCCCTGTCATTCCGCAGCCCCTCCAACACTGGTCTGTTTTGTTTTTGTTCCAGGCGTGCACTCGAGCTGGAGTATAATACCAGTAGGAGGTCACCTTGAATGCTGACTCCGCGCCCACCGTGCTGCGAGCAGTGTGGTGCGCCCTATAGAGGATGTGCTCCCACTCTTTGGAGGTTAGGGGCTTACCCAGTTCTGTCTCCCATTGCACCTGAGCTTTCGTTCTTTGCTCCCCAGGACGCGCCTGCAGCAGAGCATATAGCTCCGAGATCAGCCGCCGGTCGTCCGTCTTACCCACCACCCATCGCTCAAACGCCGAAAGGGGCCTAGACATGTATGGTGTATAGTTAGCAGGCTTAGTGACCCAGTGACAAACCTGCGCGTAAGCAAAGGCATCCTTCGCCGGGAGGTCATAATCTTCTCGCAGCTGTTTAAAGGGAATTACCCCTTCCAGGTCGAATAGAAACCCTACCCTTTTACATCCTGCTTCCCGCCATCTGTGAAACACCGTTGATGCTTTCCCTGGCACAAAGTCCGGGTTATCAACAATGGGGGTCATAGGCGAGGGGAAGGTCGTCCAGCCCTTTGCCACCGCCACCCTATCCCAAACCCTGAGGGTGGGTGAGGTCACCGGTGAAGAATACAATCCCCACGCCCTGTGCTTCCGAGGCAGCCATAGCTCTCTCCAGATATTGATACCTGCTACTGTTTGATCCATAAAGTTCCAGTGCTTACTGGACTCTGGCCTGTTCCATTCAATGAGATACCGGAGACAGGACGCTTGATAGTAGCCTTCTATTAGTGGTAGTCCCAGGCCCCCCTTCAATTTCGGGCTCGCCATCTGCCTCAGGGAGAGCCGGGGTTTCCGTCCCTCCCAGACGAACCTATTAATGAGGGATTGTAACTTCTTAAGCGCCCCTTGTGGTGGTGTTAGCGGGAGCATTTGAAATAAATACAGGATACGTGGTAGGATCGTCATCTTCACCGCCGCTATCCTCCCGAACCATGCCAGCCGAAGCCGCGACCAGGCGTCCAGCGCCTTGGCCGTGTGTTCTAGCAGCAGGGCATAGTTCAGCGCCACCGTCCGTGCGATGGTCGGGGCAAGCCGAAATCCCAAGTAAGTGATGTCGGTCTGCGTCCATTGGAAAGGGAAGTCTCTCTGCAGGGTGTCCACGTCAGCCTCAGGGAGCGACAGATTGAGAATCATCGATTTGCTCAGATTTACCTTGAATCCGGAGGTCGCCCCAAACGACGTAAGCTCTGTCATCAGAGCAGGGAACGACAGCCGGGCCCGAGTCAACGAGAGAATGACATCATCGGCATATAGACTGATCTTATGCTCGTCAGCTCCAAATTTTAGGCCCACTATGTGTTGATTATCGCAAATGCGCTGCGCGAAAGGCTCCATGTAGAGCGCAAATAACAATGGGGACAGAGGGCATCCCTGCCGTGTCCCCCGAGCTATGGGAAAGAATGCCGACTTATCTCCGTTAACTCGCACAAATGCTTTCGGGGCATGGTAGATGCACCCGATCCATTTCAGGAAGTTGTCCCCGAACCCAAATTTGCGTAATACTCCAAACAGATAGCCCCACCCTACGCGGTCAAAGGCCTTCTCCGCGTCGATTGACAGCAGGAAGGCCGATTTCCCGGAGCGCTGTGTACAATCAATGAGGTGTAGTAATCGCTTTGCATTATCCCCTCCTTGCCGTGTGGGGATGAACCCTGACTGGTCTGGGTCAATAATATCAATCATAAGGGGGTTCAGGGGGACCGCTAAAATTCCAGCAAAAAGTTTCGCATCAATGTTGAGGAGCGAAATCGGTCGGTACGAACCGCATTCCTTCGGTTCCTTTCCGGGTTTCAAAATCACAGAAATCGCTGCCTCCGCCATTGTCGGTGTCACCGCACCGGTCTCGAGAAAAGAGTTAAATAACTTCGTTAAAAGGGAGCCAGCTCCGCACAGAACGCTTTATAAAATGCTGCCGGAAAGCCATCCGGGCCCGGGGCCTTCGCTACCTTCAATCTCGCTATAGCCGCGACGACCTCTTCTACACGGATCTCAGCATCTAGCTGTTCTGCCGCTACTCCAGAGATCGGAGTTATCTCGCTCATATCTAAGTACTCCTTTGGGTCGTGCGGCGGAGGGTCTTGTTCTGTGTATAGATGCTGATAGAAGTTCTGGAATGCTTCCACTATGTGTGCATCCGTGGTTTGTTCCTTCCCCCTGGAGTCTCGTACCGTCTGAATGAGAGACTTGTGTGATTGAGCTCTCAACCTATGCGCCAACATTCTCCCGCATTTGTCGCTACTAAGGAAAAATTTGTGTCGCAGCAGTGCATGCTCCGCTCTGTCTATATCTAGGTGCTTCAGCAGCCGTCTACGCTTCTCCAGCTCACGCCAAACTCTCTGTGCCCCTGTCCGCTTGTGTATTGTTTCTAGTTCCCCTACCTCCCTTTCCAACTCTGCACGCTTTGCCCTGCGCATTGCATTGTACCTGGCTGCTATCGCAATAAATTCTCCGCGCACCACTAACTTCAGGGCTTCCCAAACCGCCGCCAGTGGTGTGGAACCGGTATCATTTTCTTGAAAATAATGCACTATCACATCCCTCACTCGCTTACACTGATCTTCGGAGTGCAGCAAGCTTTCTCTAAGTCTCCACCCTGGTGGCAACGTACGCCTATAATGCACTGGGAGCAGAACGGTAAGTGGGGCGTGATCGGACAGTGTGCGCGGTTCAATATTAGCAGCGCGCAGGCTAGACATTAATTCTGTAGAGGCTAGGAAGTGATCTAACCTAGCGTAAGTTTTGTGGGCAGCCGAGTAATAAGTATAATCCCTCTCTAATGGATGTTGTGCGCGCCATACATCATGCAACCCATGTTCCTCAAGCCACCCTTTGCCTACTGGGGACAGGGCCCTGACTGGTGAACTCTCAGGCCCGACCTGTCTACCCCCGCATCCATCACGAGATTCAGATCCCCCCACCATGATCGCTGCATCCTGCGAGGTTAGGACGTCCGACAATGCTGACAAAAGGAAAGACTCCTGCTTCTCATTGGGGCCGTATATTGACCCTATAGTGAGATGCGTGTCGCCCTATTGTACTCTAAGGACCAGCAGCCTCCCCCTTATCTCAGCTACAGTCGAGATCACTTTGCATGGGCACTGGGCCCCAATTAAAATTGCCACCCCGTTTTTTTTTGACGGCCCTGTGGACCATACCTGTTGGGGAAATCGTCTGTCGCGCATGCGTGTGGTGTCTTTGCCCAGCAAATGTGTCTCCTGGAGGAGACAAATGTCACCTCCTATATTCTCAAGAAGGGAGAGCACTGCTGCCCTTTTCACCGGGTTGTTCAGCCCCCGAACATTGAGGCTCACAACCTTAAGCTCCCTACCCATATCTTAGTCCTGAGCATGCTACTGCTATTCCTTTCATTAGGTCCCTATCTTGTCTCGTCCCATCACCACGATTCATGGTAGCACACCCGTATGGAGTGTCTATAAGCAGGCTGATGCGGAGATCCCCCAAACCCTTTACAAAAGACCTTTTCCCCTTATAACCTACCCTTATAAAAACAAAAACCACCCAACAATAAAGAAAGCACCTGACTAAAGTCTGTCACAGATAAAGAGAGTCAGGGGGTCGCAGCAGCTTCACACGACCCTGGCGGGCCGAACACACCTCTAACAAGTCGCAGGAAACAGATGAGGAGATGGTGTAGCACTCCGGTCCGTCCCCCCGGCACCTCTCTGTTCGCCCGTCCCAAGACTATCAGCCAGCAAAATATACACGTACCTCAAGGGGTGACTGGCCTTGCTGATGTTTGAGAAAGGGTAGACAACACATCCTCCCTCTCTCTCGTAGCTTGGTCAGGTTTTGTGACCCACACCCCCCTGCCCACCCTCTGCCAGTCCCCAGGTTGCTTCGGACGTTGTGACCTGGGCAAGTCCACTTCTTCTGATGTCGCTGCCTGTTCGAGCCCCAGCACCTCCACTGCTTCCGCAACTGACCGTATCTGTAGTAATTTCCCATTGTGTTTGAAAATGAGGTGAAAAGGATGCCCCCAGGAGTATGGGATCTTGGACTCCCGCAGATGCATGGTCACCTCACGGAAGGCTCGCCGTTTGCTGAGCGTGGAGGCCGCCAGATCCTGAAAGAGAGCCGGCCGGTGACCCCTAAAAAGAATAGGCTGAGAGTCCCTGGCCTGACGAAGGATTCGTTCCTTCAGTTGGAAGTCATGGATGCATACCAGAATGTCTGGTGGGGGCGCCTTCAGACCCCGGGGGAAACCCACTCGGTGGACACGATCCATCTGGATGTCTGTCTCCTCACCTTCTCCCAGGAGCTGTTGGAACAGTGCCCGAACATAGGCACGGAGGTCGTCCCCTTCCTCCTTCCACGGAACGCCTCGGATGCGGACGTTATTCCTCCGGGAGCGATTCTCCAAATCCTCGGTGTGGGCTTGAAGATCGAAGTTTTGCTCCCGGAGGCGCAGCATCTCTTGTTGTAGTTGGTGCACTTCCTCTGCCCTGCTTATGTCGTGCTCCTCCAAAGTCGCAACTCGCTCCCCGACCTCATCCACGTCACGCCGCACCTCTCTCAGGTCCGCCGCCAGCTGTGACTTGATTTCTTGGATGTCAGCTTTCATGGTCGCGAAAAGCTCAACCATAAAGGCTTTCGTTGCGGGGGTCTCGTCGCCCTCCATCTGGCCTGTTCCTGCCTCACCTGAGGTCCCAGGTTGACCCATCGGCTTGGAGAGAGCATCCTTCAGCGCCTTATCCTTACGGCCCCGTGGCACTGCCATACCCCTCGTGCTCTGTTCCGCTGGGCTAGTCCGCTCCAACGCCGTCGTCGAGGATGCGGGATAGTCCACCACTTCTACTCACCGCCGAACCCAGCTAGCCCTTGCGTTCTCTCTTGTGCAACCCCTGTTACATGTGGGGGAGCAATCCCAGCCCCGCAGCCTGAGCCCTGCAGCTAGTTTCTCGTCCCCCGCAGACTGCTCCGTAGATATCCCCTCCTCACCTGAGCAGGGACGCTAGGGGCCTCAAGTACACCACCACTGCTCAGTATGCCTCTGTCGCCATCCACTCCGGCCGCCAGTCAGCAGTTATCAGCGGACCCTTTCAGCCACCCTCACCTTCTTACTGGGTCGGCGGGCGCTCTGGCGCAGGCAGTCTCATTGGGGGGGCACATGCCCCAACTCCGGCCCTGATCGTCGCTTCGCAGCAGGGCTTCTCGGTCACCGCCGGCTCCACCACAGCCCCTTCAGCCACCAGAGCGCTAGCTACCACACGTTGGGGCACACTCCACCCGGCTTGCCCTAAATCTGCTCAGTGCACTGTGAGGCCCAGCCCGTAGTTGGTCTGATCGGATTCCCAGGTCTGCTATGCCCAACCGCAGCTCCTAGGGTTCCAGGCCGTTGGTTTGCCAGGCCTGGTCATCCAGCACGGCAACTCCTCTCTGCCTCCCGGCGGGTTCCCGTTGTGAGGGGGCAGCCTCCCTGGCACAGGCGCTACACCGCTGGGCGCCGAGCTCTCCTGCTCCCGCTCTTGTGCCCCCGTAGCTCTGCTCTAGCCCGACCTCCAGGCACCACCAGGCCTCTCGGAACGTCGCCTCAAAATGGCGGCGACCCGTCCCCCGCAGCCCTGCCTCAGGGGTCTCTCCGCCCTCGCAGCTCTCCTCCCACCGCAACCGGGACCGTCCCTCACCTCCGGTGCAGCGTACAGCGCCTCGCGGGGGCCGGTTGGCGTTCCCCGGTCTCACCCTTCCGTAGACGCCTCACCGCTCCATAGCCGTGCGTCGCGTCTTCTCGGCCTCTCAGGCTCCGTCCACCCGGGCCCGCACCGCACCTCGCTCGTGCCGATTTCGGTCCCAGGGTCGCACCAGCACCACGCCCGGTCTATAGCGGGGACGTCCACCGCCACAGGCGGTCCGCTGAGTCCCGGGACAGGCGCTAGAACAAAGCACAGTATCGGCGGTGCCGGAGGAACGCGATTCTGCATCCTACCGCTCCGCCATCTTGGCCACGCCCCCAACCAGGGAATTTTTAAAGCAAACTCGGAGTCACAGCAGTCCTTTACTATGGCACGGTTAAATTCCATGTAGTCCGAGGTCCATATTTTGTGCCAAAGAAGCACTGGCTGGATCTTGATCAAATCTATTAGATAGTTAGCGTCCAGTTCAGAGTGGCATACAAAGTTCGAGCAACTCGAAGGGAGTCTAAAAGATATTTAAAAAAGGCATTTTCCACCACCTGTAGTGATTCAACATTTGCGTATCCCCATAATTCAGAACCATACATTGCAATAGTTCTACATTTTGCGTGGTAGATGGTTAACATTTCTTTCGGCTGATTGCTCCCCAGTTTTCTTTCGAAGTGACGCATAGCCATGATAGATCTAACAAATTGCAGCCTTCTCGAGTTAATAGCGCTTTTCCAGTTCCCTTCACAATCAAATAAAATACCCAAATATAAGAAGGTTGGGATTAGAGGTAAAATGGCTTTTCCTATAAAGATGTTACAACACTTAGTTGAATTGTGGCCTACTTTCATAACAAATGTCTTGCTTATATTAATTCGTAACCCCAGATTTTCCATAAAATGGACAAATCTATCAAGGACACGCTGCAAAGCCAAAGGGGTGTGCGCCATAAGTACTGCGTCATCCGCATAAAGCAGAACAGGTATTGGCCGGTACTTAATTTGTGGCAAATCCGTACACATACTAGCAAGTGTGTTACCCAGGTTGTTAATGTACAGATTAAACGAAAAAGGGGCAATTACGCACCTTTGACAAACCCCTTTTTCAATACTAAAGGGACGTGTACATTCACCCTTTATTTCGAAACGGACCCTAGCGTAACTACTTGAATATAAATATCTTAAAAAGTTAACAATGGTACAATCAATACCCATCGAAGTCATTACAGACCAAAGCTTTTCGTGGATTACGCAATCGAAGGCTGATGATAAATCAACAGAAAACATATACAGATTGCCTCTTTTGATGTATGCATATTTGCCCAGTAACAAATTCAGGTTGATGGCTTGCTCCGTGGTCCTAATTCCCTGCCAGAATCCGTATTGAAAGACAGAGATCTTGTTGTTACAGTCCGCCCATCTTTGTAATCTGCATAAGAGTATACGGATCACCATCTTAACCAGAGTATCTAGCAAGGAGATGGGTGTATAATGCGCGGGGCAGTTGTGATCACCTGTCTTAAATATTGGCACAATATGAGATTCGACCCAGGAAGAATGGAATCCCACACTCTGGCAAGATCTAAAAACGAGGGTCAAGAGGGGCCCCAAAGATCAATATTAGCCTTAAACAGGTCAATCGGGACCCCATCTGTTCCTGGAGCTTTACTTCCCTTGCTTGAACTAATTGCCAGGGTGACCTTTTCCAGGGTGAAATTGAGAGCAGACCAATCTAAGGTGGAAGTAGACATCGAGGGAACTACCATAAGAGCTGGTGAAAGATGGTTACTATCACATTTTGTTGTAGCTGCATATAAGCTGAAAAAGTAAGCTACCCAGTCCTCTTCAGTCACTGCAACTTCTAGTTTCGGCTTATCATCCTCACTAAAGAAGGGGGAGTTAATAACGCGCCAGAATGCGGTAGTGTCGTTGCTACGGCTAGCCTCATACAGTTTCTCCCAGGCCTCCTCTTTTAGGGCTTTTAACGATTTTTTAGAGTAAGCCTGTATAACCTTCTCCATTGCTGGACCTCCTCAATGTTCCTAGGTTTGTTTTTTAGAGTTCTTATTAGGTTTTTATGGGCCTCGATACATGCATGGTCAAACCACCCCACCTCTTTACCGCTCCTGTCTTCTGTTTAGATGTTAAGCCCACTTTAACTGCTCCAATAATTCGGCCGAAAGACTCCAGAATGACAGAGGCTTCCTCCGAAGTATCCAGACATGCATCAAAGGCACTCCTTTGTTGCTGGATTAGTTGCTCTAGGAAGCTAGTTGGGTTAATCATGGACCATCGTAAGGTATAGCCATTCAATCGAGAGAGCTCTAGGTTCTCCACGGACAGAGTGTAATGGCAGGCCCTGTGATCTTTTACTGACCCAGAGTTCAGCGCTAGGCTCTGAGGATAATGGTCACTCATTGCAAAGTCGTGTAATATAAAATTAGTGACTAGGGCTGAGTGGCTATTGGGGAAAAACAAGAAATCGATAAATCGATGACACTTTTACCCATATTGCCATCGAAGGTGCAGGATACCTCAACTGGGCTATCGCCAAATTCATTGCTGAAGCCTAAATCATATTTAAAAATAAGCTCATTGAGTTTCTCGCCATAATCTGAGTGAAGGCAGGGGAACAGGGGAAAACTGCAAATTTCAAAAACACAAACCCACTGCCTGCAACTGATAATAAATACGCTTATTGTCAAGGATAAAGAACGGGACAGCTACAAATTCCTGTCCCCAAGGGACCAAGGAACAGTGTGCATGAGGGGGAAACCAAAAAACACTAGACAGCTAATGAAAATAAGGCCAAGATAATAGGGCATGTATTTCATATTTATTTAACCATTTTTTATGTATCAAAATATAAACTATACAATTAAAAGACATTTCATAAATGCTGCAACAAATACAAAACCGTATTGGCAAATGGTTATATTGGTGATGCCCAGGCACAACAATCACACCATTACCCCACACATACTCACAGCAGAATCATACTCGCTCACTCACACCACACATTGCTCGATGGCAGTCCACTACATCAAATACAATAATCCCCTGGAATGGATCATAGACACTGTTTCACATACATTTGAGCCTAAATATTTTTATGAGTCTTGCTTCTCTTTTAGTAGTCACACTTTTAGCTTGTGTGTCAAAATGCCTCACAATGACATATTCTTTTGTGGCTTTGTTGGACACTTAAGAGAAAAGGCACAGATACATAGTGATTTCAACAGGTTTTGAAATTATCAGTGATGTCACTGACCATGTCATGAGTGATGTAATATGTGAGGTTATAAGCAGTGCATTGCGGGGGCGCGAGTTATAGTTAACTCATGTAACTATAACGGCTGAATTTCTCTGGTTTTGTATGAGTAAAATCTGACCCTAACTATAACGTCCCTGTAACCTTAGTTTTTTTGGGTGATTTTCTAAGTTTTTTTTAACTAGCAGTCACATTTGCAGAGTGGTGAAGAAAGGGGGCTGGGCCTCCGACCACTTCTCAGGAATTCCGCTGTGTAGGACTTACAGGAGGTACCAGGAGGGCTTCTTGGCCCTCAAGGTCCCTCTGAAGGCAAGGGGACTTTATCCCCCAACTAGTAGTGCGCCGGGAGGCATGTTTGCAGAGTGGTGGGAAAAAGGGGCTAAGCAATCGTGCTGTGTGGGACTTACTGGAGGTAACAGGAGGGGTAGTTGGCCCCCAAGGACGTCCTTGGGGGTCAACTATCCCTCCTATTACCTCCAGTAAGTCCCATAAAGCAGGAATACTGAGATCTGATAGCAGTCCACGCCCCCTTTCTATACCACTCTACAAACGCACGTCCTTACACACTACTTGTAGGGGGATGAAGTGCCTTTGGCTATTGAGGGTCCTTGGGGGCCAACTACCCCACCTGTTACCTCCAACAAATCCCACACAGTGGGTGTGCTGGGATGTTTTCGGTGGCCACGCCCTCTTTCTCCTCCACTCTGCAAACGCGCCTCCTGGCGCACTACTATTTGTGGGATTAAGTCCCCTTGGCTCTTGAGAGTCCTTGGGGGCCTCCTGTTACCTCCAGTAAGGCCCACACAGCAGGATTGCTGAGAGGTGGTCAGAGGCCACACCCCCTTTCTCCACCACTCTGAAAATGCGCCTCCTGGCACACTTTAGTCCCGAGGCCCTCAGGAGGCAAGGGGACCTTATCCCCCACCAGCAGCGTGCCGAGAGGCGCATTTGCAGAGTGGTGGAGAAAGGGGCCTGGCCTCCTAGTACCTCTCAGCAATCCCACTATGAGGGGTTTACCGGAGGTAACAGGAGGTCTTCTTGGCCCTTAAGGACCCTCAGAAGCCAAGGGGACTTCATCCCCCAGCCAGCAGCCTGCCAGGAGGTGCGTTTGCAGAGTAGAAAGGGTGCGGGGCCTCCCACAAGTTGGCGGCTTTTTTAATGTTTTTTTTTTGTTCTAGGAAGGGGGGCTGTGTGGCCCCCTGCCCTAGACCATTTTGGGACCCGGGGTCTGACCCATTTTTTATTTTTATAATTAAAAGAAATGAGAGGAAATTAACATGACGAAAACGCATTTGGAACTCCCCCCCCCCTTTTTCTCAGCCCCCGCTTGACGGATCAACCCGAAACTTTCAAGACAGGAGCTGAATTGAGCGTCAAATTAGTTTTAAAAATTTTGTAAAGATTCGTCAAACAACGCCTAAGTTATCAGCAAATCAAAAACAGTTTTTTTAATAGAAATAAGGTCTGAAATATAACTACCTACTGGTGACCGCCAATAGGTAACATATATATATATATATATATATTCCTGCTCCAAAAATTTATTTGACTTAAAAGAAATATCAGCACTCGCGGGGTCGTTAATCAGTCGATCTTTATTTCACCAAAAACAAACAAACGCGTTTCGGAACCAGTCCTTTGTCAGTGTTTGCACTCAAAGTAACGGAGCGCCATTTTTAAAGGTGTTAAATAAAACAAAACAAAATCATAGAGACTGAAAGAAGATTTTGGTCGCCTTTCTACTGGGCGCCATATCAGAGTGGTGTCTTATGCAGATTCCAATCTCATATCTACAAAACTAATGTGAATACATACAGTTATTTAATTTGCGCGCCTAGTAGTCATATTCTCATTTGATATTCAAATTAAAAAACATTATCATTATTTACAACAATTCGCGCTTGTTACCACTCTTAATCATGCGTGCCATAGCGAAAAAGGATTTGAATTATCCTGTCGCCAGGCACTTCGCTATTAAACATAGAAGTAATAGGGATCTGTTACAATTTTTTTAGCCTTGATCATGTTCCGATGAGTATCAGAGGGGGAGACAGGGTACTGAAACTACGGAGATTGGAGTCACAATATATAATCGATTTACAAACTAGGACTCCAAACGGGTTGATAGCGGGGAAGAATTGGCAGTACATTTAGATATTTAATATGTCCCGAAATGATTGAGAAGATACTATTAAAGTTAATATTTTTGCTGATTTAATATCAAATGAGACTTACCGATTCACGGCGTGATTAAATAGAGGAATAGGGGCAATCTCCATTTGGAGATTGCCTTGTGCCGATCCACGGCAAGATTTTGATTAAGAGTGGTAACAAGCGCGAATTGTTGTAAATAATGATAATGTTTTTTAATTTGAATATCAAATGAGAATATGACTACTAGGCGCGCAAATTAAATAACTGTATGTATTCACATTAGTTTTGCAGATATGAGATTGGAATCTGCATAAGACACCACTCTGATATGGCGCCCAGTAGAAAGGCGACCAAAATCTTCTTTCAGTCTCTATGATTTTGTTTTGTTTTATTTAACACCTTTAAAAATGGCGCTCCGTTACTTTGAGTGCAAACACTGACGAAGGAGTGGTTCCGAAACGCGTTTGTTTGTTTTTGGTGAAATAAAGATCGACTGATTAACGACCCCGCGAGTGCTGATATTTCTTTTAAGTCAAAGACATTTTTGGAGCAGGAATTTATAACCACGAAGCACCGCCGTGTTTTGGGAAGCACCCGCCCTATGAGTGATCCGCAAGAGGGGTGCGCAGTAGCTGGATATATATATATATATATATATATATATATATATATATATATTCACTGTAAAAAACAAAAGGTTAAAGTAACGTTACGGTTAGGTGAATATGTCAGTGACTACATTAACGTTTTGAACAAAAAAAAAAAAAAAACACAGAAATTCATCCGTTTCCAACAAAGGAAAGTGAAGTTAGGAACTGTAGTAACTTCACGGAAATCCAAGTAAAAGTACAATACGAGTTGCTTTATACAGCAACTAACGCTCAATGACTACACCCCAATCAAAATTATAGATCAGCCAGACAAGTAATGTACCAACCGGTACAAGTCCAGTTCATTCATGCACTTTTTCCGTATGGCACAATTGAAATCCCTATCTGGTACTTGAACCAATGCAACGTGTATGCTGGAGCAGAAATCAATTTAAATAAAATAGTTTATAATCTCTATCTTACTCAAACAGGGTTGATCCGCGCTCGGTGTTGTGCTTCTCTGCGACAGACCTTTGCCATTGTGTATGAGAAGATCAGGAGCTAAGCATCACAAAAATGATAACCACAAATCAATTTCTAAGTCAGTCAAATGGTTTAATTAGTTTTAAGGGTTTCATTTTCAATGTTTAGTAAATTCTCTTTATTCAGTTTGTTCAATATTTCAATCAAATAACAGAATTGATGATTAACAATATGGTTAGATCAAATCATAACAACAATATTAAGCACGTTTCACAAAGTAAAGAATCCCTATTCTAAGAATAGGGCGAATATGGTTATAGCAAGAACTCATAAAGAGAGGAAAAAGTGAGATAGAGCATGAAGCTCAAATTCATTCAATATCGGCAGAACTTCCCATGAAGAGATGTTCATGAAACTCAGTAGAGGCTCAGTAAATAAGACAAAATAATCATGCAGCAGCAAACTGCATCAGCAATGGGTTCAGAAAAGGACAGCAAATCAGCCTTCAGCATTAAGCCATTAGCATTCAGCTTCAGAGTGGTACGGCGTATGGGTAAGAGCATTAAGGGGAAAAGTGTTAAACTACTCTAGGAACACACACTAATATAATCAGTCAAAAAAAAATGTTGCAGTCCAAATTGTATCATCTTCTCAGCTTTCGGTATTCTTCTGAGAACGGACTCTCTTCTTACTTCCCACGTTTTGCACATTGGACTACAGAAAGTTATTGTGAAGTGTGAAACAAGATTAAAATTGTGTCTACATATGAGGTCTTTCGATTTCAGACCTTCTTTCCCATGAGCATGACTACATATCTATCTGTCTAATAAAACAAATTGTATGTTAGCTAAACAATGGACTGTGTAAAACAGAAACATCAGCTGCATTAAATATTATTCAGCACCACATCTTTTCATTATAAAATGAGAAAAATATATTAAAAAAGGGATCAGCATCTCTATTCATACATTGTATTCGTGTGTGAATAACTCATTATTTCATCTAACGATAAAGTGTTTCGAGCAAACATTTTCAAAACATTAATCAGAAACATTCTGCAGTGTTATGTGAAGCTTTCATTAAAGGCATTGTCAGGTTAAGGTCAACTTTTAAACATTTTATGCACGTCTTAGCACATTTGGTTAAGCCACTTGCAAAGCTGTTTTAGGCATTTTGAAAAAACAACAGTTGATGGACAGAATGCAGAACAATGTCATACATTCACCGCAGTACAGAGATCTGGGCCTAAATCCATCGTTTTTTTGCTCACCATGCCATTCCAGATTGAACCCAGCCATATTCAAATCAGTCTTGACCCTGTGCCTCATGGGAACAGTCCAGCCCGAACTGCCAAGCCAGGTCCTCCCTGGACTGGAAACAAGCATCCTAGGACCGGTTTCGGGGTTTCACCCCTCTTCAGCCAGAATAGCTTGATTCCAGTGGCATGGAGAGCACGGGACCCACATCTGGGCATACCCGTCTCACTCGGGGGTGACAAATGCAAAAACAACAGTTGATGGACAGAATGCAGAACAATGTCATACATTCACCCCAGTACAGAGATCTGGGCCTAAATCCATTGTTTTTTTGCTCACCATGCCATTCCAGTTTGAACCCAGCCATATGCAAATCAGTCTTGACCCTGTGCCTCATGGGAACAGTCCAGCCCGAACTGCCTAGCCAGGTCCTCCCTGGACTGGAAACAAGCATCCTAGGACCGGTTTCGGGGTTTCACCCCTCTTCAGCCAGAATAGCTTGATTCCAGTGGCATGGAGAGCACGGGACCCACGTCTGGGCATACCCGTCTCACTCGGGGGGTGACAAATGCAAAAACAACAGTTGATGGACAGAATGCAGAACAATGTCATACATTCACCCCAGTACAGAGATCTGGGCCTAAATCCATCGTATTTTTGCTCACCATACCATTCCAGTTTGAACCCAGCCATATGCAAATCAGTCTTGACCCTGTGCCTCATGGGAACAGTCCAGCCCGAACTGCCAAGCCAGGTCCTCCCTGGACTGGAAACAAGCATCCTAGGACCGGTTTCGGGGTTTCACCCCTCTTCAGCCAGAATAGCTTGATTCCAGTGGCATGGAGAGCACGGGACCCACGTCTGGGCATACCCGTCTCACTCGGGGGTGACAAATGCAAAAACAACAGTTGATGGACAGAATGCAGAACAATGTCATACATTCACCCCAGTACAGAGATCTGGGCCTAAATCCATCGTTTTTTTGCTCACCATGCCATTCCAGTTTGAACCCAGCCATATGCAAATCAGTCTTGACCCTGTGCCTCATGGGAACAGTCCAGCCCGAACTGCCAAGCCAGGTCCTCCCTGGACTGGAAACAAGCATCCTAGGACCGGTTTCGGGGTTTCACCCTCTTCAGCCAGAATAGCTTGATTCCAGTGGCATGGAGAGCACGGGACCCACGTCTGGGCATACCCGTCTCACTGGGGTGACAAATGCAAAAACAACAGTTGATGGACAGAATGCAGAACAATGTCATACATTCACCCCAGTACAGAGATCTGGGCCTAAATCCATCGTTTTTTTGCTCACCATGCCATTCCATTTTGAGGCCTAGTACTAATAAGTATAGCTACATACTGTATTTTGCACATTTTAAATGTTGTGTCAGTTCAATATAAATTGCACGTTAATATTGCACGTGAATTTAACCATATTATTTTTGCATTTTAATAAAACTCTCTTCCATGTGTCAGACACTGAAAGCCTGCCACTGAGTAGTATGGCAACAAGGCATTGACAAAATTCCTGGAGACACATCAATATATGCGGGCTAAGAAAACACCCATCCAACCATGCTGTCGCTTTGGACGTAGTCTGCACAGATACCCAATCCTTGCACAAAGTGGATCATGTGACAGTCCAATCCATGCACGCGATCACTTATGTGTATTTACTGAATGAAATAATGTTACACAGGCAAGCACGCTCCCTTAACGTACAGCTTTTCTTCACAAGTTGAAAGGATACTAAGTGCTATACCTCCAGGTGCTCTGAGAATGCCGTTTGAGGGCTGCCGCATGCCATAGATGCTTGAGGTTTTCAAATGATGCAGTGAGTGCTCCAAAACGCTGCTGCAACTACTGAATAAACAGTACAATTGAAAACCAAGTTTGCTGAGATCAGAAAATATCAATCGCATCAGTAACAGCGTCAAAATCTAGAATCGCAATGTACACTGCTAAATTCCAATATCCAGAATATCAATGTCCAATGTTAAGTTCCAATCCTTAGTGCGTTCTCTAGAGGCAGAGGTTGCACCACTTCTGTGCTGCTTAAAAGATGACTAATACTACTGTGGAACTCATCACCACTGTTACATAATAGGAATTCCCATAAATGTATGTAAGTCTTTAATCCAGCAGCATAGCATCAGCAGACTGCATGTCAGAATGAGCTTTATTCGATTTTCATGAATAAAAACCATAAACGCATACAGTACTGTTAGAAATTGGGTCTCTAGTTAGCTGAGGTTTGCACCCTGTCCAAGCAGTGACCACAATCCTAGTCAGGGTAAGTCAGATACACAACCTGTTAACCTGTGCTCACCCTCTGGAAGCTTGGCACAGAGCAGTCAGGCTTAACTTAAGAGGTAATGTGTAAAGTATTTGTGCACACTTTAATTATATTAACACAGTGAAAACACCACAAAAGACTGCATAGTTGAGAAAAATAGAAAATATTTATCAGAGAAAAACAAGGCAAAAAAAACAAAAATCCAATAAGTAGAACTTGAGATATGAATTTTTAAATAAAAATTAAATCCCAAAACAGTGCTTAGAAGTCAATAGCGCTAAAAGGTTACCTGAGGTTGCACTAGACCAGGGTAAATCCAAAGTTCAGGCCGACCACGATGGAGGGCAGGCCAGCTACATAACCTACGCAGGGCCCGCTGAGAAAGTACCTTGGATGGAGCAAGTGTTGGTGTTGAAGACTCCATGTGTTGGTTCTGATTCACGCAGTCGGGTCAATGTTTCGAAGTCAAGCCTCGCAATCTGGTCCTGCATCATCGTTGAATCTCACAGTCGGACCTCGGATCGGCGCTACGTCGTCGTTGAACCTCACAGTCGGGTCCTGCATTGTCGTCGAGCAGAGCAAGAATGTCTTCGTATTGGCACTGCGTCGGTTCCGATGAGCGCAGAGATAACGATGAATCGATTTTGGAGCAAAACAGCTGTAGAACCCACTTCTGAGGCCCAAGACTGGAGGGCCACCCCAGGCAAGGGAGGACTCACAGATGGCAGAGTCCAACAGCTGAAGCAGAGTTGAAGGAAGTCTTTGATGGACCGGAGACTTCAAGATCAGGGGGCAACGCAGCAAGCTCTTGGAGAAACTTAGGTTTGAGGATGTAGAGAGCAGGTCCAGTCCTTCTCACTCAGGCAAGTAGCAGCAGGCCAACACAGCAAAGTGGCAGTCCCTGCTGCAGCACAGCATCTTCTCTTCCAGGCAGAATGTCCTTGGTCCAGCAAAGTTCTGATTTGGTGGTGTCAGGGGTCCAGTACTTATACCCAGTTGTGATTTGAAGTGGGGAGATTCAGAGAGGCCTTTGAAGATCACAAGGTCCCTGCTTTTCCTGCCCTGGCTCCAGACTCACTACAGGGGGGTATGCAGTTCTTTGTGTGGGGACAGGCACAGCACTTGTAGTGTGGTTTGTGGCCTCATTGCCTACATTGCTACGTTAGCTTAGGCCTGGCTGCCATGATGCCTTTTTGCACACGTTACTTTGTGACTTTGTTTTTCTAGACTCTGCTTGTGCTCGGCTATATTAGAACTGTCTGCCATTTTTGCCTTTCACCTTTTCTCCTGTTCCCTCTGGGTTGCGTCTGCACAACATGTACAAGGTCGAAAAACAACGTCCCTTGTTCTTGCTGATCTGGTCAGCCCCTCGCACTTAGACATAACACAGAATACAGCTGTACTGGAGAAATTCGTGTGCTTTTAATATTGTGAGCTCGCTGTTTGTAACAGTTGGAGAAAAACCTTTCCAGGGAGAAGAGCTGTGCTTGTCTGATGATGTAAACCTTGCATCTAGATATTGAGGTATGGGGGTCCGCCTGACAAAGCCCATAGGTCTTCTATTTTTATAATAAACTAGTTATTAGCACGGGGAGGGTGATAAGGCTATTTAGACCTATATCCACTGTCTTTATAAAATGCTGTCCCCGTTTGTATTCTATGGAATTGTAACCATGCTTATTATTTTATCATTATGCATTATGCTGATAGTACTGGCACGTGTACTGTATCTTAGAGCACGATAGTTGAAATAAACATTTTAAACTATACTGTGTCTCTTATTACACACGTTGTGGACAAGTATGAGTGAGTTATGAAAGAGTGTTCTTGCTCCCGCGAGTCCTGAGAGAAACCGTGGTCTGGGTTGTCTAATCATTGGTAGCTGCGCTGCGAATGAGACGCTAAAGCTAGTCGGATTGGGATTGTGGGTACTAAGGGGCATGGTTGGCTCACCACTATACTCCGAGGTCCTATTATCCTGTGCATAGCTCTGTGTATGTGCAGAATCCCTACAACATGGCGCCCAACTTGGGGCTCGAACCCACGACCCTGAGATTAAGAGTCTCATGCTCTACCGACTGAGTTAGGTGCAAGTGGCATCTCCTCCCTCTCAATCTACCTCAGGAAGGCCCATCAACCTGGTAATGTCACACCCCAGCTCGAATTTAGCAGTTTTTCACAACCAGGTCATGTAAAACTCAAAAGCACTTGTACTACCTTTTAAACACACTGCAACCTGCCCATAGGTCTGCCTAGGGCCTACCTTAGGGGGGACTTATATGTAATAAAAGGGAAGGATTGGACTCGGTAAGTAGGTTAACTTGCCAGGTCGTAATGGCAGTTTAAAACTGCACAAACAGGCTCTGCACTGGTGGGCCTGATCCATGTTTAAATGCCTACTGAAGTGGGTGGCACAATCAGTGCTGCAGGCCCACTAGTAGCATTTAATTTACAGGCCCTGGGCACATATAGTGCACTTTACTAGGGACATATAAATAAATTAAATATCGCAGTTGTGGATAAGCCAATGTTACCATGTTTTGAGTACAGAGCATATGCACTTTAACACTGGTTAGCAGTGGTAAAGTGCCCAGAATCCCAAAGCCAGCAAAAATGAAGTCAGCAAGACAGGAGGTCAGAAGGCAAAAAATCTGGGGAAACCATGCCAAGAATGCCAGCTCTAACAAGTACAAATATAAAGTGCAATGCAGATGTAAAATACAAAAGACAAAATACATAAAACACTTAAAAGGCATGAATAAACAAAAAGACGCTAAAGTGATGCTTCAATGCTAAACAACCATTGATTTCCTAATGCGTATCACTGACCGTAGAAAGCAAGACATCCTACAACACATAGCAGAAGAAGACAACAGTTGTAGATACAAAAGAGCAGGCTGGCATTGTGTAAAATTCAGTTGACATAAGATTGGCAAAATAAAATGTCTAGCAGGGTGTATTGTAAAAGGGGCAGAATAAAGTGGTATTCAAGGTACCTTGCCGCAAAGCATTGTCATAGGGGCAATTAATCAGGACATCTGACCAGTCATTAATACCAGGAAAGGTAGCAAGATGATATAATATGTCCAATCTGAAACGAGTTAACACAAACCTCTGCTGACAATTCTGAACTAAACTTAGGTAAGGTTGTAAACCATTGGTTGAAAGAAGCATCTGGTTCTTAATAACACTAGATTTGACAATCTCTTGTGACAGCCTATGATTCTCAAGTAAAGATAAGCATAGTTTCTTTAAATCGTTCCTGCTGACAGATAGTAATACTTCCAGGGTAGTAAAGGATGTCTTCAGATCAGCTGGGAAAGTGATTTCTCAGAATTCTACATTCTAAGCCGGCACAAGAGCCACTGCTCAGAATGTTAGTCAAACAAACAATGCACTCAAACTTAATTCATAAGTATACAACAAGAATATGCAACAGATACCATTTCAATTTTTAGCTTCCAATTTCATACGCCTTCTCATTTACAGAACGTTTACAAATTTACAGTTTTACATGTATATATTCACTGAAATAAACAAAGGACAAAGGTTACAGGGACATTATAGTTAGCTCAGATTTCACTTGTACAAAGCCATTAAAATTCAGCAGTTATAGTTACCTGAGCTAACTATAACTTCAGCGCCCGCAATGCACTGCTTATACCCTCATGTATTACATCACTCGTGACATGGTCATTGACATCACTGATGACATCTCAAATGACACCGCTGATGACATTCCAACACAGCAGGACTAAAGTGGATCCACTTTAGTCCTGAGGCCCTCAGGAGTAAAGTGGAATTCATTCCCCAACCAGTAGTGCGCCAGGAGGCGCATTTTCACAGTGGTGGAGAAAGGGGGTGTGGCCTCCGATCACCTCTCAGCAATCCCGCTGTGTGGGACTTACTGGAGGTAACAGGAGGTCTTGTTGGCCCCCAAGGACCCTCAGCAGCCAAGGGGACTTCATCCCCAACCAGCAGCATGCCAGGAGGCACGATTACAGAGTGGTGCAGAAAGGGGGCAGGGCCTCTGGCGTCGTGCCGGTAGCTTTTTCATTTAAAAAAAAAAAATTATAAAGGAAGGGGGGGCGGGGGAGGCTTGTGGCCTTCTTTCCCTGGGCTGATTTTGGCCTTGGGGGACCCCATCCCCCGGGGCCAGGTATTTTTAGAATGGGGAGGGGTCCCCGGGCCAGGATTTTTCTTTTGTTAATAAAGGAAGGGGGGGTGATTGGGGCCCCAGGGACTCCATCCCCCGGGGCCTGGCCTCTATACTGGGGACCCTGGTCCGACCCAGGGCATGCAGTTTCTCACGTTGGGGACCGCGAGGGGAGCCTGAAGCCCCCCACATTCCCTGCCGGCTCCCCAAGTCCTGCAGGAGCCGGCATTGCTTTTGGACAGAGGGAGCTGCTGAACAAGCAGCTCTTTCTGTCCAAAAGCAATTCTGCTCTGCTTCGAGTAAGCAAGAGCATTTTACATGCTCTCGCTTACTCGAAGCAGGGCAGAGTTTGCTATGGCTTGGCGAGAGAGGTAATGCTCCCACCAATCCATAGCAAACAGCAATGTCTCGGGGGTGGGTACACCAGGACCACTGCTGGAGCCGGCCCGGGGAGGGGGGGGGGCTAGCAGTCGCAGGGGCAATCTATGGCTCTGGGAGGGGGGCCGCGCGGCCCCCCTCCTTTGCTGGTCACAGCCGAGGGGAGGTGGTGGTCCCTGGGGCTTTAGGGATCCTAGGAGGGGGCCCCGTGTGCCCCCCTTCTACATATTTGGACATGACAGCCAATCAGATCTCAGGACGAGATCGGGAGGGGTCGCAAATCCACTCCATCCCCATATATGCAACTGGAAATTTCTTTAAATAACTCAGCAACTACTGAACGGATTAACATCATTTAAAAAAAAGGTCGCTCTCTACACCAACAGCTACCTTTCTGCCGAATTTGATGTAATTCGTTCAGCAGATCAGCCTGTAGCCATGTTTAAAATTTCCTATGGAAGTTAACATAGGGAAAACGTGTTTGGGGATGCCCTTTTTCTTGGCCCACGCTTGACGGATCACCCCAATACTTTCAAGACAGCAGCTGAAGTGAGCAGTGAACTGGTTTTGAAAATTTCACAAAGATTCGTCACCGGGGATCTGTTTCTTTATTGTTGGAGGAGCGACCCCTTAGGCAAGGGTCGCTTCCCTAGGGGCATGTTTGCCTGTGATTTGGCAATTTTTAGGTCGATCACCCCCCCCCCCCATTAGGAAAGGATCGCTCCTCTTGGGGACTATTTTATTTTTAAATCCGCCCGCCCCCCCGGGCTGATTGGCCGTTTTTTAGGCTGATCTGCCATCTGGGAGGGGGTGGGAGGCGGAAGCCCATTAGACACCAGGTTTTGTATTTTGTGTATGTTGGGGAGTGGCCCACTGGGCAAGGTCACTCCCCTTTACTGGGGAAATGTTTTGGCCCTTTTCTGCCACCCCACCCCAGGGGCAGATCTGCCATATTTTTAGGCTGATCTGCCCCCATAGGGTGCAGAAAGCCACTAGACACCAGGGATTTTATTTATTCATATGTTGGGGAGCGGTCCCTTTGGCAAGGGTCGCTCCCCTTTTGAGGATTAATATTTGGGCCGTTTCGGCCCCCCTTGGGGGCAGATCGGCCTTATATTTTAGGTCCATCTGCCCCCAAGGGGAACAGAAGCCCCTAGACCACCAGGGATTATTTTATGTGGCACATAATGTTTTGGAGAGCGGCCCCTTAGGCAAGGATCGTTCCCCTTTTGGGGTTAGTATTTTGGATGTTTCTGCACCCTTAGGGCCAGATCAGGTTTATATTTTAGGCCCACCTGCCCCCAAGTGGGGCAGAAGCCACTAGACCACCAGGGATTTTATTGTAGATGGCGCAAAATGTTTTGGGGAATGGCCCCTTGGGCAAGGGTCGCTCCCCTTTTGGGGGTGAATATTTTGGCAGTTTGGTAGATGGGCATAAGGGGGTCAGAGCCACTAGACACCAGGGAAAGTTTCTGAGTGAAATGTAGTTCGGATGATGGTCTTTGTGTTCTGGCGCTTGGCTGGCGGTGTGTGTGGCTGGCATTTGGATGTTGATGGGTAGACTTTATAGTATTTCATAATGTGAACTGTTTTATTTCTGATCATCATTTGCATTTGTGGTCGTAATGTTTTATTTCTCCAATTTAATCTAGAGCAAAGATTTGTTTACAATTGTGTCTCCAGCTTGCGATTTCATCACTGGTTGATCTGCAGTTTGAGTAATTGCATCGGTTTGGTAAGAACAAGTTTTTTTGTACTGTTTACTCCAAATGAGCATTATTGCCCTGCATGAATGTGTTTTTTGTAAATGGTGTAATAGCAGCATATTTAGCTTCTGTTTTATTGTGTGTGAAATTCTCATTGTATTTGTGCACGATGTGTATTGTGTTGTCTTGTGTGTAATTTATTTTGTTTTTCCTTTCTAGTGAAATATTGTTGAAGCATGCTGTGTCTGTGTAGAGTAGGTTCTGGTGAGTCTAGCTGTCTCTGGCAAGTGAGTGGTATTGTTTTTTCAAAATATAGGTCTTTGTGTGGTTTGTATTGGTTGACTTTTCCCTTCAGGCTACCAGTAGTTTTACTTTGCGGTTGATAAAGCTACACTTTGCCGATTACTTATTTGACATAGTGTTGGGTATTGTTGCCTTATTTGTCAAGTTACTTTTCTTAGTAGGGATTATGGCTAGCCACAGGATTACCGCTTTGCAGGTTGTTGATATGATTTTCGAGTCTTCCTCTGACCATGATAATGAGACTGACTCTGCATCTGAGGCAAAGGAGGAAGTCCAAGATTCTGCCAGTGAATTTTCTGTCCAAGAGGAATCATCTGATGATGAAGCCACTCTTAGTGCAGATGAATTGCCGCTTTTAGAGGAGGACATTGATGCGCCAATAGTGCAGCAAGAGGCTTCTGGATTGCAGTCTGAGGCTGAAAGGCTTCCCTTTGGAAGTGCTGGAATCTGGATTGCAGTCTGGGGCTGAAAGGCTTCCCATTGGAAGTGCTGGACTCTGGGTTGCCCCAAACGTGGTGCAGTCGGTGTTGACTGCCTTTAGTGGTGTTGCAGGGTGTAGAGTGAATACTGAAAACTTTTTGGCTATACATTTTTTTCAGTTGTTTATGGATGATGTATTTTTGGATGAGATTGTTGAGCAGACTAATTTGTATGCTGCGCACTATTTGAGCAAACACAAGGAGATGATGGACGGAGCGCTGAAACTTTTCAGACACTCACCCCCAGTCACAGATCTGGGTTGAACCCATCATCATTCTTTAGCTCACTTCGCCACCCCAGTTCAGACACAGCTATATGCAAATCAGTCTTGACCCTGTGCCTCATGGGAACAGTCCAGCCCGAATTACCAAGCCATGTCTTCCCTGGACCAGAAACAAGCATCCTGGGACCGGTTTCCGGCTAACAGCCCTAATCAGCCAGGCTAGCTTGAATCCAGTGGCAAAGTGAGCAAGGGACCCACGTCTGGGCATACCCCGCCAACTTAGGGCGAACAAAGCAAACACAAGGAGATGATGGACGGAGCGCTGAAACATTTCAGACACTCACCCCCAATCACAGATCTGGGTTGAATCCATCATCCTTCTTTAGCTCACTTCGCCACCCCAGTTCAGACACAGCTATATGCAAATCAGTCTTGACCCTGTGCCTCATGGGAACAGTCCAGCCCGAATTACCAAGCCATGTCTTCCCTGGACCAGAAACAAGCATCCTGGGACCGGTTTCGGGCTAACAGCCCTCATCAGCCAGGCTAGCTTGAATCCAGTGGCAAAGTGAGCAAGGGACCCACTTCTGGGCATACCCCGCCAACTTAGGGCGAACAAAGCAAACACAAGAAGATGATGGACGGAGCGCTGAAACTTTTCAGACACTCGCCCCCAATCACAGATCTGGGTTGAATCCATCATCATTCTTTAGCTCACTTCGCCACCCCAGTTCAGACACAGCTACATGCAAATCAGTCTTGACCCTGTGCCTCATGGGAACAGTCCAGCCCAAATTGTCGAGCCATGTCTTCCCTGGACCGGAAACAAACATCCTGGGACCAGTTTCGGGCTAACAGCCCTCATCAACCAGGCTAGCTTGAATCCAGTGGCAAAGTGAGCAAGGGACCCACGTCTGGGCAGACCCTGCCAACTTAGGGCGAACAAAGCAAACACAAAGAGATGATGGACGGAGTGCTGAAACTTTTCAGACACTCACCCCCAGTCACAGATCTGGGTTGAATCCATCATCATTCTTTAGCTCACTACGCCACCCCAGTTCAGACACAGCTATATGCAAATCAGTCTTGACCCTGTGCCTCATGAGAACAGTCCAGCCCGAATTGCCAAGCCATGTCTTCCCTGGACCGGAAACAAGCATCCTGGGACCGGTTTCGGCCTAACAGCCCTCATCAGCCAGGCTACCTAGAATCCAGTGGCAAAGTGAGCAAGGGACCCACGTCTGGGCATACCCTGCCAACGTAGGGCGAACAAAGCAAACACAAGGAGATGATGGACGGAGCGCTGAAACTTTTCAGACACTCACCCCCAGTCACAGATTTGGGTTGGCACTATTTGAGTAACATCAGTGCCATACTTAAGCCCAACTCTAGAGCCACCCAGTGGACTCCCAAAAATCTGGATGAGTTGAAGAAGTTCTTGGGTTTAAGTTTTTTGATGGGCTTGATAAGGAAGCCGTTGCTGTCTTCATATTAGTCTATCAGTCCCTTGATGGCAACAGCTATATTTCCTGGAACCATGAGTCATGATCGGTATTTGCTTCTTCTTCGGATGCTGCATTTTGTTGACAATGCTTCAGCGTTTCCATGAGATCACCCTGATTGTGACCGTCTTTTTAAGATTCGGCCTGTCCTTGATCACTATGTAGATCGATTTTCAGAGATCTATTTTTTTTTTTTAATGGAGTTTTTATATAGCGCGAACTTGACCCGAAGGTATCGGGTATCAGAGCGCTTTACATAGCACCAGTTGTATTACATGAGGACACATTAATTTTTGTTAGGCACGGGGAGATTAAGTGATTTGCCCAGAATCACAGGATGTTCAGCGGCATTGCCGAGACTCGAATCCAGTTCCCCAGATTCGAGGTCGACCGAGCTGTGGATGACTCTTTGGTGCTGTTCAAGGGCCATTTGGTTTTTAGGCAGTACATACCTAGCAAGAGGGCACATTATGTAATTAAAAGATGCATCTGCTGTCTGAGAGTAGGACTGGCTAAGTCTATAATTTCAGGGTTTACACTGGTAGGGGTACCAGTATTGACCCCCCTCCCCGCTTGTCTGTCCATTTTCGGAGTTAGTGAGAAAATTGTGTGGGAACTTGGTAGAGGACTTTTTAACAAAGGTCACAACTTTATATGTAGATAACTTCTACACTGGTGTGCAATTGTTCAGGGAATTGTTCAAAGTGGACACTGTTGCTTGTGGCACAATCCGCTCTAACCGTAAACCAAAAGAGTGTGTTTGCAAAAAACTTGAGAAGGGACAGTGCAGTGCCTTACGTAGCGACGAACTTCTGCCTGTGAAAGTTTCTGACAGGAGAGATATCTACATGCTGATTCACATCCATGATGACAGTACTTCACCTGTGACTTTTTGGGGTCAGGTTGCTGAAGTACACAAACCTGTGTGCATTTTAGGCTACAATAAGCCCATGGGAGGTGCTGATAGAGTAGATTAGAGGTTGGAAACTCACACTGCTGTTTGTAAGGATTACGTTTGGTATAAGAAGTTGGGTATCCATTTAGTAACCTTCAATGCTTTTGTTGATTCAAGGATTGTTCTCCAGAGTCAAAGATGACATTTGTTCAGTTTCAGCAATCTGTGATAGGCAGCCTTGTTGTGATGGAAAAGGCAAAAGTTCCTAGAGTTGCAACAGTAGAGGATGTGGCTAGATTGAAAGATCGCCACTTTCCTGATCACCTTCCTCCCATGGCCAAAAAAGACCTTCCTGCTAAGAAACGTAGTCTGTGCCCGAAGAGGTATGCGGAAGGAGAGTCGTATGTACTGCCCCAATTGTCCTTCTAATCCTGAGATGTGTGCCCCCACATGTTTTAAATTGTACCACATGCAACAGAATTTTTGGTTGCAACCATGAGCGTAAAAGTAAACTGACTGGTCTGTATTGTTTTATATATTTTGCTCTTATTTCACGGTTAGCATTACTGTGATGTATTCAGTTAGAGCTGTTGTTTGTAGATATAGTTTTGCATCTACTTCCAATTGGTTTGTGTTTTCTTTTCTGTATAAAAAAAATGTTATGGCGGTGTGCTTGGACTGGTGCTTGGCTGTCAGGGTGCGTGGACTAGACCTTGGCAGCAGTGTGCATGGAGTGGCGCTTGGCTGGTAGTGTGCGTGGACTGGCACTTGGCTGGTGGTGTGCATGGACTAGCGTTTGACTGGCGGTGTGCCAGTAGTGACATGCTGCTGGTGATTACACACACTGCTAGCCAAACGCCACTGTACATACTACATCAACCGCCAGACAGTGTGATTGCTGTGTCAGTAATGTGGCTGTATGAAAGTGATGGGCCCTTGAATAGCGCTGCCTGTTGATGTGAATGTTGTAATGTGCTGGGCCCGCAGCTGGTGGTGTGAATGGTCTTGTTTATGTCATGCATGAAAGGTGTTTGAATGGCCTGTAAAGAGGTTGGTAACTTGTCTTGGCTTTACAGCTCACAAGCTGTGAGTCATTGGTTCAGGTTTTTAACCTTTTAATTATAAACCGTGCATTTCCTTTTTGTGAAATCTCTAGTTAATAAAATGTTATGCTCTGAACCTTCACTCACCCTCGTACCAAATCCAACCAGTATGTGTACTTGAGGAATAGTTGGCTGTGAAGAAATATTGGTCTCTTCTGTCTTTCTCTGCCAAGATGTACCTTGTCTCTTGGAACAATCTACCAATTCTAGATATTTTCGTAAACTAAAAACCCAGGGGAGTACAGGGTGGTGTACCTCTCGTGGATCCCAACAAGTTTCCTTACCCACAACGCCCTGCAAATCTCAAAATGTGACTTAAGTCACACATTTTCCTTGCATTACTGCGCCATATTCTTCCAGAATCAGAAAGAAACCACACATTTCCTACCACCCAGTGTTCCCCCAGGTCTCCTGATAAAAATGCTACCTCATGTGTGTGTGAGTGGGCCATGTGCACGCAACAGGGAAGGGCCCCAAACATATTGTGGAGACATAAAAATTATCTATCACAAAAAGACCTGGTTTTGCAAGGGAGTCCCTGCATTTTTCGTCCCGGGCTCGGCGGCCATCTAGGGAAACCTACCAAACCGATATATTTCAGAAAACTAGACACCCAGGGAGGTCCAGCAAGGTGTGGCTTGCGTGGATCCCCCAACTTTTTCTTACCCAGAATCTAAGGGCCAAGGGTCTGCGACTGGGAAGGGCCAAAATCAGAGGGATTGAGGGAGTAGCATAGAAAGCTCTAAGCGCTATATTTTTTTTAATGCGTCTTTAGGCTGACTCTGCATTGTACACCCACACAAGAGAGGTATCATTTTACTCAGGAGACCGAGGGGAACGCTGTGTGGTAGGAAATTTATGCCAGCGTAGTGATCCCAGACAGCAATGTGAGGAAAAAGTGATCTTTTAGCTAAATTTGAGGTTTGCTGGGGATTCTGTGCAAGAAAACGTTGGGGGATCAACACAAGCCACATCTCCCTGGACACCCCGGGAGTTTAGTTTTCAAAAATATCTGGGTTTGGTAGGTTTCCCTAGATGGCTGCCGAGCCCTGGACCAAAAACGCAGGTGACCCCCCTTGCAAAATGGGTAGTTTTGTGATAGGTAATTTTGATGTCTCCACAATATGTTTTCGGCACTTCCCTGTCGCGGGTACTTGGCCCAACCACACAAGTGAGGCGCCATTTTTATTGGGAGGCCTGGGGGAACGAAAAACTATGGTACAGAGCACCATATGGCGCCTGGTGGTCTAATTCTTCCGTTTTATTTGATCCTAGCAACAATAACAATAGGGTACTTTTCTTATACACTTATTCTTTGAGCACGAGTTCCTATATTTAAGCACTGCACTACCTTTCTTTTGGTTCTTCCCTTTCTCTCTTCACACATTTGGGTGTTCACGGTTTTATCTTGCATTTTTATTTTACAACATGGTCTAGATGTAGCTATGTCTCTATTAAGCACTCTCTTTAGGGTTCTGATTTACTTGTATCCTCCACCTTCTTTCATAAGTTGGGTGTAACAACACTTGTTCAAAGTGGTTGACATCAGGAAAACAATGTGATTACCATTGGCTCCATAATGCTCAGTGTTGGATTGCATATTTCTATCAACAGCCTTGAAAAAGTCTTCTACATGACGAAACACGTGTCAGCTGTCTGCATCTACACTACAACTTCGTGTCAACAATATCAGGAGTTTCTACATTTTCACACTTGCATTTGGACTGTACCACCTTGTCCTTTGTGTGTTTTTTCTTGGTGCTGTATTTACGATTAAATCTAACTGACAACAGGGTCAGTTTAAAAACTAACTTGATGCTGTGCTCTGTACCATAGTTTTTAGGTTTCCCTAGATGCCCGCCGAGCCTGGGACCAAAAACTCAGACGACTCCTTAGCAAAACCAACTCTTTTTGTGATCGATAATTTTGAAGTCTCCACAGTACGTTTTGGGCCGTTTCCTGTCACAGGCACTAAACCCACACACACAAGTGAGGTAACATTTTTATCGGAAGACTTGGGGAAATGCTGGGTGGGCAGAAGTTTGTGGCTCCCCGCAGATTCCATAAGTTTCCATCACAGACATTTTTGGAAAATGTGTTTTGTTTTACCAAGTTTGAGGTTTGCAAGGGATTTTGAGTAACAGAACCTGGTGAGAGCCACACAAGTCACAGCATCCTGGATTCCCCTGGGTGTCTAGTTTTCAAAAATGTACAGGTTTGCTAGGTTTCCCTAGGTGATGTGTCCACATTGTGTTTTGGCCCATTTCCTGTCGCGGGCACTAGGCCTACCCACACACGTGAGGTACCATTTTTATCGGGAGACTTGGGGGAACGCTGGGTGGGTTAAAGTTTGTGGCTCTCTGCAGATTCCAGAAGTTTGCATCACAAAAATGTGTTATCACTCCTCCCTCTCCAGTGCTCTGGCATCCCGGAGCCCAGCTCCACCCGCAGGAAACATCTGAGCCACTTCAGTAGGAAAAATTAAATTATAATAACGTTGCGTTATCATTTAATTTTTCCTTTTTTCACTACTCGGAGAGCAGTGGGGCGACGGTCCTCCGCCTTAGCGGAGGAGCCGCCCCTGGTACCCACAAATTTGGAGATGTGCAAATAACCACTGCTTCTAAACTCCAGATGTTGTTCCCATTTCGGAAATACATAGGTTTCATTGATACCTATTTTTCACTCTATATTTTACCAAATGAACTGTGGTATACCCGGTACACAATGAAAAACCATTGCAAGGCGCAGCTCAGTTATTGGCTCTGGGTACCTTGGGTTCTTGGTGAACCTACAAGTCCTATATATCCCCGCAACCAGAAGGGTCCAGCGGACGTAACAGTATATTGCTTTAAAAAATCTGCCATACTTAGAAGAAGTTACAGGTGAAAACGTAGGCACAAATGGCTGTTATTTTTAACTCAATTTCAATATTTTTTTTATTTCAACTGTTACATTCTATAGGAAATCCTTGAAGGATCTACACAAAAGACCTCTTGCTGAATTCAGAATTTTGTCTACTTTCTATTTAAAAATATTTTTATTGGTTTCAGTTTTGCAAAACACATACAAAACAAACAGCGGTGGGAGGCACCAGCATATCTTACAGATCAAGAAATATAAGAAACTCAAATGACATGTTCATCTTGTGTACTAGGACTCAACCTGAGATAACTACAAACTTTATGTACCTCATCTGGATGCAGGAGAAGTTGACCAAGAAGATATCGTTTTTTTAATTCCCAGCGTGGGTCTTGTTACCTAATTGGCACTTGCGACTCCCACCCAAAACCATTCTTCCCAAATAACTCAAAAAACAAGACTAAACAAACAATAGTATCACGGTATCACAAAGTCAAGGTTGGTCAATGGTGTGGACTGGCTAGTGTGGGCAGGGTCTGAGACAGATCCTCTAACCCTCTCCTCTCAGGAGTCACAGTCATGTGTTAGATATGAAAGAGATGAAGAGCTCTCAACCTGGGGCCGCAAGCGAAGAGGGGCAGACCCTCTGACAGAAACTCAACCAGGAGGGCCCAAGTATAGTCGAACCCTGTTCTTGTGTCTTCTAATATGTCTGCCATTCTTTCCATTGCCAGAGCTCGCCATAGCTCAGCATGCCATTGTGTTAGGGAGGGGGGCCTCCACCTTCTTCCAAGCTGCAGCTATTGCCATTTTGGCAGCCCCTAAGCACAACCACATAACAGAGCGGTCCCCGTGGGTTTGGCGTTTCAGACTGGGGTCCGGAATCCCCAGGAGAGTGTGTTCCATTGTAGCGGGAATTGGATAACCCAGTATCGTCTTAATTTGGGATCAAATTTCTTTCCAGAAGGGCTGAATTGAGGGACAATCCCACCATATATGCTTAAAATCCCCCAGGAGACCCCAACCTCTCCAACATCTATCGGTGGTGTTAGGGAATATTTTGCTCAACTTCTGGGGGTGCAAGTACCACTCGTACATAATTTTATAGTGAGCCTCTGTTAGAAACATGGAGCGATTGTATTTGGAGATGTCCTTATATAAGGAGCCCCATTGTTTTTCCCCCAGCGGGGTAGCGAGAAGAGAATCCCAGAATCTTTGGTGTCTAGGGGTGGAGCGGGGACTCGGCGTCCGTATGAGAGAGTACAGGAAAGAGATGGTCCCCCTCGAGGAAGCCCCCGATTGCGTGAATTTTTCGATTGGGAGTAAATCTCTGGTTGCGGCTAGCCGTATCTGAGGTTGTTGTACCCAGTGTTTAAGTTGTATGTAGTGGAATTTTTCAGAGGGCTGAAGCTTAAATGTTTTGGTGCATTCCTCAAAGGTCAACATCTTCCCCCCCTTAAAGAGATCCGCGATCATAAGGCAACCCCCCTCCCGCCAAGCTTCGAACAGACGCTCTTGATGAGCCGGTGGGAACTCGAGATTAAAGTGAATGGGGGTGTAGGGAGAAGGGAAGGTGGTCAGGGGTATTGATCTGTTAAGGTCATCCCATACCCGCAGAGTGGTAGCCGTGGGGGTGCTAATATAAGCATTTAATGGCAGATTTTGTTTTGACTTCCAGAGGAGGTCCCAGATCGTCCTACCCACTATTTGCCGATCCATATGGAGCCAGAGTTTTTCCGATTCGCGAAGAGACCACTCTGTAATCACCCAGAGTTGCGCCGCCCTATAGTAGCCCAGAAAATCAAGGAGTGCTAATCCCCCTTCCACTCTCGCTTTGGTGATCAGACGGAAGGATAACCGTGCCCTCTGCCCCTGCCAAATGAATTTAGTGATCATCGTTTTCAGATCAACAAATAGAGCCCTTTCTACCGGTATCGGAAGGCCCTGAAAGAGGTAAAGCAACCTAGGAAGCACATTCATTTTGACGGCATTGATGCGTCCTATCCAGGAAGTATAGGAGGTTCTCCACCTGGTCAGACCCGCCTTAAGCTGCAGAAGCAAGGGAGGATAGTTAGCCCCGTAGAGGTTCGATAGCTTAGGGGTAAGGTTAACGCCCAAGTACGTGATGTCTTTATGTGTGTTTTGAAAGGGGGACAGTTCTTCCACAGCTCTCATGGATTCCCTGGGTAGTGTCAGATTGAGGAGAATAGGACTTTGATAAATTAACTTTAAACCCCGAGGCCTTTTTGAAGGAAGTGAGCTCATTCTGGATGGCCGGGAGAGAGGACAATGGCCTTGTGATTGGGAGCAACACGTCGTCTGCGAAGAGGGTGATTTTGTGTTCGTCCAACCCAAAAGGCACCCCACCTATGTGTGGATTGTCCCTGATTCGTTCCACGAAGGGTTCAATACTGAGGGCGAAGAGCAGGAGGGATAGCGGGCAACCCTGCCTAGTACCCCGCGAGAGACCAAAGGGTTCCGAAGCCTCCCCATTTACCAGAACCCACGATCAGGGAGCGGAATAGTTAGCCCGTACCATGCCTATAAAGGTCTTGTTGAAACCAAATTTCCTCATTGTTCGTGTCAAGAAGGCCCAATCGACCCGATCAAAGGCCTTCTCCGCGTCTAGCGAGAGAAGGGCTGCGGGGATGTCTTTTTTCTGCACTTTTTCGATAAGGTGTACCACTCTCCTCAGATTGTCATGCGTTTGCCTCCCCTTAATGAACCCTGCTTGATCCTCTTTAATGAGATACGGCATGACATTCTCTAAGCGCGTGGCCAGAATTTTAGAGTATAATTTGGCATCTAGGTTCAGAAGCGCAATAGGCCTGTAAGAGGCACAATTTGTACAGTCCTTTCCTGGTTTGGGGATGACTGAGATTAACGCTTCTCCCATGGAGGGGGTCACCTGTTGCGTGGCTGCAATATCATTAAATAAGGCCACCAAACGTGGAACCACCTCAGGGGCGAAGGCACGATAGAAGTGAGCATTTAGGCCATCAGGGCCAGGAGCTTTTTGCAATTTAAGTGTGTCTATTGCCTTTTGTACCTCCTCACTGGATATGGGTCTGCTTAAGTCCTCATTCGTGGAGGCTGGGATCTGTGGTAACACAAATCGCTTCTAAGTATTTCTCTTGATCGTCAACCGCCAAGGGGTCCGCAGTGTATAGGATCCGGTAGAAATCCCCAAAGGCTCTAGCCTTCCCCTCCTCACTTTACTGAAAAGTCCAATTTTTATCCACAATTTGCGCTATATACTCTTTTTCCTGCTTCGCTCTAAGTTGTCTAGCCAAGAGGGCTCCCACTTTATTTCCCCTTCGTAATTTTGGGCTTGTAGTCGCAAGATGGTTTTTTCCGCCCCATTGGTGTAGATAGCCTCTAATTTCCCTTTTAGCTGTGTGACTTTTCTTAGGTTCTGAACCGAGGGGTTGACCTTATCAGCCCGTTCTGCGTTTTGTAACTCCCCTTCTAGGAGTATCCTCTCCCCCTTTCGCTGGTTTTTTAATGCGGCTGCCAATTCGATGCACTTCCCCTGTATGACTGCCTTGAAGGCATCTCAATTGTTGGCAGGAGAAGTCACTGCGGGGTCGTTAAAGTCAAAGAATTCTGGGATTGCTTTTCTTAATTCATCCCTAAGGAGACGATCCCTGCTAAGAAAGTTAGGGAAGTACCATCTGGCGTGTTTAGCACGCGGGGGGGGGGCAACCTAGTACCAGCTCTAAAGGGGCGTGATCTGAGAGGCAAATCGGGTGGAACTGGCATCCTGAGAGCGTGTGACGTAGGGATTGGCTAATGAGTGCATGATCTATTCTGGAGTAGGTCCTGTGAGAGAGAGAGAAAAAGGAGAAGTCTCTTGTTGATGGGTGAAGATCCCTCCAGGCGTCCACAAGACCCAAGCCCTGTAATGCCGATTTAAGTGTCTTGTTAAACACACCCCTTATTGCCCTATGTGGATGGGTAGTGTCCAGTGACGGATCCCAGATAGAGTTAAAATCTCCCAACAGGATGTCTCCCATAGCGAATCCCTCCAATGTGACCAGAAATGCGTTCACGAACTCTTGTTGCCCAACATTGGGCGTGTAGATTGTTGCGACAGTGCATGATCTACCCCTCAACTCACCCCTGACCATCAGGAATCTCCCTGCTTTGTCTGATTTGGAATCCTGAAGGAAAAACGGAACAGAGGAATGGAAGAGGATAGCCACCCGATTGTGTTTCGTGTGTGCGGATGAACGAAAAATCTGTGGGAAGGCCCTGTGTTTCAGCCGCTGTTCATCTTTTTTTGGTAGGTGGGTCTCTTGCAGGGCAGCAATTTTTACGTTATGGTCTAGTATAAACTTCTTTACAAAAAAGAGAGAGTACGTAGTTCCTGTATGATATATTAATCACTCAAAGAGTAAGAATATTGAAAAATATATATACTACAGATAAAGAGGAGGATAGGGGGAATTCCTCCTGTTGGAACTAGGGCCCTCACACACCCAGCAAGCTAGGTGTCATGCTTCATCATTTGAGCCTGCTCCTCGTCGGGCCGGGCGCTGCAATGCCCGACGGGCACCCTTAAAGGGGCTCTTTTCGGAGATCTTCTGTTCCACGCCGTATGGGTGCCGTGGGTGTATGGGGCCAGAATGAGTGTAGATGTACAAAGTGATGATAAAACAGGTATGGGACTCCTCTGTGATGAATTTATTCCGCGAGGGACCCAACCTGATTAAAAAGAATAGGGAGGGGTGATTCTTTTTTGTTTTTATGCAACAAAAATTATACTCAACTCCCAAATGGTCGACATGTTTCTCGCTATTTGTTGTCAAGGAGTGATCATTAGCGATTCTTCAGGACCGTGTAAATTAAAACAAACTATCTACACATAGGTGGCAAGGCGCAACGCTACCTACCACTAGTAGTCCCTCTAGGACATTTCCTATGGGAAATGGAATAACCTGTAGTATAAACAAGAACAACAAAGACCGTTATATCTTGTAAGTATCACATAAGTCAATGATACTGCAGTGAATACAGATTGACATGCTCTTATAATTCAAGGCGTTGAGTGACTTCATAGAAAACCCCATAAAAACATAATGTGCACATGTGAAGAAACCCGTGATGGTGAGTGTGTTTAATAAACTCACCTAATTAGGTATCAGATATTGCCTCATCGGTTGTAGCGAAGGAAAGACACAATAAGTGGTGTCTCTAGACTGATGAAAACAAGATGTATAAAAACCAGGTATAAGTATAATGATTTTCTGCATCATGTCATTGCCAGCTGATGAGTAGCGGTTAACAAGGCACAGGGTCCCGGTCGGTCCGAGTGTCACCAGGGTGGGAGCCATCGTGACCCCTCCTCACCTCATCAACAACAAATAACCATCCACACAATCCATGGACAGCCAGAGGGGCACACCATCGTCGGTGTTGCAAAGGCAAGGTTATGCTTGCATCCATATACCCCGAGCCCTGGTTGTGTATGACGCCATTACCAGACAGTTGGCGAGAAGGCACCACGAGTCCCCACCGGAAGGTATATTAAAGACTCTGGCACTAGTTTCCTTCACCTCAACATACTGCTGATGACAACGAGGCTTCCAATCATCGTGACAGAGGGGCTACAATCATGCGTGCCAACTTACCTACTCCCATTCGGAGTCAAACGGACGACCTACCCCACTTCGCTACATCCAGGAAGGTATCCTTTCCTCGAAACCAGCCGTTTAAATACCTTCCCTGGAGAGGGAGTCGAAAGCGCGGGAGAGCCGATCAATTCCAGCTGGTGTATTGTAAGGGTCATGTGATCGTATCACGTGCTAACGCTACAAGGTGAAAATGGCGGCCATCTTGGAGTAGGTTTACAATGCTACTGCTACCACGTGAATATGGCGGCCATCTTGGAGTTGGTATTGAGAAATAGCGGTCAAAATGGCCATTCAGATTTTGTCATTATACAATAGGGTCAATAATACTCAGGAGTTAATTAATGCTATAAAATAGGTGTGTATTCTGATGCACCACGGCTAATGTACCCCACCAACCAGTCTTCATTTCTAATCAAATCTAGAAAGGATAGGTATGTAGAACAGATTGCACATTAGCCAGTCTTGAGTCCTAACTATTTCACAAAGATTTAAAGAGAGGTGTGTACATAAGGTAGATAAAAACAAGATGAGGGCCCCAAACACGCTGTTAACGGACATTGTCAAGTGGAATAATAAAAAAAGTATTTAATAGGTGATGTCCGAACCCCTTCAAAGGGGTCCTGGTGTATGGTGGGTAAGAAGCCCATTAGTACACTTAGTATCTTATTATCAACTTGGCTAACGATGGTTTAAAGTGCACCAGGGAATTTCGTCATTAAGACCACAGTGAGCCAAGTCCAGACGATAGACCCATCTTTGTTCTATCCTGAAGAGATCTACTTGTGTAATCTGTTGATGTGCCTCCAGTACCACCCAGTTTATACTTTCAGGAGAATGTTGATGTTCCGTAAAGTGAGTGTAGAGCTTCGTGTTGGTCTTTAGACAGCGGATATTGCTTTTGTGTTCTGTTATTCTAGTTTTGATGGTTCTCATGGTCATGCCTATATACTTTTTCCCACAGGGGCATGTCAGTAGGTAGATGCAGCGTGGTGTGTTGCAATTTGTATGTTTTGTAATCCTCCATGTAAACCTGTCTGTGAGTTTCAATTCCTTGATTGGTTTCGTCTGGGGGCAGACAGCACATGATCCACAAGGGAAATGGCCTATAATGGGCGGAAGATCCCATAGACGCCTTTGATTAGTAGTGGATCTAATCCTGGGTCTCGTGTGTACCAGCATATCTTTCAAATTGTTCGTTCTTTTGAAAGCAAATCTGGGTTTTTGGATTTCTAGATCACCAGTGTTCAAAATACCCCAGTGTTTATTAACAGCTTTTTTGATCATATTCGATCTGGGTGTGTAGGTAGTGACACAGGTAAGGGCATTGTCTGATTCTTTAGTTTTAACCTCAAGGAGGCTCTCGCGATGATTGTTTCTGGCACGTTTCATACAAAAATTGATTTGTTTTTGAGGATACTCTCTATTCAGTAGATTAGTGGACAGTGTTTCAGCCTCAGTCTTATAGTCCTGTGTGGAACTACAATTTCTCCTTATACGTAGAAATTGGCTGAAGGGGAGGTTATCCTTTAGGGTTTTAGGATGATAACTGCTATATAATAGCAGACTGTTCATATCAGTGGGCTTTTTATATAGGGTCGTGTCCAGTTTTCCTTCTTTTAATCTGATGGTAAGATCTAGGAATGGGATTTCACTGCTGGAAATTGTGTGGGTAAATTTCAGGTATTGGTTCTTGGTATTAATCCAATCACAAAACTCAATGCAAGTCTGTTCTCCACCCTTCCAAAAAATAAGGATGTCATCTATGTATCTCTTCCACAGTCTCAGGTTAGCTGCGAAGGGGTTGTTAATATGCTGTACCACTTCTTGTTCAAATGCCGCCATGTACAGACATGCCACACTAGGTGCAAAGGTACTCCCCATCGAAGTACCCTGAGACTGGTGGAAGAGTAGTTTGTTGAATTCCAAAAAGTTTTCTGTCAGTGCTAAAGTGGCACATTGCATAATGAAGGAGATTGGAGTAATTGATGACCATTCAGTGTCCATCAAGGCTGATTCTATCACTATCAGTGTCTCTCTCTGTGGGATATTAGTGTATAGCTGTTCTACATCCAAGGTGACTAATAAGTCAATGTCAGAGGATTCCTCCAAACCCTCAATCAGCCGCAAGACATCGGAGGTGTCTTTCACGTACGAAGGGGTCTGTTTTACTAGAGGTTGTAGGTAGTGATCACAAAATTTAGACAGGGGTTCTAACAGAGAGCCTATTCCTGACACAATGGGTCTGCCTGGGACTGGGGTAGTTCCCTTGTGTATCTTTGGGAGGGTATAAAAGTATGGAATCTTAGGATGTTGTGTGACCAAGAACTCTGCCTCTTTTTTGTTTATCCAACCATTATTTACTGCTTCAAAAACCATTGAGGTAATTTCTTTCAATAAACGGATCGTGGGATCGGTTGTTATAGGGGTATAGAATTTCCTATTCTGAAGTTGGCGTAGGCATTCAATGTCATAATCCTTAGTTGATTGTATGACAGTAGCTCCTCCTTTGTCCGCTTGTTTTATGGTAATGCTTAGGTCCTCCGTTAGTGATTTAATAGCTAAACGTTCTTGATTCGATAGATTATGAAAGGGGACCGGGTGTTGGCATTCTCAAGTTCCTTTAACACCGCTTTTTCAAAAGTCACTACTTCTGTTGGTACCATATTCATAGTCGGAGTAAATGTGGAGGGATTATGTAGTCCTGAGTCACTTGGACCGGTTTGACTAGTTTCTACTGTATCATGAAAGTATGCTCTCAATCGAATCTTCCTGAAAAGATTGTGAATCTCACATTGTTCTTGGAATCTGTCTACCCTTGAGTGGGGACAAAACCAAGCCCTTTTTCCAATACTCTTTCTTCGGTATCGGTCAGTGGTCTTTGTGATAAGTTCACTACTATACTGCTCTGCCCCGTGTTTTGCTCCGGGTGTCCATCCCAATCTGTTGATCGTCCTGCCACTGAACCTGTTTCTGCCCTCCTTTTCTGCGCCCTCTTCCTCTGCCCCAACCTCTGCCTAAAAAGGGGGTTTTCAATTTGATAAAATTGTGGTCGATTAGAGGGTACATTGGCAAAGGCCAGTATGGTGGTTGTGGACCATAAGGGTGCTGCATGTTATAATTGGGATAGCGCTGTTGGTTCCTTTTTCTCTGATTGGAACCTCCCCAACTACCATTGCTAGAATCACTGCTAGCTGAACCTCTTCTGTTAGTGTCACTATTCTCATCAGATGAATAGCTATTTTTGTTCGAGATGGAGTCTGGTTTTAGATAGGGATATACTTTCTCTTTTTCAAATTTTAGTATATCTTTCTGGAGTTTACTGATCTTCTGAGTCATCAAATACTTCTTTTGCTCTGCAATTTCGTTATTGAGTTCAGATAATTTAGTTTTAAAGAGGGAAATCTGAACAGTTGTTTTTAGTGCCCCCTCAGCTATCTGTATTCTGATCAGTAGGGCATCTGCCAACCTCTTTGCCGTATTGATAATAAGAATGAGTAGGTCCCTAGTGCATTTCCATGCCACCAGGGACCACTCCTTCTTGAAAACCATATCCTCCAGAAAAGGCGTGGGAAATTCTTGACTATAAGACCATTGGGGGCTATATTAGCCCTCAGGTATTCTGTCATTATAGCACCATGAAGAGTTATTTTAAGCCATTCTTTTTCATCGTGGTAAGGGAGGCCCAATCCTCTGTCTGGATCCCTGAGGCTGAGGAGCCTGCTGATTCCAAGATGGATGGAGTGTTTCTTAATATTTCCGCGGCTATTTCTTCGCCGAAACTGAGTCCTGGGTTATCATCCATGATAATGGAGGCCCAGTGGTATGGTCAAATAGGGGATTTAATTCTTGTTGAAGTCACAAAGGAAGGGGGAGAAGGAAGTTGAAATGGGCCAGTAAGGAGTATTGTCCTTCTGGTAACCTGATATATCCCACGGGTAAAAACCCGTACACAAGTCTAACAAAATAAGAGGGACAGAGAGGGCTTGGGGAGGTCCAACGTACATGCCCTACAACCAGTTTACAAAAAAGAGAGAGTACGTAGTTCCTGTATGATATATTAATCACTCAAAGAGTAAGAATATTGAAAAATATATATACTACAGATAAAGAGGAGGATAGGGGGAATTCCTCCTGTTGGAACTAGGGCCCTCACACACCCAGCAAGCTAGGTGTCATGCTTCATCATTTGAGCCTGCTCCTCGTCGGGCCGGCGCTGCAATGCCCGACGGGCACCCTTAAAGGGGCTCTTTTTCGGAGATCTTCTGTTCCACGCCGTATGGGTGCCGTGGGTGTATGGGGCCAGAATGAGTGTAGATGTACAAAGTGATGATAAAACAGGTATGGGACTCCTCTGTGATGAATTTATTCCGTGAGGGACCCAACCTGATTAAAAAGAATAGGAGGGGTGATTCTTTTTGTTTTTATGCAACAAAAATTATACTCAACTCCCAAATGGTCGACATGTTTCTCGCTATTTGTTGTCAAGGAGTGATCATTAGCGATTCTTCAGGACCGTGTAAATTAAAACAAACTATCTACACATAGGTGGCAAGGCGCAACGCTACCTACCACTAGTAGTCCCTCTAGGACATTTCCTATGGGAAATGGAATAACCTGTAGTATAAACAAGAACAACAAAGACCGTTATATCTTGTAAGTATCACATAAGTCAATGATACTGCAGTGAATACAGATTGACATGCTCTTATAATTCAAGGCGTTGAGTGACTTCATAGAAAACCCCATAAAAACATAATGTGCACATGTGAAGAAACCCGTGATGGTGAGTGTGTTTAATAAACTCACCTAATTAGGTATCAGATATTGCCTCATCGGTTGTAGCGAAGGAAAGACACAATAAGTGGTGTCTCTAGACTGATGAAAACAAGATGTATAAAAACCAGGTATAAGTATAATGATTTTCTGCATCATGTCATTGCCAGCTGATGAGTAGCGGTTAACAAGGCACAGGGTCCCGGTCGGTCCGAGTGTCACCAGGGTGGGAGCCATCGTGACCCCTCCTCACCTCATCAACAACAAATAACCATCCACACAATCCATGGACAGCCAGGGGGGCACACCATCGTCGGTGTTGCAAAGGCAAGGTTATGCTTGCATCCATATACCCCCCGAGCCCTGGTTGTGTATGACGCCATTACCAGACAGTTGGCGAGAAGGCACCACGAGTCCCCACCGGAAGGTATATTAAAGACTTTGGCACTAGTTTCCTTCACCTCAACATACTGCTGATGACAACGAGGCTTCCAATCATCGTGACAGAGGGGCTACAATCATGCGTGCCAACTTACCTACTCCCATTCGGAGTCAAACGGACGACCTACCCCACTTCGCTACATCCAGGAAGGTATCCTTTCCTCGAAACCAGCCGTTTAAATACCTTCCCTGGAGAGGGAGTCGAAAGCGCGGGAGAGCCGATCAATTCCAGCTGGTGTATTGTAAGGAATCCTCTGACATTGACTTATTAGTCACCTTGGATGTAGAACAGCTATACACTAATATCCCACAGAGAGAGACACTGATAGTGATAGAATCAGCCTTGATGGACACTGAATGGTCATCAATTACTCCAATCTCCTTCATTATGCAATGTGCCACTTTAGCACTGACAGAAAACTTTTTGAATTCAACAAACTACTCTTCCACCAGTCTCAGGGTACTTCGATGGGGAGTACCTTTGCACCTAGTGTGGCATGTCTGTACATGGCGGCATTTGAACAAGAAGTGGTACAGCATATTAACAACCCCTTCGCAGCTAACCTGAGACTGTGGAAGAGATACATAGATGACATCCTTATTTTTTGGAAGGGTGGAGAACAGACTTGCATTGAGTTTTGTGATTGGATTAATACCAAGAACCAATACCTGAAATTTACCCACACAATTTCCAGCAGTGAAATCCCATTCCTAGATCTTACCATCAGATTAAAAGAAGGAAAACTGGACACGACCCTATATAAAAAGCCCACTGATATGAACAGTCTGCTATTATATAGCAGTTATCATCCTAAAACCCTAAAGGATAACCTCCCCTTCAGCCAATTTCTACGTATAAGGAGAAATTGTAGTTCCACACAGGACTATAAGACTGAGGCTGAAACACTGTCCACTAATCTACTGAATAGAGAGTATCCTCAAAAACAAATCAATTTTTGTATGAAACGTGCCAGAAACAATCATCGCGAGAGCCTCCTTGAGGTTAAAACTAAAGAATCAGACAATGCCCTTACCTGTGTCACTACCTACACACCCAGATCGAATATGATCAAAAAAGCTGTTAATAAACACTGGGGTATTTTGAACACTGGTGATCTAGAAATCCAAAACCCAGATTTGCTTTCAAAAGAACGAACAATTTGAAAGATATGCTGGTACACACGAGACCCAGGATTAGATCCACTACTAATCAAAGGCGTCTATGGGATCTTCCGCCCATTATAGGCCATTTCCCTTGTGGATCATGTGCTGTCTGCCCCCAGACGAAACCAATCAAGGAATTGAAACTCACAGACAGGTTTACATGGAGGATTACAAAACATACAAATTGCAACACACCACGCTGCATCTACCTACTGACATGCCCCTGTGGGAAAAAGTATATAGGCATGACCATGAGAACCATCAAAACTAGAATAACAGAACACAAAAGCAATATCCGCTGTCTAAAGACCAACACGAAGCTCTACACTCACTTTACGGAACATCAACATTCTCCTGAAAGTATAAACTGGGTGGTACTGGAGGCACATCAACAGATTACACAAGTAGATCTCTTCAGGATAGAACAAAGATGGGTCTATCGTCTGGACTTGGCTCACTGTGGTCTTAATGACGAAATTCCCTGGTGCACTTTAAACCATCGTTAGCCAAGTTGATAATAAGATACTAAGTGTACTAATGGGCTTCTTACCCACCATACACCAGGACCCCTTTGAAGGGGTTCGGACATCACCTATTAAATACTTTTTTTATTATTCCACTTGACAATGTCCGTTAACAGCGTGTTTGGGGCCCTCATCTTGTTTTTATCTACCTTATGTACACACCTCTCTTTAAATCTTTGTGAAATAGTTAGGACTCAAGACTGGCTAATGTGCAATCTGTTCTACATACCTATCCTTTCTAGATTTGATTAGAAATGAAGACTGGTTGGTGGGGTACATTAGCTGTGGTGCATCAGAATACACACCTATTTTATAGCATTAATTAACTCCTGAGTATTATTGACCCTATTGTATAATGACAAAATCTGAATGGCCATTTTGACCGCTATTTCTCAATACCAACTCCAAGATGGCCGCCATATTCACGTGGTAGCAGTAGCATTGTAAACCTACTCCAAGATGGCCGCCATTTTCACCTTGTAGCGTTAGCACGTGATACGATCACATGACCCTTACAATACACCAGCTGGAATTGATCGGCTCTCCCGCGTTTCGACTCCCTCTCCAGGGAAGGTATTTAAACGGCTGGTTTCGAGGAAAGGATACCTTCCTGGATGTAGCGAAGTGGGGTAGGTCGTCCGTTTGACTCCGAATGGGAGTAGGTAAGTTGGCACGCATGATTGTAGCCCCTCTGTCACGATGATTGGAAGCCTCGTTGTCATCAGCAGTATGTTGAGGTGAAGGAAACTAGTGCCAGAGTCTTTAATATACCTTCCGGTGGGGACTCGTGGTGCCTTCTCGCCAACTGTCTGGTAATGGCGTCATACACAACCAGGGCTCGGGGGGTATATGGATGCAAGCATAACCTTGCCTTTGCAACACCGATGATGGTGTGCCCCTCTGGCTGTCCATGGATTGTGTGGATGGTTATTTGTTGTTGATGAGGTGAGGAGGGGTCACGATGGCTCCCACCCTGGTGACACTCGACCGACCGGGACCCTGTGCCTTGTTAACCGCTACTCATCAGCTGGCAATGACATGATGCAGAAAATCATTATACTTATACCTGGTTTTTATACATCTTGTTTTCATCAGTCTAGAGATTCCACTTATTGTGTCTTTCCTTCGCTACAACCGATGAGGCAATATCTGATACCTAATTAGGTGAGTTTATTAAACACACTCACCATCACGGGTTTCTTCACATGTGCACATTATGTTTTTATGGGGTTTTCTATGAAGTCACTCAACGCCTTGAATTATAAGAGCATGTCAATCTGTATTCACTGCAGTATCATTGACTTATGTGATACTTACAAGATATAACGGTCTTTGTTGTTCTTGTTTATACTACAGGTTATTCCATTTCCCATAGGAAATGTCCTAGAGGGACTACTAGTGGTAGGTAGCGTTGCGCCTTGCCACCTATGTGTAGATAGTTTGTTTTAATTTACACGGTCCTGAAGAATCGCTAATGATCACTCCTTGACAACAAATAGCGAGAAACATGTCGACCATTTGGGAGTTGAGTATAATTTTTGTTGCATAAAAACAAAAAAGAATCACCCCTCCCTATTCTTTTTAATCAGGTTGGGTCCCTCGCGGAATAAATTCATCACAGAGGAGTCCCATACCTGTTTTATCATCACTTTGTACATCTACACTCATTCTGGCCCCATACACCCACGGCACCCATACGGCGTGGAACAGAAGATCTCCGAAAAGAGCCCCTTTAAGGGTGCCCGTCGGGCATTGCAGCGCCGGCCCGACGAGGAGCAGGCTCAAATGATGAAGCATGACACCTAGCTTGCTGGGTGTGTGAGGGCCCTAGTTCCAACAGGAGGAATTCCCCCTATCCTCCTCTTTATCTGTAGTATATATATTTTTCAATATTCTTACTCTTTGAGTGATTAATATATCATACAGGAACTACGTACTCTCTCTTTTGTAAACTGGTTGTAGGGCATGTACGTTGGACCTCCCCAAGCCCTCTCTGTCCCTCTTATTTTGTTAGACTAGTATAAACTTCCACATGCTATGCCTCTTATTAGGGGGGTTAAGTCCCCTCACATTCCAAGATAAACAGTTAACCGACATTATTCACGCAGAGAGACTCCCTTCTGCCCCTCAGAGATTGCCCATGAAAGCCAGAAACTCCCCCCCCCGACCCCAGTCCGATCGAAAAGTTCTGTGATACCAAAACATACTCAACAACATGTGTGAACTAGAACGTTGAGCTCCGAGGTGCTCTATCTCAGGAGAGAACCTCAACTTGAGCATCACCTGAGGCGGACCCATTACCGCCGCCCAGGACCTCCCCACAGCTAGTTGAAATGAATTTAGAATTAGCCATTGATCATTGTCAGTCTGAAGACTAAAAGCTATAACTATGTCCCTTTTACAAGCACACCCCCCTAGCTTCCGTGGGAACTGAGTGAGTCAGTGTCATCTTCAAATGGGGTCAGACCCCCTTGGAGTCGGAGCGCCACAGTACTTCACTAGACTGCATCTACAGTTCAGAATTGTTACCGGACCAGAGACTCTTCATGAATCATCCCGACGTTTTCTTGCCGCCTCTTTTCTGTTGCAGCCATGGACCTCCGTCGCGTCTTTCCATTTGTGCCTCCTGCTCCCTTCGATTGCTTCTGGGTGGAGATTTCAATGCCCAGGACGGATGCTGCTTCCTCGATTTCTGTGCAATGGACACTTCTGCGGTCCAACGAGAAGGCCAGGCCAAAGGGATACATCCAGCGATACTTTATTTTGCGCTCCCTCAGGACGTCTGTGATCGGCCGGAACTGCTGGCGGCGAGCAAGTGTTGCTTGGGCCACATCCTGAGAAAACCAGCAGGAAGCATTCTGAAATGTTATTTTTTCCAGAGCGCGTGCCTTCTGAAGAATCAGTTCTTTGATTTTGAAGGAGCTGAATTTTGCCAGCACATCCCTGGGTTTTCTAGAGTCCCCTGGTGGTTGCGGCCCCACCCTGTGGACCCTCTTGAGCTGCACCGCCGGACCATTTTCACCCAGCACTGTTGCAAACACCACCACCATAAATGCTTCCAGATCAGGGCCCTCGCAGCCTTCCTCCAGGCTCCTCACTTGGATGTTGTTGTGTGTAGAGCGATTCTCGAGGTCTTCGCACTTAAGTAACGTGGCCTTAAGCTGGTTGCGCCGGTCCGCAGAACCTTCAGCGCCTTGAGACCCTCACGGGTGAGTAGCGCGCTTACAATTCCCTGATTGATTGATTGATTCTGCAAGAGGCTGAACACGATCCGACAGTTCCTGGCACTTCGCCTCTAGGTCTAAGGTGCGAGCCCCAATCGCGTCCACATCCGCCTGCAGGGCCATCAATTTTCCTCCCATCTCTGCTTTAAAAGCGTCGAACGAGGCCCCAATATCCGCTTTAATGTCCTCTCGGAGCTCCTTTTTGAACTCCCTCAGTGACGCCATCAGGTCCTCTCTTGTAAGCGCCATGTTGCCGCCGGTAGGGGCCCTCCTTTCCTTGTCCGCGCCCGAGGTGGCTGGGGTGTAGTAGTTGGAAACTTTAGTGTTGTGCGCTTTCTTTGGCGGCATATGGACCGGGGCGCAGTGTCAGCCAGAGGCCCCCTGGTAGTGAGGTGATGAAGGAGCAGTGCGGAAACGCAGTGGGAAGGCGCAGAGATTCTGTTGCGCAGCGCTGATGCCTAGGGCCTCCGTCTCACCGCGGTCGGGGCGCCCCGAGACCCTTCCACTCCCCCTGGTCTCGCACTGGACGCCTCTCGGGGCTCAGGGTGGTACCCTCAGGTGAGTACCATCGCTGAAGTGCAGGAGGTCTGCTCTGAGGCCCAGTCACGAGGCTGTAATTTTAACACTGAAGCCCCCTGACCCCCGATATGTTAGGGCCAAGCAGCTCAGCTCCAAGGCTCTTCTGTAGCTGCAGGTAGATCAGGGGACCCCTCCGCTCCCCCTGGGGCAGTGCGCTAAGCGTTGACTCTCCTGGGGCCCTCCACCTTAATTTGTAGTCCCCCACTCCTCACCTCTGGGGTCATGCGGGAAATTTGGTGCGCTTGGACAGGCTGAGGCGGTGAAAAATCGCGCTTGTATCCCTGGGCGGGTCCGCGCGTCGGGACCCGATCTCGGGGCGTAGGATGGCTCCCCCAGGTCAAAACGGATGCAGCTACACAAGGGGCTCAGACCGAGGCCCAGTCACGAGGCTGATTTGCTATGCCTGAGGCCGCCTGACCCCCGCCATATTAGGGTCAGGCAACCCAGTTCCAGGGCTCTGCAGCAGAGGTAGGCAGGTCAGGGCCCCCCCCCCCCCCTCGCTCCCGGGTGAACTGAGGTGGACAGTGCTTTGCTTGGGGTCCTCCTCCTCACTTTATGGGCACCTGCTCCTCACCTCGGGGGCCATGCGGGGGATTTGCTGTGTTTGGCCGGGGCGGTGGTAACTCGCAATCAGCTCCCCGGGCGGGGCCGCCCGTCAGGCCCCATCCGCAATCGCACCATGCGGACACGCCTGCCGCCTCCAGTCGGTGGTCATACTTCAAGATTAGTGCCTCCTCTAGCGGGAAACGCCGCTGTCGAACTCTGCTCAAGGCCGGGCCGCCATCTTGGATTGAGACCCGCGGCTCCTGTCCTCACCGCTGCGCCCCGCAGACGGTGTCTAAAACAGTTTCATTGCCTCCAAGGGGGTCCCCCGTTGTCCAGCAGCGTGGGGGACCCGGTTATGGGCATTTGCAGGAGGTAGGATGCCTCCGATCAGGCTAATCTCATCACGCCTGGCGCGGAGCCGAGCGGAGTTACGTCCGTTCGGCCATGATGGTTGGCCAGACCTCTTATCTAATTTTTAGAAATGTATAGCTTTCCGGGATCTATTATTGGTTTCACACCCATTTCTACCACTAACTGGAAGGAGGTCGAAAGCACAAAAAATAGGAAAAATAGGCTATGTCCCACTAAAATGCCAAAACTGTGGAAAATTTTGGTTGTCTGACAAAAGTCTGCCTGTTCCTGAAAGCTGGGAAAAGGATGATGATTTTAGCACCACAAACCCTTCGTTGATCCCATTTGCAGGGAAAAAACACAGACACTTTCTTCTGCAGCACTTTTTTTCCCTTTTTTACAAAACCCCCACAATTTAGCTGTTTTTTGGCTAATTTCTTGAGCCCCTCCAGGGAAACCCACTAAACCTATGTACCTTTAGAATCCTCAGGATATTGGAAAAAAAAGACGCAAAATTGGCGTGGATACCTTATGTGGAAAAAAGTTATGGGAGCCTATGCATGAACTACCCTAAATAGTCAAAAAAAGGATTAACGGGAAGGCCTAGCAGCGAAGGGTTTAACCAAACTGCCAAGATGGCCATCTCTCTGTGTGTAAATACAATATGATGACCTTCAAAGTATTGTGAATACTATTTGGCCCCCTTTGGAATGTTAATTCTTAGACTTCCGAGAGGTCCGCCACATTACACTTTGACACTATGTGGTGAACATCTTGAAAGGATAGACAGTAATCTCCCAAGATGTCTGGCAGCAGCTACTGGCTTTGCCAATACTTGCAAAATTGCATCACAACCATTGACAAAGTCAATAGATGCGACTATCCATCTTGGAATTTTATTTTCTATACTTTCATGATGGCTGCCACATTACAGAAAAAGATGGCCATCTTGAAGGCTTCATAATGGCTGCCACATTACAGAATAAAATGGCCATCTTGAAGGCATACAAAATAATGATCCAACATGGCCGGTCGCCAACACTGTTTTCTGCCAGTGCCATTGCAATAATAAAAGCATTAGCTAAGCCAATAGCTGTAAGCCGTGACTAGTGAGCAGATAGAGAGAGGAGAAGGAGGGGAGACAAAGAGTCACCAAGCTACAGCAGTGCTCAGTGTTGGGATGAGCAAGTGGGGCGAGGAAGCTGATGAGGCATGGGAACCAAGGATGACTGGAGTGGATGGAGAGAGAAATTATGGTGGGTGAGATAGAGAAAGAGTACCTGAGAGAGTGAGAGTGAAAAGAGAGTGTAGTGTGCACCCCCTCCCCCTAACCAAGTGCCAAATTACAAATGCCACACAAACAAATGCACAAAGCATGAGCTCCCTGGCATCAGCAGTGGAAGGATACATACACCAATCAAAAAAACACTCTGACACCTAATTAGTCTATTAGTGGAACAAACACAAGAATGGGGAGGAAAGCCATCAAAGCAGGAACAAGGAATTGAAACAGTCAAGAAAGCTATCCAGTAGTGAGCAAAGGCAGACCCAAGGCCTATTCCAAGTATGTGTTAAAAAGTGTTTGTTGCAATGCTGCCTGCGAACAAATAGCTAAGACTTTCTGCAGCGAGACCTCAAAACGAAACTTGAAGTCTGGAATGCTTGAATTAATCTCAGCCACTGGTAATAACACTGGCATTCCAGACTGATAATGCTAAGCAAATCAGCCTTGGTCCCTCACCAACAGGAACAGTCCAGCCTGAATTGCAAGATCACGTCACCTCTGAATAGAAACACCGGCAACCCCCTTACTAGATGAACGCTAAACTAAAATAACAACATAAATATAATCGCACATAACATGAAAATAACATTTTAGATTTTATTTTGTCTTTTTTGTAAATCTCTGTTTTCTAAGCATAAAGAAATACGGTTTGGTATTAATGCCTTTTATATCCTGATGAAGCCTTTTATTTAAAAAGAATCAAAATAGAAGTGTCTCCATCAACCTGCTGTGACCTTGCTAAGCCAGAATTCAGACATGAAAGGGCAAACGGTGGGCAGCTGCTTCAGCAGTTCAAGAGCTCCAAAAGCTGGAGGTGTTGATGTTAAAAAAAATTACCGCGGGGACGCCCAATCGAATTGACCCCTACGATAGCTTTGCTGGGACTGGATGAACTGGGAGGCCCCTGCGCTGAGCGACTCTTCATAGGCGTGGCCTGCTTAGAGGCTAGGAGAGACATAGCGGGTATGTGGAAGAAGCCTACGCCACCCTCAGTGTCAACCTGGCGCGCTGGAGTTGGTGTGCACAGCAAAAACAAGCATTTGCAATGCAATCGGTCTCGCCTTTGGGACCTTATATGTATTTAGCTATGCAGCACATTAGCCTGGGTGCTGAAACATCTACTGTACTTTAACATGGAGGGAAAGTAAGCACCAAACTGCGTGACACGCCAGGTATGGGAACACATGGGAGAGAAATATTGCCTTTCAGTGGGAAATGGTATAGTCTAAAGCTCTGTTTTTAATATAAAATCAGGGCCTTCGGTAATCATATCACTGAAAATACAAGATTTGAAAAACATTGTCACCATGCGGTGCTAGTGGAAGACAATTTCTATGGACTGGAATCTAGAGAATGCTAAAGTGATTCTGGTATGTTACTGACCTCTGCTGGTCGTTTTCTATCAAGAAAGTTAAATAGAGGCAGTTGCCAGAAAAATAAAAATAAAAGTCTCAGCAGAAAGCAATTCTGGTATTTTACTGACCTCTGCTGGTCGTTTTCTATCAAGACAGTTGAATAGAGGCAGTTGAACAGAAAAAAAAGTCCCTAGTGGAAGCAGACAAGTCCTAGGGCTGATCTCCAGAGCCCACAAAGTACATACACATATAAGTATATAATAAGTATATACTAAAGTATATACAAGAGGTCTCGAATGCTAGACCTAAAAACCGTACGAGGCTCGTGGATGTATTCAGAAGCATGAAAAAGTGTGGAGGAAATGGTGGGATAACCATGGACTATCCCTGTAGGTGGGTTGGCCCTTGCATGGGTCGTTATCAATGTTCATGCAGATCTGAACAGTCATATTTTCACATTTTCCTCCTGTACAATATTTGTAATGTATGGATGATGCTCGCTGTATCTCTAAACAGAAATAAGTTGATTATAAAAAAAAAAAACATACCGCAGGGTTCACGTTACAAGTGTAAGAATACACAGAATGCATGAGAATAGGCAGGGTGCCATGAGTCAGCTAACAATACTACTTTACCGGCATCCCCTGGTGCTAGGGGCGAAAGGTGGACCTCCTCTAAAAAATTGAGGTTTTACCCCATCTAACCACGTCGCCAATAACTTGTGTCCTGAGTTCATCTATAAGCGTGCCCACCATGCACCAGCCCAGCCCTGGAAGTCGTGTGTCCGGCCGCACCCTTGTGCTCCCCTCACACCACTCTCCGGACCGGAACACTCACATGTCCACACTGTGGGTTGCCCATTGTGCACTGTGGGCGCCTCTGCTATGGAAATGTTAAGCTAACGTGAACCGTAACCACCCCTTTGATAAGCAATGAACAGAATCCGTGGCATTAGCGGTTTACTTATAGACCTGAGACGTTTAGATCAGCCACCTCCCCGCACAATACACTTCTTCCACTTGCTACCTTAAAAGATGCTTTCCGTGATGTGGCTGCAGCATCTAAGATTATTTTCAGAATGTAAAAGAAAATGAGGATGGCTTATTTTGTCACATTTTTATTATTATAGAAAAGCTCAACTTTCACAAATATTTTTATATCAGAAAACTAAATGCATCTGTTTGCAAAATCTGTACACATCTGAATTCCGGATGTCCGTTAGCATATGTGGAGACAGAAACGGCGTGACTACTGTACATTCTCTAGTGAGTTTTCCTCATTTGCTCTGTGATCACATCATGGACTAGTGCTGTGAGATGGCGTCACTGAAAGGGGAGTCTTGAGCACTGGGTGTGGAACCGTGCTGCTGTGAGATGACGTCACTGACACGGGAGTCTTCAACACTGGGTGTGGACGCGTAAGACAGCACAGCCCAGCCGGGTGTTAAGTGCCCTCGAGGGGTCGGATTCCAAAACGTAGTACTGGTTTGGCTACAGAATTGTCCGGAATTCGTCGACGATAAAATTGGGCACATGTGCTTCAATAACCTGTAATGAAAAAAGACTGGTCAGAAGGTGGCTTCAGAAACAACAGATCCCCTACACCAGGGCCGGACTGGCCGTAGCGGGCACCGGGCGTTTCCCTGGTGGGCCGCCAGGGTGGGGGCCGGTTATGTTACCGGGGGCTTGCAATATCGGCCCCTTGTAACAAAATCGGCCAAAACCGGCCCTAGTAAACAGCTTGGCCACACGCCATACATTTTATTTTTTTAGCTGCAACAAAGTTAAAAATTAATGTTCAGATAAAATACATAAAATATAAAACATACATATGCCAGAAAAAACAAGTAATAACAATGTAGCATAAAAACTAAATTTAGCTAGCCCATTGAGCGGACTAGATAGATCATTAGCATTAGATGTTGATGCCCAAGACGCTTTTTTGTCTAATCCTCCACATGGCCAGCAAAAACTGTGAGACCACAAAGATCACGCATTGGCTAGCATCAGTTTTTAAAATTCTCACAGCCTCTCTAAGTATCCTGATCCCTAAATTACAACAGAGTGGTAGAATGTATTCTTTTCTAATACTCTGGTAAGCGGGGCAAACAAATAGGACATGCTTGACTATTTAAGGGTCAGAACATGATGGGCACTGCTCCATACTGGACCTAGGTGCACGCCCCTAACTGGCTGAGAAGGAAGGAAGTGACGGGGTCCCAGATCTGAACTGCAAATAGAGCTTTCTAGCTATTGCAGGCTCAATTTCATCTAAAAACTGCTCTTGCTCAAATCCTTCCTCCTGCTGAAGGAATATCAAGGTCAGTGAACCCAGATTAGACGGACTGTACAGTAAGCTCAATGTGTATTGCCAGTATGGCCTCTTGATTTGGGCCTTAGGGATCACACAAGCCTCTAAGGGGGGAGCATCCATAGCTGCGTCAATCCCATATTTGTGAGGGTTAACTTCACATACTTCAACCGCAGAATGTCTTTAGCACCCTCTAGGGGTAATATATCAAGCAGGCCTGAATGGTAGGTGGACAGTTCAGGGGTGGCCCAGAGCCTCTTCCGATAAAGGTTTGGACTTAAGCCGACTACATCTACTATATTTTCTTGCCCCATGTCCAATCTAAAGGGGAGCATTGGGGTGCTAATGGGAAGGCCGGTTAATTTCCGCATGAAGCGATTTTCAGCAAAGCCGAGAGTGGAAGCATCCCTATGTCTCCAAAGCCGAGCCTAATGCCTGATAGTTATAGCCTTGTAATGCTGGAGAGATGGTGCGAAAAGGTGAGCCCTTTTGCAACTTGACTATACCCCCCGAGGTTTGCTCTAACCTGTCTCGACACTTTGTAATGTTCGTGTACCAGTTAAAGTGTTCAATAAGGGTAGCTCCCAGATCATCAAAGATATGGACGCGTTCCAAGGGAGACCCTCTAAGTGTGGGATTTGGGCGCGTGGTGCTGCAAGGGTTAAAAACCATATATTTAGTTTGCAGTGGTATCGTTTAACTATCATTGTCCATAATCCAGCAATGTCCTCCCGGTGGTGGCAACCCAGACATAATCCATCGTGCCAAGCAACCCGGACTGGAGGCATTTCTAGGGTAACACGTTATAAAAAGGGTGGGTTCAGTGTGATGAAACAGTAAACCAACAACGTTATGTTAACAATTTTGCAAAGCATGACTCTTACACCAAGGTTGTCGTGGGCACCAGGGTTGCATCCAGAAGTTCTTCTAAGATGAATAGTGCTGATTGTTAGGTTGAAAAGCCATGTCTTTAAAGTTCCCTAAAGGCAAAATGGTTTGGTGGGGACCTTAAATGTATGTACCGCTCATTCCATTCTTTTGCGGTGCAGACAATATCAAGGATTGGCAAAGCCAGCAGGCCTCACCTTTGGGACCTATTGGCTTTGCCAATGGATGTTAGCCATGCTGTACATCATCAACAATGCTATACTGCATGGCTAAAGGAAAACATTTTTTTTTTTAAATTACACTGACGCAGTCATTTTGTAGGCGCACGCAACACTCATGTGTGTCTACAAAAAATGAGATGAGCATTTTTTTTAAATGGCTGTGCAGTCAGGGAAAACAAAGGTGGCCTGGTGTTTTTTGGGCGTGGGGGGGGGGGAGGAAGCAACGGTGGGGGGTAGAGGCAACATGGAGGTGTGTGGGGAGGAGAAGCAACAGGTGAGAGAAAGAGGGTGCATGGGTGGGCCAGAGAGCAATGTAGTGCAGGTGGAGGAGACACACACAGGACGAACAAGCAATGGGGGTGGGCCAGGGGAAGTACAGGGGAGTGGAAGAGGCACCGTGGGCAAGAGAGGAGGGTGTGGGAAAGCAACATACAGGGTGGGAGTGGGGAGAAGAAGCAACAGGCAGGGGCAATTTAATCAAACGAAGTAGAGAGATGCTCTCCGATAGAGTGCTTACACAAAAAGAAAAAAGTGGTTCCCAGAAAGCGAGCATGGAAACCAGGCAATCAAAGACATTAAAGTGGCAATGCTCCATGGGTAGGACAACACAAGATTGACAGAAAACCAATTAAACAAGAAGCAGGGAAATGAGAGGGACAGTAATGCCAATAAAAGGTAAGCAATGGATGGGCTTCAAGTCCCTGTATGTTCCTGGGAAACCCAGGATTCACAACAGACAGCGCATGTGGGGTGTTGTAAGCTTGACCTAAAAAGGGTATATTTTGCATGGAGAATCGGTATGCAGTGCTGCTGTAGACAAATGGAAAGATCTATTAAGAATGATGTACTACCTTTTGTTAGGCGTTGGCCCATGTTGATGAATGCATGATGAACTATGTAGAGGCTCTTGAATAAAATGTGTTTGCCTGCAGGAAGGGAGTTGTGCCAAAATTGCAGACCTCTTAATACAACTGTGTAAACCCAACATTGCACAGGCAACGAGGTTCTGAAACTAATTAAGTTTATTTTGCTTGTATTTAGGGGACTACAGTAGTTCAGCCGTAAAAGAAGGGAATAGGAGGCTGGCTTAGTATATGGTGCACACTTATTTAAGTGAAGCACCTTGCTCTAATCCAGACAACACTTATGGTGATTTTAATGGCCTTAAACAACCATAGGAAGCTCTCCAAGTGGTAGCTGTGGAGAGCAGGCTTAGTCCAGGAGTGTTAAGCAGCTTGTTTTACCAGAACTGATCATACAGTGTAGGTTAAAGGAAAAAGAACGATACAGCGTAGTTATAAAAATATGTCTATTTATTATACACACTCACTAACACATTGGTATATCTCCCACCCGGAGATATCAACACAAATACACACAATACTTAAATTGTAAACAGGTAAGTAAGCACAAATACACAGTGGTCTGCAGGGGGAGACCAAACCATATACTAAAGAACTAAAGGACTTTGGCTAGAGGACTCAGAAGAGCTGCGGACACCAGGAACCACCCGAGGTAAGTACCCAGGAACTCCACGGATGCTGTGTGCAGAGTGGAAACACAGCCGCGTACTCAATACAAGTCAATGGGACAGTTACGGTTGCAGTTTTAAAGAAAAAGGACCCTTCCCAGTGGACCCTGAAAAAACCCAGTGGAAGACAGAAGGTTGGAGAGTCACCCTACCCGTGCGTACCCAAGGAACCAGGATACCTACACCAGGGAAGCCAGGTGCATAGATGTGAAGTGACGTTGGAAACCGCCATAGACCACAATGGAAGACCTTAGGAAAGATGCTGCTGTCGAATAAGGTGAAAGAGTCCGGGGGAATCCAGGGGTGGATTCTTGAAGAGAAGAACTTGCAAGCAGAGGGGACAGAGTCGATGCCACTCGGAGGTGACCAGGAGGCACGGAAGAGCAATGACCACCGATGACAGAAGATGCGGGAGTGATGACGGTGACCTTGTTGCTGCAGCTCTGAGGACCAGGCGACGATGTGGAAGACCAGGAGCCGTTCACGAGCTGTCACATGTCAGAAGTCGAGAACTAGGGGGTCGGTGTCCGGCGGGAGCACCACCAAGCCTTCGCAGCAGCAACAGACGTGGTAAACAATAAATGAGCAACGTTGGGACCAGCAAGGTCCAAGGGACTCACCATTTGCAGGAGAGTCAGAGCAGGCCCCAAGCAAGCAGGGGAGCCCACTGGAGCCAAAGAAGACCCTTAAGAGGACCCACAGGCCAAAGGCACAGGAGTCACAAGAGGACTTCGAGCAGCTCACCAAAGATGCAGTCCAACGGTACAGAGGATGCGGTGAGGATGAAGACCTTGGTAGGAAGAGATGCTGGAGGCTGGAGATTCTTGTAGCCCGAAGATCTCTGAAGTACAGAGCCAACAAGCCTTGGTAACGGCAAGTCAACGCGGTGCACAGGTGTTCTGACGAGGGGTACTGGCATCAAACTTGCTGAGAGGTCAGGTCAGGCCTCGAGCGAGTTGCAGAACCACCACCTGTGTTGCTGAGCCTTTCGGAGTCTGTGGGACTTCAGGAACAGCAGACCGGTCAGCTTCGTTGCGGTGCCTGCAGATGCCTGTCCTTGATGCCCACAGGCCTGGAGAGGAGCCTGGAAGAAGCATAGGCACAGATGATGAAGAAGACTTGCAGAACAGCGAGACTAGGAGCAGCAGGAGTCTTCTTTGGTGCAGTCTCGGTTCCAGGCGAATGCCAGGTGCCCAGACTGTTGAAGTGGTTTCAGATCGGAATCTTGTCCCACGACGAATCTGAAGAGCCACCCACGGGTAAACCCTTAAGTACCCTAAGGAGAGGGATGGGAAAATTCAGGGGTCCTTCCCAGAGGAGGGGATGGACAGAGGGGAGGATACTCCCATGTCCTTTGTCCAGTTTTGCGCCAGAGCGGGAGCCAAGGGCTCCCTGAACTGGCTCGAACTGGAGTATGAAAGGAGAGCACCAAACGTGCCCTTCAAAGCAGTCTGGTGGTGCTGGCAAGCCCCCACACCCCAGCCCAATACACTAAGTCCTGTCTGGGAGGTGATCACACCTCCCTGTGACAGGAAATCGATTGTTCTACACCTTCACCTGCTCGAGCTTAGCTCAGCAGAAGGAGGGCAGAATCGGGTCTGTGATCGGCAGCAGCACTAGCTTGCTGTTAGACCCTGAACGGCTGGTACGGGGAATACAGGGGGGTGCCCTAGGGGAGCCCCCCATTACATGGGATCCTACATCCAACACTGGAATCGGTGTTGGGGTAGGATTCCAACATGTTTGATACCAAACATGACTGGTTTCTGTGCAGCCAATATAAAGCTAGACATCTCGTAAATGACTTGTTGTCCACTATATGTATTAAATGGCTGAAAGCACTTACAAAGCCTAGGAGAATCGACTCTGGGGTTTGTAGGGGTGTCCTGCTCATGCAGGGGCACCCTCACCCTTATAACCAAGCACCCTGCCCTCAGGACTGAAGAGTCTGCCATAGGGGTGACTTATAGATTTTAAGTGTAGTGACCTCAGATATAAGAAAACATATATCTGCTGTGAGAGGTGCAAGCACCAGCCCACACAGGCTGCAGTGGCAGATCTGTAGTCACAGTTTGAGTGGTCTCTCATGGGTGGCATAATATGTGCTGCAGCCCATGGGAGACCCATGGTGTACCTATGCCCCGAGTACCTTAGTACCATATACTAGGGACTTACAAGAATACACCAGAAGCCAATTGTGGAGGTACCAAAGTACTTACCTTTGTCAAATTTAGGGAGAGAGCACAGTGACTGGGGTCCTGATTAGCAGGATCCCAGTCAGACTAGCCATAAAACAGAATAACACCAGCAACAATTGGGGGCAACCATGAAAGCAGATCCTACCTTCCTACAAAGCGTAACCAGGAAAACAGTTTTTTGCAAAAGGACACATTTTCTTAATCCCTTTTAATTAAGAAATAGAAGAAAGATGTAATCTTGTTGATGTGTGGCATTGGATAAAGGTTTATCACCTGTGACGCCTAAATCCTTCACCAAAGAAACCTTGGCCTGAGCAGGGCCTCAATTCAGTTAACCAAGCATATTCTGAGTATCCAAGGATAAGGAGTTCTGTCTAGGCCGTGTTCAGTTTCAAGGTATTTTCTGCCACCAAGAGGTAACTGCTGATCAACAAGACGGATGATCAACAAGATTTGAACTGTGCTTTGGTGTGGCCTATGGTATCATCCAGGCAAATGACAATCTGTGTATCATCACAATAAGACATGAAAGTGAAACTAAAAGATCTAATCCAGCGAGCAATGGGGGCATGTAAATTCTCATGAGGGTGGGACTAAATGAAGAGCCCTGCGGCACATTCTGTTTCACTGGTTTAAATGCAGAGCCTTGAAATTAAGGAGAGGGGGCTCTATAAACCAAAGCGCGTTTCGAAAATCCCGTCCTTCTGATAGCGGGGTAGCTATCCATTACCGAACTAACCACGATCCAGGTTAAATACTGGGAATAGCGAGTCGTTGGAGTAAAAAGCCACGTATAACGCTATCCCGCTATCAGGATGTGATTTTCAAAACGTGCTTCTGATGAGGAAACAAAACCAGGAAGTTTCTGATTTTAATGAAAATCCACGGGGGGAGTCAGACTGAGATAGGCTCCGGTTTTTTTAAAATCTCAACTACCGACTCGTGACAATAGAGTCAGAGTTCAAGGGAGTAAAGTTAAACTACCCGTGAATCAAAGAGGAAGACGTTTTTATATCGTGGATAGTCTTTTTTTTTTAAAAGATCCTTGCACCAGGATCATTTACTCTACAATAAATTGGGAGTATTTCTCACTGGAGTGCTGATGCACCGGTGAGATTAAAGACTACTGTATAAGCCATTTTAAGGAGAAAATATCTTGTCTTGTCCTGATGAAGGTGGTCCTATTGAGAATGTACCACTGAAACGCGTCGACGCCCAGCCTTTTTGTTAAATTTGGATAATTCAGCAGTTGACTAGAGACAGGGAATCAAGACCCATGCCCTCTGCTGTTTATAGTGGATCCTAATTAACGCTTATATGACAAAGTAGATTGTCTGCGTTTATTCTCCTTTTGGGATATTGCATTTATTAAGAATTGTGTCTAGGATTTATGTGTTTTTAAATTGTTTTTAATATACAGTCATGATATAAATTGAATATATAGACAGGTTTTTTACTGATTAAAATATATATATTTTTCATATAATTTGTTGTTATATAAGTGCTTTGATACATTCGGAGTGGGTTGTGAAGCGATGCTTGTTGGTGGATAGGAGTATGGTTATATTTGAGGCATGAATGTTGCTAAATAGGTTTTGACCAAAGGGAATCCTTTTTTCAACTTAAATGCAGAGCAACAAAGAATACATTTTCACCACTTGACTCCTTGTCTTCTACATAGGAAAGGAGCAGCCTAGTGCCATGCCTAGCGTCCTGGCTCCATGTAGCCTGATATAAAGAATATAATGTGAGACAGTATATAATAATAAGAATAATACTTTATCTTACATAGATTCACAGACACAAATCTCATCACATGACTGACAATCCTAGTACACACTTAATCACTATGTTGAGTGCCAAGATATCAAATGATTGAACCTTCTGTAGTCTTTCTTCCCTCTTGCATAGCTAGTAAATGTAAGGATGTTTGGACATCACTCCAGACAGAAAACTGCCATAAGCCAAACTACAACTCGATTTTTAAGAAGCACAGCCCACAGTAACCCTGGCTGAAACGACTAAGTGGAGTCCTCTTGTAGCTAGGGCCAGCATTCTCTATGCCATCTGAAGTGCCACTCAATGTGATATTCTCGAAGGACCTCTTCAGTAAATTTTGTTTAACAACCTTTGTGTTCTTTGGGCATCCCTGGTGGCTTTTATCTTCTTTTTTTAAATTAAATTCTACATACACAGCTGGTCTAGTTTGTGCAGTGAATCCCAGAATAATCAAGGTGTGTAAAGGAGTGCTGTCTTGTCTAAACCAGAACTTCTGCAACCGCTGTGAGGGACAGGAGGCCTTCCACAGAATAATAAGAATTCACAGTTTCTGGATGTGGCAAAGGTCGTACCACATCGTGAGAAACTGAAAGTACCAGGAGTACCAAGCCTTCTTCAAGCAATCTGGCGAAACCCGTTTCAATGTGTCAATCATAAGCAAGATCTCCACATCCTTCGTAACGATGTACATGTTGGATGAGGGGGTGAGTAGGAGAAAGGCAATGGTTCGAGGTAATCTCTCTCCACTTGTCAAGTGATTAACTTCTTCTGCTTATTTGAGGGTTGTTTATAAGAGATTAAGACAAATTTGGCAGATGCCTGAGGAGACGTCCCTTAACCTCCCTCCTCAAACCAAGTCCACAACGGCCTCTGCTTGCACCTCTAGTGTTCATTAGGCTGAAGTGAAGGAAAATTCGGTGGTCTGCTGAAAGAGGGCCTGCTGTACACCCTTAAATTGCAGTTCTACCTGTTTAATTGGTGTGCCTGAGAATCTAAGCCCAACAACCTAGTTTGTCTTATTTTGCTTAAAAAGCTTTAGTGATGGGTCTGTTTTATTACTCTAAAACCACTCACTATCCTATGGCATGCCTAGTCAGGCTCATATATCTCTGGAGAAGGTGAAGAAAAGCAGCCATATCTGTCTTTTAGAGACAACGCTGGTACCCATACCCATTATGTATAGTGCGTTCAAGGTGATGTAGAGATATCTAGACCATTAGAGAAGTTAATAAAATAACACATCCATGTGGTCTGCAAGCTGGGCTGTGGTCAGCTTAACCATTTCTCACAAAGAGTGTTAGCATTCAGGCAAACAGCAAGCTGTGCAAAATACCAGATAGCAGAACTATCCAAGGTAAATTACTTGTGTCCTATGGTAGAAATCCACTTAGATTCTCAGTCTGGAAGAGCTCATTAAAAGAGGTGAGCAAATGGTATAGTGTGTGGCATGGCTTTCCTGGTAGTACATACATTCTACAAAGAAACCAGGGCCTGACTGTATAGCAATATGAGAGCACAAACTCTACAGAGTGAGTGTGTGTGTATGTATGTGTGTGTGTATGAGAGAGAGTGAGTGTGTGTGTGTGTAGCCGCAGGAGGCGAAACACAAGTTGGCTGTGTACGGATTAACAAAATAGTATTACAAATAACTGTGCAACTATAATCAAGACTATATCTTACGAGAAAAAAAAAGATGGACACATTCTATGTGCAAGAATTCTCATCTTTATTAATGGCATTTTAATATTTGATTCTGCAATTCTGTAATATACATGGAACATGGTTGATAATTGATGATTTCAGGTAATTATATCAAGTATTTCTACTCAAAGTACAGGAGAATACCCACTCTTCTATCAAGAAACGGTTAAGACAGAATGTGTAGTTGGCCCAACCCTTCCCAGAGTGGAATTTTTCCCAACCTTGACTTAAGTAGAATTATTGGAGCATTGTTAGAGTGGAAAGGGGTGTGTCGGGCTTACCAAGAGCACTTACCATTATACAAAAAACAGTGCCACTTCTATTCCGTTATATGAAATATACAGAAATTCAATTCGATGGTATCAGAGGGCATGGGAACACATACCGCTGATCTGCCTTTTTCGCGTGGTGGATTAATATGTCACCGAGGCACGAACACTACAATGATCTCATCACATTTCTGTGACCTTTATGGATGTAATGGATAGTGAATTAAAATATAATCCTATGGTGCGATACTGAAGCTGGGACTATTGTATTTCCAAGTGGATGTTTAAATGAATGAAAGATATGGAGCAGATAGGCTAGAATAAGCAAAGGATGCATATGTACTCTGTTTTTTTGGCTGAAGATCGGGAGTAATTTCCTGATGCCTGGAAGCTTTTGGGTGATACTTGATGTATATCTTAAACGAAGGAACTTGTTCTTGAACCAGTGCCCTGAAGAAGCGGTCTTCTATAATAAACCGTGAAACACATGTTGGCTATGGGCATAGAAGACACAGTTTATGATGATTTATCGATTATGTGAATAATATTTAGGAAATGACTGTTATTTTGGCTTATCAATTGAAGATTGGATTGATTAAATAATAAATGTTCTGAGATTATGAACTGATTTTTTCTTTTTCCCCCAAAGTGGACCATTCATTGTGATAAACATTAGTTAAATTTGGATAACTTACTCCCCCACACCACATAATACATTGGAACTTTTGGCTCTACATGTGTAACATAAACTATCTCTTCCCACATATTCTTCATCTTTGAAGTTTCTTTAGGACGAGAATGGATCATAAAATGGTTAGCAATATCCTCAAGCAGTGCTAAAAGATGCTGCAACGCTACTGCTACCAGCCCAGCCACATATCTGAGACAGATGACCAGTGGAAGTAATGTTGCTGGTCCATAAAACTGCTACCCCCATGAGGGATGTCAGATTCCAGCCGATGTTAGGCTACCAAGAAAATTGTGTTTATCGGCACAAGATGCAACGAAAATTAGTCTAGGGGTTCAACCGAAGCACCAGTATTACTTCCCAGTAGGGCATAATGAAAGAATTTTGAGGATTGGGATCTGTCACACCCTTTAATAAACACTATAGATATTTTAAAGAAAGTAGATTTATCGGGCAGTCCAAGGAAGGCTGTTAGTTTGCACAGTGGTGCTTACATAGCTCAATTCTGCCTTTCACCTCCCATCCTCAAAATCTGTGTCTGCAGTACTGGATGATGTAATACTAAGCCATTCTGTTTGGACAAAAGATCTTCCTTCACAGTAATGCCCATGGCGGGCATGCACAGAGTTCCAAAAGATATGCATGCCACTTTTGTTTTGGCCAATCCAGAGCAATGAAGGGGGAAATTCCTGTTTAAGAGAAAAACAACTGCCATCAATTGATCCCTGGGACAGAGCTGAAGAGTTAACACTTCTTGTTGTGAGTATATCCACTTCCAGATATTCCAACGCATTGAATATGCTCGACATTACCTTTAACTCCTCAGCAGAAGGAAATCTGCTTAGCCTGTCAGTCTGCATATTGGGAATCCTGCTAGATCCCTGGCACATAGCTAATTCCTCTTGTCAATGGCCCACATCCATATTTTTATGACCTCTGAACACAGAGCTATCAATGCTACACCATATCCCTTGTTCACGGAGTGCATTGCAGTGGTGTTGTGCATACAGATTTGCATGGGTCTTCACTGAAACAATGGGCTATGGTTCTAAGCATATAGGTATGACCTATTTAGATAAGAAATTGATGTGAAAGAGAGACTCCTGAAATGAGCATAGTTCACTGATGGAATGATCTCTAAGATGGGCTCCAGAGGGGAAACAACCTTTACCACGCATCCTTCACCACTGAGGTAAGTACCACGCAGGTAAGTACTTCTACCTTTATTAGGCAGTACTTTACCACGCACATTGGTATTTTGTACCAGGCTGTCTAATGCAAGTATCTTCATCCCTGTTGTATCAGCACATTTTGAGTACTCATCTTGTAAAGTGCTGGTAAAGTGCTTAGGTTTTTTCACAAAATGCTTGGGCCATCAGATTTCCAGGCATCAGCTGACAGGTACTTGGCTTGTGTTGACATGGTATTTGCCAGTAGCCTGCTGGGTCAAACTGGAATCTCATACACTGCCAAGATTAGATCCTGAAAGGAAAGTCTTGCTGACCTCCCCGTTTGAAAAAATGTCAGTAAACAAGTTTTGCCCTGGGTAGATGATGTAGTTTAAAAGTTGTGCCACCTTGATTATCACCACTGTGTATGGTCATCAGATGGTTGTTCTTTTGAAGATGGTAAGCCATCTTCAGAGACTTGAGTTTTGAAGGTCCATGTACAATCCCATGTCTGTATCCATTTGAAGGAGGTGGTTACCTGCCTCACTGTCATCACCTTTATTTCTAAGGAAAGCAGTTTAAATTAATAAATAATAATCAAAATACTGTCTCAATCTGGCTTTCTGCTAGCGATTCATCACTGAAACCTTCCAATCTTTTTCTAGCAGATGAAATTTGATGGTGGAACTGGATGTGATAATAGTGATGCTTCTTCCTGCACCACTGCACTGTTTTTGGGGGACTAACCAGATGCCTGTAGCATCATATCCAATGTCAGGAATATTCATATTTGAGCGTGCTTATCAGTTTACTCACACAATGAGCTAATGTAATTGCGATGAGGAAGACAGTCTTCAAAGCCAGGGGCAGCGAGCAGCTGTGCATCAGATCGAAGGGCGAAAACATCAAGGCCAATTTAAGGTCTCATAATGGCATCACAAACAGTTTGGGAAGGAACATGTCAAATCTTTAATAAATCTCATCACAACAGGTGCTTCAAACAAAGACAGTTGGTCCGGTAGATACAGAAAAGTTGAAAGGGCCAACAATAACCTTTAATAGTGCCCACTGCAAGGCCTTGCTGGACCAAAGATAAAACAAACAAAAGAATGTTCGACAACTTTGCTTGCAAAGGATCAGTCTTATGAGCTCTACACAGGCAAAAATGCGTACAGGAGTCCAGTGCTCCATTCCAGCCAGGACACATCCCCTAGCAAGTGTTTTTGCGGAAACTACAACGTGCTAAACTTTTGACACTGCACATTCTTGCCAGTGACGAAAAGATCTCGCTATGGTTCTCCTCACCGTCAGATGATTTGCCAGGTGCCACCTGCTCAGCTTCTCTGCTCTAGCATTCAGGGATCCTTGCCAGGTGGTTCTCAATTTGGAAAATGCCCTGTTATGTCAACCAACTCCAGAGGTACACAGCCTCCTGTCACAGGACCCAGGACCACACTCTGCACTTCCTGTTAAAATACCACATGCCAGTGGTGTTTTCTGGTAAAATCCCCACCAGCCTCCCCTTTATGGAGTGCTTTCGCAGCATTCAGAGCCAGATGAATGGCCCGCAACTCCAAAAGATTGATATGGTGCTGAGCTTCTGATCGCTACCTCCTCCAGAAGTCCAGCAGGGGTGCATCTGTTACCACTGTCAGATCTGAGTGGGGAACAAAGAGAGGCCTGCTGCTTGACCAATTCCGTTCAAGCAGCCACCATTGCAGATCATGAGCGGGCTCCTACAAGATCTGGGTGAAACCTTTCCTTTAAATCTAGATGCTGAGCCCATTGAATCTTCATGTTCTTTTGCAGAGCTTGACATGTGCCACCTGGTGTAGCTGATGAGGAGGATGCAAGATGCTATTAAGACAGCAAGAAGCCATAAAGCAGCTCTCGCAGAGATCCAAGACAGAGGCTGAAACAATGGGTTCATAGCCCAAATGTCTTCAACCCCTGGCAAAGGGGAAAAGGCCCTGGCCTGCACTGTGTCCAGGATAGTGCCAATGAATGGACACCTCTGTGAAGGAGTCAGGAGAGACTTCAGCTCATTTATAGTGAACCTTAAAGATGTCAGGAGGCTCTACATTGTCTGGAGTGGTTTATGACCGACCATGGTGAGCCCGCCTTCAACATCTAGTTGTGGAGGTGGGCAGCGAACACCACCATTAATTTCGTGATCACCAAAAGGGCGTTGGTGAGACTGAAAGGAAACACAGTAAACTGAAAATTATACTGGCCTACCTTGAACAGCAGGTAACATCTATGGGACTGTAGGACGGGTATATCTGTCAGCCATCAGCTACTATCAGTGGCTCCGCTCTGTGCTTGCCTCTCCCGCCTCACTCGGCACCGCCACTGCGTAACAGGAAACACTCCACTCAGCAAAAGTCAATCTCCCCTCCACCCCGTAGGATGGGTATAGGAAAATAAGCATCCGGCAGGGCCAAGGACACAATCCAGTCACCCAGGTCCAGGGCAGCCAAGTTCTGGGCCAGTGTGAGCATTTTTAATGTGTACTTCTGCAGGAAGGTATGATGGGGCCGATGGTCCAAAGTAGGCCTAAGACCTTCATCCTTCTTTGGCACAAGGAAATAGAAAGAGGAGAAGCTTGTTAACTCTCACTGAGTCCAGTACCCTTTTAATGTCACCCTTGGAGAGTAACACTTGCATCTCCTGCAGCAGAATGGGCTGGTGCTCTTTGGATATCCGCTCTGGGGTGGGAGCAATATTTGACAGGGCAAAAAGAAAAAGCAGGGCATAGCCATGTTGTAAGATTTGCAAGACCTGTCTGTCTGATGTGATGATCACCACCCAGGGAGGAAATTAAAGATCCTGTCCTCCCTCCCCCGTCCCTCTAGTTTAAAGTCTCCTCTGGTCAAGACATCCAAAGCCTCAAACACTATCTGCACGTGATCTAGACCTGGATGTCCAACATCTAACTTAAGCCCAGACCCACCAAGAAAGAAGTCCTAGTATTTACCAAGAACGAGAAGTAAGAAAAATCCCAAACCTTGTTCAAGGACATGAGACTTAACAACTTCAAATTCCAACTTTCACCCTATGCCAAATCCATCTGATTTATTATCATCATCACACTCAAGGAACTCACTGCCTAGAAAACAAATATGGTCTGAACCAACTCTCTTCTAAAGAAAGTCAGACCATTTCTTCAAGAAAGACTTCAGAACTGCTGTTCAAGCACCTGTATTCTCATATTTGGATGGTGGGAAAGCCCTGCTCGCAGAGGTCACACTGACCCCTCTTAAGTACATCTTAAATGCCGCAGAACATCTAATCCAGGACCTGAAGAAATATGATTACATCACTAGCATCCTAAAGGAACTCCACTGGCACCCCTTGTTGACCCGCACCGTCATCAAACCTAGCTACATAATTTACAAATCCTATCTGGCTGAGAAGCTCACCATCTCTGATGGTTCTCAGCATAGCTAGAGCACAATCAGACTAGAGACAAAGAAGTGTAAAAATGAAGAAAACCAGGACAACAGGCCTATTCCATCTATGCACCCAAGATACCTGTATCCATCGGAGTGCCACAATCCTGTTCCAATTTATGAAAGCTTTGAAGAAGCACCTATTTAAAGAATACTACATCAAGATACAGTAACCACACACTATGGCTCCCAGAAACCATCTACCTCTCCAATCATTATCAGATGCCATTGATACCAGTGTTGCAGGGTTATTTAGAGAAGTCTTCTGCGAAATGTTGTTTTGGAGAGTGGTGCCGTTATGTAGAAAGCCCATATGGATTCTGGGTTTGATTGAGTTTGTTCTGAAACTGCAATTTTACTTTCAATCTGTGAACCGACAGACAGAGTACCATCACTGGGTAACAGATGGGGGAGTGAGGGATATTTGAAAGTGGCGTTGGGGGGAGGTGAGGTCAGAAAATGTCCAGATTCCTCTTTGTACCAGAACAGCTATTACATTGTAACAGAGTCTAATCTTCAACTGGGAGATGTGAAAGCCCAAATCTAGAGTTGATAGAAGGAGGTACTTTATCAAGATTTTTGTAAATTAGACAGATAAGTCACAATTTTCTTGGAGACTTTGTACCAGTACTGGAGATGGCTTTGTTTGGTGCATGTGTTTCAGAGTAGATTTTCACCAACAGCAATGGCTAGATTCGAGCAGACTAAAGCGTTCTGTGAATGAACAAGACGACTGTCTGGAATACAGTTGTGGATTTTGAGCACCTAGCAGCTCGTTCCCAGAAGTTATTATGAATTTTGTTAGACACTAAAATTTTGAAGTATTGGCAGCATGCTTCAATTGACTTCATTAAGCCTTGTTTCACGTTTATATATACAGATATATACTGGTACACCACAGATGATCTGGAATGTATGTAAGCTGGATGTTGGTTTTAGTTGGTAACTGTAGTTTCATCTTTGTGATTCCACAGAAAACACCACATAGATATATTGAGTTCATTGAAGAAGATATGCAGAAGAGGGAAACGGTGGGGAAGCCTGATAATGGGATACACTACATTAGGGGTTATTGTATTGTGCCCAGTTTGCTCCACCGGGACGGCTGTACTGTGAGCGTAGAATAGTTGGGATCTGCACTATTCACAAGTACTCTCAGCAGACAGTTACAGTCTGTGTACTCTTGGGTAGACATGGGGCAGCATGCAATGTGCAATCAAAAGCCAATAGGCATACAGAAGTACATACTTCGTATACTCACTCACCACCTTTAGAAAAGGGCTAAAAACTTGGCTATTTCAGAACTAGACGCTCTGTCTGGGCTAACCGCAGTCCTAGTGCCACGACACCTCCACGTATTAGTGTGCTCAATACATTTTATCAACATAACGTAACATAACATACAGCTGTAAGGTTGATTTCTTAAAATTCCAGATGCATATACAAATTCTTAGTAGCGATCATAAATGAGGACATAAAAAGTTAATTCTTACTGCTTGAGCCATGGTTGCTCAGACTTTAAAAGAAATCACTATGCATCTGTAGGGGAATTCTGTAGTTGGTTGTAATGAAAGAAGCAATAGGATCACAAGTGGCACACTACAGCAATGGTAATGGTGACAGTGACTATCACTCAACAGCTCTAAAATATATTACTGGGATCAGTTTACTTGGGATAATGTCCTGTTCCCAAAACACACAGTTTACAGCAAACACAACTTGTACCCAAATGTGAACTTGACAAGAAATATTTCTTACCCTTCTTGGAAGCTTAGTATTACGGACATAGTCTTCGAGGAACATCAACGCACCAACAACATCTGCAGGCATTTCAGGGATCTTTTGACTAGTAGAGAAAACAGGTAAATAGAACATTATATGTGATATTAATGTGTCAGTTGTAATACTTTAGAGCATTGTGAGTAGTTGGGGTGATTATTACCTAAGCCTACAATATTCATAGTCCTTAGAGCAGTGAAAGACCATGTTGACACGAAGTGATTTCAAAATATACATCTTGCCAAGGTGTGAGGAACGAAAAGATAAATAATACAGATTAAGTAGTGGAAAGGTGAGTAGAGAAGGACTTTTGCCATGAAACTCTGTCTTTTCTAACTCTAAGCTGAAATGGCACACAACGCTCTAGCAAGAAAGCTGCACGGATCATGCGTGTGCACCATGACACAGGCCTGTCTCACGGATTGCAGTCTTGTTGCACAGGGAGGGGCACCCAAAGCACTACCCTAATGGTGGTGGAAGGTTACTAACTTCACCAGGAGTTAAGCAGCACAAGCGCTGTGGTGGCAGCATACGTGTAGTGATCAGTAGAAGTGAACAGGTCCTTTTTAACCTGTGTCACTAGAGTGAGGCCTACAGGCTCACTCATTTTTTTAAGTTCCACTGCTGTGTGCTTAAATCACCCTTGGACTGCATCAGTTAGATGTGAAGTGTTACGCAGTGCAGGAGAGGTGACTTTGCACTAGTTTTGTATGTGTTGCTGGGAAGGGTACAGGACAGGAATAGAGCAGTGCTGTGCAGTGCCTGCATGGTGAGTGCATGTACTGGGTGTATGTGTACCAGCAAGGAGTTCAGTACATGAAGGGTGTAGTGTTGTGCAGCACGAACATGGCAAATGTGTGTGCTGGCAGCAGGTGTGCCTGCAAGTGGCAACACAGAAAGGCTACAATACTGGGCAGTGTGCATACACTCAATGCACAATGTGTGTTCTGAGTGTATGTGTGTCTGTGGTAGCACAATCCATGGAGGTAACAGTGCTGGACAGTGTGTGTGCTGTGTACGTACATGCACTGAGTGCACGCCTGCCTGTAACGGATCATTACACGGAAGACCCTGGGTTCCATTTTGGGAGGCCCAGGCCTGCATGGTGAAGACATGAGGAGGTGGAAGAATGCCCTCAGACAGATGTGTGTATTGCTGCATTCCTTTGAGCTGGGTGAGACACACTGGAGAGGGAGAGCGAGGATCCCCCTGTACACTCAAAGGATGCTCTTTGATTCAGTGAGATATCACAAGAAAGGGACCTGGACACATCTTAGGAAGGAGATGGGGCTGATAAGGGAATCATACAGTGGAGCTGTGAGCCCGGGATTAGCTTTTTGATGCCCATATCATTACGGCTGATATCCAGGTGTGAACTGTAGTCACTCCTGTGGCCTGTGTTGTGGGACTAACAGCTTCGGAGTATTTCCTGCTGTAATCCTGGCTTTTCAAGAGGAAGAGGGAGAGGGGAAGTGTGTACTTCAAAAGAAACAGAATCCCAAAATAAAACTTCAAAGACCCAGACCCTAAATGACATTTAGTATCTGGAAATGGACTATAAGAAGGGGACGTTGAGACCCCAAAAATAGTAATCTGCCAAGCAGCCAGACTGGCTGTGTGCGGAGGGGAAGTTCCTCACACAGTCCTGTGAAAAGGACTGGGGGCCAAGGCCTGCTAGTCTCCCTGCTGGGTGAGGCGACCCAGGGAAGCAGGAAACCAAGGTCACCTGCTCTGGAGCCTTAAGGGTGGAAGCCTGTGCGACACCGTAGCAGCGATCAAGTAAGCCAGGAGGGGCCTTCGTGGTAAAAACTGCTGTGCGGTAAGTGCTGAAGCCTTGTGTGGCAGTGCGCGGTAACACCATATGCCACGATGCGCTGATGGGAATATTTGTGCCGTTTGGATTGGGCAGGAGCCCGCAAACTGTGAGCCGGTGTGACCCAGAAGGTCACCAGGAACAATGAGGACTGCATCTGACCTGACCCTGTGGATCAAGTAAGAACATTGTGGAAGCATCGCAGCTCAAACAGGAGTGAGATCAGGAGCATCCGAATCACCCCTCCCCCTTTTTGGAGCATGGGCACTTACCTTCAGGTGAAGCACCGAAACTCCTCTGATCGCTGTTGGAGCATGACCGCATAGGCTCAGAGGAGAGCTTGCACCTGGCGAGTGCTGCCGCGATGCTCACGTGCAGCCAACTGACCTGAGCAGGATTGGAGCTGTTGAGTGCCTGCAGACGTGGCACCCTCCAAGACGCTGCACGTTTCCTTTCTTACGGAGCAGGTAAGACTTGTTACGGACCTATTGTGCCCCGATAGACTCACTGCAAAAAGCACTAACAAAAAAAATGTAAGTAACTGTGGCGCTAAGACACTTTTGATTGTAATCGAAGAGTCAGAATAGACTCTTAAGTTGAAGCCTACTATTGAGCATTCCCTGGATGCGGCCACCAGGGAATTGGGAATTACCCCAATCACATTAGGAGCAACAGGAAGGACAGGGACTTGCCAATGAAACACTAGAGCCCAGACCTCAAGGGGGAAATGTGTTGTTATCTATGAATGCTGTAAGTTTCCTTTGAATGAGTAGAGTTAGCAATAAAATACTTCGTTTTCTTAATAAAAGTATTTGGTTGGAAAGGGATTTTTGCTTCAGCTGCATGCTCTTTGAGATGAGCTGTGTTTACTAATCTATATCCACCCCGAGGGAGTCTTAGAATGCTTGTACATGTCTACCACTGAAACTCTAGGCAGAAGGCATACTTGGACATTAGAAATAAAAGGCCTCAACCCCACGGGTGGGCCCAGTATCCCCTGCATGCCCCATGGCCCTCTGAAAGGGGCTTTGACACAGGTAGTGGCTTATTCTTTTGCAGCAAGAATCTTTTATGTACTCACTTGCTGTGTACAGATTGTGTATTGGGATCAACCCTTCGAGGTAAGATGAAGTGAAATTTATGTGGGGTTGCCAGAAGCGTTTCAGAACTCTCTGCCCCAGAACTGCCTCCCAGTTTGCATGGATATCCACGCAATAGTGTTTTGTGAAAGTGTGGATTGCATACTATGTTGTAGCCATGCATATGTCATTGATGGAGACTGTCACTAGAAAAGGGGGAGTGGCCTCTTTATTTCTGGTGGCATACACACTTGGCTTGTTTGTAAGGAGTCTGACTGCAAGAGGATAGCTTTCATAGCTCTGTTTCTTGTAAGTAGTACATGACTACTCTCCTTACAGATGAGTACTGCCTCTATTTTGGGTGCTGAAAGAAGGCAAGTAATTAAATTTAATGGTTCAGATGAAAAAGTGACATCTTTAAAATGAAGTGTGGATTAGTTCTCATGACCACTATCCATATGTATGCATAGATAGGGTTCTTGGATAGTTAATGCCTGCAATTCGCTCGCCCTACGCAGGAACATGATCACGATTTAAAAGGTCATTTGAATGGTCAGGACTTTGAGGCCTAGTTTGTACATTGGTTCGAAAGGATGTTTCATGAGCTGTCACAGATCCAGGTAGAGATTCCACAGAGGAGCAGGTCTGGCATCGCTCTCAGAACCTTTTAATTACTGTTATGGCCAAAAGTGTGCTTCCCAAGGTACCATGGGTATATGTGATTATAGCCAAACGTGTATTCCCAAAGAGAACTACAAAAGTTTTGCATCTAGTAAATTCATCAAATATCTTAGAATACTTGTGCATCCTGCCAGTTTATATAACAGGCTATCTTTTTTTGCACCAGAAAAAAAAATCTGGTCCATTTAGCTGCAGAGAATTTGCGTGTGGTGAGGCATCTTACCTCTCCTAGGACCTCCATACACCTATCTGATAGGCTGAAGTGGTGAAAATCTCAGTGCTCAGGATACAGGCTGCGACTAGCTGGTTCTAGATAGCACACATTAGCCCATTAAAATGTTAACAGATTTTAAAACACTTTTTTTTTTTTTTTTTTTTTATAGTTGGCTGACATCTCTACAAGGTCGGAGTACCATATCTGTCTGACTCACTCCGAGGATATTAGGATCAGAGTCATGTCTGTTTGCTTACGTTTGTTTATCACCACTGGCACGAAGGGGAATGGTAGAAAGGCATAGGCAACTATATTTGACAAGTTAACAGGGTTTTTCTGTGGGTTAGCAGGTGAGAATACCTAGATGCCTGGATACAAAGCTTCGGTATTTTGCATTTGCCTCTATTGCGAAATTGATCTATTTGTGGTGTTCCCCAAGTTTTCAAAATTGTGTCCACCACACTTTGGTGTAGCTCCCATTCATGTGAGATTCCTTATTGTCAGTTTAATCTTTCTGCTACTACATTTTGTTGCTCTGGTAGGAGTATCACTACAAGGAAGAACTTCCTCTGAATCGCCCATCTCTGCAAGTCCAGCTTGGAGAGGATGTGTGACTTTGTGCCTGCTTGCTTGTTCAGACAGTGCATCACAAGTTGTGTTGTCTGTTTGGATTTGTACTACTTTCTCTGAAATCTTGCAGTGCTAGAAAAACTGTCTTCAGTTTCAACATATGTATGTGTTTTACAGCCACTTGGAGTGTCTAGCGTCACATAAATAGGTTTCACATATGTGCACCCCTCCCTCTGTAAGATGCATGTATAGTGATGATCATCGTGGGGACTGGTTGTTTGAACAGCATACCTATTGTAATGTTTTGTAATGTGTACCGCTGTATTTCCTTGTGCAACTTCCTTTTCACAGTCACTAGATCTTCTCATTTCCCTGTCGAAAGTGATCATTAAACTTAACCACAACACTTAGATGGGCCTTGTATGTAGGCTGGCAGAGGGAATCACTGTCATAGATTGTGCTATCTGACAAGATGAACTTGCTCTGTCAGTGCCATAACGCTCTTTTGTACAGGGTAGGCTTTTGCCTTGGTCAGTTGTACCTCTGCCCCTAAGAAGGTCTTTTACTTCTTTGGTTGTGGCGAGGATTACTCCATGTTTACTGAGAACCCTAGTGTGTATTGTTTTCATGCTCTGGCACTGTTTGCATGCTCGCCTTTACCAATCATTCATCCTGGGAGGTGTACACATGTAGGTTCTGCCTTTGAAAGCATGCAGCGACTACTGCGAGAGATTTTGTGAGCACCCTGTGTGCTGATTTTTTTCCAAGCAGCATAATTTTGACGACGCGAGTTACCCATCACAAACATGAGATATTTTTTGTGGTTGGAGTTCATTGAGATGTAGAAGTAGGCATACTTGAAGGAAATGGTGGCCATATAGTCTCCCTTCTGTAACAGCGGGGTGATTTCCTATAAGGGGGTCATCTTGAATGGGTGTCTCTTAATGAACTTGTTCAGAAATCTCAAGTCTGAAATAGGTCTTAAGTTCAGATCCTGCTTGAGAATGAGGAAGTGAACAGAGTAAACTCCCAGATTCTTCTCTTGGTACTTTCTCTATTGCCCCCTTCTTCAAACATCTTGCACTTCCGGTTGTACAGTTTTAATTCTTCGGTTGTGCAAGCCCTCTTTTTTGGCTTGATGTCCAGGTTTTATAATATTGAAAAACCCACTTGTCAGAGGTGATTTTCCTCCAATCTGCCTTCTATTTGTGTGGGGTGCCAGACCCTTTTGCAGACTGGCTCTTTCCTCATGCTCTGGCTTGAAAGTACTGTCTTCCTTCTGCAGGATGTCACCACTGTGGGCGTGCTCCCTAGGAACTTGGTCCCTGAGTGGTTTTGATCTACTGTTGCATCTGTTGGAAGCCCGGCCTTCCTATAGCCCTCTGCTTAGCCTGTGTGTCTCTTTTGAATGAGACTCTAGCTGTAGAACATCTTTCGCATTAGCGACAATGTTATTCTTTTACATAGCTTGTAAGGTTTCACCTGCCACAACAGGAGAGCTTGTTAAGTTCCACGTATGTGGGAAATCCAGAAAAGACTGAAAGCAGACATATAAAACGAAAACAAAGGAAGTGGTAACTGATTCTCACTTAAAAATGCATGCCATAACTATTGTTACATTTGATCGCTTTCACATGCTTTACTAATGTCCATATGTGGCACGGATAAGGCCACTGATCAAGCAGAATACTGCAAAACTCAATGGAAAATATCTGCTTTATGGACCCAAAGCTTGTATTACAAGGATATTGCTTGGGTTTTGCAGAAATCTTTCTTTTTAGCCTCGGACATGCACCACTCTGAATGCCTACTAAAATGCAATAGAAATACTCGACAAGTCCATATGCAGTCAGTGACGTATGCAGCCTTTCTAATTGGGGGTCTGAAAACATTTTGTGGTAGAAATGCAGCTGGATTAATGCCTCTGTTAGAAACTGGGTCTCTAGTTGGCAGAGGTATGCACCCTGTCCAGGTAGGGACCACAATCCTAGTCAGGCTAAGCTAGAAACACACAAAAAGATATCCTGTGCTCATTTCTGGTAGCTTGACACAGAGCAGTTAGGCGTATCTAAAGAGGCAATGTGTAAAGTATTTAACTAAAAACACACACACACAAACAACCCCCCTCCCCCACAAAAATACTCCAGACAGTCTTCGAAAAATAGAGAATAATTTTGAGAGTAAAACAAGACCAAAATGACAAAAATCCAATAAGTAGGACCGGAGTTATGAGTGTCTTAAGAATAAACCAAAAATAAAGCTTAGACGTTGATCGCGCTAAGGGGTTACTTGGGGTCGAGCTACACCGGGCTAAATCCAAAGGTCAGGCCGACCGTGATGGAGGGCAGGCCAGCTACAGGACTCATGCAGGTCCCGCTGACAAAGTACCTTGGACGGAGCAAGCATCAACATCAAAGACTCGATGCGAGGAGCTGATGAGTCGTCGATCTTGTGGATGTAGGCGATGTTTCGGTTCTGATCCGCGCAGTCGGAGAAGGCTTAGACGTCGAACCTCTTTACGATGCAGGCACTGCATCGTCGTCAAACCTCGCAGTCGAGTCCCCTGTCGTGTAGCCGTGAAGGGATGTCCTCAGATCAGCACTGTGTCGGCGTCAAAGGGCACTGCGACGGTTCTGATCGGCGCAAAGTCGTCACTACATCGATTTTGAAGCAAACCAGCTGCAGAACCCACTTCTAAGGCCTCAGACTGGATTGGCACCTCAGGCAGGGTAGGACTCACAGATGGTAGAGTCCAGCAGCAGCAGGGTTGTAAGAAGTCTTTGATGATCCCCGAGACTTCAGAGAAACAGGGGGCAAGCCAGCAAGCCCTTGGAGTCACTCTGGGTTCAAGTGAAATGCGCCCAGTCCGTGTGCTTAGCAAGGCAGAGATCAGCAGGCAGGAGGGCAGCTCACTGAAGCAGGAAGCAGTTCCTTCAGAGCAGCAGACAGGAAAAGTGGCAATCCTTGTAACGGAGCAGTCTTTACTCCTGGCAGAGTTCTTCACAGGCGCAGTGGTGTACTGTCTTGGTAGAGTCAGAGCTCCAGTACTTATACCCCGGTGTGCCATTGAAGTGGGGGTGACTTCAAAGCAAGCCCTTGAAGTGCACAGGTCCACTTTCATCCCAATCCTGTCTGTCAGACTATCTGTGGGGGGTAATCAGACCTTTGTGTGGGACACAGGACACTGCCTATTCCGATGCAAGTGTCAGCTCCCTCTTCCTGCCCAGGAAGAGCTATCAGAATGTAGATGAATGCAGACAAGTTCTCTGTCACACCCACCCTTTCTGTGTTTGTGGCTGTCTAGAGGGAATGCATAAAGTGTAGCTGTCACCCATCTCAGACATGTATTAAAGATAGGTTGCAAGGCAGAGAGAGCAGTAGAAGCAGAGAAATGTCCACTTTCAAAAAGTGGCATTTCTGAAATAGTATTGTTAAATCTAACTTTACTAGCAAAGAGGAAATATCATTACCATTCCAAAGATATGAACATGATGCAGCTACCCCTTTCTGATCCGGAATTACAGCTTAAGTGTTTTAAGGAATTCCCAATGCTAGCTTATGAGAGGTGTAGGCCTCACAGTAGTGAAAAATTAATTTAGCTGTTTGTCACTCCCAGGACATTTAAAACTTAAAATTGCATGTCCCACTTTTTGGTTAAACAGTGCCCTGCCCTTAGGGATGCCTAGGGTCTACCTTAGGAGTGACTTATGTGTAATAAAAGTGTAGTTAAAGGCTTGGCAAGTAGTTTTAAATGCCATGTAGAAGCAGCAGTAAACTGCACACACAGACCTTGCAATGGCAGGCCTGAGACAGGTTTGAAAGGCTACTTGTGTGGGTGTCACAACCAGTGCTGCAGGTCCATGAGTAGCATTTAGATTACCACTTTACAAGGGACTTATAAGTAATCTAAATATGCCAATCATGTACACACCAATGTCACCATGTTTAGGGGAGAAGCACATGCACTTTAGGACTGATTAGCAGTGGTAAAGTGCTCACAGCCCTAAAGCCAACAAATAGATACAGCAAAAAGTGGAAGTAAGTAGGCACAAAGTTTGGGAGGGAAGACCACCCTATGGATGACAGGTCTAACAGCCTCCTTTTGTTAATCTGAATTTTCGTTTTCATGAGAAATACTCTGAAAACAGGTATATTTACAAAAGATGTGGGAAGGGTATGCCCAGACATGGGTCCCGTGCTCGCCACGCCACCAGATTCAAGCTAGCCTGGCTGATGAGGGGTGGAACCCTGAAACCGGTACCATGATGCTTGTTTATGGTCTAGGGAGGACCTGGCCTGGCAGTTCGGGCAGGACAGTTCCCATGGGGAGCACGGTCAAGACTGATTTACATATGGCTGGGTCTAAACTGGAATGGCGTAGCGTGCAAAAAAACATGGATTTAACCCAGATCTGTGACTGGGGATTAATGTTCGATTGGCTCAGCATTCCGTCCATCATCTGTTCTTTTTACGTTCTTTTTAGCCCAGTGGCTTAAGTGTCCCCTGGTTTCAGCTACTATGGGTTAACCTGATAAGTAAAAGTTGGGGAGAGGATGTAGCCTAACGGTTAGGGCGGTGGACTTCTAATCTGGGGAACCGGGTTGGAGTCTCAGCAACGACACTCAACATCCTGTGATTCTGGGCAAATCACTTAATCTCCCTGTGCCTTAACAAAAATGAATGTGTCCTCATGTAACGCAACTGGTGCTCATGTAAAGCGCTCCGATACCTGATTTTGGGTCAAGTTTGCGCTATATAAAACTTCGAGAAAAAAAATAAAGTTGGATTTTCATTGCCCATCTCTGTGCATTCTGGGATTTGTGGTCCTGGGTCTAATCAGTTGATCTATTAGAACTGACGCACCTAAAAAAACACGATCTGAAACAAATTAATCATTAGGGGTAATACAATCATCTGCTAACCTAAAGCACACTTTTGCTATTATACTATTGTGAAATGTTTACTCCAGTAAAAACATCTATGTACTGTTTTCTGCAACACCCACTGGCTGATGTTGCTAATCTTTTCAAGAGTGTTGCTTGTCGTCCACATACTAAACGATTTTGCTCTAGCCGAGCACTACTGTGCAGTTTGTTTCACACAACATTAATTGATTTACTAATAGTCATCTCTATCTATGTCTTGCATGTAGAACCAAATACGAATCAGGTGGTCAATCTTTTAAAGTGCATTCAAGTGGTTGAAACATTCGCCAGCCATGAGATCAGCTTTTGTTTCACACTATCAAAACTGCTAAATGTTGCTTTTAAAAAGAAAATATGTTTGCAGACATTTGCAACCATGTCTAAGAAAATGTTACAATGTAGATAGACGTGTCTTGTATGCATTTTCCTGATAGTCCGCTTTCTTTCTTGCCCCATCATTCAAAAGAGCCAAATGCTGTTCATCACCTCAAAGTTCTACATGTCTGCTCGGAAGTATCAGGCTATACCCCTGTATTGTTGTTTATACCGCTAGAGATGTTTGAACGGAAATTAACTGAACACATTGATTCATCACAGTCCAACCTCTATGTAAAGTGTCCACCTTTATCAGAAATAAAACTACATATGTCCATGACTTTAGATTCTGACAAGGCCACACACTTGTACATGAATATGAATTTGCGCAGCAAATCTGTTGCCGGCCTGGGCAGCCTCTCATCATTCCAAAGTCAACAAAGACAACCATTCAAATCGGATAGAGAAGACCCTACTGTTACCATAGCATTATAACATAGCAATATATAACTTTTGGCAAAATCAATCCGGGAAACATTCTGTTTTCAGTTTGTATAATTAACAGACAGCACACAGCGGATGCTTGCAAGGGGAGGCAGGCTTCCGGCTCGAGTGGGGTAATCAGGGTGCCACTGCTATCACTGTTGAGACCTGTATGCGGTGAAGGTTGATAGATAACAGCTGAAACTAAGTTAACATTAACATATTGTCATCATCATTTTTTGTTGTGCAGCACAAGGCATTGCCCAACATTATTTCAGGTACCCACATGGCAGCCAGCAGCCACTGAGGGCTATAGCTGCGACTCGGGCCTATAACGTAGGAAAAAGGCTTTTAACAACCGTTATAGCCCTTGGAGGCGGGCTTAAGTGCTATAATATTGCTGTGGAAGTAAGCCACAGCACAGCGCCAATGCCACAAAGACGATGGGGTAAAGTGCAACAAACAACTCCAGCTTGAGGGGGTAGGCATGCACACCACCAAAAATAATGAGAGGGAACATTGGCCCTGATGGACAGGAATCACGCTCTCTCAGGAGAGTCCGCCTCTAGAATTATGCCATATGTCTTCCTCTACATGTGATCCCTTATCTACCATGGGTTGATCATACTCTTAGTAAAAACTCCTTCTGTTCTTCATCCTATTGCTCTGGTGTTATTGGGAGTTCTAGATTTATGGATACACCTTTCCTAGATCTATTTTACCCTGCTATAAGGGAAATCCAATTGCCCTTCAAGGACTCATCAAACTGCTTCTATTTTTGCAGTAATGCAGCCATTCAACTTCAAGCTGTCGCATTGTCCTTTCTAGATCGATCAACTGCTGTTCAGCATCGATGGCAAAGAGCCTTGTCATTTTGGCACCAGTACAGCCTCCCATTTTGTTATGTTTCCATCTTTCAATCTCGAACCTCGTTTGGAACCGAGATCGGGTATGAAGGTTTGCCCATACCTTTTGTTTCCCTCCCGGGAAGCCTCTTTGCTCTTCGGTTTTCCGTCAACTGTTTCTATTTCAAAGGCTACATTTGATTCTTTGAGTTTGAAATTTTCAGCTCAGACCCTCCGTGGCCACGTGGCACTGTGGGAGTATACTTCTTTGGTGTTGCTACACATTATTTCCATGTCTTTTTCGTCATATCTCATGTATCCAAGTCAATCAGCAGTGTATCCTCGGCATCGGATCCCTGTTCTCCCTGGGCCTCCTGTTTTCTTTTTGAGGTCCTCTTTGTCTGACAGTCCCAAGTCCTTAAGGGACATTTGTTTTGCCTGGTTTATCGGGTAGCACATCCTATGTTGTTTCTCCTATCAAGGTCCTGGATAGGAAGGATTCACACCGGGGGGCGTGGCTTGGACGCCGTTGGGAATGGTCGCTCACCCGTGAGCTCCGAGGCGGTGCGGGAGGTTATCACCGTTTTTGGCGGTCGGAACCTCGATGGACGGCTCGGAGAGGAGCCACAGCGACGATGAACCTGCCAGCCACAGTTTCCGCTAATTTGTGAGGTCCCCGCGGTAAGCGAAAAGCTTCTTTTACATTCTTTGTGCCGACGCGAGTGTATCGGGACTCGCGTCCGCCATTTTGTTTTTTGCCACGAGCGGTGTTTCCTCACAGAATGAAGCAACATACCTCACGTCCATGAGATACCAAGGTCTTGTTGCATTATTTTCAAACATTTTAATGGTGGACTTTTCTGGTTTTGCTTATTTTACACCTCCTGAATAGTTTTTGAGGTATGTCTGTTATCCTCTGGTACCTTTGGCTTTTTTCTTGGAGGTTTTTTGTATGGTAATAAATTGTATTACGGCACCTCTCCCCAGGCTTTTTGTTACTTGCTACTCTGTGACATTCATGTAGGGGGAGAACAAAACCTGCACACCGTTCTAAGACGTCTTCTACTCCTGTGGTTGATTATAACCCTTTCAGTGTTCTACAAGATAATATGGCAGACTCTGAACAGGTCTCACTAAGTTCACCCCTGACAAATGTTCCGTTACCTACTTCTAAAGCTACATCGAAGTTACCTGGCACGTCGACGCAATCACCTGTGAAGAGGGTAAAACAAGACCCACTTTCACCAACGATATCTCCTCCTCCAATTTCAATGGAGTTAATCCTTGAAGAAATCCGAGCTCTTAAGCCTTACATGAAAGAGACTAATATTCGTCTTCAGCAACTAGACAATAAATGGTCGCATATGGAAAGTAGGGTTGTTCAGTTGGAGAATAAAGTAGACTCTTTTCATTCTGTTGTGGTGCAAGTTCCCTCTATGCAATCTCAGATTTCAAGTCTTCAAAAGCAGGTTGAAAACCTTGGAAATCGTAACAGGCGCAATAATCTACGTATCTATGGTTTAATGGAGGGTCTTGAAGGCACTAACCCTCTCTCCTTTTTTCAATCTTTTCTCACAAAACTTTTGGGTATTCCGGATTCTCCACCTTTGAACATTCAGCGAGCTCATCGTTTGGGTCATATCTCACATTCGACAGCCTCATCGAATAAGCCTATAGGAGTAATACTGTATTTTTTTTTAGAGTACACAGATTTGTTGAAAGTCTTACAAGCTGCTAAGGTCAAAGGTAAAATCTCCTGGCAAGGCTCTACTCTCTTCTTTTCACAAGACTATGCCAAAGCAACAGCGCATAGAAGGAAGCAATTTTTGGACATGAGGCACTACGGAATATCAATGCCAGATTTGGCCTCATTCATCCTTGCCTTTTTAAGGTCACATATAAAAATAAGACTACAACCTATGAAAATCCCAGTCTTCTTCAGCGATTTTTGGATAATTGCAGACAAGAGGATATGGACGTTTCAAGATCCACTGTTTAATTTTGTTATGTCTTTGTATTCTATTATATTGTTCTGGTCATCTGTTTGTTTAATGTACTTGTTAATTTGTATGTAATTTGCTCTCTTTCTTTCTTCATTAGGTTCAGTCTTTTCATAGCCATACATGTGAATACCCGTCCGTCTGATGGTATTTTGTCTTCCTCCCGTGCCCGTCACAAGAGCTCCGGTTGATGTACCATCCCTTTTGTGGCTCCACTACCCTCGACTTTTGTGTGTTTTTTGGTATGTCATTTTTTGTATCTTATATATGGTTTATGTATTTTTCTTTTTGCTTGGCTCTCTCTCGTGTTTTTTCCTTCTCTTCCTCCTTCTCTTTTTATTTTCCTCCGATGGTATTCATCAATTACTTATATATCTTTTTTCTTTCCTTTCTTTTTTCTCTTGCTTTTCAACTCTGGTTCTGTCCATCAATCTATTTCTTATTTCTCTTCTTTCTCTTAACTTCTACCTTTAATCTTTACTTCATTTGCAATTTACTCTATTGTACGTTTATCTTTTCAAGGTTTCTTAGCATATTCTTATTGTTCTCATAAAACACCAGTTACTGCTCTATATAGTAACGTTTATGGAAATAATATTACGTTGTAAATGACTTTGAGAATCATTTCATGGAATGTTAAAGGTTTAGGCTCCCTAAAAAACATCAGAGGGTTTTGTCTCACATCTCTTCTTTAAAGGGGGATATTGTTTTGTTGCAAGAAATACATATTGCAGATAAAGAGATCGCTAAGCTTAAACGTCAATGGGTTGGTCATGTTTTCGCTTCTCCAGGTTCAGGAAAACGCAACGGGGTAGCATTTTTATGTCATAAACGTCTCAATATACAAATGCTTGCCCAAGATTTGGATTGTGATGGCAGATGGGTTTCAGTTTCTTTACTTGTTGATAAAATTCCTGTAACTATTGTTAATCTTTATGCACCTACTACTCCGGATAAATCTTTTGGCCAGGAGTATTATCTAAATTGATGACCTACACTGACTATTATTTGATTGTTGGTGGCCATTGTAACATGGTTTTTGATCCTATTCTAGACAGAAACTCCAAAACTAGATTCATACCTTCACACATGCATTCTCAGTTTAAAACGACTCTAGCCCAAAGATCTCTTGTTGATGCATGGAGATTATGTAATCCAACACTTCAAGAGTACACTTTCTTTTCACCTGCCCATTTTTCTCAGTCGGATTATATTTTTATCTCCAATAACCTTGCTCAGAGAGTTATCAATTCCGATATAGGATCTATATTGGTCTCTGATCATGCACCTGTAACTTTAGATTTGGAATTCCTTCCTCCTCTTCAGGGAACCCGACGGTGGATGTTTAATAACTCTCTTCTGTCAGACTTGCAGTTTACACGTACTTTTGAACAGTTTGCTCATACTTTCTTTATGGAAAATGAATCTCCTGAGATATCACCTCAGGTGGTTTGGGATACCTTTAAAGCCGCCTCTAGAGATTTTATTATTAATTTTGTTTCTCAAAAATGGAAATCAGCTACCAACAAGTTAAAGACTCTTACTTCACATATTAAGAAATTAGAGCACTCTTTTTATAACTCCCATTCTACGAATACCTTGAATGATCTTCTGAAAGCTAAATTTGCATTTAATAAGATTTCTACAGATAATGATAACTCTTATTTACTCAAGGCCAGTGCAAAATACTATGGAGGTCAAAATAAAACAGGGAAACTTCTTGCAAACTATCTTAAGATCAAGAAAGAACGCACTATAATTGATTCTATTCTAACTTCTTCTAATCAAAATTTATATAAGAATGAAGATATACTTTTAGAATTTACAAAATTTTATCAGACGCTTTATTCCCTAGAGTCCCAATCGGGCATACAAGAATCCTCTAATTATTTATCATCCATTCCCTCACCTACACACCCTGACTTAGATTTTTCTTTATTGGAAAAGGATATTCAAATACAAGATATTTCTACTGCTATTCGTTCCATTAAACAAGGCAAAGCTCCTGGACCTGATGGTTTTACTATTGAATTCTACTCATATTTTTCTTCTTTTCTCATACCTAAATTACACCAGCTCTTTCTTTCTTTATTTCATTTCCTCTAAGACATCCGGTGGTTCTTTTCAAGAAGCGTTGATATGTCTTCTTCCAAAAGATGGTAAAGATCATAGATGATGTAAGAATTATCCCCCAATTTCTTTAATTAATTTAGATTATAAGATTTTTGCAAAAATTTTGGCTTTGCGTCTGGATAATTTTTTACCACAATTAATTGGGAGAGAACAATGTGGATTTATTAAAGGTAGACATCTCTCCGATAATATTCGCTTATTTTTTTAATGTTATCAGTAAATCCAAATCTTATAACTCTTCCTTAGCAGCGATTTCTTTAGACGCGGAAAAAGCGTTTGATAGAGTTAATTGGTCTTTTATTTTTGCCACACTTTCCTGGTTTGGGTTTGGTCCCAAATTTATTTCATTACTCTATTCTTCTCCCAAGTCTTCTATTTTAGTTAACGGTCTGATGTCTCCATTTTTTCCTCTTCACAGAGGTGTACGACAAGGTTGTCCTCTTTCTCCCTTATTATTTATACTCGCCTTGGAACCCTTTTTAATAAAGATTCGTTCTAATCCACAAATTACTGGTTTTTCTTATGGAAATTGCCAACTTAAACTTTCTGTTTATGCTGACGATATTCTGTTATTTATTTCACATCCACAGTCATCTTTACCAGCATTTTTATTAGAAGTAGATAATTTTGCATCGGTCTCAGGTTATAAGTTAAATGCGGATAAATGTGAAATCCTTCCATTAAATAATTTATGTTTCCATGCTGATTTTAATGCATCCTCTTTTCATTGGAGTCCGGATAAAATTAAATATCTTGGTCTATGGTTTTCGGACACTGTTAAGAATTCTATCACTCTAAATTTGAACTCCTTATCTACAATTTTACTAGAACTTACATCTCGCTGGAACCCCTTATTTTTATCCTGGTGGGGCCGTCTTGATACTATCAAGATGATGCTTATTCCTGTTATATTATTTTATATTTCAAATATACCTGTTAATATTCCCCAATCTTACTACAAAAAGGTTTATTCAATTTTGTCTAAATTTTTATGGAATGGCAAAAAATTTAGGATGTCTCTTTGTAAACTTAAAAGACCAAAACATATGGGAGGAGTCAATTTTCCAGACTTCGGTAAATATCATCAAGCTTTTTGTCTTAAGCACTCTTCCTTTTTATTACAAGATAATGATGCTGTACCTATACCTTTATGGGCAGATGTGGAGAGATCCTGTTTGAGTCCCTTTTCTCTGTTGGAATGTTTGTCTTTCAGGTCCAGGCCTACATTCTTATCCTTTCCAATTTTTAAGAATACGTGCAAGATACTTTCCCCTATTCTTATTCCTTATAAATCACCTAGAGATCAATTTTTAGCTTCTTCTATATGGTATAATGTTTCGATTAAAATTAATAATAGAGTCATTTTTTGGGAAGATTGGTATTCTAAGGGTTTGAACTGGGTTTCTCAGCTATATCATGATGGTTCTAGTCTTCCTTTTTCGGAAGCGCAGTCACTTTTTTCTCTCCCAGTCTCGTACAAGGATAAATATAGATTACTTGTCTCAGCAATACAGGTAGCCTATCACAAACTCTCTTCTGAACAGTTATCTTCATTTTCCCCTTCTCCTATTTGCAAGTTGTTAGATACGTTACCATCTGCATCTCAAGTATATAAACACATAACTCTAATCCCGGTAGAGAGAGATAAAACAGAAGTGGAACATCTTTGGGAGATAGATTTACAAACCACTTTTTCCACATCTTTTTGGAATAAAATTTGGTTCAAAATAAGAAAATCTTCTAGAGCGTCTAACACAACTCAAACATTATTTTTATTTACAATAGGCTATTGATCACACCTGTTAAACTCCATAAATTAGATTCTACAGTATCTTCCAATTGCTGGTCTTGTTCTCAGCCGTTGGCAGAGCTTAAACATATGTTATTTGAATGTCCTCTTATATATGACTTTTGGCTGGAGGTTTGGAAACAGATAAATTCTATTTTTAATTCACAGTCCCCTTTTAATTTTATTAATCTTTTTCTAGGCAGCACCTCTGATTATTGGACATCTCAGTCCAAGGACTTTTATATAGTTGATTTACTTCCTGCGGTGGCCTTTCAACAGATTACCAAATCTTGGAAGGATACATCTCAAGTGTCCTTTCAAGCATGGTGGTATGGCGTATGTTACCACCACAGACTCAATAGGGCATACATATATCCTGTTTCATTAGCTATTAAAAGAGACCTTTTATGGCTTCCAGTTACTTCCTTTTTGGACAAATCTGCTCATGAAGCACAAATTCATAATCCTCGAATTGAAGAAGTGCCTAAACCTCCATAATTTGTTCTTTGTTAATGAAATTGATCTATTTATTATGTTTTATTCCCTGAATTTATATCGATTATTCCATTGTAGTTATGTAACTTTTATCATTCTTTCCTGATGGTGTTATGTTGTTTTCTTTTTCAAGATTTATGATTATCTGCTCAATGAATATGTTGTTTATTTATGTGTTATAATTGCAAATTTCTTTCAATAAATCTTTACTTTAAACTTAATAAATAAAAAAAAAGGAAGGATTCACACCTTTTACAACCTTTTGGACTTATGGATTTTTTGTACTCACACACTCCTAACCTTGTAGGTGCCCCCGCCGTGCTAGTTTATGGTGGTAATTGGGGCAAAATCTAAACAGAGCTTTTTCCACTACTTCTTTTACTAGAGATAACTACCATCCCCTGGCTACACACTCTCCGATCCCATGTGGTTGAATGGCAACAGCAAAAAACTCTCCTGTGCTTTTTTGTCCTTTTTCCATCTGTTTCCTTGTCTTTGATATTTCCTCTCATACTGTACTTTGGATCTCGGCACAACCTCAGACTTCTTCCTAAACGCTCCTTTTGAATGCAATGGCGGAAAAAAAAATCTGAAGATAGCAGCGACGTACTGGGGCACTGTGAGCTTCCATTCAATGTCTCAGGGAGCCATCTTTGGTGGACCCCATAAGAAACAAGGACAAGCATCTGCAATGCAATCGGTCTTGCATTTGTGAAAGTTAGAGCTATTGGCATTGCAAATGACAATACTTTTTAGTTGTGTTTTTTTGTTTGCAGTGGAGTGATCATTTGACCTATCTAAAGAGATAGGAAGAAAAGAGGATGGAGAGTAAACATTGGAAAGCAGGGGTGGTCTAAAAGAAAGAGGAAAGACGGAATTCGTGCACATGTAAAGAGGCCCTCCAGCGCTGCAATTACATCAGTGCACGAGATAATAGGAAAGGCACACACGGGCGAGCACGTACCTGAATTTTGTATTCATACTGTATTGTTAGCAACTTACTAAATATTAAACTATAAATATTATATGCCTTTTGTGTGTATGCAAGTGCTCCACCGTCCTATTGGAATGTGTAGGCACTAAGGGCGGAGTTGAAGGGATGTGACAACCATGAAAGGGGCAAAGAGGGAGGTGGAGGGTAAAGAGAGAGTTCGCAGGTGACAGGGCGCAGTGAAAGCAAACAGAGGCCGCTGTTCCTACGCAGAGGGCGTCTGGACGCTCGTCTTTAGAGACTGCAATGGAGTTAGTCATGCAGTCCCACCGCACCCATAGTACTTTATAATATAATAATGAGAAACTCTGTGTCGCAAAATCAATCACCTGTAATGAAACGAGAAATTCACAGCATAAATTTAGGGTGAACTCGGCATTCGTCATACAGCTTAAAACCATGCCCATGCAGCACTCAAACTGTGAAAAAGGCATGCTTCACGCTGAAGTGCTGTGGCAAACCATGTGGCGGCGATGTTATAAACAGATCAGTGGCAACAATTATGTGGTAACTCACCCCTTTGGGTAATTGTTGCCACTGATCTGTTTTTAACATAGCATGGGCATGGTTTTAAGCTGTATGACGAATGCCGAGTTCACCCTAAATTTATGCTGTGAATTTCTCGTTTCATTACAGGTTGTCGTTCTAGATTGACAAGTACCACATTTAGGGTACTATGTGTGGTCTTTCACTTGCACTACCACTGACCACCTTCAATAGTGTAGATAGATCCTACCACTGGTCCTGAAGAATTGCCGTCTACTTGACACATTGGCAAGAAACATGTTGACCTTAGAGCGCGGTACCCTGTAACATCACTGCAGGGGTGCGCCACACTTAGTTTTAATCAGGAGAGGGGCCATACTCATTAAATTAGTTCTGACTGGACCCCCTCTTCCCGTTTTAACCTCACCTCCCTTTACATCTACACCCATTAGGTCCCTCACACGCACTGCACCATACGGCAAGGAATTAAAGATCTCCGCCAAAGAGCCCCTTCATGGGTGCCCGTCGGGTATTGCAGCGCCGACCCGACGAGGAGCAGACCCAATGATGAAGCATGACACCTAGCTGGCTGGGTGTGTGAGGGCCTTAATTCCGACAAGAGGAATTCCCCTCCTCTTTCTAGATATCAAGAGAGCGGCCGCTCTCTTACACAACCTGTTTTTTATTCAATTAGGAACTGCATACCCTTTTTGTATTGATCATTTGCTGGGCATGTATGCTGGACCTACTAAAAAAGCCCTGAGCTCCCTTTCTTTGTAGACACGTGCTCTCTGCTGCCCAGATGGAAGTGAGCTCTCGAGGCAAACTAAAAACAAAATAGTGCCACAAACGGACATAAATAAAAAAATAAAAAATAAGGAAGAACACATGAAACATGGCCAGTCTGCTGGGAGAGTCCGAAACAGCAAAAGGGGGGACGAATTAACTAAATTCACCAATCACACGCAGTTATTTAGAAAGGGCATTGACAAGAGCTAATAGAAAACATGTGAGGTGCTTCGAGCCCATGCTCTTGACACAGCATGTCTCGAAGAGACAGCGCATGCACTGCCTAGGCGAGACCTAAAAAAAATAACGGGAAAAATAGGGACTGTTCTGGATTAAAACACTAGATGCCAGAATAATGCACAGCATGTGAATTCCGAAAAGATTCATGCTACAAAACTAAATAGCTAATGACCCGCCACAAGAGCTTCTGTGTAAACTTTGGCTAGAAAGGAGAAGGGAGCGCTAGGATACAACTTTCAGAATCTGGCAATGCTTCCCATAAGACCGGACTACTGACGTGATGTTTTCCTCAGACTTTTAGAACAAAGCACTTCCAACTGTGGTGAAATTGTCCAATGTGAACAGCTGTAACTCTAAGTCATCATTAGGAAAATATGTGGGCATGCTAGAAATTATAGGACAGATTTTTTCTCAACCCTTTCCTCGTGAAAGAACTGTGCGACTCCCAACATGACATTTGCATAACAATACATTTGTCATCATGGTCCCTGAAAATAAGTTCCACTCACCACGACCTTTTGTGCTATTCCCACTACAAGCACATGAGAATTCATTGTTAGGATCCCATCAAAGAGTAAAGGCAGTAGGTTGATAAGACGGTATAGCTCTTGATGAAATAGGTTGCAATACCCTGGCACACACTTGTAATTTGGGGGATAATTTTCCGTCAATCTCTCCCGCTGCCACCAATGTTTTGAAACACAGTGGCCTTGGTTAACAGGCTCCCCACTGCCACAAATGTGTGAGAATGTATGTGTTTATCTTGGCACTTAACTGGAATGCATGGTATTGCATGTGTCGTGGGCTATTTGCTACTCATAAAAAATACTCTTGGGAATAAAAATATACCCAGTTTTATTCCACACTCCAGCTCATATTTTTAATGAATGGAACTTGAGCGATATTAAGAATCACAATGTGTTTCTAATGTGCCAACGCAGACTTTGTCCATATCTCTCCATCTACGATTGCATACTAGACGTTTTGCTCCTCGGCAACCAACTACTGATTTGGGGTTACAAATCAAGAGTACATGGAGCAATTGGTTTTCCACATAAAGGGAGCAATAGGCACAAACGAAGAGTATTTCCATGCTCTTCAGAGATAACTGCTTATGACTTACACCATTCTTTTACTAGGTTGGTGTATTTTGGGTAACATCTTATAACTTGGTGTTTCCTTTCTCTACTACGTGTTCTTGATTACTACAATATATGTAGTGTTTGACTACAGAGGATACCTTCTCCACCCAGACCTGGAAGTTCAGTATTCCCAAAATTAAGGTAAGCACTGATGGAGCAGGATAAATGAAAAATTTTAACCTCCTAATAATTTTCGTAAAATAATTAATAAACATGTTCGTTTAAGTAAATAACCAACAATGTATGTTACATGTGAAGGGTTAAAGGTAACACGCTATTTTGTGTGCAAATTAATCTACTTATAATTGTTGACGTGTCTAACATAATCTAATATTTGCGTACTAATAAAATAATAAACGCATGATTTGTGCTTTGAAAATAAAACGTGTGGTGGCAAAATAAAGCGATGGTAAGTAAGGGACGGCTTTATATGTTGCTTTTTGCTAGGTAATACCTAATTGGGGTACGTAGAAAGACGGGAGGGAAACGAAAGGGTTTATATTCTTTATTTTAACAATATTTTGTTTATCTTTGAAAATAGTGCGCTTAGGCCTGTTGAGCAGCGATATAAAATGGCCGCCATGAGCTAGAGTACGCATGTGCAAGAAGCCGTGTGGAAAAGGAGAAAGGCTGTGAAAAAGAATGACCACGTGTTCGTGCTGAGAGCCTAAGATGGAAGTATGGTCAAGGCTATTGTGACCTTACTGAGCAAATGTGTGCCAAGATGATCAGCAAGAAGCGTGAGAAGTCAAAATGAATAAATGGACAAACGGAACTGTTAAACCTAAAACGTATCAAAAAATGATACAAATTGGACTGATCGAAACTGATGAGTAATGTCATGAACTGTGGGAAACGATGCAAGCATGGACATTCCACAAAGAACTGGTTAAGACAAGGAAGTTTGATAAAAATGTATATGGACTTGAATGAACCAATGAGAGAGAATCACGCCATAAAGAGGCAACATTTTATTTAGTAAGCGAGAATTAGGGTATAAGAAGACCTACTCCGGGAGGGGTTAGAGTTAGTAGTATTATTATTTTTCGAGCGTACTGTTAGGAGAAGAGAGAGCTGAGATTGCGGATAGATGAGTTGCGGGTGCGGAGTTGCTGTTGCGGATGATCGAAGCTGCTGCTGTTATTTTCCCTAGGTATAAGATGCTGCTTTTTAAGAACCTTTTTACTCCTGATAGATTTTTCATTTAGAGCTATTAGATTTTCCAAGACAGATAGATAGATCTTTTTGAAGTTCTTGCTGTGACAAACTTTATCTTCCATCCAATAGGTATGCATTGTAATTTCAATTTATTCTTATAATAATGATAAATGTAATAATCTGAGTGATAAACTTAAACTTATGCATTGTTTCTAAAAACTTTATATAAATTTTATTATCGTTAAACAAATGACTCAGTGATTCTTTAGCTCAATAATTAAGGTAAAATGTTAAAGAGTTTATTGTGATTGAGCTGGTCTTAATCACCATCAACTGATTCCTACTAGTTGGTCCATCGACCAATGAGCGGAATACCTTAAAAGCAATGAGAAACATTATGTTGTGTTAAAAAGAGGTATCCCGTCTCCTTCCAGCAAATCGTTATACTGTTTTTTTCTCCTAGGTTAAGGACGGAGGTAATCCAGGGAATAAATGAGTAAGTGAATGTATATGCGGTGTCAATGGGCCCCACCGTCATATGGATATAGTCTGTGTATTGGAGAGATAGTTGTACCTGGATGACCGAGTTATATAGGAGAAGAATTTTTATTGTTAGCGCTGGATCAGATTTCTTGGTAGCAGAGTTATGGTTACTATAGATTAGTTTGGTGATTATTGATTATTGATTATTGATAAGTTCATGTCTAACACTTTATGTTGAGTCGCGTTATGTTATATGTAAGTTTTCACGCTTCCGGGAAGTAGGAAGTGAAACACGTGTGGCAAGAGAAGTCACATGGAATAGTGCATTGTCTGAGTTCATATTTGGTGATAACACAGGTTGTGTTATGATAGGGACATTTTCCGCATAAAAGGTGTGTAAGAGAAATAGTGACCGGTTTTCTTGTGAAACTTTGGCCTTAATTCTCAGGAGCAGTATAGTCTCCACATGTGTTTTATCCCCAGAGAAACGGGTTTACCGCTTGCTTGAAAGAAGGGTAAGGTAGAGGGAAGTGCTACTTTATCTGCGAAACGGGAAAATTCTGTGGTAGGGTAGAGGTAAGCGCTGCCTACTGGAAATACAGAGTTCTTGTGTAAATGGACAAAGCTATCTCTTTGGTTTAGTGAATCAGACAATGGAAATGTGTTTTAAATGTTGTAACTAACAAAGAATTGTTGAAAAAGAAATTGCAGATAAATTTTGTAAAGGAGGGGTCAAGAGCAGAACTGACGTAGACAAAAGCTGCGCTGGGATTGGACAGTGCGCTAGTCATACAGAAACAAGAGCAGAACTGACGTAGACAAAAGCCGCGCTGGGATTGGACAGTGCGTTGTAGACAGAAACTGCTGTGATTGGAGTGTTGGTGTGAGTCGCGCTAATATTGGTCGAATAGACTAGTGACGTGGAAGTTTGTGATTGGAGTGTTGGTGTGAGTCGCGCTAGTATTGGTTGGAATAACGCATAGAGAACAGTGTTGAATTGCGGATCGTTTGAGGAGAGAAAGCGATTGTGAATCATGTCGTATTATGAATATGGTAGAGAGAAAACGTCGTGGATGTCGAAAGTTAAGAACTTCTTTAAGAAAGACAAAAAGGTAGTGACTAGAGAGGGACAAGTAATTCCTCCGCCGAAATCACCAGCTTCACACATGATGCTGAAATATGGATATCATACATGCATATGGTTAGAAAATTGGACAAAATATACCAAGAATGATGGAGCATTGGCTTTCCCTGAGAATGGTTCATTTAATGTAGCTGTACTACGGAATTTGAGAGAGAAGATGGCAATGTTAGAACCTAGACCTAGACCGACACAGTTTGAAGCTTTAACTGAATGGGAAGATGAGATGTATGAACGAGAGAGATTCAGAGGATTAAAGAATCATGAGTTTGTGCCTGGAAGGTTATGGGGAGTAAATCATGAGGACAGAATAAAGCGTTGGAGATGTGCTAATATGACAGGAGGTTTGTTTCCAGTTTTTACAGTTGAGGAAGAAGCAAAGAAAAAGTGTACAGAGAAAAAGAAACATGTGGTTATGGAAAAGTATGGGTATGGTGGTAGTGAAACGGAAGATGAATTGCTGGAAGATATTTTAAACAGAAACCCACCTCCATACCAACAGACTTCTGCGGTGGTGACACCTAATGCACCGCCAATGGAAACTGGGAGGAATAAAATTCCCGAACGAAGAGATGAGATAAATAGGTCACAAGATCAATTGAAAACTTCACAAAGTGAAGAGATAGAAAGTGACAATGAAACTGAATTAGCAAAAACCACAAGAGAATTGACTGAGAAAATAAGAGAATTGACAAAGAATATGGAAGCTGTAACTGTACCAGTAACGATAGGTCCAGTAATGCCAATTTTTGAGAATCAGAAAATTGATGAACGTTCTTTAGTGATTCCCATGAATTCACATTTGCAAAGAAAAAGAGAAGGGATGGAACTAGATAATGAAGGTGCACACCATTTGGTTAGTACCTATAGACCAAGCCCACCTACTAATTTGACGATAAATGAGAATGAGTTCAGGAGAATACCTATGGTAACGGAGTCTGCATCAGGGACACCAGAAAGAAGTAACAATTGGATAGAATTAAATAGTACGCCTGTAGGTCCGACTCCAGATGAGTTAAATGAATGGATGAAAACGCTAAAAACGAAAGAGACAGAAGTAAAACCATTAGATGTAATTAGGTTAAAAATAGACATGGAAGAATTGATTTTAGGAACGATTGGTACAGAAAAATTAAAAAATTATCAGGATGATGAGATTATGTTTTTGTGCAAAAGTCTTACATGGAGAGCTAGAAATTTACATGACAAATTAGAAGAGACAGCAAGTGAACTGGGAGTAGAATTTGCAAAAGTGAGAACGTTGCAGAAACCATATAGAGTAGATTTTTGTGAGAAAGATATAGAGAATCTAAACACATCAGGAAGATTGACCCAAATAAAAGAATTAATTGTTTTACTGAGAAAATGGGGTGATGTGGATAGATGGAGAAGTAGATGGATAAAAAAGAATGAGAAAGTAACAGATAAAGCATCTTTGGCTTTTGCAGTGACAGATAAGGAACCAGTTGTAAGGGAGTACCCGATGAGAGAAACTCCAGGAGGTAGTTATGTGCATGTTCCATGGTCTAGACAGGATATACTGTCATTTACAAATGATTTCCCAAAGTTGAGAGAGAAGCCAGTAGAATGGTACAGACAAGTGGAGAGATTTGTTAAAGTTTCAAAGGTATTGTGGATAGACTTGGATGGATTGTTTGATATAGTAGTGCCAGCTGATTTGTGGACAGAATGTAAGATTACTATTGATTGGCCAACTGTAGAATATCCAAGAGATGCTAAAACAGGAGCGCCAGGACCAGAAGTGATGAGAAAGTACGATCAAGTAATTACCTTTTTGAAGAATAAGATTCCACCTAAAGAAACAGATTGGGTAAAAATAGACAGAACAACGCAGGAAAGTAAAGAATCAGTGCATGCTTACTATGAAAGGCTGTTGTTAGTTTTCAAACAGTATAGTGGTTATGAGACACTAAATGAGAAGGATATGAGTCATTTTGTATATAGATTTGTATATGGGTTGAAACCAGAGATAAGTGAAATGATTAAACAGCATATGATTTGTTGGCAGAATAGCACAGTCGATGAAGTTTTGAGATATGCTAAGTATTGCAGTGATGATATTGAGAGTAGACAGCGTAAATTGAAAGAAAAAGCCATGTGGGCACAGGTGAAAGTTGCAGAGAAACAAGAAGCTCAATTGAGTAATACAGGTAATGAAGCAGGACAGGCTAGATTTCGACCAAATATAGGTAAAGGAAAAGGACAAATGAGCATAGATGAGGCAAAGAAAAAGTGGCCATGCCACAACTGCGGAAAGCTAGGGCATTGGAGAAACGAGTGTAAATTTCCTCCAAAACTTAATGTGGAAAATCAATCATTAAATTCACAGGTGCAGAGTGAGGTAGTTACTCAGCAGAGTCAGGTGCCACAACCACCACTTCCCAAGAGTGTTAACCAACAGAAATTCAGTGCAGAAACAGGATTCTACGGAGGAGAGCAGGTAACACAGTTGCCGCATGCAGCTGCCATTTCTCAATATTGGTTACGACAGGATGAGGATGAAACGGATGAAAGCTTCTGACGGTGCCTAGGAGAGGGGGAAGAGTGCGTGCTTGGCGCAACTCTAGAGGTAGATCAGTCTGGTCCATTTGTGGATGGAGAAGTGAATGGTGCAAATGTAACATTCCTTGTGGACACTGGAGCTACCCGTTCTACTGTTAGGTCAGTGGAAATTCCAAACCTTCCTCTCTCAGGTGAACATATCCAAGTAGTCGGAGTCTCGAATCAGCAAATTAAGACGCCTCTTACTAAATTAGTGGAGGTAAAGATTGGTCCATTTAGTGAAATGCACCGATTTGTGGTATGCGATTGTAGTCCTGTGAACCTATTAGGACGCGATCTATTGTGCAAAATGAATTGCACTATCTATTGTACTCCAGATGGAATTGCATTTCAGACCCCAGATGAAGATGTATTGTATAAAATGACACTGGTGAATTTAGAACCAGAAGTAAATGATTTGTTTCCTGTATTTGATGCAGAGAAAATCCCAATTGAACTGAAAAAGACAGTGAAAGAGGAAGTGTGGGACTTTACAGGAGAAGATATAGGATTAATGAAAGAAGTAGATCCCGTTAAAATCTCCGTAAAAGAGGGAACGAGTTACCCAAATACGCCCCAGTATAAATTGACACCAGAAATAATTGAAGGAATAACGCCAGTAATAAATAAAATGGTTGAACAAGGGATTCTAAAAGAAATCATGAGCAGTCCATGTAATTCGCCAATAATGGGACTGAAAAAGCCAAACGGAACATATAGAATTGTACAGGATTTGAGGAAGGTAAACAAAATTGTAGTGCCTTGTTGCCCAATAGTACCGAACCCTGCTGTGATTCTATACCAGATTCCACGTGAAGCAGAATGGTACACAGTAATTGATTTATGTCATGCATTTTTCTCTATTCCATTGCATCCAGATAGCCAGCCATTATTTGCGTTCAGGTTTGGAGAGCGTATTTTGGCATGGTGCCGAATTCCTCAAGGGTACACAGAAAGCCCTTCGATCTTTAATCAGATTCTAAAGAAATCCTTGGAAGATTTAAAAATGCCAGAAAAGTCAGTGATGGTTCAGTATATTGATGACCTACTGGTGGCATCAAAAACGAAGGAAGCATGTGTCAATGATACAATTGCTTTGCTGAATCATTTAGCCAAAAGAGGACATAAAGTGTCCCCATCAAAATTGCAGTTTTGTCAACAAGAAGTCCAATATTTAGGGCATAAAATTGAGAAAGGAGTGCGAAAGGTAACGACTGAAAGAATAAAAATGATTCAAGGAATGAGAGCTCCAATGACGCAAAGAGAGGTAAGAATGTTTTTGGGAATGGTTGGATATTGTCGACAATGGATAAGCGGTTTTTCGTTGATCGCCAAACCGTTGCAAAAGCTGACAAAAAAGGATGTTAAAGATCCTTTTGAAATGAATGATGAGGAAATGAAAGCATTCAGAGAGCTGAAAAAGAAATTATTTGAAGCTCCAGCATTGGGAATGCCTGACTATGAGAAAGACTTTGAGTTGTATTGCAGTGAAAGAGATGGATGTGCATTTTCAGTTTTGGTACAGAGACATGGAACCATGGAAAGACCCATTGCATATTTTTCAGGTGTTTTAGACCCTGTAGCAAAAGCGTTGCCTGGATGTTTGAAAGCAGTTGCTGCTACTTGTGTGAGTCTGGAACAGAGCGAAGGCATAGTGATGGGATATCCACTGAGAGTATATGTTCCCCATTCTGTGGAAATTCTCTTGACAAGAACGAAAACACAATACATGACACATAGTCGGCTGACTAGGTATGAAAAAGTAATTTTGAGTGCAGATAATGTGACCATTGACAGATGTATGAATGTGAATCCTTCGACATCATTGCCAGATGAAGAGAGTGTAATTGAAATGGATGAAGTAGATCACGATTGTCTGAATGTGCTTGAATATTGTACAAAACCAAGGCCAGATATACGGGATGAGCCCTTAAAGGAATCAGATTATATTCTGTTCGTGGATGGCTCATGTTTGAGAACAAATGATGGAGTTCTAAGTGCAGCGTATGCAGTTTGCACAGTAGCAACTGTAATGGAAGCATCTTGTCTGAAAGGGATACGGTCTGCCCAAGTCGCAGAACTAGTAGCTCTGATTCAAGCTTGCAAGTTGGGAAGAAATGTACGGGTTACGATTGTGACAGATAGCCAATACGGTTTTGGAGTGGTGCATGATTTTGGTCAGATTTGGTCACAAAGAGGTTTCTTGACGTCTGCAGGAACGCCAATTAGAAATGGAGATTTTGTGAAAAAGTTGCTAGAGGCGATACAGCTGCCTAAACAGATTGCTGTTGTGAAGTGCAATGCACATAAAAATGGGGAAGACTACATAACTGTCGGCAATAAGTATGCTGACGAGATTGCACAGTACTGTGCAAAGAATGTGGTCTCTTTGAACAGGAGCCGAGAAAGAGAGCATATTTCTTGTCCTTTGCTTTTTACTAACCCTGTTGAGACATGGGATGAGGTGAGACAGTTACAGGAAGCAGCAGATGATGAGGAAAAAGATACATGGATAAAAGCAGGATGTAGAAAACGTGAGGAAAATGATGTTTGGGTTTACAGAGATGAAAGACCAGTTATGCCTGATAGCATGATTTCTGACATGGCACGGATGTACCATGGACAAGCCCATATTGGGAGAGATTCAATGATCAGACTTTTTAGACAAACATGGTATAATCCAAAATTCAGAGCCATAGCTGAGAGTCTTTGTCAAAGGTGTCTTATTTGTCAACAATTAAATCCAGGAAGGAAGACAGTAGTGAGTCTAGGAACAATAGGACGAGAAGGAGGTCCGTTCACTAGAATGCAAATGGACTTTATAGAAATGCCCCCGAGCAACAGACTAAGGTATGTCCTCGTAGTCGTCTGTTTGTTTTCCCGTTGGGTGGAAGCATACCCGACCAGAAGGAATGATGGAATCACGGTAGCAAAACTTATGCTGCGAGAATTCATTCCGAGGTATGGTTTTCCAGTCACGATTGAAACAGATAGAGGAACACATTTCCAAAACGAATTAATTAAACTGATTTGTGAAGCACTTAGTATTAAACAGAAACTGCATTGTGCATACAGACCAGAGGCTTCTGGAATAGTAGAGCAAGTGAATGGAACAATTAAGAACAGGTTAGGAAAAATGTGTCAAGCCACAGGACTCAAATGGCCAGATGCCTTGCCATTAGTTTTAATGACAATCAGAAGTATTCCGGAAAGGAAAACTGGACTCAGTCCCCATGAGATAATTATGGGACGAGCAATGAGACAAGCACATGTACCTGTCAACAAACTACTGACTATAACTGATGATCTGGTGCTGGATTATTGCAAAGGATTGGCTGATGTGGTGCGTTCTGTGTTTCATCAGGTTGGACCGGATGCGACCACTCTTGAAAGAAAACCAGCTCACGACTTGAATCCAGGAGATTGGGTCCGCATAAAAGTCCACAGGAGAAGAAACTGTTTGGTTCCTCGCTGGGACGAACCACGACAGGTGATCCTGGTGACAACCACTGCAGTCAAATGTGCAGGAGTGAAACACTGGGTGCATGCCAGTCACACCATCAGAGTTCCAGAACCTGAAGATCGACATGTGAGTCGACATCTGGAAGTGTTGGATAACAGTTCAGCATCAGAAGCAGAAGAAGAAACAAACAGGGTGCCAGAATCTGAAGATCGACCTGTAAGTCGACATCTGGAAGACCCAACTACAAGTGCAACGACAGAAGAAGTAGAGGAAATAGCTGAAGTTCCAGAACTTGAAGATCGACATGTGAGTCGACATCTGGAAATATCAGATACCAGTTCAGAATCTGATACAGATCATTCGGATTGTGAAGAAATTCTGAAAAGAAATTGGAAATTTGAAAGCATAAGAGAAGAAACTGAGCACGAAGACAGTAACAGTGAGCAACCAAGTACAAGTTGTGGTAAAAATCCTTTGGAGATAATATTAATAGATGAAGAAGGGAGAGTTTCAAACAGAAAGTTAGAAAATTCGGAAGATCCCCGAGGAGCAATAGGGACAGATAGCCAAACAAAAGAACAGGGAAATTTAAAAGCAGATAGAGAGATTGACACAAATTCGGAAGAACCTCGAGGAGGGACAGAAATAGGTGAACGAAGGAAGATAAGAAAAGAACCACAAGTAGAGGAAGAAAATGAAATTATAAGATTCAAAATAAGAGACAATAAAGAGAAAACAGAAACAGAGTCTGAAGAAAGTGGAGAGGAAAGAAACCAAAAACTAGAGTCAAGAAAAAGGAATTGGAAAACAGAAAGAGAGGAAAAAGGAAGTGAGGCAAAAAGGCCAAGAAAAGGAGACAATTGGCCCAACGAAGTAAGAAAATTAAGATACAGGATCATAAGGTTAGATGGAAAAAGTGCTGAACAAGTGAATGAAATAACAAGTCAGAAAGAGCAAGAAAAACAAGGTGGAAAACACTTGCAGAAAACGAAAAGAGTAAAGAAGGTAAATCCGAAGTATAGATCGCCTGAATGGTTGTATCTTGCTTTGACTGATATCAAAGAAGAAAAGAACACTCACGAGAACCCAGAACAAAGAAACCTAATGGGTGAAGGTGAAGTGCAACAAACTTGAAGAAATTTAAACAAATTTCTACCGGACTTGACAAAATACTGGATCTGACGAATTTCTACCGGATTTGACAAAATACTGGATTTGACAAAGATAGAATTCTGAAAAGAATTAAAAGAAAGTACCAAGCAAAGACAGAAACATTGGAGTGCAGAGTGGCTAATAAGTCATTTCTGAAGTGTAGTGACACAATTTTCTTGAAAATAAATAAATAGGTTATAAAACAAAATGGAGGATACTAGAGATAGAAAATGTAGATGTGAGTTTTTAAGTAGATGGTGTAAGATGTGCTTCTTTTGTACAGGATTATTAATAACAGTATGGGTGGTTTTAGCAATCACTATTCCAATTAGTTTAGCTGTAGTAGAAACGTCTAATCACACAGAGAAAGAAAAAGGAGATAACACTCAAGAAACAGTTATATTAAAAAGTAGTGCAGAATTACATAAGGATAAATCAATAACAGATTTTTCAAAGAATGTTTTTACTAAATTATTATATGAGTATGTAGAAACAATGGATGTAAGAGATTGCTATGTTTGTATGCAATTGCCTGCGTCTGTAGCAGAGGGTGTGACTTATCATCACCTTCCTTTGACGTATGGAATAACATGTAGTGTTTTAGCAAGTTTATTTTATAAAACAGGTAGATTAGAATATTATTACACTGACATAGATAAGATTTTTGCGAAAGTTTCTGTAGTTCCCGAACTAAACAAAATAAAAGAGGGAAAAACGTTTGGTGAATTTTTCATAGAAGATAAGATTTTAACATTAGATAATATAGTTAAAAACAACCTTACCTGTGAGTTAAAGAAGGAAGAAAAGGTATTTTTAGAGATGGTTGAAGAAAGAAGAGTGAAATTTCAAAGAAAAGTGATAGAAGAGACAAAAACACCTCTTTGGGCGTTTGAGGAAGACAATCATGACAAGAAAAAGACAAATGCAGCTATGACTCTGGATTGGCCCCAACAGGGAAGGTTGTGCATTAGAAGAAATAAAACAAGATATGACAATTATTTTGTGGGTTCCAGTATTTGCCATGACAATTATCAAATTTTAGGCGGATGGGGATTCAAAGGGGGAAAAGATCCAATATTTCCTGGGATCTATTATGTTTGCGGTAATAGGGCTTATTACAGGTTGCCGGACCATTGGTATGGGTCATGTTATTTAGGCCTGGTCTTTCCAAAGATTTTTCATATGGATAGAAAAGAAAAAGGAACACACAAAATGATAAATACCTTTACACGTAGAAAAAGGGAAAGTTTTTCAGAAATAGTAGGTGATATTTTTGGAGCATTGATACCAGCAGTGGGAATATCTTTGAATGCATTTAAAATTCGGAAATTATCCACAGTGGTAGATCGTTTATCTACAGATACTGCTGGAGGGTTCTTGATGGTAAATACCGAGATGGTTGCCATGAGAGCTATGGTGATGCAAAATCGACTTGCCCTTGACATTCTTTTGGCAAAAGAGGGTGGAGTCTGTGGAATGCTGAAAGTCCAACATTGTTGCACTTACATTCCAGATAAAAGTGAAAATATACAAAAGTATATAAAGAATATTACAAGTTTGCACAAAGAACTTGTTCCACTGGAGGTTGAAAGTGCATTTGGAAAACTTGGTAAAGGGTTTTCTTCCGTAATAAATTGGTTAACAAGAATGAATGGATTAATAATAGGGAAAGTTATAATAATATCAACCATGATAATAATAATAATTTTAGTGCTGAAGCTTGTAATTACATGTATAAAGAAAAGAAGAAGACAGAATAAAATAGAAAAAGAAAACATGATAAACAAGGAGAGAGAGAGAGAAATGGGTGAAATAGAGCTAGAAGAGATAAAAGAGAACATGTACAAGAAGACCAAGAGACAAGTTGAAAGGGATACAGTTGTGTAAACTAACAAAAGCAAACGGATAAAAGAAATATGCTGTCTGAGAGAATTGTATAACTTGGGTTTTTGTGGTGATATTAAAAATCACCAAAGGGGGGAGTTGATGCAGCAGGATAAATGAAAAATTTTAACCTCCTAATAATTTTCGTAAAATAATTAATAAACATGTTCGTTTAAGTAAATAACCAACAATGTATGTTACATGTGAAGGGTTAAAGGTAACACGCTATTTTGTGTGCAAATTAATCTACTTATAATTGTTGATGTGTCTAACATAATCTAATATTTGCGTACTAATAAAATAATAAACGCATGATTTGTGCTTTGAAAATAAAACGTGTGGTGGCAAAATAAAGCGATGGTAAGTAAGGGACGGCTTTATATGTTGCTTTTTGCTAGGTAATACCTAATTGGGGTACGTAGAAAGACGGGAGGGAAACGAAAGGGTTTATATTCTTTATTTTAACAATATTTTGTTTATCTTTGAAAATAGTGCGCTTAGGCCTGTTGAGCAGCGATATAAAATGGCCGCCATGAGCTAGAGTACGCATGTGCAAGAAGCCGTGTGGAAAAGGAGAAAGGCTGTGAAAAAGAATGACCACGTGTTCGTGCTGAGAGCCTAAGATGGAAGTATGGTCAAGGCTATTGTGACCTTACTGAGCAAATGTGTGCCAAGATGATCAGCAAGAAGCGTGAGAAGTCAAAATGAATAAATGGACAAACGGAACTGTTAAACCTAAAACGTATCAAAAAATGATACAAATTGGACTGATCGAAACTGATGAGTAATGTCATGAACTGTGGGAAACGATGCAAGCATGGACATTCCACAAAGAACTGGTTAAGACAAGGAAGTTTGATAAAAATGTATATGGACTTGAATGAACCAATGAGAGAGAATCACGCCATAAAGAGGCAACATTTTATTTAGTAAGCGAGAATTAGGGTATAAGAAGACCTACTCCGGGAGGGGTTAGAGTTAGTAGTATTATTATTTTTCGAGCGTACTGTTAGGAGAAGAGAGAGCTGAGATTGCGGATAGATGAGTTGCGGGTGCGGAGTTGCTGTTGCGGATGATCGAAGCTGCTGCTGCTATTTTCCCTAGGTATAAGATGCTGCTTTTTAAGAACCTTTTTACTCCTGATAGATTTTTCATTTAGAGCTATTAGATTTTCCAAGACAGATAGATAGATCTTCTTGAAGTTCTTGCTGTGACAAACTTTATCTTCCATCCAATAGGTATGCATTGTAATTTCAATTTATTCTTATAATAATGATAAATGTAATAATCTGAGTGATAAACTTAAACTTATGCATTGTTTCTAAAAACTTTATATAAATTTTATTATCGTTAAACAAATGACTCAGTGATTCTTTAGCTCAATAATTAAGGTAAAATGTTAAAGAGTTTATTGTGATTGAGCTGGTCTTAATCACCATCAACTGATTCCTACTAGTTGGTCCATCGACCAATGAGCGGAATACCTTAAAAGCAATGAGAAACATTATGTCGTGTTAAAAAGAGGTATCCCGTCTCCTTCCAGCAAATCGTTATACTGTTTTTTTCTCCTAGGTTAAGGACGGAGGTAATCCAGGGAATAAATGAGTAAGTGAATGTATATGCGGTGTCAATGGGCCCCACCGTCATATGGATATAGTCTGTGTATTGGAGAGATAGTTGTACCTGGATGACCGAGTTATATAGGAGAAGAATTTTTATTGTTAGCGCTGGATCAGCACTAACAAGGACTGTGGATGATCACCTTGCTCACCCAACACAAGTCACATTTTTCCTGTGAGCAGTGTAGTATTACTTGAGCATCTTCTCACTTGATTTGAGGTGAATGATACCCACGAAAACATGTTGTTTTAAAGAAATCATTATCATGCCAGTATCTCCGTTGTGCAAATCATAATCACAAAAATGTGTTTTATCCAATTATTTCTGCTTAGAAACCCTTCTTTTGCCCTTTATCGAGGAAGGAAATCCCTTTATGACAATTCTGCACTTGGTCTCGTATAATTAGAGTAAGAGATAGGGATCCTCATCGCCCTGATGAATGCCCCTGACCAGTATCGGCACTAGAGGGGGCAGAAACATGTTGGCTCAAGCTTATCATAGATGCATGGGCAAAACCCAAAGAAGCATCCACCTTTAACCTGTTTGTTTTTAAATGTACCAGAGGTACCCACTAATAAAAAGGATATATTTTGGGTTTACCACAAGATATGTTTAGTTTATCCTTTTTTATCTGAACCCCTTGACTATCCAGTAGTTATAATATCAAGAACTCTCCCTTTTTAGGTCTTGCCTAGGCAGTGCATGTGCTGTCTCTCAAGAGACATGCTGTATCTGCTGTATGTGCTTTTGGCACGCCCCTCGCTTGTCATTAGTTTCTTTGTATGTCTTCCTAAATTCGGTTCTTTTGTGTGGTGAATCAGTCTCTCCTTTTGTGGTTTGGTTGATGCCCATGGCGACTGGCCCTGTTACATGTGTAATTTCTCCTCTGGGCATTTAGGTTACTTTCACCAAGACTATTTTCTTCTTGGGAATCTAAAGGTGACATTACTGAAGCTTGTTTATTCTGCTCCTTCTGTGTCCCAAAGCCCACGGCTTCCCCTCCTCCTCCAAGAAACCAGGAATTTGGGGATTTCATCTCGTCGTTCTCATTGTAACTCAGCTTCTGTGTCTGATACATTACGGTAATTTAGTTAAAAGTTCTTCCATCAACCTTCTGCTCACAGGCTTTTCCCATTTTTAAACAAATTCTATTTTATAGCTCAAATTATCATTGTGCAAAGAAGCACTCACAGCTGTCTTCATATTAAATGATTTGAGCAGATGTGATTTTTAAAATGGGCAAATGTTAAATAATTCAGCTCAATGAAAATTGTTATGTACCTGGGCAGGATAAATAAAGCATAGTAAGACGTTGTGAGTGCCTTCCATTAATCTGATATGTACACTCGCCTTTTCAAACTGAAGGAAAGTATTTAAAGGGGGTGGGCAGAGCAAAATCGTCAGCGTTTCTGAAGCCCATTATATTGTGTGTGCAGCACAGTTTATATCAAGTACATCTTTGTTAACATTAAACCAAGGATTAGTTTTGAGTGAATAGTCGTATCCTTACAGACGCCGTGCATGGGTGCTTCTAAGCTGCTTATTATATTGATGGCTTTTCCTGCTCTGCAGAAAATGAAAACAGGAAGCAGCTTCCTCCATCAAGGCAAAAAGTAGTCTTATTTTTTTATTAATTGAGTGTTCATTTCTTTTGTTGCCAAAATTATTGTGCAAAACAAAAGAGATGCTTTTACACATTATGTCTTAACTAGACGCAAACAACTAACAGCAGATGAAAATGGTGTCTCCTTTTCACTACTCATTATCGTTTGTGAAAAGCGGCTTTTTAACACATTTGTATCTAGCAGGTTTTAATTTGCATTTGCTAAATACAACAGCCTGACGCAGATTGAGCAGGAAGAGCAGGACGACAAATGAAGATTCGCTCTTGCTGTGCCTTTGTGGAGTGGAAAACATTTATTTCACGGGACCAGTGAGGGACCAGGGTACATGAGAGAGGAACAGATGAGTCTGCTATGTTTAATTAAGCAGCACAAGCAGAATGTACTTCAATTGTGAAAGACAACAATTGAAGAGTAATTGTTCCTAAATGGAAAACACCACCACCAGCTCAGCACAAAGTCAGCACCAGCACAGCCCCACCACAGCATCAGCGCAGCACCACCTCAGCACCAGCGCAGCAGCAACTCAGCACCAACGCAGCCCCACCAAAGCACCAATGCAGCATCACCTCAGGACCAGCGCAGCATCAACTGAGCATCACTCAGCACCACCTGATCACTAGCACAGCACCACCTGAGCACTACCAGCGCATCATTCAAAACTACCTCAGTATCACTTAGCACCACCTCAGCACCAGCACACCACCACCTCAGCACCACCTTCACAACATCAGCACAGTACCACCTCCTCATTAGTGCACTACCACCAGTGCAGCACCAACTCCGCATCAGCACAGCACCACCTACGCATCAGAGCACCTCAGCACCAGCACAGTCCCACTTAAATACCAGTGCAGCCCCACCTCAGCACCAGCGCAGCATCACCTCAGCACAGCAAACACTCAACACCACCCGAGTGCCACCTAAGCCCCAGTGGAGAACCACAACCTCAGCACCATCTCAGCATCAGCACAGCTCCACCTCAGCACCAGCGCAACCCCACTTCAGCACCAATGCAGCACCACCTAAGCACCAGCACAGCACTACCACCTCAGCATCACCTAAGCATCACCTCCAAACCAGCACACCACCACCTCAGCATCTCACAGCACCACCTCAGTCTGCCCTCGGAATCTGACCTCTGTTAATTCTCCCCTAGTGTCTGTCTGCTGCTTGTGTTGGAATTCAGGTACTATTTCCCAGGCCCCCCCACATCCCGCCATAACCAAAAAAAAGCTATAACAAACTAGCATTAGAACAAGCAGGAAGAAGTTATCAGCATTGCAAGGACAAATCAACTAGAAGAATTTTTTTTATGTTAATTGTTATTTTTAATGGGGTCATTCAGTTGTACATAATGTCTTCTCGGTTATATATAAGGTAACAAAAATGCTTATAACACTTTTTTATTATAACTCTTCAACATGCTGCACAGCAGCCACACTGCTCTACAACGTATCTGAAAGACTCTGGCAAAGCCAATAGCTCTGGCTAAACACATAAGGTCTCAAAGGACCTATTGGCTATGCCAATGAATGCTTGTTTGGGGTTGAGTCCACTCTGGAAGTACTTTCTTACCAGGGTGGGACGAGGTTGCCAAGTAAGAAGCATGCCACAAAACGTGGGTGAGGCTTCCTTGTCCAATATAACTGGTATGCCAGTATATATCGCCTATGCAGGAGAGCTCTAAAAGGGATACTTGGTCATTACATAAGAAATAGGGTGTGGTCAAAAGCAAGTAGTTCACCCGTTTTTCAAAAAGACCATCGCTTCTTGTTGTAATATATGGCAGAGCAGGTTGAACAGCCACACACTACTGCCTACTGTGTGTTCATATGTACTTTTTTGCAGGCCCACTTCTGTGGGGCTTAGCAGAAACCCTTGCTAGAATCTGCAACTGTTTAAAGACGTAGGGCGGCCATTTAGAAAGCCATCAAAATAAAGAGGCCTGGATTTGAAGTATGTGAGCTTGGCACACACAGCACATTCAGGGCTGAGCAGACTCGTCTGCGTTACAGCATGTTCTTGAAGTACAAATCTTGCACAGGGATATCTCGAGCTTAGATGATATTAACCAGGAAAGAGAAAAGAATGCAAGTGTCATGAAGCAAAGAAAGAGTGATAGGCCAGATAAGAAACTATAAGAAATGGGAGCAAGTGAGCCAACACAAGGTAAGGACAGGAGTCAGTGTTAAAGAGCAGTGCCTATTTAAAATTCAGACTTAAATAACCAGACATTCTTATTCTAAATATACAAGTATAGAGCTACTTTAAAGCAGATTGTATATTGTGTCTCACTGATGCAAACTCTGGTATGTTTAAGTAACACAAAGTGTATATGATTCTACAAAATTTCGTTGGAAAAACAGTACTGTATCGACCTCGAGAATTTCTCCAGACAAAAAGTGGAACCTCTTCATCAGAAGGGCTGTAAGGAGGAGACTGGGACAGACAAAAACTTCAGGCATGAACTGGCTGCAAGATTGGCTGCATTCATTGGTCGATTCCTCTTCTTTATTGAACTTTCCTGCTCCACCTTCACAACAGTCTGCCTCTGCTTTCTGTTACAGTGGAATTAATCACTGATTCACGTCATTTTACAGGACTATTTCACTAATGCGGGGATCTTCGTTACAAACTATTATTTTTTTTAAATTGTTTTTTATTGGCATTTGCAAATCCAAACGTTACATGTGGATGTATGAGCCATAGTTTACATTTGACGCCCACATATTAACAGCATCTTGACCCACACAGTCCTTTATGTCATATTACAAAGAAAACGTCATAGCCAGTTAACTCCCTAACCTCCCTCCCCCGCCCCCAATCCCCCATCCTCCTCCGGTCTGTGTCAGTGTACATGGTTACATGGAGAAATTCAATATTGTACCTAGCATCAGGGTTACCGAGTATGGCCTAGGCATTATTATGATCCTGTTGGGGGAGGCTCCCCCATCCCGGGTGCCTTGGGTCTCGGGGGTCGTTTTGTCTTTTAGTTAGTTCTAGCATAGAGGCCCATTCCAGCAGATCGTCTCCAACCCAATCATCCTTCCATACAAATTTCATGCGCACCGATTCAGAAGTCGCCCATTCACACATCTCTGAGCCATACCTCGGGTCGCGGGGGCCTGGGGCCCATCCATACAATGACCTCACGTCTCTTGGCCAGGACAAGCCCCAGGAGAACAAACCACCCGCTGAGCTTCTTGCCCCTTGGCGTTGGTAACAGTCCTAGTAGAACTTGCTTGATGTCCCTACGGATAGTCCAGCCCGTAGCTCTTTGTATGTGTGTGAGTACTTCTTCCCAACAAGGGAGCAGTAGCGGACAAGACCAAATCATGTGAAGAAAATCCGCTTCATGCTCGTTACACCTTGGGCATTCATCTTTACGGGACGGGTAGATTATTTGTAATGTGCGTGGGGTGAGGTATACTTGGTGGACTAAACTATATTGAAGGAGCTTAAAAAGTGTATTGGCACTGACCTTCTGTACCCCCTCATGGACTTTCCTCCATTCACTCTCCATCAGGGGTCAGTCCACGATCGTATCCCATTTTTGCTGCATCTTGAGAGCTTAGCTCAGTAGGTCATCTCTCAGTGCTCTATAAAGATGGGAAACCAGTCGCCTACCCTGCGCCATATACAACATGACCTTGAATGTGTTAGTGGTGGGGGGTTCCCCTGGGAACCCCAGCCAAATTTCTCGGGCAATGCTTGAGATTTTTTCATACTGCAAGAACTGACCCGTTCCTAAACTGAAGGTGACCCTTGCTTCCTAAGGAGTAATACATTTCCCATCTATGTAGAGGTCCCCTAATGTCTGGCAGCCTCCTGCCCTCCAGTGTGTCAAGAAACAAAGGTTCTTATGGAAACAATGATATACTATATTGATAATGCAACGCACAATGGCAATAACAATGGGTCGTATGAATATCAGACAGGAAGGAGGCCGAGTACAATGTGATTGAGTATTTACAATTTATATTAATTTTCATGACATTTTACAAATATGTACAACAAATTAGTGCTTAGTGTCCCCAGTGTGCAGTGGAACCAAAAAAACGGACTAGTGAAAAAATGTGACATTTACAACTTGGTTTCCCACAATCAGAAAACGATCATTTACAATTATTAAATATTTTCAGACACTGTCTATATTAACCAGTGTCGATACAATGATTCGTTTTTTATATATATGTCGACGGCGTTTCGACCCATCCAATGATGCAGGGTCTCTTCAGGACCTAATAGTATGGGGACACCTAGAATTTAAAATGAAAAGTAGAGTGAGCTATATTGTATGAAGGAGATAAAAAATTGAATATGTGAAAAGTTAAATATAAGGGCCAGAAAGTACCTGAAAAAGTTGCAGCAAAACGCGCAGCCACGGGTAATAAGTGAAGAACACCGGTCAAGTGAAAAAAATAAGAAAATACTCACACTGGACCCAGCCGGGTACTACATGAGTGAAACAAAAGAGGAAAAATTTGAAAGTAATGAAAAAAAGATAGTAGAAATGACTCTGGTAATTTATCCATGATATATAAAAGTGCTTACCTCAGTGTGGGGGGGGGGAGTGGAGGGGGAGGCTGGCGGTAGAGGATAAGACAGGGCAGATGCCACTGTCTATAGTTCAGAGCTCTGGAGGTACTGTCTGAAAAGGAGGTGTGGTGTGTCAATGAAATAAGCACATCACGTAAGTGATATTAAGAATAAGAATAAAATTACAGCAGTAAATCAGGACACAGGGCAGTAGTCTTACCCTTATATTGCTTCCTGTTAGTTGGAGCAAAGCCCGAGGTGGAGTTAATAACGAGGGCGTGGGAACAGAGTATGTCTCGTCCATGGATATCTGAAAGAGACATGTATCGTTTAGCGGTGATAGAATGAAAACCGATGGCCTTCAGGTCGCAATAACAATAATAATACACGCTGTAAAATCAACACGTAGTGTAAACACATTCAGTTACTAAAAAGCGGGAAGGTTTCTGTATTTAAAACATATATCAATGGGGAGCCCTCGTGTAGGCAGACAGTACCTGGGCATACAAGGGCGTAAATAGTTAACTATTAATTAAAGTTGCCGGAAAGAAGGGTCAAGGAGTCAGCAAGTAATGGGAGAAGTGAAATGCGTATGTCTCACCTTCTAATTCATTCAATGAACGACGCGTGCGGTCGCTACGCGTCTACTCGCAAGCATCTGTCTTGGTACGATGACAGCGAGGTAATCAGCCTGGGAAGGTTAAGTACTATCTGGGCCTGCCAGAACCGGTCTTCACGGCAGGCATCACTGTGGATTGCCGTTCGTGAAGAGAACCAGAGAAAGGAAAAAGAGTAGAAAGACCGGTGTTCCATGTTAAAAAAGTGGCAACTTCTGTAAGTGCGTTTAATAAAGGCTCATTGAAATAAAAAAGAGTATTTATATGGTTCTTAAATCCGTGAGGCATACTAATCATAGGGGAAAATTGTTTTTCGCCTGGTATGACATCCACACAGTTGTCAAAAAGGGAAGTTTAGCATTTTAAACATCTGGGAGCCCACAGACATGTCCGAAAAAGGCAAAATATGGGCGACACTGGGACATATGATTGCAAAACGAAATATAGCACGCCAATGGGGAGCGGGCACACCCCCAACACTAAGTGTCTGGAAAAAAGACATGGATTGGTGCATGTTGCGAGAGAGGACAGTCTATGTGGCTCGGGGATGTCCCCGGAAATGGGTAGCAATTTGGACAAAATGGAATGAATACCGAGGACATCTGTGTGAACCCCCGTTGTCCCCTCCCTTGAAGAATCATTAACGCTGTAAGGATTTGTATATTGTGGCCACCTTGTTTGCTGTAACATCAAAGGAAATATACTGAATTGTAAATATGTGAATGCAACACCGTACTTAACAAGCATCCTTGTGTGTAAATGACCAACAAGTTTATTTTTGTAAATAAAAAGAGTTTTTAATAAAAAAGTTGGTGAAGTTGGAAAAAAAAAAAAGGGAAGTTTAAAACAATAGCACAGACCATCCATATTTTCCAATAATGGTTATAAAACATAGTTAACCATAGAGGTACAAATTTAACGTTCAAAGACATGCTGCTTCATAATAAGAAGGGATACATACACTCTCTTGTTGAAATGGATGACCCATATATAACATAGAAACAGTAGGCATGAATACACTAATATCGCAATTCAATTGTATTTACATGCAGATTGTAAAATAGAGTCAGAATCTTCAAGCACATATGGAAGACGAACCTATTTGAACAACCAGGCACTAGGCACGAATACACCTATTCCTCTGTTATTAGAAACTGAGTGATTTTGTAGTTGGTTGTTCAAATAGGTTTGTCTTCCATATGTGCTTGAAGATTCTGACTCTATAATATATGGGTCATCCATTTCAACAAGAGAGTGTATGTATCCCTTCTTATTATGAAGCAGCATGTCTTTGAATGTTAAATTTGTACCTCTATGGTTAACTATGTTTTATAACCATTATTGGAAAATATGGATGGTCTGTGCTATTGTTTTAAACTTCCCTTTTTGACAACTGTGTGGATGTCATACCAGGCGAAAAACAATTTTCCCCTATGATTAGTATGCCTCACGGATTTAAGAACCATATAAATACTCTTTTTATTTCAATGAGCCTTTATTAAACGCACTTACAGAAGTTGCCACTTTTTTAACATGGAACACCGGTCTTTCTACTCTTTTTCCTTTCTCTGGTTCTCTTCACGAACGGCAATCCACAGTGATACCTGCCGTGAAGACCGGTTCTGGCAGGCCCAGATAGTACTTAACCTTCCCAGGCTGATTACCTCGCTGTCATCGTACCAAGACAGATGCTTGCGAGTAGACGCGTAGCGACCGCACGCGTCGTTCATTGAATGAATTAGAAGGTGAGACATACGCGTTTCACTTCTCCCATTACTTGCTGACTCCTTGACCCTTCTTTCTGGCAACTTTAATTAATAGTTAACTATTTACGCCCTTGTATGCCCAGGTACTGTCTGCCTACACGAGGGCTCCCCATTGATATATGTTTTAAATACAGAAACCTTCCCGCTTTTTAGTAACTGGATGTGTTTACACTACGTGTTGATTTTACATCATCCAGCGTGTATTATTATTGTTATTGCGACCTGAAGGCCATCGGTTTTTCATTCTATCACCGCTAAACGATACATGTCTCTTTCAGATATCCATGGACGAGACATACTCTGTTCCCACGCCCTCGTTATTAACTCCACCTCGGGCTTTGCTCCAACTAACAGGAAGCAATATAAGTGTAAGACTACTGCACTGTGTCCTGATTTACTGCTGTAATTTTATTCTTATTCTTAATATCACTTACGTGATGTGCTTATTTCATTGACACACCACACCTCCTTTTCAGACAGTACCTCCAGAGCTCTGAACTATAGACAGTGGCATCTGCCCTGTCTTATCCTCTACCGCCAGCCTCCCCCTCCACTCCCCCCCCCCACACTGAGGTAAGCACTTTTATATATCATGGATAAATTACCAGAGTCATTTCTACTATCTTTTTTTCATTACTTTCAAATTTTTCCTCTTTTGTTTCACTCATGGAGTACCCGGCTGGGTCCAGTGTGAGTATTTTCTTATTTTTTTCACTTGACCGGTGTTCTTCACTTATTACCCGTGGCTGCGCGTTTTGCTGCAACTTTTTCAGGTACTTTCTGGCCCTTATATTTAACTTTTCACATATTCAATTTTTTATCTCCTTCATACAATATAGCTCACTCTACTTTTCATTTTAAATTCTAGATGTCCCTATACTACTAGGTCCTGAAGAGACCCTGCATCATTGGAAGGGTCGAAACGTCCGTCGACATATATATAAAAACGAATCATTGTATCGACACTGGTTAATATAGACAGTGTCTGAAAATATTTAATAATTGTAAATGATCGTTTTCTGATTGTGGGAAACCAAGTTGTAAATGTCACATTTTTTCACTAGTCCGTTTTTTGGTTCCACTGCACACTGGGGACACTAAGCACTAATTTGTTGTACATATTTGTAAAATTTCATGAAAATTAATATAAATTGTAAATACTCAATCACATTGTACTCGACCTCCTTCCTGTCTGATATTCATACGACCCATTGTTATTGCCATTGTGCGTTGCATTATCAATATAGTATATCATTGTTTCCATAAGAACCTTTGTTTCTTGACACACAGTACTTACCCTGGTTCGTTGTGAGTAGGGTTTCCCTTGTTTTTGTATTGCTCCTGCCCTCCAGCGGCGCACCGACATGGAGTCGGAAATACTGGCAAAAGGGTGCAGCTCCCACAGAGGCATATTCGGAGCACATGGGGCATGCCACATTCTCCCACGTTGTGGCTAAATGTCACACAATGTACGGAATCTCCCGAGGGGCATGACGTCCAAGCATCAGGAGCTCTGCTAGCGGTCGATCCCCGCATGTTCCAGCCAACAGACGTCTCTTTCAGTTATCTTCGCTGTCCATCCAGTGAACCACATGTTGCAACTGGGAGGCCATATAATAGAGTTCCAACCGGGGAACCTCCAGTCCTCCACAGCCCACGTTCGTTGTAGTGTTGTCAGACTCACCCTTCTGCGTTTCTTCCCCCATAGGAGGTCTGCCATTAGACTTTCTAGTGCGTGAAAGTAATGTTGTGGGATCATGTTGCATTGCGTGGAGACAACGAGGTTGAACAATCATTTTAGCAATTGCAATGCGCCCCATGAGCGATAACGGTAGATCCCTCCAGAACCGTATGGACCCCCGTAGTCCTTCAATCACCCGACCAATATTAAGGTCCAGATAAGTAGTGGCTGTATTCGCCAAACGAACCCCTAGGTATCGTGTTCCTTCACCTACCCATGGTAGCTTGAGTCGCGGCAGCTCAATTGCTGGTACTGTGGCCAGTCTGCCCATGGGAATCAACTTGGACTTCCCGGGGTTAATATGGAGGCCCGAGATGTCACCAAATGTTCGCAGCTCCGTTAGTAGTAGAGGCACGGAGTGCTCTGGCTGCGATAAGTAGACTAGGTGTCGTCCGCATAGAGGGACACCGCATGGTTGGCCACCCCTAGTTTTATGCCCCAGGGACCCATCTCATCTCGCAGTCGCGCTGCCAGAGGCTCCATAGCCACCGCAAATAATAAGAGTGAGAGCGGGCACCCCTGGCGGGTACCTCGGCAGAGTGTGAGCGGTTTAGAAACCGTCCTTCCAATTCTGAATCTGGCCGTAGGGGCCGAGTAGAGCAGCTGCACCCATTTGAGGAAGCGCTCTCCTACTCTAATTCGTTGGAGAACCTGCCGCATATAGGGCCAATCAACTGAATCGAAAGCTTGTTAGATATCCAGCATTGCCATGGCGTAATCTTTCTCCATTAAACTAGGAGCATGCCAGGCGACGTAGGTTATGGGTCGTGCTCCGACCCTGTACGAATCCTGCTTGGTCTGAATGGATAAGCTGGGGCATCCTAGAGAGGAGACGTTCTGCCACAATCCCACTAAGTATTTCCACATCAATATTTAATAACGAGATTGGCCTATAGGAATTGGGTAGGAGAGGGTCTTGATCAGTTTTAAGTATCATGGCAATCAACGCTTCTCGCATGGAGGGCGGTAAAGATCCCTTTCCCAGCGCCTCATCATAGACTTTTAGCAATCTATCTGCCAACAGTGGGGCAAACTGTCGGTAGAACTCTGCCGGGAGCCCATCGGAACCCGGAGTCTTGGCTGGCTTAAGTCGGTGTATGGCCAGCAATAGTTCTTCTTTTGTAATCGGGGCACACAGAGCCTCTGTCTCCTCGGGCTCTAGTTGGGGGATCTCGACCTTGTTCAGAAAGGCAAGAATTGATTCTTGGCTTGAGGAAGGCCGGCGCACATATACAGCCTGTAAATGGCAAGCCATCGTCTCCGAAATCGCCTGTTGTGTATAGACCATATTCCCACTGTTAATGCGGACCTGCATTATTGGGGCAACAGGGGTTTCCTGCTCAACTAGTCTTGCCAGTAAGGCTCCAGTTCTATCTCCCTCTCTATACAGTCTCTGGCGATCGGCCGTATGGACGTGCTTTTCCAGCCTGCGCAGGCCCGTCAACAAGGCCTCCTTAGCCCTACACCACTCGGCCAGTCTTTGGGGAGCCATGGGGATATCCGCTTCCAATCTACCCAGAATTGCCTCCTGAGTGGCTACATCCTTCTCCAGCTGACGACGGACCCGATAGGACGTTTTGATACATATTCCCCTGATAACCACCTTCATGGCCTCCCATTCGATCGCGCGGCTTGAGGCCGACCCCCAATTATCCTCAAAGTAGTGACTTAGTTCCTTGGAGAGCATAGCCGCAAATGGAGGGTCTGTCAGGGCTTCAGTATTAAGGCGCCACAGAGTTATCTCGGATCTAACCCTGCGCCCCTAGCTTCAACAGAACAGGGGAATGATCTGAGAGATATCTGGGTAAATATATTATCCCGCCCACACTCCATCCAAGGTCAGTAGAGAGAAACCAATAATCGAGCCTGCTAGATGTCCCTGTAGCAGGGGTGTGGCAGGAGAACTGTCTAGTGTTTGGATGGCGTTCACGCCATATATCCCTCAGGTGCATACCCCTAGAATATTGCCCAGTGTGTCAGTCAGCCAGGCTTAGTGTGATGTAGTGGAGGCTCACGGTCGAGTGAACCATCAAGGATGCAGTTAACATCGCCAGCCAGCAGCATTGGAGCCCCCAGATAATGTGATGCCACCTCCATTAGGGTGGGGAAGAAAGAGGAGCAATTATCATTAGGGGCATATACGTTAATAATGCACATTTCCGTACCATCCAATCTCCCATGCAGGATAACATATCCTCCTTCCGAGTCAATCATGTGGTGTAAGTGCTGAAAGGGAACCCCTGGAGCCACTCAAATAAGAGCACCCCTAGCAAACCCAAAGTATGAAGTGCCATACAATTGCCCTCTCCTTGAGGGCACCAGACAGGCTACCGGAGATCCCCGTGAGTCCAGCCAGTCGCTCGTCTCCGCCGCAGAGAAGAAGAACAGCGCTTTCACTTGGTTTTCAACTCTCAGCTTGGCCGGGTAAAGGAGGCTATATTTGAGGTTTAAGTCCCTTAGGCGCGTTTCACTGCTAAGAAAGTTCTCCTTTGATCCTGCACTCGCTGTGTGTAATCTGGATTAATTGAAATTTGGTGGCCCTCGAACAGCGACGGGCCCCGGCTAAGTTGCAGGATGGCATCCCGATCACGGAAATTGAGAAACCGGGCAATAAGGGCTCTGGGCGGTGCACCAGGTCGGGTGGGGGGACAAGTGCTCTATGCACCCGCTCCACAGTAAAAAACTTTGAGAGTTTCTTGGGGGCCAATGTGGTAACAAGCCAGTCCTCCAGGAACAGCGCAGTGGATGATCCCTCCGCCTTCTCGGGAAAGCCCACAAAGCGGAGGTTGTTCCTGCGTGACCTCCCTTCGGCGTCCTCTGCTCGGTCATCTAGGCGCACCACACGCTTCTGGAGGTCAGTCACTGTCTCTCGCAGGGGCTGAATCTCCGTCTGTAGGGTGTTCTCCGTTTGTTCAGTGGTGGTCACCCTTTCTGAGACTTTTCGCAAGTCACACCGGAGCAGATTGACGTCAGTTGCGACAGAGTCTATCTTGTGTATTATCTCGTCCCTCGTAGAATGGATCATCGTCAGCATGTCTGTAGTAGAGGGGACCCGCTTCCAGACTTGTGGTGCCCCATCTTCATGTGTCGGCAGAGCCACCATTTGCGCTTCCTGGTCAAGGGGGCGAGGATGTGCGTAATTTGAAATTTTGTTGGCCTGGGCAGCCTTGCCACCTTTATCTTTCACCATCTTAGCTAACTGGCCCTCTAACAGTTCTTACAAAAGGTCCCCGTTGTCGCAGCAGGCAATGTCTCTTGAGTTGTCTCACGGGCAGTCGCACCTCTCTCCCTCGCTGCGCAGGCTCTTACTAGACAGCAACTCCAGGCTGTAGGCAGCCCAGGCACACAACCCGGCCTGCGGTTCTCCTTGTGAAGCACAGTGCTTTTGGTTCATGAGAAAAGCTCAATACACATGGGGGCGACTCCAACTTTTCCCTCCAGCGCCCTGCACCTTAATTCTCAAAATAACTCCTGGTGCTAACGTGTGCCGATCTGCGGTGCACTGCTGTGTAGATACCGCGCTAGGGTTGCGGGCCACTTCTCGTTGTGCTCACCCAAAAGCTACTGGGCATTCACTTCGTTCGGTCCGCAGATGCCACTCAGCTGGCACCGTTCACAGTCACCTGTGGTCACGGCTCATATTGAAGCCTCCCAATCCAAGGCAGTGTCGTTCAATACCTTCTTTGGCCTTCGCGCCGGGCGCTCCACACCGGGGCCTACCTCTAATCCAGATCCCAGCTCTCAGAAATGTTGCAGGCGATTCACCGCCACTGCGCCATGTTGTGTATATGGTGTGTCTCGTGATGTCGGGCAATGCAAGAGGGAGCCCACTCCGGACCGTTTCCCCTCCCGATTAAGGCGTCAGTCTCCCGGGTGCGCCTGCAGCTGTTCAGGCTCATTTCCCTTTGCAGTCACGGCCCCTCCCGCGCAGCCGCTTCAGCAGCCTCCTCCCGATCAACTACAGTTTGAGAGGAATCTCACACGGCCCCAGCCGTCTATGCGTGTCCGCTTTCAAGATATTCCTGAGTTATATTGCCATAGTCCGCAGGCCGGCCGCTCTCAGAACCTAGGGCCCCGATACGCTGCTCCTAAATCTCCTCACCATCTATGCAGGAGGATCAGTGTTCCCAGGTGAGGCGCTGTTTCCGCAGGCTGCCAAGGCCGTTTCCCTCGTCGAGTGGCCGGTGCCAGTCTGTGTGCACCTCAGCCTCTGTGCACCTCCGCCTCCACCCTCCGGGTCACTCGGCCATAGCTGCACTGCGCTGGTTCCCAGCGGCGAAGGCAAGATGGCCGCCGGTCGGTTCCACAGCTGTCCAGTCCTAGCTGCCGATATCCCTTCACAACGGCTGAGCGGAGATTGCTAGCGGCAGGAAGGCAGGAGCAACAATCATTCCGCTGCAATTGTGAGTATTATTGCAGTTTCACTCACACAGGATGCTTTCGGATTACTGGAGTTGACGGGAGCTCCAGGGAACGCGTCTACTCCACCATGTTGCTAAGCCACGCCTGTTACAAACTATTCTTTTCCTAAAAACTGCCACAGAACTCATGCAGCTGAAAAGTTAATGAATGAATACTTCAAGGCAGCTTGACTCCTAGTAATACTAAACCAATACTTTAAAAATAACTGTATTATAACAGGCAACACATTGAAAATATGCTGCACCCAAAACCAAACTGTGTAAAAGGAACAAGCTATGCAATTCAAATGAAAGGCTGATTCATTAAGGACAGTTATTCTTCCAGGCAACACCGTCCACTTTCTCCGCTACCAGGCTGAATATACTATTGATTAGTCTCTTATGATAATCAGGTAGTCATGTTTTCTGATTCAATTTGCACTCCTCAATTACTGTGTCTCATTAATAAAATATCTGAAAATATATAGTTTTAGGCATCATTAAAAGAGAAGTGGCTATGTTGGGCATACACCAAAGATATGCCACGGCTGCACAAGATCAGAAAGAACATCCCTATTTTTCCATCTTTGGAATCGTGTCCTGTAGACTAGTATTACATGATCATAACAGTAACCAGCATTGTAAAACATAAACTGTACAGACTCTTTATAGTACTGGGTTAATGATGCAACTCATGCAAAAAATACAAAACTGATTATTGACATTGTGGATGCTAACACCTTTCAGATTGGGGGGGAACAATACAGATTAACAATATTATCTCGGGTCAAAGAATGAAAATACCCTCGTGGGAGGGGGGCGTTGTGAAGAGGGGGGCAGCATGCCTGCATCATTGATTTGTTGCAGGAGGATCTGAACGTGGTCTTTATAGATATAATAACAGATAGTAGTCAATATTTTTATAACAGATGATGAAGATAATTAATATCTTCAACACACAGTAGAAAAGTCACAACATCTGACTACAAACTGAATTTCAGAAAATCCAAAATATGCTACTTGAATTCAGTCTTCCTTAGATAGGAGCTATCCAATGAAGGGAAAGGGCTCAAATCAGAATTTCTGGAGAAATATGTCATATTGGATCCCCCGAATGCTTTAACAAATCTACAAGCATTGATGGGATTAGTCTCTCATTACAAGGAGAAAGTGAAATGATTATACCAGCTGATTACCCCCTATATTTACAGTGAAGGACTGGAAGGAATAAAGCTAACCCTGGGCAAAGCACTACGCTACGCTCGCGTAGTTTGCGAAGTTTGCGCTACTTCGCACTACGCGAATTGCACGTAGCACAGTGCAAACACGCGTAGCGTAGTGGTCATTTTTTGCTTGCTCGCGGTCCTCAACGTCAAGTTGGCGACCGCGAGCAAGCAAAATGACATCCCGGCGAGACTTTTTCCTCGTTCGCGATCAGCAACATCAAGTTGCCGATCGCGAGCGTGGAAAATAAACCTCCCGGCGAGATTCTCAACGCGGGGAGGTCAGGTTTCTCATTGCGAGTGGTCGCGTATGCTCGCGACCGCTCGCGATGAGAAACTACCAGTCCGCGTTGAGAAAGCTGCCGCTCGAGTAAAAATCTACTCGAGCGGCAGTAAAAGACAGCTCGCACTGTGCAAGATGCCGTTTTCAATGATTGCACAGTGTGGACAAGCATCCGGCACTGTGCAATCATCGCGAACAGCGCACTACGCAGTTCGCGTAGTGCTACGCGTAGCTCGCGTAGTGCACTTCGCGTAGCTTCGCATAGCGCTACTTCGCGAACTACGCCCAGGGTTAAATAAAGCACTCGAAGATATGGTATTTACAGCACATTGAAAATGTGGGATAACACTTACAACTCACTAAAAAAAAGAATAGTTTCTAATTGGGTAGGGCTCATTTACCTAATCAACAAAACCGACTGCATACAAATCACATTTGTGCGCTATAGCAGAAGAGAATGTTATATATTTTTTTTTAAAGTCCTCATGACAGTGCAGACAGCCATTTGGGAAAGGTCCAACGTGTAAGGCAAGAAACTGATTATTGTGATGTCCTTGTCACTAGAGGCAGTCATCCACTTCGGGTAGCCATGACTCAGTCAGTAGGGCACTCTGGGTGGATCTCCCATTCAAGCGGCAATACTTCACTCACCTTCACCTCAACCAGGGTTTCTACATGCCTATACCACTCCTTATCTATTTCCTTGCAGCTGAAAAGTCGCTGTCAAACTTTTATCCCTCCTCCCATCATTTCTAGTTTCTCCCTGTGGCTGTGTCATTGTGACTTAATGTATGGCTAAAGCAAGCATAACAATCTGTGGAACGAATAAAATAGCAGTACTCCACTGCCTGCATAATAGTATGGGTTTTCGATAATAATGAATTTAAAATAAAGCATCACATGGTATACCCTTAGGTGATTCAACAGCATAAACAGCTGAATTAAATATACACTGCTTGGCACTTCAGAGAGCAAATGTTTCAGTCTCAACATTTATTTAGTTTCCGGATCCAGTCTAATGCCTGGGGCAATATTCACAAGGTGAGGAATCTGCAGTTAGACTATGCCCCAGAAAGAGAGTTCCCAAAGGTAAGTAACTTTTTCTTCTGATGATTACGTCTAATCACAGATTCCTCATATTCTGAATAGATACCAAAGCCATACCCCCATAAACCACCACACCTCACCCCAGTGGTGAGTCTGTGGAGTGGTTCAGACCAAAATGTCCTGCAGGCCGAACAAGCAAAATGCCCATCCCTATGGACTTCACTGTCAAGAAAGTAGTGGTTCATGAACGTGTGCACTGATGCCCATGTAGCAGCCTGACAGATATCGAGGACAGGTACTCGGTGTGTCTTCACAGTAGTAGCAGCCCTAGCTTGAGTAGAATGAGCCTATCACTCTTCAGGGGGGGGGGGCTGCTTTCTAGCTAAAGCGTAGGAAATCTTAATGCAGAGTACTATCCATCTAGAGATAGTCCTAATCTGTACTAACTTGCCTTTCTTTGCCCTGTGAAACCCACAAAGAGCTGATCGACCACTTAGTAGTCTCTGGTACGATCAATATAAAAATGGAAGGCTATCTTGGGATCCAAGCATTGCAGTCTCCACCTCTTTTGAGGTGTGAGGCAGGGAAAAGCAGTAGCGCCTGTTGTGTGGACTGAGTGGAGGGGCAGGGGGTCAGAGGTGGGGCACGGGTGAGGGACAGGCATAAAATACATATTTAAAAAACACTTACCTGCGTCGCAGCACGGTCGCATCTTGCCCCTCTTCCTCTCTTTAGCAGGCACAGGCTCCCAGAGTGCACTGCTGCCAATCATGATGCCGCTTTCATGGTGCTGAAAGCAGCGTGAGGATTGGCCTGAGCGCAGATGATTTGCAGCTCAGGTTGGAAAGAGCTTCATTGTGCATGACGGTTTGGCCGGCCTGAGACGGCTGGCCAGACCGTCATGCCCACCGAATAGCAGTGCCCAACACTGCCCCTCCAGCCTGTCACCGCTGGGAAAAAGAACGCCAGAAGGGTGAAAGTCTGTGCGATGTGGAAGGGTGCTACCACCTAAGGCAGAAATGACGCTTGTGTCCTCAAAACACGTTTGTCAGGAACAAAGGATGTGTTGGGCAGGTGGACTGAGAGTGCCTGAAGCTCGCTCACATGCCGAGCTGAAGTTATGGCAATTAAAAAGACAGGTTGGACTCAGTGGACATCTGTGCATCGGTTCAAAAAGGGTGCACATGAGAAAGGTAGGGACCACATTTAAGTCCTACTGTAGCATTACAAAGGGGTTAGAGGAAACAAATGCTGCAAACATTCGAGGAACCTTATCACAACAGGCGATTTAAACAAAGAAGACTCATCCGGCAACCGTAAAAATACTGAAAGAGCAAACAAATAGCCTTTAACAGCACCCATCGCTAGATGGCCAACGACAAAACAAACAATAACACATCATAATGTTCGGCTTGTAGTGGGTCAATATAGTGGGTACCGCATCAAGCCACAAACGGGTCCAAGAGCCCGTTGTACGCTGATTTCGTAGATGGGTGCCTAGTTAGCATTCCACATCAACAGCTTAGGGAGAAGGATCAAAAGAAACTAGCTGCCACAGCTCAATCCCCATACAAGGACGTTTTGAGAAAGTAGATTAATAGTTGAAGTTGATAGTAGCCCCTTTCAAGTAAAAATATACTTAACTAGGTCCAAGTAGAAAACACAACACAATCCGGAAGATTTTTCTTAGCAGTACCCCTGCACGCTGGTAGGTGGCGTCGGTCGACTCCGCGTGACGTTGCTGTCTTGTTAGTCGTGGTGGTGATGTCGGCGGCGTCAATATAACCGCCACTCCAGCGCGCTGTCAGTACTTTTCACGACATTCCATGCCAGAAGCGCAGAGCCATGAAGTGACTGACCATGGTGTGTTAAAATGAAGCTAGGCCCCTGAAGGGGATCAGCCCTGACACTAAAAAACAATTGCGCAGTGCGGGGAGGATGGGTAGGTCGGTAAGGAATCTGCAGCTAGATCATGTCTCTACCAGATAAGGCTTTACCGAAGGTAAGTAATTTGTCCATCTGATCGAGACTTCTAGCCGCAGATTCCTTACCTTTGAACAGATACCCAAGCAATACCTTCCCCGGAGGAGGGACTGCGGAAAAGTTTTAGACCAGAAAACCCTGCAGGACAGAGCGACCAAACAGTCCTTCTCTGTGAACCTGAGAATCCAGGCAATAGTGTCTGGCAAACGTGTGCAGAGACGCCCATGTGGCAGCTTGACAACTATCAGCAATCGGAACCCCACGCTGGAGGGCTGTGGTGGCTGCCTTTGCTCTGGTGGAATGGGCCCTAAGGCCCTCCGGAGGCTGCTTCTTTGCCAAGGCGTAACAGATTTTTATACAGAGAATGACCCAACGAGAGATGGTCCTCTTTAGAACCGCATGCTCTTTCTTTGCTCCCCAAATATCCTATAAAGAGTTTGTCATCCACCCGGAACTCTTTAGTGTGATCAAGATAAAATCATAATTCTCTTTTTGGGTCCAGACGGTGGAGAAGCTCTGCTTCCTTGGAAGGATGCGGAGGTGCATACAAAGTGGGCAGAGTAACTGACTGTCCCAGATGAAAGGGAGTTACAACCTTGGGCAAAAAGGACGCCCTAGTTCTCAGCACCACTTTTTCCCAGAAAAACCGTCAGGTAAGGAGGCTGACGACAGTGCCTGCAGTTCGCTCACCCGCCTAGCAGAGGTAATTGCCACCAAGAATGCTGTTTTGATGGTGAGCAACCGTAAGGGACAGTTGTGCATCGGCTCAAACGGTGCGCACATCAAAAAGGTGAGGATCAAATTAAGGTCCCATTGAGGGAGAAGGGGGAAACAAGTGGGTTAACCCCTTCAAAAACCGCTGCACCAGAGGGGACTGATCTTGTAGCCGAAGAAAAGCTGAAAGGGCTCAAAGATAGCCCTTCAAGGTGCCCAAGGCAGAGCCCTGATGGGCCAAGGAAAGGATAAACAAAGGGATATCTGCCAGAGAGGAAGGAAGACAAGGGGTCAATAGACCTTTCTGTACAATATTTACAAAATTTGTTCCATCGGCAAGCTTATAGCGATTTTGTGGAGGGATGCCTGGCTGCGAGAATAACCTCACAGACTTTGGGAGGGAGGTCAAAAGCTGTCAACTGTCGCCGCTCAATCTCCACGAAAGGAGGAGAAGAATGGACCGGTTCGGGTGGAGGACCCTCCCATGTTGCTGCGACAGAAGATCCTCCCGAAGGGGCAACCAGATCGGAGGATCGATGCTCACTTCTAGAAGCTCGGGATACCAAACTCTCCGTGCCCAGTCTGGAGCCACAAGAATAACTTGTGCAAGATCGCTCCTGATCTTCTTGAGCACTCTGGGCAGGAGTAGAATGGGCGGAAAGGCGCATAGGAGGCCTGAGCTCCACTTGCGGCAAAATGCGTCGCCTAGCGAGAGCCACCTTGGAAACTCCAACACGCAAAACAGCCGACATTGCGTGCTCTCTTCAGAGGTGAACAGATCTAACCAAGGCTCTCCCCACCGCTGAAAGAGATCTTGCACCACCTCTGAATGGAGACGCCACTCATGATTCGCCAGGCACCTTCGGCTGAGCTCATCTGCCCTGGCGTTCAGGGAACCAGCCAGGTGTTGAACCACCAGGGAAATGCCCTATTGTTCCAGCCAAGTCCAGAGACGCCGGGCCTCTTGACACAGAGTCCACAACCCCACTCTGTCTTGTTTGTTGCAGTACCACATGGCAGTAGTGTTGTCCGTGAACACCTGTATCAGCCTTCCCTTTATGGATGGTAAGAAGGCTTTCAGTGCCAGTCGGATCGCCCAAAGCTCCAACAGGTTGATATGGAGCTTGGCTTCCACCGGACACTAGAGTCCTTTGATCTCCACCTCTTCCAGATGGCCACCCCATCCCAGAAGGGACGCATCCGTTACTACCGTGAGATCTGGGTGGGGAAGGGAGAGGGGTCTGCCCCTGATCCAATCGCAGTCTATTAGCCACCACTGCAGGTCTTCCGCAGTGCCCTCCGAAATCTGAACCAGGTCGGGGAGATTCTCAATGCTGTGCCCATTGGAACTTCAGGTCCCACTGCGGAGCCCGCATGTGCTACCATGCATGGTTCACTAGCAGGATGCAGGAGGCCATGAGGCCCAACAGTCTCAGAGTCATTCTCACCGAAATCCAGAATAGAGCCTGAAACCGGTATCATAGCATGAATATCCTGGACTCACCGTTTGGGAGGAAAAGCCCGAAACTGCACCTTGTCCAGAACTGCTCCAATGAAAGGGAGCACCTGAGAGGGGGTCTGGTGTGACTTCGGCACGTTGATAGTGAACCCCAGCGAATGCAGGAGGTTCGCCGTAGTCTGGAGGTAGGAGACAACTGCTTGGGATGGGCCCGCCTTCAACAACCGCCATCACCTTTGTGAACACCCGAGGGGCGCTGGTGAGGCCGAAAGAGAGCACTGCAAATTGAAAGTGCTTGTGGCCAACCGTAAACTGCAGGTAGTGACGAAGGGCAGGCAGGACGGGAATATGAAAATAGGCGTCCTGCAAGTCCAACGCTACCATCCAGTCTCCTGGGTCCAGGGCATACAAGACCCGAGCTAGGATGAGCATCTTGAACTTCTCCTTTTTGAGGAAGTAGTTGAGGGCTCTGAAGTCTAGGATAGGACGAAGGCCTCCGTCCTTCTTTGGGACCAGAAAATAACAGGGATAACAACCACAGCCTATCTCTGGCCTGGGAACCCTCTCTATAGCTCCCTTGGCGAAGAGAGTCTTGACCTCCTCGCAGAGCAGGGCAAGGTGATCCTCCGTCAGCCGATCATATACTGGAGGCATAGATGGAGGAGTAGTCTCGAAGGGAAGGGAGTAACCCCTGCGGACAATTTGCAACACACACCTGTCTGATGTGATGCCCTGCCAGTGGTGGAGATGATGGCATACTCTGCCACCGACTGGCTGTAAATGATCCTGGAGGATCGGACTAGGAAGGTTTTGCGGTGGAGGAGGGCATTGTGGCTTGGCTTGACTTCTGGCCTCCCAACCCGTGGGGTCGGGGTGAACCGTGTCCACGGCCCCGCAGAGGTTGCTCAAGCAGCGGGCCCAGCTGGTCAGAATTGGGTTGGCGGGGTTGGTAGCCCCTTCCGTAGCCATGAAAGGAGCAAAAAGCAGTCGCAGGCCGGGAAGTTGTGGTGAGGCCCGAGGACTTGGCCGCAGCCTGCGAGTCCTTGAAACGCTCAAGGGCAGCATCTGCTTTGTCTCCAAAGAGACGGGAGCCATCAAAGGGCATGTCCATGAGGTTAGCTTGGACATTCCCCGAAAAACCAGATGTTATCAGCCAGACGTGGCGACGTACGGCCACCGTCGTGGAAATCACTCTGCCCAGCGAGTCTGTCGTGTCCAAGCCACATCTGATGGCGAACTTTGCTGCATCTCTCCCATCTGAAATGGCTTGGGAGAGTAGAGCTCGGTCCTCCTCCGAGACTCTGGGCAGTACCTGCCCAACCGTATCCCATATCGAATGGGAATAACCGCCCAAAAGGCATGCAGTGTTCGCCGACTGCAATGCCAGACTGGCGGAAGAAAACATTTTCTTTCCAAAACTCTCTAGTCTCTTGGATTTCCTGTCCGGAGGTGCGGAAGGGAACGCGCCATGGGAAGTGGAAGCCTGGACCAACAAGCTTTGTGGGGTGGGGTGGGCGGTGAGAAAAACTGGGTCGCCCAGTGCGGGGCGATGGCGGCGGGCAATCGTCCTATTCACAGGAGCCCCTGTGCTAGGTTTGGACCAGGTGCCCAGAAGGACGTCAGTCAAGGCCGCATTAAAAGGCAGTAAGGGTTCCGAGCTGGAGACACCAGGTTGCAGTACCTCTGTCAAGACGTTAGTCTTGACTGCCACCGCAGAGAGCTGCAGGTCCACGACCTCCGCAGCCCTACGCACCACCATGGCAAATGATGCCCCCCCCTCCGTAGCCAGGTTAGGTGGAGATAGCATGCCAGAGTGTGGTGAGGTGTCCAAACCACTGGCATCACCCAGTTCCTCGTACCAGTCCGTGTCTTGTGGGTGCTGGATTTCTAAGGGAACCTGCTCTCCCTCCCAATCCTCTTCATTCATCCCTAACCCTTAAGAATAGGGTAGGTTGAACGGCATGGAGCCGTACGGCTCTGTCGGCGCCGGTCTCAGTGTCGGAGGATGTCCGACTGGCTCGATGTCGTCGGGAGTGAGGATCGGGGAGGCGCCGGTGGTTTGCACCGACGAGGCTGAGGACCTCGGAGCTGGACGCAGCACCAGGGAAGGTCGCCGCGGTGGTGCGACCGGTGTCGGTCCGGACCAAGGAACGCGTCCAATCGGAGGCCGTTGCGCCGGAGCCGCAGCCGTGGAACCCATGGGAACTCCTCAATCATCTGAGCCTGCAGGCCCGAAGGTGCGCCGGCAGGGTCAGGCCACCCAAATATGGCGCACATGGCGTCACTGAACTCTTTAAGCTGGGCGGGGGTCGCTCCCAGACCTGGAAAGGCAGGGAAACGCGGAGCCGACCCAGGCACCCGCTCCGTGGAGCGGGCCTTGAACGCTGAGGTTAATCCGCCGCGTCGCGAGAAGGGCGGGGTGAAGTCGAAGCACACTTCAACTTCTTGTGCTTTTTGTGGTGCCTCTTACCTGACTTCGACGAAGAGGACTTCGAATCACCGGAGCAATGCTCGGACCTTCCTCTCGACCGAGACCTGGACAGGGATCGAGACCGACAAGGCGGCCTCCACGGTGCCGGACGCCGGGATGCGAGCAGCTTTAGGGACCGCTCCCTCAAAGCCTTCGGTGCCATGGCCCGGCAGTCGGAGTACGACTTTGAGTCGTGGTCGTGCTCCAGGCACCAAAGACACACTAAGTAGAGGTCCGTGACCGACATGGCGCGGTGACAGGCACCACCCGGCTTGAACCCAGAGGTCTTCTTACTCGACATTTCCTACACACCAAAAGAAGTCGACAAAAGTCGAAAAAAGTCTGTCAAAAATTGACAGGGGGTAGCTCTCTTCAACGGATCGGCGCTGGCTGGCGTGGAAAGAAAAGAACTGACGTCAGCGCGCCGGAGTGGTGATTATATTGACGATGCGTACGTCACGACGACAACGACGAACACGACGTCACGAGGAGTCAACCGACACCACCTACCGGCGTGCAGGGGTACTGCTAAGAAATTTTTTCCAGATCCAGCCTGACGCCTGGAAGTTCAAAGGTAAGGAATCTGTGACTAGATGTCTCTATCAGATGCAATGGAGCATGGGTAGGATGCAGGGACCAGCTTCATCCCGCTGGAAAGTATATATTCTGACTTAGTAGTTTTTCTGGAGAAAGATCTTGTCAACGAGGTCATCGGAGGGTCAAGCTGCAGGCTGGTTCCAGTGTAGTGCTCATCGTCGTTGGCCGGCTGCAGTGCAGGACCTCAGTGGGAGCCTGGGCTGAAGCAGGACATTTGAGGCTCCCGGTGTCGACGTGAAAGTTCTGAGTAGGTGAAGCCTGAAGTCTACGTCCAGGAAGGTCTTGTCGGCAGTTGGCTGCTCCTCGATGTTGGCCTCAGTGGAATCCCACTACGTTTGGACTTAGAAACTTTTCTGGAAGTCAAACGTCTTTCAGTGCGGCACACCAGCAAGCTGAATCCCATTAGCAATGTTGGTGGCTGCAGCCCGGCTGTGGGCACTTCTGGTTCTATTTGCAAAAACGTAGGGAAAAGTCTCTAAGTGTTCAGTCTTGCAATCCAGCCAAGTTTCCTGGACCTTTTGGCACCACTTAGGGGTTAAGACTCAATCTCCCAGAAGCCATCAGCAGGGTCCAGGGAAAATCCAGTTGGAACTGGTCAGCTAGGCTCAGCAATACCTGCGCTGATTGCAGCTTTTGTGTTCTTAGAGCTTAACAGAAGGCTAGCCATCTAGCCCTAAGAGACAATTATTCTTCAGTCCTGGGTACAAGTGGGAGCAGGTCAAGCTGCTGGGGGTTCTCTTCACAGGTGACAGTAGGTGAAGTCAGCTTTCTGAAATGCATGGTTCAGCGGGTGCAGTCCTTTTGTCAACCTCAGGTTCAGAGGTATTTTAAGGAAGGTATCCAGGGGTGCCACGTTTACGCTTTGCACTTACTTGTGTGGGGGTGACTCCCTAACCAATAGGACAAAAGGTCCCCTGGGCAACCCTACCCACTTTGACATAATTTCCTGGAGGTTTGGTCCTAAACATCCCACTGTGCCCTGCTCTGTGAAAATCTAACATGGCAGAATCTTTCTTACCATGGTCAGAGCTCTGGGCACACCCCTAAAGTGTGACTAGGGAAATGAGAAAATCACCCTGCAAAACCAGTTCTGGGGCAGGTTTTCTCCATCACTGGGATTGGTGCCACTACGGCTACTTGGACGAAGGCAGGGGCAGGCGTAGGTGTAACGTTTATCTGCCTGTGACAGGGGCTGCCACTTTGAATCTTGTATAGTTAGTGGTTACATCCCCCAGGCCATCCTATCAGGAGGAGGTCACACCTACTCCCAGCCAAAGCCCTTTTGTTCCCTTTCCTGATAGCCATTCATAACTCCCAGCTGGCTCCAAGGTGAGAACTGGGGATTATCTCAGAAAGGGATACTAGAGTCTTTAGGTCAGAAAAAGTCAACTTTAATGAAAGTGTCATTTTCAAACTAATAATTTAAAATCCTATTAATTGGAGTCCTTGAATCATGGGTCTAGCTATTCCCAAACCAAAGTTACATATTATAAGGTATTATAATGAAAGCCAGTGCTTTTTTTATGGGAGAGCCAGCCTAGCCACAGTGAAAAATGACTCTGGAGCTTTTTCACTGCCAGGACATGTAAAACTGTCCAACCTTTTAAATACCATGCACCATGCCTTATGGGCACTTAGGGCCTACCTTTGGGGTGACTTACCAGTATTAAAAAAAGAATATTTAGGTTTGTCAAAGGGTGTATTTTGCCGGGTTGAATATGCAGTTTAAAAACTGTATAGCTTGGCTCCAGTGGCAGGCCTAGAGCCATGTTTTCACTTGTCACTTTAGTGGTGGCAAAATAAATGCCGCTGTCCACTGGTGACATTTACCTAACAGGCCCTGGGTAGGGTACACAAGGTTCCATATACTAGGGACTTACATGTAAGTTAAATATGCCAATCATTAACCAATTCTATGTTTTAGAGGTCAGAGCACATCCACTGGGTGCTGCATGGCAGCGCCCCAGTGTTCAGAGTCCATACACTGCCAATAAAATCCAGCAAAAAGTGGAGCAACATTTGTTGGGATGGGTGATATGGTGGCAAACGAAACGCAGTAGTGGATTAATGCAACCGAGGGGGGTTCAATGCATGTTATATTGTTTTACATAACTATGATAATGATAATGTATAAACTAATTGTCAATGATAATCATTTGCAATGTCTAATATGGCAGATGTTTCCTGGGTTAAGGAGCTCTGCACTGTATCTGACCTTTGACACAATAAAATCTGTTTTCATAAAAAAAAAAGTGGAGCAAAAAGGGGGGGGAGTATCCATGCAAAAAGAGGATTTCCTTAAAGAGATGCAGATTGTGGAGGAGGCCCAGGTGAAGGAGCCTGCCCTGTTGCTGCAACTGTAGATTTTCCCGAAGTGGTAGGAGGAGGACAGATGCTCATGCCTAGAAGTACTGGGTACCTCACCCTCCTAGCTCAATTTGGAGCCAGTAGGATGGTTTGGGCCTGATCAATCTTGATCTTTTTCAGAACTCGAGCCAGGAGGGCACCCGAGCTCCATTCTAAGCAGAATGCACCTCCAAAAGAGAGCTGTCTTGGGAGCTCGAGCGCACAAAAACATTGACATTACACGTTCTTTGCGATGGTGAAAAGATTGAGCCAGGTTTCTCCCCATTGCTAGAAGACACCTTGCACCACCTGTGAGTGTAACTGCCATTTTGGATCCACTAGGCGTCGGTGATTGAGTTTGTCCTCCCTGGCATTAGAGATCATGCCAGGTGGTTTACAACAAGAGATATGCTGTTAAGGGTCACCCACTCCCAGAGGCGCAGAACCTCCAGGCATAGGATGAAAGACCCCCTCACTCACCCTGCATGTTGCAGTGCCACATAGCAGTGGTGCTCTCTGGGAGGACCTGTACTAGCCTCCCTTTGATTGCTGGTAGGAATGCCTTCAATGCAACGTTGTGATCGCATGTAGCTTCAGTGGAAACCTGTTTCTTCATCAGTCATCTGATTTCCATCTATCCCAAATGGCCTCCCCAGTCGCGTAGTGATGTATCCATTACCACCATCAGCTCTGGGAAGGATAAGGTGAGGAGTCTGCCACTGACCCCAATCACGGTCTAGCAGCCACCACTGGCAATATTTTGGAGTCTCCTCCGAAACCTGGATGGAAGCTGAAAGATTACCCCGGTGCTGTGCCCACCGGGACTTCAGATCCCACTGTAGATGCGGGATATACCATCTGGTATGGCTAAAAAGCAGGATGCAGGATGCAAGAGGCCAGTAGTCCCAGTAGCCTCAACATCATCCTTAATGAGATCCTGGATAGTGGCTGAAACATCAGAATCATAGCCCGAATGTCGTGCACTCTTTGCTCTCGGGGGAAAGCATGAAATTGCACCGTATCCGGGATGGCTTCGATGAATGGGAGCAATTGAGAAGGAGTCAGGAGTGACTCTGGCACATTGATAATGAACCCCAACGATGTTAAAAGGCTCGTTTCATCGTCATCTAGAGGTGAGCTACGACTGCCTGGGTTGAGTCCGCGTTCAACAGCCAGTCATCAAGGTAGGGAGAAGAATGGCATGCTCAACCACCTAATGTGCACTGTGAACCCCTGAGAGGCACAGGTAAGGTCAAAAGGGAGCACTGCAAACTGAAAATGCTCCTGGCCCACTGAGAATCATGGATAATGCTTGTGGGCCTGCAGGACAGGGAATATGGAAATAAGTGAGTTGCTGGTCCAACACTACCATCCAGTCCCAAGGATCCAGGGCAGACAAAATCTGGAACAGCTTGAGCATCCAGAATTAGTCATTTCACAGGAAGACATCAGGGGCACATATATGAAGTAGGATAAAAGCCTCTGTCCTTCCTCAACACAAGGCAGTTGCAAGAGTATCACTTAGTTCCTGCTTCTAATGCTGGAACACTCTCTCTGGCTCCTTTAGCTAAAAGGGCCTGACACTTCCTGCTGCTGAACGGACAATTGGTTCTCATTCAGCCATGCTGATAGGGCTGGAAGGTGCGACAGGGTAGAAAGAAATGGGAGGGAGTGTTCCCATTGGACAATTTGGAGGAAGTACGAAGTGATGTCTTGCCACACTTGGAGGAAATGTCAGATCCTTCCTCTTAAAGGTGGCTATGTGTCAAAAATAACTCACTAACATAGGTTTGCGGATGTGGTTGCCAGAGGGGTACAGGACTGATCTCCACATCTCTGATGCTCTGAGCATTGTCTCTGGGGGCCTCAGCCATGAAAGGGCTAAAAAGTGTGTTGTGCTGGCGGCTTGGTCTGCCACTGGCGATATTAAAAACTCCTGGCAAACCCCCAAAATGGCCTGAATGGTTGATGAAAGTGCCTGGTCGGGGCAGAAAAATTAAAGGAACGCGCTGTGGCATGACTTCCTTTGAATCATCTCTGGTATGAGTCAGCTTTTTCACGAAGAGGCGAGAGCCATCAAATGGCTTGTCTATCGAGGATGCCTGGATATCCCTTGAGAAGTCTGTGGATCTCAACCAAGCGTGGTGCCAAAACACCACACTCGAGTCAGTAAGTCAGGGTTCCTTGGCACCAGTCTGAGACAACGAGCTACCTCCCTACTGACTGGGGCCCAGAACACTGTTTTGCCCAAGTCACTAAGAGGGTATCTGTAATGGATTTGTTAAATGGTAAGAGAATTCCAGTAGATGCCTGGTCAGATTGGAGAACTTTTTTGATTATGTTTGTCTTTAATTTCATGGTAGAGAGCTTCAGGTCTAGGGCTTTGCAGCCCTTCACATGACAATGGAAAAAGAAGAACTCTGCTCTGTAGCAGAATCAGGAGAAGAGACAAGACCTGTTTCTGGGGAGGTGTCTAGACCACTGGCATCCTGTAGTTTTTCATACCAATTGTCCTCATCATACTGTGGGGCAAATACGCCATCATATTTGCCATTATTGTCTGAATCAGAGCCAAAGAGCTGGTTGAAAGTATGAGATCTGCTGTGTTATAAAGGCAATGTGTCGGAGTCAGAAGAATTGTCTATTGGCTATGTTCCATTGGGTTCTGAACACAGCTTCAGCCAAGGTAGAGAGGAGGCCAGCTCACAGTCGGAAAACACTGTGGGTGGTGGATCCTCCTTAGGCATCGGCAGCATCAGCACAGGTGTCGATGTCAAAGGAACTGGTGCAAGGAGTGGATCCAGAACAGCAATCAACACTGAAGTTGATGCGGAACCCGAAATAGGATCAGGAAACACAGATGGCAGTGAGGGCGAACCTGCCTGAGGAACCCTGAGTGGAAACCTCAGAGGATCCTTGGGGCCGAAGGCTCATCAGAGGGAGCTGGAAGCATGCCAAATATATGCAGCATGACCTCATTAAAGGTGACAATCTGCTATGATGTTATATACCGAGACACAAATTTGAGGTGCATCAGGACCAGATTCAAAATCAGTTCTTAAGAAGTTCGAGAGCAAGACCGAGTGGCACACAGACACCCTTGCGCCCTCTCCGGAGTTTGAGAGTGGTGGAATGGGGCCGATTCCTGCTTAGACTTGTTCGACCAAAATGAGGATCTGCTGTGGGAATAACTTTGGTAGAGGGACATTCCTTTCGACTTCAACCTGTCACAGAGAAGAGTCTTCCAATGTTTATCGATGTAGAGTTTCACATTTTAGTCCTGTATGGTCTTCAAATTCATCTGGGCACAAGTGCACAGTTGTTGTAGGTCCTGGAGTCGTTTTCCAACCACAGGCACACCTTGCAAGGATCTAAAACAGACATTTCTTTGACAGAATCTCTACAAGGTTTAAACCCTGTTGTCTTGGGAGGTGACATATTTCCCTTTCACAATGGTAAAAAAAAAAAAAAAACAATTGGTGAAAAATTGATAGGAGTAAAGCTCCAGATCCGCATCTGAAGGTGCAGAAAGAAAGGAACTTATGTCAGGGCGCCTGGAGCTTATATGCGGCCTGCTCATCACAGCCAGAGTGGAACGATGTAGGTGTGGAGCCATACAACGCCACCTACTACAGCGCAAGGGGTGTGTAGGATACAGTCTGATGGCTGAGGGAAGATTCACAAGGTGAGGAATCTGTGGTTAGAAACAATCATCAGAAGCCTTATTCTGTGTACTGGGTTACAATGTAAACATTAGGAATCCAAACGGTTACACTCTTAAGGGTAAGCACAAAACACATTCAGCACAAGCTGACCCACCAGAGTGAAGGAACCATCTTGAAAGGCAATTCAGCCACTGATTACAGTACATGCAGTAGTCTCAGCCGCTCTACTTATATTGCAAGAACATCATTGGTGGCTACTGATGTCCAAATCAGCTATGGGTGTATTACAGTGCTAAATCTGTCTACTGATAAAGCTTTCCATTATAGTGAGGCCACTACAGAATTCCCTTGTGAAAGCAATAAAACCATTCCTGTTTATCAAGATCCTGTCAGTTCGCTTAAGCCAGTAAATATGAATACATATTGGTAGTGACAGATTAGTGTACTTGTTTTATATGGGTACAGCACCATATCAGGATTGTGCAGTCGCAAAAAACTTACACTTAGAAGTGATGAGTAGAGTGCATATCTTCACTCAGATCGAGAACATTTACCTCAAAGATATTGACAGAAGCACTTGCTGGGGTGGGAAAAAACCTTCAAATGTTACATACCTTTAGGCTTAGTTCAAACGTGGCAGTTGAGAAAGCTAACAGTAAGCTCAATAAAGCCTTGACCACTAAGGTCGTAAGTAAAGGTGTACCCTGACTATAAAGGGCACAGAGGAACAAGTTACTTATCTTTGGTAACGCTAGACTTTATCTAGCTGTTGATTCCTCACCTTTTGAATATTCCCAAGCATCAGACTGGATCCGAAAACCTTTCCATAGTCCCTCTGCGCGCCAGAAGGTGGCTCCTTCAGGCTCTGCTTTGACACCGTTCTGCTCTGGAAATGATGTGAAGGGCCTATATAGACGGCACTCTCACGCGCTGACAACAGTTGCTTTCATGTCCGTTACCCCAGACGAGGAGTAGAGTAGCTAAAGCCAAAACACAGAACGGGGAGGATAGGAGGGTCGCTAAGGAATCTGTTGCTAGATACCGTCTTTACCAGAAAGAGCGTTACCAAAGGTAAGTAACTTGTTCTTCTAATAAACAGTAATTGTCACAGATTCCTCACCTTACGAATAGATGCCATAGCAGTACCCAAAGAGAGGAGGGCTGTGGATGGGCTCAAACCAAGAAGTCTTGCAGAACCGAGCAGCCAAAGTGGCCTTCTAGACGGGCTATCCAGACAATAGTGATTCACAGATTACTTTATTTTTGTTCTGTTCCTTCTATTTAGTGAACGTAAAGAGGGACGCCCATGTAGCTGCCTGGCAGGTGCTTAAGACAAGGACTCTGCATGCTAAAACAGTGGTAGTAGCTTTGGCCCTAGTGGAGTAGTCCTGCAGTCCTTATGGAGGCTGCTTCTACTCCAATGCGTAGCAGATCTTAATGCAGAGCACGATCTAGCATGAGATGGAACGCTTCTGCATAGCTTTGCCCTTTTTCGCTCCAGCAGTCCCCACAAAGAATTGACCGTACACCTGGTTGTCTTCGGGCCATCGATGTAGATACTGAGCACTCTCTTAGGGTCCAAGTGCTTGAGCCTCTCCTCCTCCTTAGAGGGATGAAGTGGAGCATAGAAAGCCGGCAAAGTGATGGCTTGGCCAGAGTGGAAGGCGTCACAACTTTAGGGAGAAAGGATGCCCTAGTATGCAACACCAAGTTGTCAGGGAAAAGGTGGTGTACACTAGAATAACACACAGAGCCTGAAGCTCACTCACATACTGTGCGGGGTGAAGGCATCAAGGAACACAGTTTTGATGGCCAGAAACCATAAAGGACAACTGTGGAGCAGCTCAAATGAAGTACATATCAGATAAGTAAGATCAAGACTGAGGTCCCATTAAGGCATCACAAACGCAGATGGGGAAATATATGTTGCAGCCTGTTAGAAATTGGGTTTCTGGTAGGCAGAGGTATGCGCCCTGTCCAAGCAGGAACCACAATCCGAGTCAGGGTAAGTCACAAACACACTCCAAATTAACCTGTGTTCACCCCCTGGTAGCTTGGCACAGAGCAGTCAGGCTTAACTTAAGAGGCAATGTGTAAAGTATTAGTGCAACACTTCAAACAGTAAAACAGTGAAAACACTACACAAAAAGATACTACACCTGGCTAGAAAGATAGGGCTTAATTTAATAAACAAAACAAGACCAAAACACCAAAAATCCAATAAGTAAAACTTAGGATATTAATTTTTAAAGACTAAACTGTAAAATAGCGCTTAGAAGCAATAAGCGCTTACTTGATTTATCTGGTCGCGCCGGACCGGGATAAAGTCCATGGAGGTTTGAAGTGGCTTCACCAGGGTCAGTCTTGGAGTGCTCTATTTTCAGAGCTGGCAACCCCTGGCCCACTGGTTCACCCACTGGGTTCCCGTACCTCCGTTTCGGAGTGGTACACCCAGAAAATAGTACTGGTAGGGTGCCTGTGGAGGCTGCCCCTCCCAGTTCTACTAACACTCTGGAGCTACCACTAGTGGATGGTCTTTTGGTACAGACCAGGTCCCTCTGCTTGTGTGCCCTTCTGGAGCAATCCGAGCTCTGGGGCTGGCAATAAGACACCCTGGGCCTTTGCCCACCAAAACCTTCCCTCCTATAATTAGCAAGGACCTGGGAACCCTCCCCCCTCCTCAAACATATTGGGACCTGTCTGAGCCTCTGTGTACCTCCCCCTCATTCTGATGGGGGCATCCAAGCCACCCTGATTAGGATCACTCTCCAAATGTTTTTTCAGACACTCTGGTACTCACCCAGAGGTCTGCCTCTTTTGCATGTTCCCTTGGGTCAGTGAGCCTGCAATCAACCAGGTGCTAGTGCAGCTCTGAAAAACAGTGACTGAACAGTGGCAACCAAATTGTACAGCCCCTCATAAACGTTGATTTTACTACCCTTCACCCAGCCATCCAGTGCCTTGCAAAAGTAACTCAAGAAATCCCCTAAAGACTGGTGAGACAGTTTCTGACTGCCCCTGAACATCAATCTGTACTCTTCTGGGGAAATAAATATCTTGTGACAGGGGTTACCTTCATGTTGGGATACCGCAGCCTGTTCCCCTTCTCTAGGGCAAGTAGAGCGTCCCATCACTAGGTATCTGCCTCCAAAGGCCAGCCCCCTAATCCTCTTCAGGGATCCTGTGCACCTTCAGAGTGATCTCATTTGCCTCAAACCATCTGTCAATGTCATCCCTCTCCTTGAAATCAGGCACCAATTCTCTGGGTATGTGAAACTTTCCTTCAACACTGGCCACGTAGTTTTGCTGCCACCATTTTTGCTAGATTCGAACAGCTGTTTGGCTTTCAAAGCCAGCTCTTTAAGACTCATTTCATGAGCCAAGAAGACTTTTCTTTCTTCTAAGACTCTTTCAGCCTTAGCTCTCCTCTCCTCTGCCAAGGCTTTGTCAGCCTCAGCTCTTCCCGCCTCTGCAGCCAGGTGGGCCAGCTACAGCCTCAGGTCCTTCTCAGCCTGTCTGTCCTTCAATTCCTCAGGGAACAGGGCTTGGGAGGAGACACTTCTTCCTGCATACGATACAGCAGGATACTCCCTCTTTGTGGGCTCCCCTCTCTCCTCTGGAGCCATGCTAATTCATTTTCCTCCTCCTCCTCCTCATTATCATTCTCAGGGTCATCGCCCTCTTGGTCCTCTGCTGCAGCCTTCAGCCAGCCTTGCCAAGGGCTTCAAAGGGGACCAGATCCATCTCATTGTAGTGTGCTAGGAAGTTGGAATCAGTTTCCAATCTGTTAAGGTATCACAGGTGCAAAAACAAAAGAGTCCCAAGTTTATGAAGGGGAGGCATGAATCAAATTTGGAAAAATGGCCGATGGAGAGAAAAAAACGATTTGGTCTAGGATGTGGAATAGTAGTGCACACCAAATCACTGTATGGGACTGCACAAACACAAGTCCTATCCCACCGCTGTCACCAATGTTAGAAATTGGGTTTCTGGTTGGCAGCGGTATGCACCCTGTCCAAGCAGGAACCACAATTCTAGTCAGGGTAAATCACAAACACACCCTAAATTAACCTGTGCTCACCCCCTGGTAGCTTGGCACAGAGCAGTCAGGCTTAACTTAAGAGGCAATGTGTAAAGTATTTGTGCAACACTTCAAACAGTAAAACAGTGAAAACACCACACGCAAAATACCACACCTGGTTAGAAAAATTGTGCTTGATTTAATTAACAAAACACCAAAAATCCAATATGTAGAAGTTGAGATTTGAATTTTTTAAGAATAAACTGTAAAATAGCGATTCGAAGCGATACGCACTTTCTTTGGTTATCTGGTCGCGCCAGACTTGGATAAAGTCAAAAGTTCAGCCAACACATCACCCCATACTGCGTGGGAACACCGAAGCATCGCTCGGATGCGCCCCGCATCTTTATTGACGCAGCCAGGATCAAGGTACTTTTGTTCAGCGGGCCCAACTGGCAGCCGACCTTGGCTGTGGGGGCAGTGGGCACCATGGCGGCTCACGCGATACTGCTGGAGTGGGATAGGTTGACAGTAGGGAAAGCCTCATCTGAAGCCACAAAAGGACTAGTGGAATTGCTGCTGCTCGTGGCGAGGCTGGGTAGAGATGCCTAGAGAGTGAGCATTATCCCTTCCCTCCTTGAAGCACTCAAGGGCAGAGTCAGCCTTGTCCTCATACAAACGAATTCCATTGAGCGGCATGTCCATCAGTGAGGACTGGACTTCGCCTGAGAACCCAGTGATACGAAGCCATGCTTGGCAGCGAATAGCGACACTTGTGCTTATTGCCCACCCAACGGAGTCGGTGGTGTCCAAGCCACAATGAATCATGAACTTGGCCGCATCATGACCATCCTGAATTGCCTGTGAAAGGAAAGGACAAAGGTATTCCGAGACACTCAGGAGGGCTTGTGTCACTGAGTCCCAAAGGGTGTGGGTGTAGCGCCTAATTTGAACGGAGGGCAAAACTGGCTGATGAGAATAATCTCTTCCTGAACGTCTCCATTCTCTTGGATTCCCTTTAAGGGGGAGTGGCCGGGAAATTGTTGGGGTTGATCCAGCAAGTGGAAGCCTGCACCACAAGACTCTCCAAAGAGGGATGCTGGGACAAAAAGTCTGGGTGCCCGGAGCAGGAGAGTGGAGCCTAGCAACTGGTGGTTTACTGGGGGACCAGTACAAGGCTTAGCCCAAACCCCTAGGAAGTTATTTGTCAAGGCCTCACTGAATGGGAGGAGGGGCTCAGAAACAGTCTAGCCAGGCTGCAGGACTTTGGTCAGTACATTTGTTTTCACCTCCACGGTGGGGAGGTTGAGGTCCCCACCGTGGAGGTGCCATAACCATGGCGTAGGAGACAAATTTTTCGGGGGTGGTCCTGGAGTAGAGAAATCGTCTGTTTCCGGAGAGGTAACAGACCACTAGTGTCTTGCGAGTCCTCATACCAATTACCGTCTGTATGGGGCTGAGCCAACTCATCACCCTGGTCATCATCATTGTTGGACTCCATTCCAAAAAGGGAGTGTAGAGAATGTTATCTGCCTTGTGGTAAGGGTAACGCCAATAACTCGGTCGGATTCATTTGCGATGTCTGGGTATGTTGGAAAGGACAATGTGAGCCACCAATCGGGGCTGTAAAGTCAGCATCAGCTTCAATGTACCTGGGCCTGGTTTAGTAGTGGGGGTTGCGGTTAGGGGGCGGTGTCGGTACTGGAGCCAAGACTAGAAGCGGCTTAGAGAGTCCTGCTGGTACAGAAGGGTGAACCCACTGGCGGTAGACCAGGAGGAGGCAGGGCTGGACTGGGAACACAAAACGGCCCTAGCAATTGTGTCAGACCGGCCGCAGGTGGAGGGGTGGGGGAACTGCGTGGAAACACTGCAGCTGATTTTGTTACAGCGGGCCGATATTGCAGCCGGCCCGGTAACAAAAACGGCCCCTCAGGTTTCCAAAACCAGCTCCCACCCTGGTGGCCCACCGGGGAAATGCCCAGTGCCCATTACGGCCAGTCCGGCCGTGGGAGGAGGGCCTCTCGGCTCCATGGGGCCGGAAGACACACCAGAGGAAGTCAGCACAGAACCAAAGCACCGGAGCGTAACTGCGTGGAACTTTTCGATTTCACATGAAGTGGCTGAAGGCCCCGGAACCAGCTGCAGACCCTGATGACGGCCGACTTAAATATCGGGAATGGGATAGACTTCGCTGCTGCCCACGCACTTCGTCAGGTGAGGGGGAATGTCGAGAAGAAGCGCAACTCTGCTTCGACTTCTTATGTTTTTTGTGATTACCTGAGGATTTGGAGCTCAACGAAAATCAGCCTTAAGAGCGGCTGAGGTTGAACCTTGGACTTGGACCAGTCCCGACACTGCATCTCCTTGTGCTTGATGCCAAACATTTGCCTCGAGGTACCTCAAGGCCCTCTGGTTCATCAACAAGCAGTCTCCGCAGGTCTTGGAGTCATGGCTCAACACCACAGGTACTCGTGGTGGGGATCCGTCACAGACATCTGTTTGCAACAGTCCCTACAGGGCTTAAAACCGGCTGTTTTAGGGGAGACATCCCTTGAACACTGAAAACATTTTGATGAAAATCATAGGTAAAGGGTCTCTGAGAGATGAGTGGAAGCTCAGGATCCACGTCTGGTGGCGCGGAAAGAAAGGAACTGAAAGCGCGCAGGAGTGGCACCTATATAGGCCCTGTAAGTCATTTCTGGAGCAGAACAGCATCAGTGTGGAGCCGCCATGCTCCACCTTTCCGGCACACAGAAGTAATATTTGTGGATCTAGTCTGATGCCTGGGGAAGATTCAGAAGGTGAAGAATCTGCAGCTAGAAGTTTCTATCAGAAAGGTTTGAATAATCTACCAAGATATGTTCTGATGAACTGCATACCTTATGAGATGCTGTTTAGCATTAAGATGGATGTGCCAGGCCGTCTAGGAGGGGAGAATCCTCATGATCAATTACACCCCGATACAGAACCTGCAGCTCACCGGACAGCAAGAAGCTGTAGCCCCCTCAACACCATCAGATGTAATTCCCTGCCTACTCAAGGTGGGAGATCCTGTGACAGAGAAGTCGGGGGAGAGAGCGCAATTCGGTCTCGCCTACGGAGAGCCTGTGGCAGTCCTGGCAAAAAACCAGAAAGGTGCTTTTACCACTATTACAGAGAAAGAAGAAGCAGAGACAGGTGTATATTGACTCACTGAAGCCAAAAGGCTCATTTTGTATAGTTGACCAATACAGCTGCCAGAAATACAGCAAATTGTGTAACCAACAAAAAGATCGCAGAATGTGTTTCAGTTGTAACACCTTCCAGAAGTAGAGCAAACTGGTCCGGGCACTGATTAAGAAGTGGCAAGCAGTGCAATTCTGAAAAATGCAGCAAATGGCACCATCTGCATTACCCATGACACCTGTCTTGTTTAATTAGTTTTCAGTAGAGTCTGAAAGACATCAGTTTCGAACTGTCAATGTGAAATGTTCCTTGTTCGATCAGTTACTGATGAACAAAACTATGGATTTTAATTGACTGTTATGGAAAACTCACACCAAAGTTGGCGAAATAGATGGGAGGAGTTCAGGCCCGCAATGGATACTTATACCAAGTCACCCTCCGTAGACTTATTTCTTGATTGTTTTGACAATAATTTAGTTCATAATTTGACTGACCAACGTGGATTTTGTAATTCAAATGGTGCACAGTGAATACATTCAGGAGATTGAAAATTCAAACTCAGTAACATCAAAGCAAGCAAACGGGAGAGTTACTAGCATTGTTTCAAGTGAATCTAGTCAAAACAAAAGCCACACCGCTGCAAGATAGTGTCTATGGGGTGGGCATGGGCTACCTACTGCTGGGACCAGGAGACTGTTAAAGTACCTCGCACCTTTTAGTTTGACCAAAGATGACATCTCATCATTAGGTCCTTTTGCCAGTGATTCAGATGGAAACACCATAACGAAACTGCTTGCTGACTTACAATCTAAAGTTTCACTGTATGATGCTGATTCTCATCTTATTACAGATAATTATAAAGACTTGTACTGTTACAATTGATATGCTGACTAGTTTTTACATATTTCAAATGCCATAGGGTTGATGCTTCAACAAAGTAGGAACTCTGTGCAGTACTCATGTGTTAGAGTGAACCTGAAATTGTCACAAAATTATCTTACTTTAAATCACCATCAAAAAACAGGTTTCACCCCGACAATTATTTCTATTAATAGAATTATACAAACATTACTTGTATGGGTCTTTACAGACACAAAATGATTTATTCTCCTGTGTTAGGACAGGAAAGACCCTTGCATAGTGACTGATATGCACCCCTGCCATGAGTACCCCAGCTGTAACAATACCTGGTACAGATTTTTAGTCAAGGGCAAAGACGGATCATACGTGTGCACTATGGATGGGGCGTCCAAAGTGCTACTCTGGCAGTGGTTAAGGGCTACTGCCCTTAATAGGAGTTAAGTACCACTAGTGTAGTGATGACAGCGCCGCCAACGTTCATCATTGTTTTAGTAATGATGAACAGTAGTATTAACAGGCAATGTTATCTGTGTCACTGGAACAAGGCCTTCTGGCTCACTGACATAAAGTTCAGCTGCTGGGTGCTTAACTCATCCTTGACCAACATCATGTTAATATGTAAAGCAGTACAGAGCATGTGTATATGCCTATGTGTGCAGTTATGCAAGTGTGTTTGTGAGCGGTACAATACATGGAGGCCGTAGGTTCCATGTTGGAAACCCAGGGCCTTGGAAAGGCAAGTGGAGGTGGAGTAACCCCAAAAAGCAGGTTTGTGGATTGCTATATTCCTGAGAGCTGGCTGGGGCACACAGTGCAGGAAAGGAGAGCCAAACTCTCCTGTGCACTTCAAACGGACTCTGATTCTGGAAAGCTACCCGGGCAGGGGGGCTGGGCAGATCTGAAGAAGGTGAAGGGGCTGATAGGGGAATCATAAAGAGTAGGGCTGGGGCCTTTGTAATCTTTTGTTAGGAATGATCCTTGAGAAACTCCCATGCCTGTCTTGTGGGGCTATCTGGAGTGAAGTCACTTCTGCTGTGACAGACTGCTTCCTGGGCAAGGGACGGAGGGACAGAGGAGTGGGCCATCAAAAGTGGCACCCCCTGCAACACAAATGTCCAAGCATGAGTCACTAAATCACATATGTGTCAGGAAATGGATTATAAAAAGGGGAGCTTCAGTCTCCCAAAGGGTCAGCTGTCAAACAGTCAGTCATGGCTGTACCTCAATGTGGAGAAGATCAGCAAGACTTCTGCCTTGTGTGACCAGTACAGCAAGACTTCTGCCTTGGTGACCAGTACAGCAAGACTTCTGCCTTATGTGACCAGTACAGCAAGACTTCTGCCTTATGTGACCAGTACAGCAAGACTTCTGCCTTGTGTGACCAGTACAGCAAGACTTCTGCCTTATGTGAAGAGGACTGGAGATTAAGGTCTGCAAGTCTCCCGGCTGGGGTGAACACCACCCACGGAAATCAAGACCACCTGCCTTTACTATCCTCCCCCTTCTGTTCAGTTATTTTCTTTTTTCTTCTTTTCCTTTCTTTTCTTCTTCCCTACAAATATCTCAGTTCACGGGCTGTTGAGCGAGTTCGGTGTGAGTGAACTGTTTTTTAGTTTGCATCTTTGAGTCTGTAGATCCATTTAATGAAGGCCATTATGCAATAAGTTCAGGATTAGCTACTGTGCTATTTCCGCTGCTTTGTACATGTGCTCTCGGTGTATAATTGCAAATAAGAGGACTGTAGATCTTGCATGATGCTGTCGGGAAGGAAAAGTCCTTTGAATGGTAAGAGACATGTAACCCTACCCAGAGTGCCCAACTGTACTGTTGTCTGGATCCCAAATGCTGCTTTTTTGTTACAGACAAACAAAGATCATGCGTACGCCCGGACATAGGGCCTGTCTCACAGATTGCGGTCTTGTTGGATCGGGAGGGGCACCCAAAGCATTAACCTTATTGAGGTGGAAGGCTACCGCCTTCACCAAGAGTTAAGCAGCACAAGAGCACTGGTGGCAGCATACCATGAAGTGATCAGTAGTGGTGAACAGGGCCTTTTTGCCCTATGTCACTGGAGTGAGGCCTACAGGCTCACTCACCTTTTTAAAAGTTCCACTGTGGGCTTAACTCACAGGAACATGTGGAGTGCTCCACAGCGCAGGAGTAGTGGCTCTGCTTTGACTGTATGTGTGCCTGGGAAGGGTACCGTAAAAGGATGGAGCAGTACTATGCAGTGCATGTGTGGTTAGTACATGTACTTGGTATATGTATGTCTGAGATGAATACGTGCTTGTGTGAAGTACAATACATGAAGGGTGAAGAGTTGGGCAGCACACACATAGTGGCAGTACATGTGTTTTGAAATAACACACCCTGGTTAAAGATAGAAAAGCTTCAGTACTGAACCAAGCGCGCAGATTTAGTGGGTGTGCTAAATGCATGTGTACACATGAGGGAACAATGCATAGAGGTATTCTTGTTGAACAGACAGTGTGCTATGAATGTACACTGAGTTAGGGTGCCTGCAAAGGTACCTGAAAGGAAGACACATCCACGTAAGTTTTCAGTCTTCTTTAATACGTCCGACTCCCCAGACTCCCAGCAGCAACTGCCGTTGCCTTCCCGTTCTGTGTTCTACGCAGGGAACCCCGACAAGCATCTCGTGCAGCAGCACGAGCTCCCGAGATCCCAACACACCCCCCATCCTTCATATGAAAACAAAAGACATAAATCACAGAAGCAAAACACCAATAAAACAACAAAAATAAGATAGCATAATAACATGTTGTTCAGAGATCTGAAGAATTCAATACCTGACAAAATCTCTGAATTTCGTTGGAGCGACCTTCTTCCTAGAAGAAGAAGCCCGGGGAACAACATCTTTGGTAGAAACTAAAACCTTGGAACCTCTCTCCTCGTGAGGTAAAACTATAGAAGGAGTGTGAACACCAAACCTGTCTTTCACATACTCAGCTTTTGACTCAGGGATAACCGAAACTGCACATTTATTCCATATTTTCCCATTCTCCAAAACAACCACATGATCTCGAACCTCCTTTACTCTGACTAGTGAAGAAAAGTGTGATAATCCCTTGCGAACCAGAACAGGTTTCTTAATTCTTACCCAATCACCTGGACTTTATGGGGATACCCTGACCACATCAAATGCGTACTTGGCTTGAGCAGCAGCTCTAACATCCACAACCTCACCCAACTTTTGCACATCTACCACCTTCCTCGACATCCAATCTTTGTTCAACTTAGAACCAGCCACTCTACCTCGCAACAGGGTGAAAGGAGACATTCCAGTACTAGCATGAGGAGTCACTCTCATTGCCCACAACATCTTAGAAATCACCGTCTTCCAATGCAACCCATTGACAAAAGCTAACTGAAGTTGGTCTTTAATGACACGGTTCAAACGCTCCACAAGACCATTACTACGGGGATGATAAAGGGAGGTAACAATATGATTGATGCCATGCGCTTTCAAAAATTCCTGCATCTCCAGAGACACCAACTGGGTTCCGTTATCCGTCACTAACTCCTCCGGAAACCCTTCCCGAAGAAAAACATCCTTAAAAAAAAATCGATAATCGTAGCAGAATTGACACCATCAACAAATTTTACCTCCGGCCATTTGGACATATAATCAATTAACACCAAAGCATATTTGGGCGAGCTACCCATACCACCAAAAGGACCAGATACATCAAATGCCAACTTTGACCAAGGTGAATTCTTCACACTCACAGGAACAATGGAAGAAGGATACGTTACTTGTGTTTTATCGCTCAAAACGCATGCACCACACTCCCTAACACAGTGCTCAATGTCCCTATCAACTCCTGGCCACCAAAAATCCTCTCTAACTCTCCGCTTCATTGCACGAATGCCTAGATGACCTTCATGAGCCAGATCCAACACGCTCTTTCGCATAGTCATGGGTACAACTAACAATCCTCCTCTGCGCAAAATCCCATCAACAATAGATAACTCATCACTAACTCTTTTGAAAGGAATCAATTCCGTAGTCAAGTTCATATTATCGGACCATCCGTGCGCAACAAAATCCATAGCCCTGCTGATCTCAGCATCTTCAGACAAGGCTAACTTCCAATTTGCCTCAGACAATGCCACACCCGCATCCTCTACAGCACTGACAGCACACACCATTTCCCACTCTTCACCTTCAACGTCGGAGACACCGTTTGAGAGTGGTAGTCTGGATAGACAATCAGCTACATGATTCCTTACACCAGCCACATATTCTAAACGGTAATTGAATTCGTTTAATCTGTATTGCCACTTTGCTATGCGTGGAGTGGCTCTACCACCGCCCTTAGTAGTGAAAAGATCTATCAGTGGTTTATGGTCAGTTCTCAGTAAAAATTCATTACCCCACAAAAAGTTGCGGAAATACTGCACACCCCACCACAGGGCCAATGCCTCCTTTTCAATTGTAGAATAAGTACTTTCCGCCCCACGCAGTGTTCTAGAGGCAAAGGCAATGATCTCTTCCCTCTTGTCAGCTCTCTTCTGCATCAACACAGCTCCGAGACCAACATTACTAGCATCGGTGGTAACAATGCAACGGTCATTGATGTTGAATAACTTGAGAGGACGTGCATACACTATTGCCTCTTTTAACATCTTGAAGTCAACAGCACATTGGTCTGACCACACATACCTCGCATTCTTCTTCAAAAGTTCGCGCAAATGTACAGTCTTTTCTGAGAAATTAGCCACAAACTTAGCATAATATTCAATCAGCCCAAGAAATGAGCGAAGTTGATCTTTGTTCTGAGGTTCAGGTGCAAGTTGAATGGCATCAAGAAGCTTGACTTTGGGTTCTACCCCATTTGCAGAAATGTGGTGACCCAAATAATCTACTCCTTCCTGAAGAAATTTACATTTGTCCTTCCTTAATGTTAAACCACTAGACCTAATGGTGTCTAATACCTGCTTGAGCCTATCATTATGCTCAATCTCCGTTTTGCCATGGATCAGAATGTCATCCTGGAAAAACACGACTCCCACAGTGTTCTTAAATAGGTTCCCCATAAGGCGCTGGAACACTGCAGAAGCCGACGCTAGACCAAATGGCATGCGTACATAACGAAACGCCCCTTCCGGTGTCACAAAAGATGTGAAATGTCTTGACTCTCTACATAATTCTACTTGATGAAAAGCAGAGAAGATGTCAAGTGAGGAAAAATATCTTGCACCATCTAACGTTGACAACATTTCATTAATGTTGGGCAGGGGTTGACGGTCAACCCATATGCATGCATTTAGATCACGCAAGTCCACACACATCCTAAGGGACTTGTCTGCCTTCTGCGCTAAAACGATGGGAGACAACCACTCGGAACCCTCAATCGGCTCAATCACCCCCACCGTACACAAGCGCTCAAGTTCCTGTCTCAGCTCACCCCGCATGCTCAACGGTACTTTACGCACCTTGTGTGTAACTGCAACCGCACCCTCTTTAAGGACAATGCGATGCTGAAAACCTTTGAGTTTTCCTAACCTACCATCGAAAATCTCTGGATACCTTTGAATCCAATCCCCTTTTGATAAAACATCTGCAGAGACAGTATGCACAGGGGTAGTGGCAGGGAAACTTGAGTAAAACTGTTTGGCCTCATGTTTTGATAGAACCATATCAGGATGGTTGGGATCCAAAATGATCCCAAGCTCGCCTTGTTCCTCCCAGCCTAACAAATTGGCACCTTCTTTGACTACAAATACTGTCCCCCGAGTAGAATCTCCTTTGAACTCCAGGTTGCTTTCAAACTTACCCAACACCTCCACCCTTTTACCACCATACGCAAAGATTCTTATATCAGATTGACCTAAGGCAATGTCACATAATCCCTCAAGCTCCCTGGCATTAATGAGGGTAAATGGGGAACCAGAATCTGCTAGAAACTTCATGTCTTTACCCTTCAGACTTATAACACATACAGGGGACTTCCTCCTTTGAGCTTCAGCTATAGAAGCAATTTCTACCACCCCATCCGGTTGAATAAAAGGTGAAGATGAAGACAACATTAATAATTCGTAACTTTCCTCATCCTCCCCAACCTCAACATAGGTCTCTCCAATAGCCCTGACAGTTTTTGACGGTCCTTTCTGTGCAACCGCTCTGCACATGCATGCCAGATGTCCTTTCTTGCCACACTTGAAACAAGTCTGATTTGCAGCAAAACAAAACTTGAAATTGCCCAAATGAGACCTGCTGCCACACCGGTAGCAAGAGAGGTCAGATGTATCAGACTTGAATTTTGACGAATTCAATGTAGGTGAAGCTATACTTGGTGCACTTGCATTAATTCTCTTGGTCGGTTTACTTGTAGTTTTAGTAGTGACCAACTTAATTTCATTGAGCGTTACAGATCCACTCATTTCTTTCATGCATAACTGAGAATGCTCAATACTTTTAGCAATGGTAAGAGCAGTTTCCAGATCAGGATCGTCTGTAGATAAAAGTTTTTCCTGAATTTTCTTGTTGCAAGTGCGCTCAATAAGCTGATCACGGATAATTTCGTCCCTGAACTCCCTATAATTGCACGTAACAGCTAGAGTTCTCAGAGCAGCTACAAAGTCGTCAATGGATTCGCCGGGAATTTGGGCGCGCTGCAGAAATTTATGACGCTCAAGGACAATATTCCTTTTAGGATTGAATCTCTTATCTAAAGTTTTGATGAGTGAGGCATAGTCATCTACCACTAAAGAGTCCCCTTCATCACCACTACTAATGCATGTTCTAACAAGTTCCAGGGATAGGGTTTTTAAAATAGTCCTACCTTCAGAACCCAAGTTATAAATAAGTAGGGCCTTTTTTTTCTTTAAAGTAAAAGTATCCCCATCAATTGCCTCAAGATATGCGTCAAATGTCTCCTTCCACTGTTGTCAAGATACTGGAGGAGTACCAGGTGATTGTAAGAAGGGAGGTGGCGGGGTTACACGATCCATTTGGTGGCCACACGTGGGTGAGTTGCTGCCTCAAGTGTTCAGATTAGCCAGTTGCCTTGGACCAAGGTGGAGAGTTAATACGGTGCTCTGCACAGTACTCCTTAAAATTATAGTGAAACACACTGTGTTGCTTAAACTGTGAAACACACTCTGTTGCTTAAACTGTGCAAGATACTGGTAATTGAATTCAGTGAAGCACACTGCTTAGATGTAGAATTGACCAGAAACTGACAGAACCAGACGATCTGCCAGGAGAGCTGCCCACGAGGTTTGAACACAGCTGCAGGATTACCAGACGCGCTCACAGGCAGAATCAAAACCACAGATCCTCTCTGCGTGTGTTACGATGATTCTTCATGAGGCGAGGTAATCTACTCACCACATCCGGGCTGTCAGTCGCTCACATCAGTCAGTTTCCGGCTGTAGACGCCGGTTGCCAAGACAACGCGCCTGTGACGCGCCTCAACTTGCGCTCTGGGCGTCACTGCGCAGAAGAGCTCGCGCACGTGATGTGACGCGCGCACCGACTAGCGCGCCGATCGTCACTCCTGAGACGCTCTCGCAGCCTTTGCGCTCAAGGAAATCGCCGATAAATGATACTACCGTTCACAGGAATGCAACAGATCCAACGTCCGAATCGCCACAGGATACTACGGACAACGCCGGGTACTGATTCCTTCAAGGGCAAATCACGTCGGCAACAGCTGACTGGCTCACCATCCCCACACGGAAGGAGTCCATCGCCGTCCACTCTTCACAAAACAACGAGGGGAAGACTGGGGGTCGGACACTCGTCGCCAATGAAAGGAAGACACATCCACGTAAGTTTTCAGTCTTCTTTAATACGTCCGACTCCCCAGACTCCCAGCAGCAACTGCCGTTGCCTTCCCGTTCTGTGTTCCACGCAGGGAACCCCGACAAGCATCTCGTGCAGCAGCACGAGCTCCCGAGATCCCAACAGTACCTTTCATGGAGGACACTGGCTTCCGTTTTGGGAAGCCCAGCCTGTCAGATGAAGACATGAAGAAGAAAGGAATCCCCCCAGACAGATTTGTGGATCGCTGCATTCCTAAGAGCTGGGTGGGGACACACTGGAGGGAACAGACTCCCTTTCTACTTCAAAGACTACTCTGATTTAGTCATAGAGCACAAGGGAGCGACCTGGACACATCTCAGGAAGGGCGATGGGGCTGATAAGAAAATCAAAGAGTAGGGCTATGGGGTTTGAGATTAACCTTTTGATGCACATATCACTGTTGCTGACATCCAGGTATGAACTCTGGTCACTCCCATGAATTATGTTGTGGACTGGCTGCTGTGATAGGCTATTTCATGAAGGAAGTTGAAAAGGAGAAGCGCCCACAGAAGCGGAACCACAACATAACATTTGAAAGGCCCAGACCATAAATTACATTTGGTGTCTGGAAAAAAACTACAAGAAGGAGAGGTTGGGGCCGTAAAAACGTGTCATTTGCCAAGCAGCCAGGTGGGCTGTGGGCAGGGGAAGCTCTGCAAGACTTCTGCCTGTGACCAGTTATGGGTCAAAGAACTGCTAGTCTCCCTGCCAGGTGAGGGGACATCACCCAGGACACCTGCCCTGGAGCACCATTGCTTGTCTGCCTACCAAGACCAGTGAGCCCTGTGAGGGAGAGAAGAGCGTTGGAGGAAGTGAGGTCGAATGCGAGGATTCCTTGAGTGAGGTGTGAGGCTGTGCACCAATTGGGCCGTTTCCTCTGTGCAGTATCAGCTTTGCAACCCTCATATGCCAGACGATGGACACGTTGTTCTGAGCCCTATGGAGGCACTGGGCGAGAAGCACCAAGGCGCACTGCTGCACCGTGGTGACCCCATATGGCTGGGGTCACCGGTGAACTGAGTTTGGGCCAGATGCACATGACCTGTGACTGCAGAGATCAGCCACTCAGGATGCCCAAAAGGGCCGCAGTACCGATGGCGATCGCCTAAGGAGAGTCTGCGCCCTCATCGTAAATACCACTGCAACCCCATACGCCAGGAGGGGCTGCCGTACCACTTTTGAATAGAGATCGGGCCGTTGCCCCAGACAAAAGAAGAATGGCTGTGACTAGCGGATTGAGACCGTATGCCGTGATCTGCTCCTGAGACAAAGTCCCCGAGGTTCGCTGAGATGTCGCAGAGAGCATCGCTCCCTTGGAGTTTCATTCTGGAGCCGATGGATTACATCAGTGTCCCCCCTCACTGGTGGAAGAGCAATTTACCTTTTTTGTCCATCGAGTGGGAGCAGCTCCCATCACTGCAACTCGACCGGCAGCGCTGCTCGACAGACTGCGCTGCTGGGTGCTGCAGCGTCCATCGGGAGTGGCCTGACTTTGCCGTACAGGATCTGGACTTGGTAGCGCCCGAGGAGAGGGCACTTGCTGCACTGCTGAACACTGCCATACTGCCGGAGCGGGTAAGACTGAAACCAGGCATTTGGGATCCCAGGGGAACTTGCTGCCAACGGTGCTGCGGCACCATAGACACTCCTAAATAAGTTCCTAAAAGGTCAGAAGGGAGAGCTCAAGTACAGACTAATTGTCTGCATTCCCTGATGCAGCCACCAGTGAACAGGCAATAACCCTAGACACGTTTCATGAAGGAGGGTTGGACAGATATTTGCCTGTAACCTATTAGATCCCCAACCTCAATGGGGATTGTGTTGTTGATTCTGAATGTCGTATTCCTTTGCGTGTGTAGAATTAGAAATCGAATACTACTTTTTCTTATAAAAGCAAGTATTTGGCTGGACATTGATTTATTGTGGGTACTGTTTGCATTTTGAGTTATGAGTTGTGTTCACAGCGGTCATTGGAAGGATGACTGTGGCAGACCAGATAGTCTATGAGCAAATGTAGGAGGCTCGGATTAGTCAGTTTGGGCTGAAGCCTGCTCAGTACCTTTGGAGGTCCCGGGGCTGCAAGAGAGCGGATAATGTTCCAGTTGAGACCTGGATTCATGGAGTATTGCATGATTGGAATGAGTGATTGAGAAGGATGGAGGCCAAGGACTTTCAGTCCCTTAACTAGTTCATGGTAACAGAGTGACTCAAGGAGGAGTGCGTTACCCCACTTAAGAAATACCTGTCTCTGATATAGAGAGGGATCCAGAAGAGCTTACAGTGTTGGCTGACAAGTGGTGAGCTTATCAGGGTTCACAAGGGGCTAAAACAGCACTATTCTAAGCCAAAGGGGGAGAAGAACTCTCCACAGACTGGTTCCAAACCAGAGGGTAAAGGCCAGGGTAATTCCCATGTGACTCAAGGAGGGCCCAAGAGGAATGGGAATGGTATGTCCAGAAGCAGCATCATAAGAAGGGAGGACAGGAAAGTTCTTCAAAGTCCAAGGTGTTAACTTGCAATAACTGCCATCAGGTGAGACACTACGAGAGGGATTGTCAGGTGAAAGATCCTGACCCAGGAGCACCTGTGATAGAAAGCATGTTACACATGGGTGAAGGTACCCTGGAGGGCCCAATTGCGCTCAACCTTGTAGCTATGTAGATATGGGAGAGGGACCCAGATGCTTTAAAGCTCATTCATCCTAATTCTATGGAGTTTCTACAGGAAGTTAGCATAAATGGGAGGAAAGTACCTGCCATGAGAGATACTAGAGACTTCCACACTATGGGTGAGAGGAAGTACAGTAAGGTTGAGGAGTTGCTCCCTGCTACCAAGTATACACATTTGGTAGCTAGTGGAGAGGGCAGGGAGCATCCACTTGCCAGGGTTCAGACAGAGCTCAATGGCAAGGCAGCCATGGTTGAATTAGGGCAAGGGAAAAGCAAAGTGCTGGATGTCTCTTGGGAATCTTGATTACCCCAGACTTGTTGCCAGGACTGGAAGCCTTTAAAACTTGCACACTGCCAGCTGTTTGGACCAGAGCACAGGCTGCATGTCTATCTCAGGATGAGTCTAGGATAATTCCTGATTTGCAGGGACCAGGACAAGATAGTTTACAGGAAAGGACAGACTCCGGGAAGGCAACTGGCATAAAGGTAATCACGTCTGTTCCAAAGGGAGAGGTGGAGGAGGCTCCTGAAGCAAACCAGGTGCTGGAGGCTGGGTCACTTAAAGAGCTGTAGGATTTGTTTGCTGCTGGAGGACCTACCAGTGAAGATTTCCACAAGGTACAGGAAGAGTGCCCTATGCTTGAGGGACTTCAGAAAGAAGCCCAGGAACAACTCAGCAAAGAAGTGGTTGGGAAACAATATTTTGGTTGGGAAGCCCAGCATAGGTTGGGCTCTTTGTGCAACTGGCCAGGGATGTGCAAAGACACAGACCGGTTCTGTAGAGCCTGTGCCAATTGCCAGATGAGTGGCAAGTCAGGAGGGAGGACAAAAGCACAGTTAGTGCCTCTACCAGTTGTAGGTGTTCCATTTGAGCAAGTGTGAATAGACACCGCTGGTCCATTTGCCCCTGACACCCCCCCACACTCAGGCAACAAGTATATCTTTGGTGTGGTGGATCATGCAACCAGGTACCTGGTGGCTGTACCTCTGAGGAGCATGGCTGCAAAGGTGGTAGCAACAGCTCTCCTGGGGATTTTTTCTAGGGTCGGATTTCCAAGTACGTTAATTTCTGACTGGGGAACGAACTTCATCTCTTCCTATATGAGCGAGATGTGGGAGCAAACTGGTGTGACATACAATTTCTCCACGGCATACCACCAACAAACCAATGGTTTGGTGGAGCGGATTAACAAGACACTATAGAGCATGATGGGAACTCAGCCAGAGAACCTCAAGAGGATGTGGGATCTTCTCCTGCCATGCCTCTTGTGTGCTTTCTAAGAGATTCCACTGATGGGAGTAGGGCTCAGTCCCTTTGAACTTCTGTACGAACACCCGGTGCGGGGTCTACTCACTTTAATCAGAGAAGGGTGGGAAGGAAGCTCAGAGTCTCCAAAGAAGGAAGTGGTCAACTATTTGATTAACCTTAGGAAATTGATGATCCAGGCAAAGGAAAACCTTCAGGCTAGCCACGCACTGATGAATAAATGGTACAACCACAAAGCTACGCTTACAGGGTATGTTGGTGTAGAAGCCTATTTGTCTCAGGCTTTAGAGGAAAAATGGTTTGGGTCATACAAGGTAGTTCAGAAGATTTCTGAGGTTAGCTAGTTGGTGGGTGGACACAGGTGCCACAAGGAAACCAAGGCTAAAACCTTACCAAAAGAGCAATTATACGGTGAATATCACTGCTATAGCAGAGGAGGTTGAGGAATACAGTGAACCTCTTCCTGAACTGCTGCATAGTGACATGAAGAATGACATTGCGGAAGGGGTTCAGTTAGCCCCGAGCAGCAGAGAGAATGTATAGAGGTGTCGCTAGCTCCAGGGTACACACCCATCTCTGTGCGTGACACAGACTCAGGAGACAGTCTACTAGTGACACGCACTTCCGCTGCCAGTCAAGTGTTAAACTGGTAGTACCTGACCCAGCTACTCAGGATGCATAATAGTTCGAGCCCTGGGACATCAGGAGTAAAAGTCCTCAACCCTCACAGTTGGGCCCAGTAGCCGGGCCCTCTGAAGGGGGTCTGACATCCTGTGTTTTTGAGTCAATATACTCAACAGGGGTTTGTGGTGCAAAATAAAACAACTCCTTTACAGGGAGTGTGGGGAACCGAGGGACAACTGATCAGGGAACGCATGATTTTCCTTGTACTATCCTACAGTTTTTTAATTTCTGAATTACACTATTCAACAAACAACGTGCTTTACTTTGGCAGATATTAGAAATTTATTTTTAACCTTAGGCAAACTTACGCACACTTTCCAAATTGGAAGTGAAGGAGAGGGTTAAATGCAGATGAAATTAATGCTCTGATTGCTACTGGCAATCTAAGCAAACATGAGTTTGAAACCTGCATATAAAGGAATGACAAAGGTTTGCTAAAGGAGGTATTGGACCGCTAACAAAAGGAGGGGATCCTAGGTGTGACAAGGTTAATAATGGCATTAATGCAAAAATATGAAAATTTGAGTGCATGGCTTGGTCACCCAACAAGGCAGCAGCATTTTGCTAAGGCGCTGGGCTCCAAAATCCTACATAGTTTGTCTTAATCTTAAGCCGAAAAAGGCTGCTGCGTGAGTCGATCTGTGGCCTTATCCCCTTGCCCCCGGGGAATATTCTGCAGTTTTAAGACATGGACATGAGCTTCCCAGGAGCTCGCCACTGGGCTGGCCTGGGCTCATGACTCGGATGGCAGACCTGTGGAGAGTTGAAGGACCCAGTGCAGGTGATGACACACTAACCTGAAGGAGACCTAGTGGATAGCCAACAGAGCCGGCTGATGAGGTGTTGTTTGGTCAGAGTTGTGTGGTCTGTAGAGTGGGCCTGGAACTGTGACATGGAGCTGTGATGGAGGCACACATTTGGGCAGGCAAGCACCTGGACTCCTTAAGGTTGGGTTTCCAGGGGACTGAATTGGTCACCCTCCATCACCCTGTAACCTTAAAGCGCCCCTGAGGCTGGAATACACCGAACAGGCACTGTGACCCTTCCCTTGCTGTGCCTAGCTGAAACAGCACTCTGCTGACAGGACAGGCCAAGCGACTTAGATTTGGAAGTCCAGACTTGCATATGGCATGAGGAGTGACTACTCTCCTCATGGGAACCCCTTCCCCTCCAATTCTTGGACTCTCATAAAGGGCCATCTAGCCAAGTTAGGGGTCCAACCCCTCCAAACTCAGTGTCAATTTGGAACCAAATGAGGAATCAGCACTGCAACTGGAGAACTGGCAGGACACCGATTGACATTGTGATACCCTCAAGTCTTCTCTTTAGAAAGCAAGTGGTGGGATGGGGTTGAGTTACTCTTCGCTTTCTTGTGTTTATGTTTGGAATTCGACTTTGACATACTGAAGAACTTTGATGATGAAGTTGAACTCTCAGGGGAGAGACCTTGGGAGTGGGAGTGAGTCCATGTCCTCAAGGAGGGCTTACCTAAGGCCTGCAACTTCTTGTGTGTGGCAACGGACAGCTTTGCTTCTTGTTCCTGTATCACTTTTGGATGCATGAAAGCGCATTTGTTGCATGACTTCGAGTCATGCCCCAAGCCCAAACATCAGAGATCCACCTCCTGCAGATTTGTGACCGACATTTGTTTCTTACAATCGTAACATGGTTGAAACCTGTATTATTAGGAGGGGATATCGTTGGCTAGCTCACTGGATTATTCTCTTTTAGGAGACGTCAAAAGGATGGCGAAATTGGGAGCAGAGCTTCCAATCCACATCGGAAAGCATGGAGAAAAAAAACTGATGTCAGCGCGCAAGATTGACGCTTATATAGTCTCTTCTGGGGCAGTATGGAGCTAGTGCGGAGCCACAAGGGCACTTAACAGAGCATGAGACTATTGCCGAAAAAGCTTCTTGATTATGTTTGCCACCTGAGGAATATTCAAAAAGTAAGGACTCTGCAGTTAAAAGTATCCATCAGTAGGAGAGCAAGAAGTGGGAATAGTGGGAGATGTGGCAACCCAAGGAGCAGATGAACCAAGAAGAACTGAGTGAAGGAGCAATCTGTCACAGTTATCTTGTCATCAACTGAAAATTCAGAATTTCTCTGTAAAAAACACAATAGAAAGCACAACTAACTTGTACTCCCAATGGCCCTCGCAATGGCATTTCGCCCCATTAAAATATAAGTTGATTGGTTGCAATATTCTTTTCTTGTGATTGGCAAATTACATGAAGCACGAGTTAGGATACTTTTAGTATTGACTCAACAAGAATTTGACTGATAAAATAATTGACGCAGATAAACTGAACTGAAATAAAAATTATATTTTGAGTAAACTGAACTGCATTAATCCCTTCAGGTTTGGTGTGCATGTTAAAGTGCGAACCACACACTATGAAATATTAACTTAGATTTCAATCTGGTTGTGGTTTGTGACAAATGACTGTACATTTCAGTGGTCTTTTTCACCACTGTGGTTTGTGACCAACAGTTGTTTTCCCATTGTGGAAATCTTGAGTGGAGGGTCCAATGCCCTGCCAGTGTTCATGCGCATCATGCTCAGTGTTTTTTTTGTGTATGTTCTGCTGGCAGGGTCTGTGGATTATGGTAAAATATGATCACATCTCCCCATCATGATGGAATTCCATTGGCTCCCCTTGCCGGCCTGCACTCTCTTCAAAACCAGCTGCATCATTTACAAAGCTATCCTTACCAGCACCCCCACTTATCTTGCAGACAAACTCAACATCTCGGGTGGTTCTCGGCACACCTGCAGCAAGGACCACAACAGACAGACTAGGAAACGTAAAGAAGAAAAAACAAGGCAGCAGGCTGTTTCCACCAATGCACCAAGGATCTGGAACAACATCCCTGTATCTATCAGGACTGCCCCCATGCTACTCCAATTTATGAAAGAGTGGAATACTCACTTCGTCAAAGAACACAATATCACAGTGCATCAGCAGTCTACAAACCAGCCAACTTGCCAATCACTAGTTAATTTTGTTTATCTTTGACTCTGTAAAGTGCTTCGCTGACTTCTGGCTAGGTTTGCAATATAAAAATACGACATCCACACATCCACTAGGGAGGCTTGCAAGAATGTTTTACTGGTCCAAGCATTAAGGGACAGGATCTCGGTAGCGATGCTTGGGTGAGACTTGCAAGAGACCAATTGTGTCCATGCTGCTCTTGCTTTTCTCTTTTGCAAGACACACAAAACATCAGAACAGTAGACCCATTAATCAATAATTAGTTATCTCACTCTATCATAGCTCTTTAGCAACTTTTTTTGCAAATACATTTTTTTATTTTTTTATTTGTTTATTGGGTTTTTGAAAACAGTAACGAAAAGTCATGAGTACAGTAAGCAATGCAACACAATGCCCATCTACACAATTATGGAATAAGGCACATTACATATCTCAAAGCATATAATATCCATACATATACAAGTTACATGGGTATAAGTGCTATTGCACAATGTTCATAGCCATTCCCTGCCATAGTTCATGTCCCATATATGGGCCTTGGGCTGGGGTAGGGCGTTAGATCCTGCAGGCTGGTGTTTAATTGTCCAGTGTGTCTAGATTTCTTGTTAGTCTCCATCATCATTCTGCATGTTCCTGCCCGGTTGTATCCTGATCCTCCGCCTCCGTTCTTAGGTAAGTCACCATCGGTTCCCATATGTCTCTCGGGCGGGAAGATGTTGGGAGAAGTTCAGCATGCGTGCTAAGTTGGTCCCTACAATATATTATGTCTGTCATCCATTCTTTGAATTTAGGGGCCCGCCCTCTTCCCCATCTGCACGCCAACCGGCGCTTAGCAAGTAGTAGTCCTAAGGAGACGTGTTTCCTGCAGGTCTTTGGTATGTCTGCTGTATACCCTAGTAGCGCTACTACAGGGGTCTTGGGGATGTTTAAGCCAGTCATTTTGGAGAGTGCTGCGAGTACCTCCTCCCAGTATTTGCCTATGGTCGGGCAATGCCATGCAAGATGTAGGAAGTCTGCCCCCTCCCTCTTGCAGCACCAACAGCGGTCATCTTCCCTGAGATGGAGCTTGTGTAATTTAGCGGGGGTATAGTATGTTCTGTTCAAGAATTTAAAGTGTGTGATGCGTAAGCGGCTGCCCGCCGTGATGGGCTCAGTTTGCAGGCAGCAGTACGTCCACTGTTCATTCATTAGGGGCTCCTAAATATCTGTGTCCCAATCCCCTCTAGCCCTATGTGCTCCCTGTGGCCTCTCACCCAGCTCCGCTCGATATATTCTCGATATAGCATGAGCAGGCCCAGCTAATTTCAGTGCTCTGTGCAGGGTTTCGCATATTGGTGGCTCAACCGGGAACCCAGGGACGTTTGCACATATTTCGTGTTTTAAGCGTATGTACAGGAATATCTCCTGCGGTGTGACTCTTTCACCCGATAGTAGTTCCTGCTGGGTTTTGAATTGTCCCGCCTGGTAAAGGTCTCCCCACGTCCTAAGGGCATACTTCTGGAGCATTTCTCGACACGCCCCCTCCTGTGTGACCGGTGCGCTGGGCAAATACGGGAGCGGCACAAGCAGGGAGTATAACTCTGGTTTACCCACTATATTGGAGAGCCTCTTCCATGCATAATTCGTGCAGCTCACTGTGTGGAATTTGACTCCTTCCCCCGGGACTTTAGTGCCCAGGAAGGATTGAGGGGTTGTGGGCCGCATATATCCCTGTTCGATGGCTAAATGTGGCATATAGGGAGGGGGATGTAACCAGTAGGTAGCGTAGTGTGCCTGTGCACTAAGATAGTAGAGTTCCATATCGGGCGCTTCAAACCCGCCACTAGAAAATGGTTGTGACAGGACTTTCCAGCTTAATCTGGGTTGCTAACCTCCCCCCATGCTAACTTAATAAGTAGGGACCGGATTGTATTGAAGAAATATCTGCCTGGGTAATATGGTATGTTTACAAATAAATAGAGTTGCTTAGGCAGAATATTCATTTTCATTAATGCCACTCTCCCGGCTAGTGAGAGCGGCAATTTGATCCATCTGTCTATCCATGACCGGATGGTTTCTATTGTTGTGCCATAGTTGGCACGTAATGTTGCATCCTTGTCTCTGGTGACGACTACTCCTAAATACTTGACTTCCTGATCGCACCAGCTTAGCGGGTAGTCTGGAGTGAATCTTGTAGTGTGGGGAGTGAGTGGGAAGATCTGAGATTTGGTCCAATTTAGTTTAATGCCAGATAATTCGCCAAATCGTATAAATTCTCGAAGAATCGGATTGAGACTGATGCTGGGATTACGGAGGAATAGAGTGATATCGTCGGCATAGAGCGATATCCATATCTGGCGGGTTGGATATGGTATGGCGTGTTCTCTGTGATGCTGTCTAATTTTTGCGGCCAGTGGTTCAATGGATAGGGCAAATAACAGGGGGGACAATGGGCACCCCTGTCTCGTGCCTCTGGTGATTGCAATGGGGTCGGAGTGTAATCCATTGATTTGCACTATTGCCTCCAGTCTGGTGTAAAACAGTTTGATCCACCCCAGAAAAGGGCGGGGGGAGGCCCATTCTGCCCAGTATCGAGAACATATAGTCCCATTCAAGGGAATCAAACGCTTTTGTAGCGGCGAGAAAGATTCCCGCAGCAGAGTCATCAGGGTCTATGTTGTGTAGCAGTGCGAATGCGGTTCTGAGGTTATGTGACGTGGCCCTTCCCGGGACGAACCCGGCCTGGTCTGGTAGGACCAGCCCTTCCATCAACAATGAGAGCCCGTTTGCTACAACCTTGGCAAGGATTTTAGTGTCGCAATTAATAAGCAATAGTGGTCTGTAGGCATCACAGTTGGTTGCCTCTTTACCAGGCTTGAGAAGTGAGATTATTTTGGCCTGACACATTGATGGAGGAAGAATGCCTCTTTCCGAAGCCTCCTCAAAGACCATCTTAAGTATTGGTGCCAGCAGATCGATGTAGACTTTGTAAAAGTCAGCAGGGAGCCCGTCCAGACCAGGCGCCCTGCCTGACCGCAGCCCCATTATGGCTGCGCGGATTTCGTCTTCCTCGAGATCTGCTGATAGGAATTCTCGCCTTGAGTCATTAATCCACCCTTGTGCTGTATCCTCGAAATAAGAGGCCACATCAAGTGTTTGTTTCCACAGGTAGAGTAGAGCGTCGAATAGTGATTGGAGAATAGGTCTAGTATCTCTTTGGTGTCTATATGTCTGATGCCATGGTCGTCAATCACCTCCAGCACCTGGTTAGCAAATCTAGGGACTCTGGTCGCTTCCGCTAATGCCTTCCCTGGTCTTTCCCCCTCCCCAAACGCCCTTGCCACATAGTACTTTGAGTGGAATTTAGCTTCTCGCTCAGCCTCTTCATTGTATTCTGTGAGTAGCTCCTTCAGTCTCACAGTGTGGTGAGGGTCATTGTCTTGTGCGATAGTCTGTTCCGTACGTTTTATGTCTTTTTCTAGCCTGTTAAGGGTGCCTCTAATAGATTTCAGAATACCCCCGCTTTTTGCTATGCACATCCCACTTATTGTAACCTTGAAACTTTCCCATACTGTTGCCATCTCCTCTACACTATTAACGTTGCGTGGGAAATATTCCTCAATCTCTTGGCGAATCTCTTCGCAGAATGCTGCATCTAATAGTGTCATGGGTTGCAACCTCCATGACAGGTATGGGGTCGGATTGCCTGGTGGAGTTAGCTGTAGCAGGACTGGGGAATGATCGGATAAAGTTCTAACAAGGTGGGAGACCCTCGTTAACCATGTGCTGAGTCCAGATGACAGGAGCCAAATATCAAGTCTTGACCAGCTAGCATGGACACTAGATACAAACGTGCCCTCTCGCTTTCCCGGGTTATGAAATCTCCAAGCGCCCGCCAACATGTCTAATGCAGATCAGCATCTGGAAACAATGTTTACATCTAACAGTGGTTCAATAAGCGTCTTACAGAAATAAAAAAACATTTGGGGGGGTTTTCCCGCTTGGGATGTGCTCTAGAGGGGCCGTCAGCGCACCTCGCAGTAGCGAGGGAGCCCGGGAATTAGTTATTAGATTGCAGTATTGAACATTTATCAGGGTGCATATATAGGCACCATCAATTGATAGGGTATGAGAGTCTATAACTGTGGATTGACAGTTCTCTTGTATTACCGCAGTAGTCACTGCCTTACCGGCCTTCAGGTTTTCTAAGGCGGAGTGTCCTAGCAGCCTCAGTCCTCAGTTGGGTCTGGAGATGACCTCCCCGATCCTCGCCTTTCGTCTCGGGGTCTGGGGGAGTGTCGCTTGTTGGCCTTTAGAAAATCTTGAGCTTGCTGTGGGTTGGTGAATATATGAGCTTTGCCACGATGCTGGATTCGCAGTCTGGCGGGGTACATCATTGAGTATGGAAACCCCGCCTGTTGGAGCTTCTTTTTGATGGGGATGAATTTTTTACTCGCCTCCTGCACCTGCAAGGTAAAATCCGGGAAGATCGATATTTTGTTGCCATCATAGCTCAAGTCTGGTTTTTCTCGGGCGAGTCTTAAGGCCGTGTCCCTGTCCTTATAATTTAAGATCCGTGCCAGGATAGGGCGAGGAGGTGCCCCTGGCGGTGGTCTCTGCGCCAGTGATCGGTGTGCCTTCTCCACGATTAGGACTCAGGAGAATGCATCAGCGACAAAGAGGGTCAGCAACAACTTCTCCACATTGTCCTCCATGCGGCCAGTAAATGCGGACTCGGCAACCCCTACGATGCGTAGATTATTCCTTCTAGATCTCGCCTCAAGATCTTCAATTTTTGGCGGCTATGACCTTCAATAGTTTCTCCATCCCTAGGATCTTTTCACTGCTGTTCGCTGAGGAGTCTTCTACGGTGGAGATTCGCTGCTCCGCTTCAACAAGTCGGCCGTCATGTTTGTCTAGCTTTTGGGTGATGAAGTCCATCCTCATATTCATCGCGTCCATCTTAGTTTCAATGGACGTGAGGCTTTGCCTCATTGTGAGCAGCAGTTCCTTGATGTCTGTATCTTGGGAGGGGGTCTCCGTTTGCATGTCCGAGTCCTTTTGGGTTGGCGAGTCTTCCTGCTCCCCGCCGCATTTTTCCTAGCAGAAAATGGTAGCTTGGATTGTTTTCCCTCTGTGCGCCCCATGGCGTGATCTAGTCTTTCGGGCAGTCCAGTTGCGTTGTCTCAGCGTGGATTTATAGGGATGTAGGCTTTTTGCTTTATACCTCTGTGCAGTGACCCCTGCAGTTCACCTCCATGAGCGCCTACGCGGCCCCGCCTTCCATACGATCAGGAAATCGCTGTCCCCTACGTAGTTTCTCTTGTCTGGCAGTGGCCGGGCCCCCGCTCGTCTATGCAGAGTGGTAGGGTCCCCCTCGCCCCACTCAACACGTAAATCGCAATGCGCTGGGTGTGGTTGGTTCAGATACACCAATCGTGGCAGCTTTCATCTCTGCACAAGTCTCAGGCCTAAGACTAGTTGTAGTATGCCAGAGATCATGAACCACAGTCCCCTCGAGGCTTATGTTCCTGGGTCTCCTCCTTAGGCAGAAAATGGGGGTGCTGGGTGATCGCGCGTGTTTAGGTTTGGCGTTGCTTCACCACATGCCCTGTGCTGCCCCTCAGAGAGCCTTTTCCAATCACTGTGGCCTCTTTTCCAGCTTCCACCCTGCAGAGCCAGGAGTGAGCGAAAGCTAATGTATGTTCTTTGGTGGGGGGGGGAGATTCTGGGTGACCCGCCTTGTCTCCTCGCGGGAGCGCAGTAGCATTGCTGTCTGATGCCTCAGTAGTCAGCAGGTATAATGCAGCGGTCCCAGCCCCCAGGCCATTGTCTCTCCCATCCCCCAGCGAATCCAAGCAAGCACTCTGCCGCGGATCGCAAGGGGGAGAAGCGCCGGTATCTGGACCAGGCCGCGGTCGGGCCTATACACCGCCTCGGCAGCCCCGGGAGGCGGAAGCAGGCCGCACGTCACCGCCGCAGCCCCGGGTGTCACAGTGCCGCAGCCACTAGAGGAGCAGCGCGGTCTCCGGCCAATCGCTGCTTTTTTGTTTTATATACCTTGCGCTTACGCCAATGCCACCCTCGTCCCAGCACCGGCTTCAGCTTCCGGCCACCCGGAGCAGCGTGGCAGGCGACCCGCGTCGTCCTCTTCAGTCTCGGCCAGGCCCCAGTCGGCGCTCCGCCCGATGGTCGCAGCAGAAGGTGACCCCCAGCGCAGCTCGCGGCCTCCGCACCCAGCCGCTTCTCACCTCGCGGCCAGAATTCTTGCAGGCAGCAGCAGGAGAGGTCAGGTACGCTGCTCCGTAGCTGTCAGCGCCTTCAGGGTCTCCCGTACAACGAGGCCCCTGCGCTCTCCGCCATTTGCAATCAGGCTGCAGCCCCGCTGTACAAGGGGCCGTTTTCTCCGCAGAACAGCCGCCAACATTCAGTCTGTGCAGCTCAAAGGTTGCCGATATGTTCTCCTCTTATACCCGGCAAGTTCAGGGTTGTTTACTGCATGGTGACCGCAGATGTTTGCGGATATTGCTCCCGGGCTAACAGAGCCTCCCTAGGGTGCGGCCATCATGTTCGCCGGCCCTCTAGCGCCCCCCAACCTTTTTTGCAAATACATAAGCAAGTGTAGAGCTATGGCTAATTGCATTACAACTTCTCTGTTTTCCCCTTTGAGTCAATGGCTTTTAAGTTTCAGATTTTGGTCCTTATTTTACTGGGTGATCCATCAACTTCACTACAACCCCTCTTACTTTTGAGCTTGTCCACCCTGGCATTCCCTGGCATTCAAGGATCCCGCCAAGTGGTTCATGATCATGGAGATGCCATGCCACTTCAGCCAACTCCTGAGGTGCAGAGCCTCTGGGCAAAGGACCCCTTCTGCTCTGCTTGCTGCAGTACCACATGGTGGTGATGTTGCCCATGAATATCTGCACCAGCCTCCCTTTGATGGACAGCAGGAAGGAATTGCCAGAAACTTCAACAGATTGATATGGACCTGGGTTTCTGCTGGAGACCAGAGTCCTATGATCTCAAACTCCCCTAGATGATGTCGAACACCTAGCAGTGGCGCATCAGTCCCCACCGTCAGCTCTAGGAGGGGAAGGGCGAGTGCTCTGCTGCTGGTCCAATTTCAGTCGAGCAGCCACCACTGCAGACTGCATGCAGTCACCTCTGAATCTGGGTGGCATCTGACAGATTGCCTTATGCTGAGGCCACTGGGACTTCAAGCCTCAGAGCTTCTCTCACCAAGATCATAGCCCAGATGTCCAGGGCTTCTTCGTCTGGAGGGAAGGCCCTGAACTGCAATGTCTCCAAGACAGCTCCTATAAAAAGGAACCTTCTGCGAAGGAGTCAGGTGAGACTTTGGTCTGTTGATCAAGAACCCCAATGTTGTCAGAAGGTTTGCTGTTGTCTGGAGGTGAGCCCGCCTTCAACAGTCAGTCATCTAGGTAGGGGAAAAATTGAATCTCCAAACTCCGAAGATGGGCAGCAAGCACCATCATCACCTTCGTGGACACCCGAGGGGCAAAGCGGATCACAGCAAACTGAAAGTGCAGGTAACGTCTGTGGGACTGCAGAATGAATATACAGAAGTGTGTATTCTGCAGGTTCAAGGCTACCATCCAGTCACCCAGATAGACAGATAATGGGGCAGCGTAAGCATTTTGAATTTGTCCTTCCATAGCAAGGCATATAGAGGACGAAAATCTAAGATAGACTGAAGCTCTCTATCCTTCATCGGAACAAGGACATAGCAATAGTAACAGCCCATCCCCATTTCCAAATCAGGAACCATCTCAATAGCTTCTTTGGAGTGTAAAACTTGCAACATTTGCATTAGAATGGACAGTGATCTGCTGACTGCTATTCCGATGTGGGAGGAAGGTGCAGCAGGGCAGAAATAAAGGATATCGAATAGGCATGCCAAATGATTTGGAGGACCCTCTGTCAAATGTGATGGATCACAACCCTGTGAGAAAGTACTAGATCCTGCCTCTCAGAGGGTGGTTGTGCACCACTAATGGCAAGTTAGGGTAGGGGACTAGGAGGAGTGATACCCATGGTGACCAGTGTGTTGCCTTTAATATACACGTACCTGGTCTCAAAAGACTTGGGATGGCTGCATTGGGGTCTGGGGAGATGGGGGTGCCTGGAAGTCAACCCCCTGGAGTAAATTCGGAATTTCCTGAACTAGTGAGATAGTTTTTGGTAGGGGTTGAATGATGCACACAGCATACCGTGGCCCTACGTTCCTTAAAGCGTTCTAAGGTAGAATCAGCTTTCTTGCCAAATAGACGTGAGCCATCAAAAGGCATATTCATAAGAGAGGCCTGTACATCTCCTGAAAAACATGTGGATAGCACTCATGTATGCAAATGAACACCACAGTGGTGCCAACAGCTTGCTCTTGACAAGCAGTGTCAAGTCCAGCACGAATCATGTATTTGGCCACATCATGACCATCTTGAACGATCTGAGTCAATGAGGCCCTAAGTTCTTCTGGGACCATCAGCAAGATGTCACTGGCCATGTTCCAAAGGGCACAACTATACTGGTACAATAAACAACGAGCATTGAACGATCTCAGTGCCAAACTAGCCAAAGAGAACATCAGTTTTCCAAACACATCAATCCCCTTTGACTCCCTGTCCGGTGGGATCATAGGGAATTAACTTTGGTTCACCTTGCTGGTGGATGCCTGGGCCACCAGACTCCCTGGAGTAGGATGCTGTGTAAGTAAATCAGGGCTCTCAGCAGCTAGTCTACAGCCTGTGATTTCTTCTTCTATGCGGCGACATACAGCTTTGCGGTCCCAGAATGCCCTTGTGTGCATTAAGGCTCACTAATTGCACAATTTGAAGTCGTGCTCAAAGACGCACCTCATGTGGGTAAATGACCAACACCTGTTTTCTGCAGTCATGCCATGGTTTGAAGCCTTTAGCTTTAGGAGGGGACATTGTTCTTTTGTACAATAGAATTTCATTTTGGGAGTAGTTGAACAACTAACGAACCTGGGAGGATTTGCGTTGGAGGGTGCAGAAAGAAAGGAACAATCATTGGAATGCAGCCATGGAGCTTATATGTGGCTCCACTCCATCACCTCTAGGAAGGAATGAAGCCTACGTGGAGCCCCATAGCACTACCGAGTGGCATACGGGAGCACTGCTATGAAAAGTTTCCAAATCCAGTCTAGCTTCAGGTGAATAGTCTAAACGTGAGAAATCTGCGGTTAGAAGTATCCATTAGAAAAGCACTTTAAACAGACATCTTTTGTCAATATTTAACCAATTGGGGTACTAGAGATGCTGAGACATATGGCAGAATCTTCTTCGCCCTAGAAGACGATCTGCCATATTTTTAATGGCCTGTAAATGAGATTTCTACTTTATGGAAGTCCTAGAAAAACTGGATTGCAGTAGTCCAATCTAGCTAGTATTGTGGTTTAGATGACTATTTTCCTATGCTCCATGGGAATGAAAGGGAGGAATATTTTCAAGGTTTTTAAAAGAAAGAACCTGGTGAATATTGTTTTAGAAATATGTGCTGCTGAAAAAATTGACCTCCAAGTTTCTTACAATGAAAACAGTAGCAGGAGCAGAGGCCATCTCTTCCGGCCACCAGCTGGGATTCCAGATGGTAGAATCATCAAAGACCAGGACTTCTGCTTCGGAAGAGTTAAGTCTGAGCAAGTTAGAGTTCATCCAGTGTCCGACAAAAGACATGCATTATTTGAAATTAGTTGGGAGTAAAGCCAAGTTGCTTTCCAGTCTCAGAATCATCGACATACAAGAACAAACTGGAGCTGCAAGAATGAATAATGAAAGCAAGAGCTGTCACTGACATTAAATAACATTGGGCTAAGAGCAGAGCCTTAATAGACGCCACACTGAATGTTTTTAAAACTCGCTTTAAACAAAGGCATGTACAAGTATGCGAACCAGTCTAGGACACGGCCTAGCACACCCGCATATTTAAGACGAGAAGAAAGAATTTTGTGGCAGAATGTGTCAAAAGGCTGCAGCTAGCTCAAGCAGAATTAAGACAGCAGCACTGCCCAAATCTAGACGGGTGCAAAGTTCATCTAAGACTCTTAGAAGAATGGACAAAGCCTGGTTGGGTTGATGTGGGTTAACATATTGTGAAGCTTCAAGAAGGCATGAAAGACGAATGTGGAGATAACGAAACACAAAAGATGAGAGGCTACACATAAGCAAGGAAGATCAATTCAACATCAAATCAACTATTAAAGTCATTGCCAAAATTATTTGAAGCGTCCAGTGTTGCTTGAATGTTTCTTTTTTATTTCCTCTCTTTCAATCTTGGAAGTGTAACAAACAGACGCAACCAACGCATTTCGCACCAAACAAAAAGATAAGTGAAACCGTCCTAATTAAGGTAGCAGAATCATACCTTTGTTCGGCAACGCTGTCCGGCCCGCCGCGTGTGGTCTACGCACACCAAACTTCATCAGATCCCACAAGTTACCTAAATAGGGAGCAGCCACGGTCATCATACAACACTAGACCACCACTGTAGGAAGGTAGGATCCTTCTGCATGGTTACCCCCACTTTTTTGCCTGGTGCTATGCTGGTTTTTGACTAGTCTGACTGGGATTCTGCTAATCAGGACCCCAGTCTATCTGCTTTCTCCCTAAATTGTTATGTCAGTACCTAGGTACAAACCCAGATTGGATACTGGGTACCCTGGTCAGTCCCTAGTATATGGTGCCCAGGTACCCAGGGCATAGGAACCCCAGAGGTCTCCCATGGGCTGAAGCATGCATTATGCCACCCATGGGAGACCATGCAAAATGGATCTACAGGCCTGCCATTGCAGCCTGTGTAAGTTGGTGCTTGCACCACTTACTTAAGATATAGGTTTACTATATCTAAGGGTCACTGCACTTAAAACCTATAAGTCACCCATATAGCAGGCCTTTGCAATCCTGAAGGCAGGGTGCGTGGTTCTAAGTGAGAGGGTGCCCCTGCATGAGCAGGACGCCCCTGCAGCCTAGGGAGTCCATTCTCCCGGGTTGTCAGTGAAGCAGCCATTTACCATATAGAGGGGCGTAATAATGCGATGACCATCTCGAAAACGGCTGCAACGAATCCTATCATGTTTGGTATCAAACATGATTCCAAGCACTGTAAGAGCACTCCGTTAGGCTCTCAGTGTTCCCGGTGCCAACCTTCTAGACCCGGACAGCACAAAATGGTTGCTGCCGACCAGAGACACATTTCAGCTTTCTGCTGCTGAGCCAAGTTCGAGGAGAGGAAGCAGGAACAATAGGCATCCTGTCACAGGGAGGTGTGACCACCTCCCAGACAGGATTTAGTGTATTGGGACCGGGTGGGTGCGCTTGCCAGCACCAGAAAGTCTGCATGAGAGGCACACTTGGTGTCCCCGTGCATAGTCCAGTTCAAAACAGTTCTGGGAGCCGTTGGCTCCCGCTCTGGTGCGTAACTGGACAAAGGACATGGGAGTAACCTCCCCCTGTCCAGACCCTCCCCTGGGAGGGTCCCCTGAATCTTCCCAACCCTTTCCCTACGGTACTTAAGGGCTTACCTGGGTGTAGGTCCCTAGATTCGTCATGGGATAAGATTCAGATCAGACACCACTTCTACTTTAACCGTCTGGGCACTCTGGACTTTGCTGGACTTCGTTTGGGCCTGACTTCATCTCCCTTCCAGTCTGCTGCATCGTCTGTGCCTGTGCATCATACAGGAACCTTCCAAGGCCTGTGAAGCATCAAAGACACTTGAAGAAATCTCACTTGGAGTGAAGGAGTCACTGCCCTGCATTCGCAGGCACCGCAACTAAGTCGGACTCTGTGGGCTCTGCAACACAGGTGGTAGTTTTCCACAGCTCCTGAGGCCTGCCCTGCCCTCTCACCAAGTTTGAGGCCAGTATCCCTCGTGAGGTTGCAATAACCAAACCCCTGTGCACCGAGTCCAACTTGCAGTTGCAAAGGCTTGTTGGCTTCCTTCCAATTAGATGTTCAGGCTCCAAGAAGCCCCAACCTCGCGCACCTCCAGTGACCAGAATTTTCAGCCACACCACATTGTGTGCATCGTGGCCTGCATCTTTTGTTGAGCTTCTTGAGGTCCTCTCGCGACTCCAGTGCCTCCGGCCTGTGGATCCACTTGAGGGTTACACTTGTTTGTTTTGGGCAACTCTGCTTGCGGCCTGCCCCGACTCCCCTGCTGTTGGTAAGTCCCCTGGACCTTGCTAGTCCCGACGTTGCTCCTTCTTGTATTCCTGCCTTAGTTGCATTTGCCAAGGCTTGTTGGTGCTCCCGCCGGACACAGACCCCTCAGCACTCGACATCCTTTGTGGGACAGCTTGTGTACGGCTCATGGTCCTGTTCAGCATCGCCTGGTCCTCACAGCTGCAGAGGCAAGGTCCTCGTCATCCATCCTGCAACACCTGACATTGGAGGGCATTCGTCTTCCAAGTCTCCTGGTCATAGACTCTTTCCCTCTGCTTGCAGGTACCTCTCATCAAGAATCCATCCTCTGATTCCACTGGACATTTCTTCCTTCTTCCACAGCGGCACATTCCTGAATTCCTCCATTGGGTTCGACAGCGGTTTCTGACACCACTTCACACGTATGCACCAGGCTTCCCTGGTGTAGGGAATGTGGGTACTAGGGTATCCACGGGTGGGGTGGCTCTCCAACCTACTGTCTTCCACTGGGTTTCTTCAGGGTCCACTGGAAAGGGTCCTTAATCATTAAAAATCCAACCGTGACTTGCACATAGAGTTGTACGGAGCACGCGTCGTGTTTCCACACTGCATACGCTCTCCGTGGGGTCCCCATCTACTCACCCTTGGTGGTGCCTTGGGGTCCCAGCACTTCTATGTCCTCTCGACCCTGTCTTGATCTGAGTCGTGGTAATTATACCACTTTTAGTATATGGTTTGGTCCCCCCCCTGGGGTCCACTGTGTATTTCGTGCTATTTACTGTGTTTCTTTCCTATAGTAATGAGTGCATTGTGTTTATCTCCGTGTTGGAGATATTGGAACGTACTAGAGAGTATTATATCATAAATACGTATTTTTATAAATACTTGGTGTAGTTCTTTTTCACTTAATCTATACTATAAGATTGCATTCTGGTAAAACAAGCTGCTTTACACTCCTTCTGGACTAAGCCTGAAAGCTGCTCTCCACAGCTACAACTTAGAGAGCTTTCCAAGGTTGTCTAAGACCTCTTAAATCACCATAAGGGTTGTCTGGACTGGTAAAAGGTGCCCACTTACATTAGTGGATATCATATACCAGGCCAGCATCTCACAACAACCCTAGCAGTAGCCTGCGCATGCGTTAAGACAAAAACTGGTGTATTCTCAGTCTGCCGCTTCTTTGTCTATAGCAAACCAAAGGGGATGATGGACGGAGTGTTGAACATTGCAAGCACTCACCCCCAGTCAACTGATCTGAGTTTAATCCATCATCATTCTTTAGCTCACTCCGCCACCCCAGTTCAGACATGGCCATATGCAAATCAGTCTGACCCTGTGCCTCATGGGAACAGTCCAGCCCGAACTGCCAAGCCATGTCTTCCCTGGACCGGAAACAAGCATCCTGGGACCGGTTTCTGGCTTACAGCCGTCATCAGCCAGGCTATCTTGAATCCAGTGGCAAAGTGAGCAAGGGACCCACGTCTGGGCATACCCTGCGAACTTAGGGCGAACATAGCAAAGCCTGGCTGCTGAGGGTTTTGAACCCGAAACCGATCCCAGGATGCTTGTTTCCGGTCCAGGGAAGACATGGCTTGGCAGTTCGGGCTGGACTGTTCCCATGAGGCACAGGGTCAGACTGATTTGCATATGGCCATGTCTGAACTGGGGTGGTGGAGTGAGCTAAAGAATGATGATGGATTAAACCCAGATCAGTTGACTGAGGGTGAGTGTTTGATTTGCTCTAGCGCTCCGTCCATCATCCCCTTTGGTATCGCTTTGTTCGCCCTAAGTTGGCAGGGTATGCCCAGACGTGGGTCCCTTGCTCACTTTGCCACTGGATTCAAGATAGCCTGGCTGATGAGGGTTTTGAACCCGAGACCGGTCCCAGGATGCTTGTTTCCGGTCCAGGGAAGACATGGCTTGGCAGTTCGGGCTGGACTGTTCCCATGAGGCACAGGGTCAGACTGATTTGCATATGGCCATGTCTGAACTGGGGTGGTGGAGTGAGCTAAAGAATGATGATGGATTAAACCCAGATCAGTTGACTGGGGGTGAGTGTTTGATTTGCTCTAGCGCTCCGTCCATCATCCCCTTTGGTATCGCTTCTTTGTCTAGGCACGACAAACCTCATCAAGTCCAGGAAGCCATCCATATAGGGAGCAGCCACGGCCATGAAGCAATACTAGACCGCAACACTGCAGATAAAATGTGCATGCGTACAGCATTGACTGGTGTACTTTCGAGAATCAATGTGAGCATCCCTGTTTCTCCGCATGTTGAGAAACTGGTGGACCCTCTTGGTCAACAACACACAAATTACTCTATAGCGCTCACAAAGTCAAAACTCAACCTTAAACAAGCATTTGCAATGCAATAGGTTTCGCATTCGCAAAAGTTTGAGCCATTGGCATTGTAAATGACAAACCCTTCATCCATGTGTTGGTTTTGAAAACAGATAAATAAATGGCATTGTCATTTACAATGCCAATAGCTTAAACTCTGGCATTGTAAATGACAATGCCTTTTATCCATGTTTTTAAAAAGAAACATAAATAAAACGCATTGGCATTTACAATACCAATAGCTCAAACTCGTGTAAATACCAAAAATACTCGATCTCTGATCAGCAATTGATGCTTCTGCTTTTCAAACTTAAAAACATATGTTTGTATTAGAAACACCTTAAACAAATGTAATGCAAAAATGTCCCTTTTGAAAATATGTCGTCCATACATAAATAGTATTTTATAGGATAAGCAATTAATGCACACATATATGCACGGTCTGTGAAGCACTAGATATAAAGGGGCAGAGAAAAACACATAGTCCTGTTTCCCCAGTCCATAACCTCTAACAACCACCAACAACAGACATAGTAGAATTATTTTGTGATGTCTGCTGCGGCTTTGAACTGCTCAGTGAAATATCTCACTGGATTAGGTAGGTCACTAAACCTACAACAAGTGCTCCTTTAAATGTCTTGTAATTTATATGCGTGGATACAGCTGAAGTACACTGTCCCGTCCTACACAACCACTGCCTCTACAGCTGTGGCAAGTAGAATTTGTGCATTTTTATACAGCACCAACTTTAAATGGGCATGCATAAAAGATTATGAGTGACACTATCTTACAAGCAAAATCAAGCAATATAGACAAGGGAAACATATATAAATCATAGAAATTACACCTATTTGAGCTACAAGAAACTCTAAGATATTAAAACTGCTGCAGCATTTTAGTAACTTTTGAACAGTTTGAGCTGGAAACAAAAACATTTTTGTCAAAATCTGCAGTTGCAGCAGATGATGGATTATGTGGCGAATGCGGCAAATCTATAATTATGCGAAAATTGCTGCAGCCACATAATTGCATAATTCCATTGGCCCTGGTTATAGGAGAGAAAGATAAGCAGTGACAGGAGGAAATGGAATGACAATAGAAAGGCGATTATATACTGTAGTGAGGCAGTGACAGAAGAGGGTGGACAGTGTATGATTACAGAATTTAGGGCAATGCCAACGGCAGGATGGGCAGTGGCAGAGACATGTTGTATAACGGAGAGATGAGCAGTAATTGGAGAGGGGACATGGGAAGTGAAAGGAGAGAGGACAGTAACATGAGGCAGAGTTAGAGGAGGGTAGTGACAGGAGGGAGAAATAATATGTGAAAACATAACTACGCCCAGTGTGAAGCTCTCTGAGGAAGGAGAGGGAAACAGCAAAACGCGGGACAACACGCAAGAGCTATAGAAGGAGAGCTCGCAGTTTGAGTGACCTCAGTGTGAACAGATTTTTAAATGCTGGAGTTCCTTTCTGTTACATAGGGTGTAAACACAAAAAATTAAATCTGAACTTTCCTATTTGGAGCACAGTTTCAAAATCAAACAAGGAGTGCACTTACTAGAAACAGCTGGCAAATAGGGTGCCTGAGCCCTCCAGTTGCTGGTAGTGCGCCTCCACCAATCGCTCGTTGCCCCATACGGCTATAAGCGCGTTAGTTTCTGCTGGGGTCCAGGACATGCCGCGACAAGCGGCCGACGTGGAAAAGGAGACTGAGGGCGACGAGGCAAGGCCCGGACCACCAGCGCATCCCTCTAGAGGCGACGAATGGCTTGGGGTAGAAGGCGCCGACAACGATGGGCGTCCATCGCTCAGCCCAGGTGAAGTAGGGGACATAGCCTCGCGCTTTGGAATCTTCAGTGGCGGCGGAGCGGGATCGGATTGCAGATTCGACTCACAGGGCGCAGCCATGTTGACTCCTCGGAACCAGCGGGAAGTTAAGCTGAAGACACGCCGTGAGCGTGCGCATCGGCTGCCTGGACAGGAGATGTGCACGCGTATGGTGCGAGCAGGCGTTGTGATAACGCCGCGAGCCGTACGCGTGCATATCTCCTGTCTGTTTAAGTTCTCGGCACAGACAGTTGATGTGCACGCGTACGGCTTGCGGCGCTATTACAATTCCTGCTCGCACCAAGCGCGTGCACATCTCGTGTCCCGCATCGGAGCAAAAGTCGGCAACAATAGATCTCGCATAGCGAGCAGCGCTTTGCGCTGCATCGCTAGGCGAGACCTAAAAATGGACTCGGCTTAAACACACGCTAGTCCACAGCCATACTTGACATATGCCTAAGGAGCATTCAGTAATTAAAACATGAACACCATAGAAAGTGAAGTGTGCGGTGAACCCGAAACGGCACAACATGACCAACTGGCTGATCTTGAGCTTGCTGTTGTTTGTAGTGGGTAGCGATGGATCTGTGACTCTGATATGACCTTGCTGCTCACAAATTTTACTATTACCAGCACAAGACTATTTTTTGGTAAGCGCTCTTGTAAGCTTTTTTAGCATGTAACTGTAGGTAGCATTAGCGAGCCTGATGAGAATGATGTGAATAAATGTAGTCTAGAAACGTTTTTTTCGTAGCTGTTATGAGATGCTATTATCCTGTGTTCATTGGCCCCGCTATTTATCACTAAGGGCCAGATGTACGACTCCCCAATTTGCGACTTGCAAATTGCGTCGCATTTGCGACTCACAAATTGGGATGTACAACAGTGTCTCAGACACCGTTTGCGAATCCTATTGGGGTAGCAAATTGCATGCCTCATTAATATTAATGAGGCAGGCGCAATTTGCGACCCCATTAGGAATGGCTAGCACTCACAGGGATGGTGGCCTACTGGGGTCAGCAGACCACCATGTCTGTGACTGTTTTTAAATAAAGCAGTTTTCTTTAAATGCAGCCCTTTTCCTTAAAGGAAAACGGGATGTATATAAAAAAAAAGAAAAATGAAACTTTTCAGTTTCATTTTTTAAGGGCAGGCAGTGGTCCCTGGGACCACTGCCTGCCCTTAAAAAATATTTTTTGAACCATTCACAAAGGGGTAGGGGTCTCCTGGGGACCCCTTCCCGTTTGCGAATGGCTTACCACCTACTTGAAGTAGGTGGTAAATTGAGAGTGTTTTGCGACCGCAATTGCGGTTGCAAAGCATTCATACATACAAATGCGAGTCGCTATTAGGAAGGGACGCCCTTGGCACGCCCCTACCTAATAGCGAGTCGCAAACCTCATTTTGCGAATCGGTAAAATTAACCGATTCGCAAGATCAGGTTTGTACATGGCCAGCCCTAAATTGCGGTCGCAAACGGGCCGATTGCCCGTTTGCGACTGCAGTTTAGGGTCATACATCTGGCCCTAAGTGTCTTTCTTTGTGTCTGTTTTTCTTTTATAACTGTTTTGCTTTGCTTTTATGGTATTATCTGTTTGGCATCATCTATATAGGAAATGTGGGTGTTTGACAAGATTATGGGCAATACATTTGGGTGTGTTTATGAAATATATGCAGCACAGACTTTGCTGTGCATGTTGGCTTCCTACTAAAGAAGTCTCTAGAAGGATGGTATATACACAGTGATTGGATGTCACTGTTGGGCTTAATGTGGGTGTGATGTACTTATGGTTCTTAACTTAAGTCTTTTTATGTACAAGTGGGGACCCACAATGATAGTAAAGTTTAGACAGCACATAGTCTTCCTCAATGGGTGGAAGGTAATTGCAATCAAAGGACAAGCTGGATGAACTAGTAGAGGAATCCTAAGATAGTAGGTCACAGCCTAATTGGCCGGGGATGCAGTGGAGTCAAAGGACTGCAAGATGTTTATGATTTTATCCTGGAAAATAGAAAGATTGTGATGTGCTGCAGGATGAAGGATAGCTGGCTGGGGCACTGAGTTTCTTAAAAATACTGAAACTACTTTAGTTTTGTTATCTATTGAGCTGATTTTGTCTAAAAAAATAAAATTCTCACTTACTGAATGCTTTTCTTGTAGTCTTGCAGAGCTGATAGATAAAGGGCTTTGACTTGCCATATTAGGCTTTCCATTTTTACTCCAGGTGGATGCAGAGTTGCTGGGTTTCTCTAAGGGCCAAAGAAAACCAGGGTGCTGATAGTTCGGTGTGCATCTACTTACAATTTTTAAGGGGAGTGGTGTACCAGCCAACCTTTAAGTACAGCTGTACTGTCCTTCATATCACATGAAATGGTGGGAGGGATCATCATAAGGACCTTGATTAACTTATCAGTAGACACTTTGCCCAGGGTCTTCTAAGACATGAGTAGGGAGATGATTTCGTAGGAGGCAGTTTGTGCCTTTATTGAAGGGTAAAAAGAATTGCATAACGATTAAACCACACGTGCGCTGTGCACAAGCAATTAGGTTTCAGCTCATTGGTAGGAGAAAAGAAGGTCAAGAGTGTGGCTTCTGTTGTGTGTGGGGCCAGTTAAGCTTTATACCAAGTCAAGGCTGGCCCAGACCTTCATAAGAGATCTAGCGTCAATATCAGTGAGCGAGTCACCATGATAGTTAAAGTTGGCTAGTACAAAAAGTGCAATAGAGGCAATGTAGTGGATAATGAACTCCAGAAAGGGGGCTATGAAATTGTCACTGGAGGCGGAAGGTATGTAGACCAATAAAACAAATTTGATTATTAATGTAGGAGATACAGTGAAAGCCAGATGCATGAGCTTGGTCTCTGTGAAGGAGTGAGTCGCGAATAGTTGAATGTTAAGGGAGTTTCTAAAAAATAACAGCAAGACCGCTGCCTTTCTTGTGACAGTGGACATGTCTGAGGATGTTATAGTTTGGAGGTAGGGCCAAGAGGATGCCAAGGTTAGAATAATCTGTAAACCAAGATTAAGTAATAAGGATTATAGTACTCTGATTGTCAAATATGAAGTCAAGTATGTCTGTTTTATGTTCTGCTAGTGATCTGGTGTTAATTAAGACACAATAAAATGTAATTATTCACTTTAGTAGGTATGGATGGCCTGTGACACAAGCCATTGATATCAGTGGAGTGATAGTGAGCAGTATGCATGAGTCGGTGGGAAACTTCAAGGCAACAATATGGTTGTCTGTGGTAAAGGAGATTTAAGTGCTGAAAGCTTTACTGTAATATATAATAGGGGTTGAACTTACTTGGCAATGGGAATAGTCCTGTGCCTGACTCGTGGTGTGCAGACGGGCTTCCCTTCGGCCCTAATAGATATGGTGTGAGTGAAGTAGGAGGCGGGCTTAGCACCGATGTGCTGGCCTAAAAATCAGCGGTGTGAAAGTAGCTATCAGTCTAGCTCCAGACACCTAGAGGTTTTGGCTTTAGTTAATGACGTGAATGGACTGTCCAATAAGCCTTTGCTTTTCCAACACAGTTTGTTCTAAGAGATTAGATTTTTCTGCACTACCAGGGTCTGTATTGCTGGCAGGTAAGCATTACAGAAGACATGCCCTTCCTCCACCTTTCTTCATAACTATATCCCACATATTTCTTTCTTTCAATAATTAAGTGTCTACCAATTATTTTTGACGATGAGCTGGAAAACATCCGGGGGCCCTGATCTATACAGATGGTGGAAGGAATTGTTTAAGTGGACGGACTGTGAGAGGAAGGCGATTCGGACGGAGGAGGCTAAAGGAGCTGTGAATAATTCTGCTCTTGCCTGCATGGGATGCGAACTTGTTGGCCTACCCTAGAATGGATACACAGGGAAGGATTTTGGTGGAAGAGGAACCCTCTGGGGCACACTCGTTGGACCAAGCCGCATCTCCGGCGCGGCCTGGCATCACATCCGTCACCCGAGTTGGGGCGGGATCGGGTCTGGGACCCTTGCGCGCTTGACTGATGCGTGGATGACAGCTCTGGCGCGCATTAGTGTGGTTGCCAGTTGTTGTCGTTTCACTGGTTCCTTACTGCTTCAGCAATTAATATTGTGTCTCACCACACCAGTTTCACTCTGCATACGTAACTGCAAATTGATTTGTTAACTTATGTTTCAGAGCCTGTCTACTTTGCCACACATCTTACCTTATCTAGGTTTGCTCTGTTGTACTGTTTACTTGAAAATAACAATAAAAGTAGTTACAAAAAAAGTATCTACCAATTATTTATTACTATAAAATCACACACTTATTCCCATGCCAACTATCACTTCTATTTTGAAATAAAAGTACTTTTCTCCATACAAAACCGGTTTTAGTTCAGCCATTCATACACTTTTCAAAGGACTCTAAAGCTCTAATTTTCTTCCACTTCAAAACTGATCACCTCATGTGAGTAGAGAAGAGGTAAAATCGTACAGAATATAGAGTTCTGTTTCATATTCTGTATGATGTAATTTCAGGTTATCTCAAAAACATACTGTTCTGGAGACAAACTCTGGATCCTTCCTTTACGTGGACTTCCAAATTGAAAATGTCTTGCTCTTTATCTGTACACATCCCTAAAACACTGGCCACCTACAATGCTCTCCACTTCTCATTGTATTGTATGTATTTGAATTAAGGTTGATATCCCATCTTCTACAATGTGCTTTCTCTCCACTCATTATTCAATTCATTTTGTACTTTCTAATCTACCAATATTTCTGTTTTTCGTTTATTGTGGCTTTGTTAAAAATATAGATGATTCAATGTGTTGGATGTGCTACAAAAATTAATACATAAATATACTCACAATAATTAACAGAATGAAGAAACGTATAACACAGGAGAAAGCATTTTCAGTCTCCTCGTAAAGTAGTCAACTATGTGTAAATTGGTGCTTTCTCAAATGATTAAACAAACGAGATTTTTTAAGACTTGATGCTGCACACACACAATTCTTTGAGTTTTTCAGTTTTCATTTCTAACCTAAAGCAGTTATCCATTGACTGGATTGCATTAAATCTTACATTATATTTGAAACTCACAAAGAGAATGCATCATGGTCTCATACCTTGTGCACTGCTCCATTGTAGAACGGATAAACTGACCAATCAGAGCTAGGAATTGTTCTGTGTATCTTGAGTGAAACTGCTTCAACAATGTTAGGATACCCAAAACCAGAGGGGGCCAGTCAACTGGATCTGCAGGTTTTTTGCATGCCATCCCTAAAGCGAGATAAACAAAATACCAATCTTTGAAACGTTCAGATTTCAAATACTCTCCCATTTGCCTATTCAAAGTGTTAACTTTTCTTTAACTGTAATACTAGAAAATATGTATTCTGCCATATTTAACATAAATGACCAATAGACGTTTTATTAAGCAGGGCAGTGCTAGACCGACAGTAAAACGTTCATGGCATCTCATTGTGCAGGAGGATGCAGCAAAGGATGTTCACTCATTACATGGTTGGTACAAGGCTACATGACATTACCTATACACTGAATAAATATCCTGACTTCTCCTCATCTGCCTAGTCAATGATACATCTGCTGCTTTGAGGATAATGGAATATGATCTATGGCATTACTGACCCCAATACATGAATGTCATCCCTTTGGCCACACTTTAAGGAAAAATATTTAAAGTCATTGATTTGAAGGTAAGGACAGACAGCAGGAGACCAGCTTCAACATGGTGCATTGATAATTGAAAATTCATTTTCACTGATATAAATAAAAGATGAGGACTATCAGATCAGTCTAATCTGTCCAGTTCCATGACTGCTGCTACACATAGTGTTCATCTCAGCCCTTTTAATACTCTATAACAATCACTCAGTATCTATTTAAGGGCTTTTAAATTTCTGTTATGGTTTTGAAGCTCGGCACCCCCCACTAAACTGGAAATAATGTTTAAAATATTTATTTTCAGGACGTTGAGGCTGTGACCAAGAATCAGCACAATCAAAACCATGCAGTAGGGCCCCGATCCACTTTGTGACACCGGTGGTAGTAAGTAGTAGCTGGCCAGTTTTCTGTGGTGGTGACTGACTGCACATGTCCTGTTGAGTGGCTTTTAGGGTGATGGCCACATCTATGTGCTTAGATGGATGCCTGTTTGTCTTCTGACCAGTCAGTTACCTTAGGCTAGGGGAAAGCATTGCACTGGTTACGTCCATAAACAATGGAACCACTTGTTGGCAAGAGCCTTCTGTGTGAGAACATGTTCACCTGTCAAGAGTTTCCATGTTGTCCCACCTAAGAAATCTTATTTCATGACACCTCTGTGGAAATATGCTCACCTCTTATACTATATTTATAATTCTATGATATTTCAATGTGCCTCTCCTAGTTGACATCCACCCCTCTTCCCATGCCAACTACACAGATGCTCCTTCTTAAAAAGTTTAATGCAAATGCTGCACCTTTTTGGTCGTTCTCTACTAGATTTGATTATCACTAATTTTTGACAATTTTATCTTCATAACTAAACATAATAGTCCGTCCCCCACCAATGATTTAAACGAGAGAACATCTTTTGACAATTTTATCTTCATAACTAAACATAATAGTCCGTCCCCCACCAATGATTTAAACGAGAGAACATCTTTTTCCTTTTTTGTGAAAATATGTGACAAGGGCAGAGAATAAAGAAGAAGTTTTATGTATCATCTGGTTAAAAATGGTAACAGAAATAAGACCATAGAATGATGTCCCCAAGAAATGAGCCTTGAGGGACACCAATTGGTAGTGAGGTAAGGTGTGAATACCCTGGATTAGGGCACAAAGCAAAAGTAAAATAATAAAAAAAAAAAAAATTAAAAACCAAGAAAAAAGTGTTCTTAGCCACAAGAGGAGATCCACAGTAGGGAAGAGGAGCCAGTGATGGCTAGAATGTTAAGGAATGATAGCAGAGTAGCATAACCAACAGTGGTGAATGCCACAGACAGATCAAGCAGGATGAGGACAGGGGAAATGTTATTGAAAGCAGCTGAGATGAAGAAGTTAGCTAAATAAAGCACAGTCTCTATTGATGAAGCACACCAAAGCTGAAGTGGACTGAATAGGGTGTTAGAAGTAAGGTGGTAAGGTGATTCAAATCTAAGCATTCCAGTATCCTGACGAAGAAAAAGGAGCTGGGGTGTGAGAGTAGTTAGAAGGGAAGAAAAAATCCACTAAAGCTTTTTTTTTACTAAACATAATCATACTGAGATTTGAAGCAGTGTGAGTAAGTACTAGATTTGAGGGAATGATTTAACATAAAGGTTAGTCAAGAAAGAACAATAGAAGAAAGAACCAGAAGTTTGAAAGTTTGTAGACAAAAGGGATCAGACAGGACACTTGATCGATTTGTAGGTTTGAATATGGGGATGAGCTTTGTAGGAACAAGAGTGTTAAAGTCTAAGTGTAAAGCTGACTGAGTTCAGGGTTTTTTGCAGGTGACGGGGGGAGGTTCAATGAGTACTGTAGCAAGTGGTTCTCTAATAATGATGATCTTGGAAGAGGAGTATGACACAGAATTGTTGCCCAAAAGTGAAGGTGCGAAAGGAGTGTATGGTGGGGGATTAGCTTGTTGATTGTGCATGCAAAGACAATAAAGGTGGGTTCAAAGTTAGGTGACGAGGCTTTGAAAGTATACTGATTTCACATTAGCCAAGGGTACAGATAGTGTACCCAGGCCTAGTTTATAATACGTGAGAATTTTAGTAGTGTTATATTTTTGCCATTTATGTAGGAGCACACACACCTTGGTTTTCAGAGAGAAAATATGAGGAAAGCTCAGTAAAGCTACTGGATAGAATATGCACAAGAGATGATATACATTAAAAGCATGTTTCAGGGCTTTAATGAACTGAGTGAAATATATGGTGTACTGCAGAGGCTGTGAGGCCATTACGAATTTGGTTACGAATAGAGGGTGGGCCTCTGGAGAATGTTTCCTTTAAGAACATGAGGAGCAGTGGATGTGGTGGTGGGAGCAATGTAGATCAGAGTATGTATGATGGCATGTCAGATGGAGCTGGATCAAGGCGAGGAGAGGAAATGGGTCAATATACTAAATAATGGTATAAGGTCCATATGTTTGCTTTGGATAGATGTGAACTGAGTATTTTATTAGTCAATCATCAGAAAATAGCTGGGAGAACATGGTTTTCTGTATTTGTACATTAAGGTTTTTGTTAGAGTAGTATGAAATGAAAGTCAATTCAATTAAAAAAATAAAAACTTTATTCAGACAGAATTTCACCCATAAAAGTAACATAAATAAATACATCAGTTAAAAGAAACATTTAAAAATGGAAATGAAAGTTAAAGAAGTATTCAGTGGCCCTGGAGCGCAACCGAGGACCACAGCTAGGTCTGAAGGGTGTAATGCCTGAAGCAAAAGGAAATTTGAAAGAGGAGGGGGAGGTAGGTGCCTGGCACTTGAGTTCTGTTGGTTTGGAGCAATTTGTTGAGAAGACAGATACCTGTTCCTCAGCCTACCTGGTAAATGCGTGGTGTGAGTGTGTGTGTGATAGAGTGTGTGTGTGAGAGAGTGAGTGTGTGTGTGTGTGTGTGTGTGTGTGAGAGTGTGTGTGTGAGAGAGTGTGTGTGTGTGTGTGTGTGTGTGTGTGTGTGAGAGAGTGTGTGTGTGAGTGTGAGTGTGTGTGTGTGTGTGTGTGTATACACGTACATGGTGGCATGACCAGTTAGGAATTAAATTAACAGTGCAATACAATGGGTTAAGTATGAGATCATTATTATATTGAACAGTAGTTCAAAGTATAGCTCGTCACATTCAAGAAAAGGCAATTAAATGGGTGCCACTGACAGAGCATGCAGTGTCCCGACTCCACTCCACGCTATTCAAAAACAGTCTTCCATCGCTTGAACCAGAAGAGAGAAATGGGAGAGAGACCTGGGGAAGCTTGAGGACGATGACTGTGCGCAGGTGTGTGGGTACCCTGGCAAAGTTACTGTTAGGGCAGGATTCCGCTTGATCCAGTTAAAAATCCTTCACAAGGCATACTATACATGGACCCATCTGTTCCATATGGGTAGGGCGGCTGACGAATACTGCTTGTAGGGCTGTCAGATGAATAGCACTGCATACACTTTGGGAATGCTCGAGGATTGGGGCCTACTAGAAGCAGGTGGGTAACAGAATATCAGGGGTTGGGGGCTACAAGGTACAACTTACACCCCAACTGAAATCACTGGGCATCTGGGATGAAGTAACCGTAAAAAGCTATGCCCTACTTTTTAGTAACCTGGCCCTGATAGTGGCACATAGGGATTTACTGAAATATTGGAGGCGCAAACCCTGCCTATCATGCAGGAGTAGGAAGAAGGCATGGATTGGTGAATGGAAGTGGAGAAATTGATGTACCAAGCAAGAGGATGCCCACGCAAATTTGAGAGGGTCTGGTGTCCTGGGATAGAAGCAAGGGAAGAGGGAGTGTGAGAAGACAGGGGAGGTGTGCTCCTGATGGGGGGCGAGTCCGGCTCGAGCCACAAGACGAAGTGTTGGGCTTTTATGTTGATGTGAAATGCTCTGGCTGTTGCGATAAGTCATGCTCCAGTCTAAATTTTGGGAACATTTATAAAATGACTGTTGTATGCTTGCTCACTTGCCTTCGGAAGTGGGGGGATATGTTATATTGTTTTTTTCTCTGCAAAAACTGAATAAAGAGATGTTAAAAAAAAAAAATTAAAGTTAAAATAGATTGAGTCAACAAGTCTCACCATACCAAGGTTTTTGATGTACTGAAGCTTTGGTAACTGGGCAATCAAAAAAATGAAGATCACAACAGGGAAATACGAAAGCCGTTTTGTAGTGATGTATATCTAAAACACAGAAAAATATGAAAACATGACTGTTGCTAAGAAGAAGTAATTACACAAGTGACTGCAAAATGTTTTAACAGCTCATTCATTTTCTCTACAGCCTTATCATTTTTAAAATACCCAGAACTTTTGAAATTTCAACTAACTATAATCGGCTAAACTATGGATACCCAGAACTGCACCATGGTGTTACTTAGATCGACGGGAAGTGACACTGCTTAAAGTATAACTGGTGCTGTTCGGACGGGGCACCCTCAGTTATAAAAACTCTTTTTGCTAACATCAATACAAACAAGCAAATACAAAGCCTAAACGTTTTGCTTCTGTAAGGATGCTTGAATGCAGAGGCATTAAGTACACAGGCAAAGATGCACACAGACCATCGTACTTTAAAAGATTCATTATCACAATTGCAACAGGAACACAAAACAGCATATAGGCATCAACGCACACAATTCAATAATCATAGATAGCACAGGCTGACTTCTGTGGACCCCCCACTTAATCATGATTGGAATCCAGGGACCCCCACTGGATCATTAATGGAAGCCAGGTACCCCAGTTTAAGCATTTTTGATTATTTGAACCTCAAAACGATACACAAAAAATATAGAAACTGGCATTCATTAAACAAATACACAAATGATTAAATATTTTATTTAATTCACAAACATATATAAGAAACAAAATCAAAATGTATTTTTAATGGGAAACTTGGAACTTTTCTAAATTCAATTGAGGCCACTCATTGCCCGTACTATATTCTGTCATATGCACTTCTTGCACAGCTCCCAAGAATCAATATGAGGATACTAAATACATTTTTTGCTTCTAATTTTAAATATTTTCACATTTAAAGAACCCTTTAAAATGTTCAATTTTATATTTTGCTTCTTCATTTACATAAACTTTATTAATCTGTTAATATTATTGCATTTCTAAGCATCACAGACCCCCTGAGTAGGTTTTGTGGACCTACAGGGGTCCCCGGACCACAGGTTAAGAACCACTGCTGGAGAGCATGAGAGACAGAGCGATATTCAGCAGCAGGTCAATGCACCTTCAAGTACCACTAGTGATGTGTCTCGTGGAGGACTGGTTGATGAGCCTCACTGGAGCTCTTAGTACTGTCTCGGAGGAGTGCGTTGTGCTTTCGATGATGTACACGTGGGAGGCACAGGCTTATGTTAAATATACGAGCACAAGCCATGAGTAACACAATACAATTAAGGTGCCAAACAATACATTTTTCCAGGGAAAGAGTTAAAAATTCTGAAATTAAAGTCCTACTTGTGCATGAAAAGTGAAAGATGGAGAATGATTATTTCTCCTCTTTAATTTCCAGACTAATCATGCTCACTTACTTTGTCACCGAGTGTCTAGGTTGGTTTTATTCATGTTTCTAACATCTCAGGGCTGCAGAGACTAGATAAATGTTTAAACAGCTCCTAATAAATGAATGCCGAATATGCCCAAAGACTAAAGTGTGAAAAGCCAAGTCTTGAGTTTCTTTCTAAAAAGCCTCTCGCCTTCAATTTGACGCAGTTCAGCAGGGAGCCTATTCCAGGTTTGTGGGCCCAGAAGGGAGCAGGATCTGTCTCCTGCTTTCGAAAGTCAGACATAAGAACTTTGTCCAAGTGGCCATAGGACGAGCGCAAGATTCTGGAAAGAGTATAATGATGTATCCTGGATGATAGTATCCCGGACCAGAGTAGTTCATTGCTCTATACATAAGTACAAGGGTTTAGAACAGGATCCCCTTATTATCAGGGAGCCACTGCAGGTTCCTCAGATACGGTGAGACAGAAGCTCATCTAGGTAAATTGAGAGCCAGGCGAGCTGCCATATTCTGGGCTGTTTGCAATTTCCTCACCAAATATTGTGGAAGACCAGCATAAAGGGCACTGGCAAAATTCTGCCGGGACATAATCAAGGCCAGGATCACTGTTGTCCTCACAGGCATAGAGAGGAAATGCAAGAATGTTTTTAAGACGTAAACACATACAGACTACCGCGTTGATTTGATTGTGCATTGTCAGCTGTCAATCAAACTTGAGTCAAAAGTGTGGCCGCCAATGTGCGTGGGTTTTGCAACCGCTTGTGAGAGGCCTAGGACTGAGGACTCTGACTTGTTTGACATCAAGTGTTTGGCTCGTATTCAGTAGGTTATCTACAGTACACACGTTTTAATGTGCAGAGAAATATATTGTGGACCCATTATAAAAAACGCTTGCTCTAATGTGGCATTTGCTACCACAGTTTTGTCATTTTGCTGTCCTGTAAATAAATGCTGCTCCCTTTTATAGGGCATTCTAATTATCAACAGTGAAAGCATGAAGGACTGAGGGCCTGATTTAGATGTCAGTGGACGGGTTACTCCATCATAATGGTGACGGATATCCCGTCCACCAAAATATAAATGCCATTAGATCCTATGGGATTTATATTTCGGCGGACGGGCTGCCCGTCACCGTTGTGACGGAGTAACCTGTCCCCCAAGATATAAACCAGGCCCTTAGTCAGCCTTCACAGAACTCTAACCCTGTGACCTGCAGACGATGCAAAAGTTTCAACAGCGAGTATTTAACTCGCCGAGTTGAATTACCGACTACAGAATCCCACCCTTTGCCTCGGACACTCAGTTATGTCGCTGCACAAACCATTTTACAACATGGTGAACTTACTTCTAAGGATGGGTTTTACGCACTGTATTCCCTCAGCATGATCCGTGCGGTGTGTGTGTGCTGATTTGGATAGCTGGAAAACAAATGGGTTTAGTTGCTTTTGTTTCATGTTATTATAGGTAATGGCTTACGAGTTCTGGTCTCATAATCAGGCCTTTTATGCCGGTCTCCTCCTCTTTTGTTGGTTTTCTGAGCGGTGATGTGCCAGACACAAGCTTTCTTTTAATTGAATCTGCTTGTGTGGCAGTACAACAGTGAGGGCTGCATTCACTACAACATATAATCTAGTGCCGTTGCGAAAAACGGGTGGTAGGTGCAACGTAAATTTAGTGCCAAACGTGACCCAGTGATACAAGCTTAATAAGACCTGTGCTGAGGACGCCCATGCAGCCAGACCGCAGCTCAGTGTACACTCGCAGACCACGCATTTCCTTCAACATCATTTCGGCGGCCAGCCGCGGCGTTGTATGGATTAGTGTAGTTAATATTAAGCCTGGGCAAAGCACTACGCTACGCTCGCGTAGTTTGCGAAGTTTGCGCTACTTCGCACTACGCGAATTGCACGTAGCACAGTGCAAACACGCGTAGCGTAGCATAGTGCAGCGGTCATTTTTTGCTTGCTCGCGGTCCTCAATGTCAAGTTGGCGACCGCGAGCAAGCAAAATGACATCCCGGCGAGACTTTTTCCTCGTTCGCGATCAGCAACATCAAGTTGCCGATCGCGAGCGTGGAAAATAAACCTCCCGGCGAGATTCTCAACGCGGGGAGGTCAGGTTTCTCATTGCGAGTGGTCGCGTATGCTCGCGACCGCTCGCGATGTGAAACTACCAGTCCGCGTTGAGAGAGCTGCCACTCGAGTAAAAATCTACTCGAGCGGCAGTAAAAGACAGCTCGCACTGTGCAAGATGCCGTTTTCAATGATTGCACAGTGCGGACAAGCATCCGGCACTGTGCAATCATCGCGAACAGCGCACTACGCAGTTCGCGTAGTGCTACGCGTAGCTCGCGTAGTGCGAAGTGCACTTCGCGTAGTGCTACTTCGCGAACTACGCCCAGGGTTAGTTAATATACTGTTTAGGGCTGGTTTTCACTTTTCCACCCTATTCTGGTGCAGAAATAATATGATGCAAGGCAAAGTGCATAATATTCAGATTTACTTTCATGTTAAAATATTAACATTTCTGGAGGACCAAAGCATTTTCTCCCCATCTTTTATCATTAATAAAGCGCTGTAAAACGAAAAGAACACAGCATACCATATTTTAAAAAAAGAGCATTAGCCCTGGCTGCGTCAAGCGCTTTTTAAAATTAGTTTTAGCCACACTACAAAGCATCCGTGCTGCTGTAGGGCATGGCTACAAAACATTGGCAAAGCCAATCGCTCTCATAGGCGAGACCTATTGGCTTTGCCAATTCTTGTTTACTAATGTCATCTTTGATTTACATATTCTTTAGAATGATGGTGAGATGATGTTTAGTATCACAGGAAAATCAGTTCTTATATCGTATGTCCTTGTGTAGGGTATTCTGAATGTTAATATACAAGGCACCTGGGTCTGTGCTGGTGCTCATGCTCTTAACTGAAAACACATTCAACTGACAATGTATATTAATGCCATGATGTTTGTCATATTCGGACCAATAGGACTCAGATGCTTTAAAGAAGAGTGATACCAAGGTACCCTCGGAGTAACAAAGGACACACTTTTACACGTCCCGTTTGGAGACAGCCATACCATTGGGCATCACTAGAGACCTCAATAAAAAGCCAGAGACCCTAAGCTGTTGTTAAAAACACAATGGAAGGAAAATGTGGGACCCAATAATGTGGATGACTATGGGATAGAATAGTCACTTCAAACAATGGTAATACAGACTACTTGTGTCTTGTGGTTCTGTGTTCGAAAGTGTGTCGAACCCAAGAAATAGACTCGAAACTAGGTAAAATCTGTATTATTTATCTAAATAACTAGAATAATATATCTACCTTAAAAGGGGTCTTCAAAAGGGTTTTTATTGTCTGCAAAATGCCTATTCTTCGGAACTGGAAACAAATTAAAACTATTTACAATCCTTGACTCATGAACTGCTTAAGTTCGCTAACTTTTTGGGGATTTGTACCATAAAAGATGTTTTGTTGCTGAATTTGCAAACAAATAAGTGTTTTTAGACTATTAAAATAATTTATGTTTTTCTGCTATTGTTGTAATGTGGCTGCCTGCGGTCCACGCAGGGGACCCCCATAGGAGGGTGGCCGCCTTAGTGCCACATGATGGCACACGGCGACAGTCTAGTGTTTTGGCGAACCCCTCTGGGTCCGGCGCGCTCCGCGTCATTTCCTGTGCGCTAGTGGGCGGGGAGCCAGGTATAAGTACCTCTCCCGCCCACCTGGCCCTCTCTTTGTTGGCAATCCTTCACGCCGCTTGGTTCTCCGGGTTGCGCCGTCTCCCTCGGGTCGTCGCTCCACGCCGTCGGGTCGGTTCGAGACAACGTCTTCAGGTAAGTGCCAGGACCATGGCGCAAATACCCCTCATGCCCCCTTTCCCCGTAGAGCAACCAATTGGGGGCATGTGAGTTAGGTGGTCAGAGATAACCCCACGTTTAGTGTGGTGTGGGGCCCGGTCAGGGGATGCCGTGGAAACCTCACGCAGGAGAGTTAACAGTGCCATGCGCAAATTCACCGAACAGAGGGGGTTTGGCTTTATTAGGCACGGTCTGCTGCATGCCAAGTCCACAGGGTGTTTTGAAGAGGATGGGGTTCACCTGTCTAGAGTGGGCATGGACTTGTTTTTGTTGGACCTGGGCGAGGCCCTGGAATCAGCAGGATGTAGGTAAGAATGCCTGCCTTGGTGGGGGGCCCTGGTTGTGATGATGGCCACACCCAGAGCTGTGGCAGAGTTACAGGGCGATCCAGAGGCTGAAAGGTACATAGGGGTACCCTCTTCAGGAGCACAACAAGGGTGCAAAGGCCAAATATCCCCAGGTGGTCCTCGCGGTGGACCCTGGAGGAACAACGGCGCCCGCTAGTCCTACAGGCGGTTGTAAACCTGAGTAACCGGGGGCTGCCTGGATACGCTCTGCCCCCCTCAAGGGGCGTGAGTAGATGGGTGGACTGGCGGTCAACAGGTGGGAAGGGGTAAACCTTCCCCCAAAATTGGTAAGCACCGATTGGGTAGTGCCACGGTGCAATTTGGCTCTTCAGGTGGGCAGGGCAGCTTAGGTGCGTCTCCGCTGCCTGCCCTTGGATTGCCCACAAGTTGACCCACCATGTTGGCATATTTCAGTATGCTAATAAACCTGCAGCAATTTTCTCCACGAAAAAGGTGTCTTGTGTGTTTATTTCATCAGGAGATTGCTGTATGTGTGATGGGGAGTGTGTTGCCGATATTGGCACTATGGTGGTTCTTTTATTTCAAATGAATGAAAAAACAAAACTAAAGAAAAATAATTATTGAAGTCTATATACTATCCCTATCATTTCTGTGAATTCCTATAGTTTGAGTACATTATATGTTCACTGTAGCAATCGGCAAGCACTCATGGCACCCGAGATCGGCACCAGTCAGATTTACCAACTAAGACTGCCTTGACTCGAGACACAAGCTATACAGACAGCATTTATATTAAATTGTTGAGTGTCAGGAGAACAGGGAATGGCCAGCACTTGCACAAGGACAAGACATTTCTGAGCTTTGCACCAGCCAAAAACATCAGCTTTACACACTTTTCTCCCAAAATTGCAGACGCCTAAATATATGGCAACAGAAAGAGGACTTTAGACAGAATGTATCGCAATCTAAGAGTGGGCAGCCATCTTTGAGTGGTGATCTTTGGTTGGCCCCTTACAGCAAAACCGAGAGAGGACTGGATTCTCTCTTGAAATCAAGATAATGTATGTAACTGAGGCACCCATATTGCAATAGGCAAATACAGATAACCAACCTGCATGGCTCAATTACAATAGCCTATGAAGGGCAGTAGAACCACCTTCCCAAACCCGAATTTCAGCTCCCTAAATATTCGTTTATCCTATAAGATCCCCAGACTTATCCAAAAATGGAGCAAAAAAATTCAAACACAATATTCTTTGGAGCAACCCAGAAACTCTCATATTGGACTCTTATTTTTGCTTCCAAAAGGAGCCATTAAGACCGATCTAATCTCTTCCACACAAGATGCACGGCAAAATGGTAGAATGCGTTCTATTCCCTCAAGGCAGACAAAGCCACACAGAACATTGCCTATGGCTTCAAGCTCATACTATTACCCTATCCCTTACTCAAAGCGAAAGCTACCATCTCAATTTACAAACTGGCAACCTCTTTTTGCAAGCAGCAGACAATGACCTACAAGTATTTGACTCACTTTTTAGTGACCTGAAAAGGGAAGTAGCAGCCCCAGCAAAACCTCTGAGTTACCCGGCCCATACCCTGACTCATAACCATCACCTTAAACCTACAAACACCGCCCAAAGAACTACACCCAACGACAATCATAACCCTGCAGTCTACACAGCTTCACAGAGACTCCAACTAGACCCTTCTACAAATAGCCCTCCCAGACCAAGGAGCAACTACTCAACAACAGGAAGTGAGTCAGTCCTCCAGAAACATCCCCCAGATGAAGAGCATTATGGTCCACTAAACCCATAGTAAACTCTGATTGGTTCAACAATATAACTAACAGGGAGACCAGGATCTCAGACACATCCACACATATAGAGAAAGAAAAACCACTCTCCCACAGTGAGCAACCACAAAATATAGCTATGATACCCACAACAGGGGGCATCCATGTAACAAGATAGCACTGGCCACCTGACATGCGGAGTTTGAATCGACCAACAGTCTTTGTGCTACATTCTCACCCCTCCATAGGGGTTTCACACAACACAACCACTAGCACAACCCAGCTGATCCTTTCCAACCCAGATCCTACCAAATTAGACACAGAACAGCGACCTCAGACCAAAACACCCAATCTAGCTGCAACAATAAACCCCCCTTTTAACGACTCTACGCTGCTAAGAGGAAAGCAGGGCTCCCCCCAAATCGGGGGAAGAGACCTTCTCTACACTCAACAAATCACAAGACAGTCCCTCAAACCACCACCACCCCACCTTGAGACCTAGGATAATGCAGATTCTGAGCAGACACAGGGTAGCCCTAAATGAAAAAGCGGGACATAAGAGGGGCAAACCCCACACAGGGAAGAACACCACCAAAATAAAAATGCAGTCGGGTCATGTAAGTTCACTAACATACACAGAACAATAAAGTAATTTATCAGTGCCTAACACACAATCTTCCCGTAAACCAAATCAACAACAACTTGCAACTACTCAGGGAAGACATAGAATGTGTCAAGTAGAACGTAATCACACTTCTACTCACCCTCGAGAAGATGTTCACACCCACTACCAAGCGCATTGACTCACCAATTGGCAGAAAACTTATCTATAACAGCAGACTCACAACTCCCTGAGACAACAAGCTTCACCGGCCGAGAAGAACTAACAATTACCTCTCAGAAGAGGTAAACATCCTGCTAACACACTATCAGAACGCACAGAAAACCTCCCTTGAAACACATACAACATCCAGATTGTCAAGATATCCAACTACGAAAACAGGAGATACAACTCTCTACAAGTCAATCACAACAACCTGATTCCAATTGCAACAAACACAATACCCACCACAGCAATTCACAAAACAATGACAAACCTGAAATGCATGCTGCACAGTTGCAGATCAGCTGCAAAACATGCAACTGATATAGCAGATGTGATCTTAGCGCATGATCTAGACATTCTCTTCCTAACCGAAACCTGGCTAAACTCAACAGCAGCATTAATACTGGACCTTCTCATCCCCTCAGATTTTGCCATTATATGGCTAGACCGCACACTGAAGCAGGGGGAGGGCTAGCTATAATTCACAGAAACTCCCTAATCTTAAACTAACTCTCAATAGAAGACAACAACAACAACATCAGCATTTATAGAGCGCGACAGCTACCTCAAACAGAGGTGTCCCGGCGCTAGCATGATCCAACTGCATAGGGGTGACAGATCTCCAAACCAAAACGTAATTAACTAGTCCCGGCTAAAAAGCCATGTTTTTAGAGCTTTCCTGAACTCCCCTTCTTCCGGTATATGCCGAAGTCTAACCGGAAGTGAGTTCCACAATTTGGTCACTCCAACCGAGAAGGCCCTTCCTCCAATACGAGCCTTTACAAATCGGGGAACACACAGCAAATTCTGTGAATTAGAGCGTAACAATCGCCTTTGCTGATAAGGGCGGATACGTTTTTTAATGTAGTTGGGACCGCTGCCGTTCAGGGCCCTGAAAGCAATTGTCAAGGCCTTAAACTCTATACGCTGTACAACTGGCAGCCAGTGAAGTTGTTTAGCATGAGGAGAAATATGTTGTCTAAATGGCACTCTTCTAATCAATCTTACTGCTGCATTTTGCACCATCTGCAATCTTTTTATCAAATATGCCGGGAGGCCAAGGAACAGACTGTTGGCATAATCAAGCCTTGAAGTCACCGTAGCATGAACGACTAATTTTCGACACATCATCGTTTGTACTCATGGGGGCCGAAATTAAGCTTAAAAAGAAACTGCTAGTGAAAACGCTCCTTTTATATAATCCACCTGGTGACAACACAGTTTTTCTGGAGCAACTTATGGAAACAATCAATTTTACTTCAATATCGAATACAATATTATTAGGAGACTTCAACCTGCATTGGAACAACGACAAAGACCCCACAGTGACTGCACTCAGCAGCCTGCTTCGAGACCTCAACTCAACATGATTCAAGCATGTTAGGGACCAACTCATAACAAAGGTGCTACATATTACCTCATCACTGCTAAATTGAGGGCAGTAAACATGCTAGACATCACCCCAACAGATTGGTCAGACCACCATCAAATTATTTTTCAAATAACCATACGAGAAACTAAAACCAAGGGTCAAACTAGTAGGGAAAAACTTAGGTGAGGGATTACAGTCGCGTAAACAGAACAGAACTGATCGATCTGTGCCAAACCTCCCTGACACCTCGGACTGACCAAACATCGGTTCAAGAACGGACCCATCTCTATATCAGCAGTATGACCGACATATTTCAGAATGCTGCTCTATTACGTCTACAAAGACAAAAGAAAAAATCTTCAGTCCCGGTGATCAACCAAACCATAAACAAAGAAAGAAGACAACTAAGACATCTGGAATGACTTTGGAAGAAGGACCCAAACATTACTAATCTCGAACAGCTGAGAATTGGCAGACTCTCATACAAAAAGGCTATCTCGAATGCCAAAACAACAGTGATCAGATCACAATTAGACAGAGCAAAGAATAGGCCCAGAAAACTCCTTAACTTAATAAAACAACAACCAGGAAAACTGGCAGAACACACAATTGCAAACAACTCGACGGACATCTGCAGAGCCTTCTCAACTATCTTTAAAGAACAAAATCAAAACCATTAGCAACTCCATTGCCAGCCAAGCTAGTGCCCCACTCCCACAGCACACAGGAACAGAAGTTAACATCACACCCCTGCCATCCCAAGAAAGAACAGGGCTTTCTGGAACAGCTTTAGATCTCTGTCTGAGGAGGAAATCCTGAAAAGCATTCAGTCTATGAAACCTACCACACCCTTCGATGATCCCATTCCCTCCTACCTACTGAAAGAGATCCACCAATCTGTCACTCCCCTATGGGCGAAAATTGTGAACGCACATTTCCAACAAGGATCCCTCCCGGAATGCCTAAAGATGGGCCAAGTATCTACCCGCCTAAAAGAAATGGGCACTGACCAGAAAGACTTAACTTCTGTCCTGTATCCAATCAGCTTTTCCTGGAGAAATTGGTATAAAAATACGCACACAATCAACTTGTGAACACATCAAGAACTTTGACCTATCACACAAACACCAATCAGGTTTCAGGCCTGAAAACAATACTGAGGTTGCCATTCTGAAGATCCTAGATGATATAGAGGATGTAGCCTTACAGCTAGAGCGGTCGACCTCGAAGCTGGGGAACCAGGTTCGAGTCTCGGCAACGACGCTCAACATCCTGCGATTCTGGGCAAATCACTTAATCTCCCCGTACCTAACAAAAATGATTGTGTCCTTGTATAACGAAACTGGTGCTCATGTAAAGCGCTCTGATACCTGATATCTACGGGTCTAGTTTGCGCTATATAAAACTCTAAAAAAAATTTTTTAAAAATATACAAACTTCACTTGACCTAAACAAATTCTGTCTACTAATACTTCTGGATTTATCAACGGGCGTTCGACACAGTCAGCCACAAACGCCACAGAGATACTCTTAAATTCAGAATGGGCCTATCAGAATCTGTCCATAACTGGTTCACCTCCTTCTTACAGAACCGACGACAAGGAGTCAAAATCAGCAACACCCTATCTGATGTAGCAGACAAACAGGGGAGTTGCGCAAGGATTTATAATATTACCAATGCTCTTCAATCTATACATGGAAACACTCACCGAAATCCTTAAATCAAAAATCGTGTTTCACATGTATGCTGATGATACTCAGCTCTTCGTTAAACTCTCCTCTCAAGAGGATATCCGGAGACTGGATGATACCGGGAGGAAAACACAGGACTGGCTAGCATACAAATCAGCTGAAAACTGAATTAATTATTTTCTCCCCACCCCTTAGATACCAACAACCTCAACTGTGGTCACATAACCTCAATTCACTAAAATGCACCCCAACCACCTGCGCCTCTGTAAAATCACTAAGCATCACACTAGACTCAAACTTAAACATGCGAGCTCGCATACAAGCAGCAAACAGAAGCACTAACCTACATCTGCACCTCCTAAGAAAACTAAAACCTTTTATACCGCTAGAAGACCTCAAAACAGGTTCAATCTCTAGTGCACTAAAAGACTGGACTATGGGAATGCCACACTCATAGGTCTACCTAAAGCCAGCCTAGCGCCAATGAAAGCGATAATAAATGCAGTAACAAGACTTAACAGGAGGCACAAGTTATGATTGCATTTCCCCATCACTCAGAGCCCTCAACTGGATCCCAGTTGAAGCTAGGATACAACTGAAGGTTGCCTACTTAACACACCAAGCTCTACACAATTCGGGTCCAAAATACATGGCAAATAGGATGAAGCTATCAGGAGGCGCAAGAGATTCTAGAAATGCTAAATTCCTCATATTTGAACCAGTCAGATAAAAAAAAAAAGGAAAACATACGGCTGCACTTTTGCTAGATCTGCTTAAAAAATATGGCACTCCCTACAGCCCTCAACGAGAAACATTACCTCATTCAGGCTATTCAAGAGGGAAGTCAAAGCCTTATTCCTAGAAAAACATGCGTCATAAGAGAACTTTTTAAAAACTGTCATTCACCCTATTTTAAAAGTATCCTACTATTTTTGCACGTTGTTCTTTGACTTCTATGTACAGCGAATCATGAGACTGATGCTTTATTGGACTTAAACCCTCATTCAGCTTTCTCTTTGTACAGCGCTCTGATGCCATGCTGGTCATGTTCACGCTTTATAAAACACTATATAAATAAATAAACAACAGTGCTTTATTACCAGGTCTATCTTGCTTGAAAGACTGGGCCAGACACAGCATTAGGAAGCTTCATAGTCAAGGCTGAGACACCACATGAATGAAAGATGCCAAGCAGATGAGATGCATTATCGTTAACCTTCTGGCACGTGTTAAATCACACTTAAAAATGATAGTATTAAGAGCATCCCATGCCTGAAATCAAAAATTTGGGAAAAAACATTTTGGTGAAGACAAATGATATGTTTCAAAGTGCCTCGTCTGATGGTTCTCGTAGGGGGTAGTATCAGTTTTGCCCTGAGTAGTATTCACTACTAGTGAGGTCTGTAACTTTGCGGTACATCTCCAGGCCTCTCTGGTAATACTACCTTGATAGTTAGAGAAAGTAATAATTTCAATGTCCCATCTTGGTTTTCACAGGATATTTCAAAGGAGAACCTGGAGGAACAGAGGGTCTAATTCATAAAGGAATTTTTGTGTACATAAACTAGCACTTCTGTAGTACTCTTTTACATACTTGTGCATTTAGGATACAGCTCCAAAACATCAAAAATGGAAATATTGGGACGGCTGAGCAAGATGGCCGGCATCTAGGGAAACTCCCGTAACCCATGGCCTTCATCCCAGTAAATCCGGCAGGAGAGACGGCACATAAAGGAAGTTGGCGGTACTACTGCTTGCCCTCAGAACAGCCACAAGACCCCAGCCACCAGCAGGAAAATGGCACACGAGAAGCTACAGCCCGTGGTGAGTGACCCAGCGGGCATGCTCCAAAGTACGGTGCTTTCCCGTCCAGCGTGAACCACCCAAGCAATCCACATCAGGGGCGAGAGGCGGTAAAAGCGCGCCTCCCCATCCAAACACGGGAGCTTGTCATATCTGCAGGGTGGCCGGGTCCGGACACACCGGAGCACGAGAGAGGATACTCAACCAACTAGCCCCACTGGGAGAAACCCGATAGGGCGCGTGGAATACCACCATATCCACAGTCAAGCAGCTGTGAATACCGTGGAAGGGGCGCTGGTGGCTGGTGAATTGTTCCGCGGCCCTGCCTCCTCCCCCCAACAATGACCAGTGGGAAGGGAGCACGAAGCTCCCATCAAACCAAGCTTGATAAATTGGCCTGCGACAAGAATCAAGAAGCGGCGGAAGGCTCCCTGGACACCATGCAGTCCAACACCCACACATCCGCTACCAAGGACGAACTAACCCTACAAGACATAATGACAGCCCTAAGTAGAGTGCACACCTCGCTTGAAACGCGAATAGATGCAGTGACCACGGAGGTCTCACTCCTCAGAGAAGATCTCAGAAACATGAGCACAAGAGTCACAGAGCTGGAGGAGAAGTTGGCAGATCTACATGCTGACACCAAAACACTCAAACGTCAAGTCTGCGATCTCCAGGACATCAGCAAGACTCTCGAGGTTAAAGTCGATGACTATGAAGGGAGGTCCAGATGCAAAAATGTGAGAATTATTGGGATCCCTGAGCGGGCAGAAGGACCAGCAGTAGATATATTTGTAGAGGACCTCATCCTGAAACACCTCCAACCCCGTGGCGTCTCAAAATACTACTCTGTGGAACGGACCCACCTGATGGATGACCCAAGCCAGGGGCACCCCAGAGGCCGATCCTGGCCTGCATCTTCAACTTTTGAGATCAGGACGTTATACTGCAAACGGCCCGCAGTGCGCCATCGGTGCATTATGAGAACAGTACAATCAAATTTTTTCCAGATTTCACAATCAAAGTTCAAAAACAGAGGCAAAGCTTTATGGAAGTCATAAAAGCTCTAAGAGATGGAGAAATTAAATATGTAATGCTCTTCTCAGCTAAGCTGCGAGTGGAGGTGAAGGTATGGTTCTTCTCAAGCCCGGAGTACCCGTGGGAGTGGCTGAATGGATGGCGGCGAGTTGAAGGCTGCAACAAAAGCGCAAAAGGAGACAAGCGACCGTGGAAAACAAAAAAGAACTTTGAGTCCACCAGGAGAGACCCAGACCACAACGGGGGGGTTGGGGTGGGGGTATGGGGGTATGACCGCCGAAGCACCGGCCCCAACAACAACGCCTTGAACTCTACCAAGTTAACTCAGTTGGAGACATAAAGCTACTGGTAAACCATCGAGAGACATAATCATTCAGCGAAACAACAGTCAGATGGCCGCGGGGCTCAAGACTGACCGGAGTGCACAGCGATATGAAGCAGTACTCCATGGAGAGACCTACTGTGGTTCCGGTGGAAATCTGGACAGCTTCCGTATTGTTGTTATCATGCATGATATTTTTCTTTTTATATTGTCAAGGGATGAGGGGTGGGGGGGCAGTCAGGACACTGTCTCCAGAGTTTGAGTTGGGTAGGAACGACAGGCGGTCTGCAGAGTTGGGGAGGCGGATAATTTGGAGCCCGCCGTGCAGGGAGTCAGGGAGGGGGTGGGGTTCTACTTAGTTGACAGGAAAACGACATCTGCCAGACATGGCCCTCTTACAGGAAACACACCTAGTGGGCATCTCCTGCAGAACCTTAGACAGGTGGGGCTATAGGCTGGTGGCGCACTCTGGTTTCACCTCTGGATCAAGGGGAGTGGGTATTCTTTTGAGGAAACAATTTCCCTTTATGGTCGAATGCGCCCGTGTGGATGAGCAGGGCCTATTCACAGAATTACTGGTCGGTGGGAGGGGAAAACAGTAAATATTGTTTCAGTGTACATGCCACCAGCATTGCATAGCCATGCTGGACCTGAGTAAATCCATACGGAATATGCCGGAGGGAAAGCTCCTGATAGGAGGGGATTTCAACATGACACTGTGTGATCTTCAAGATCGTCAGCCCCAAGGAATCCTTAACGCAGCCGCTCACCACTGGTGGAATTTCTGGGGGCCCTCAGGCTTGTGGATGTCTGGCTCACCCAAAACCCACCGATACAACACTCCACTCAGGGGCACATAATAGTCTCTCATGAATGGATTTTGTTCTCACCCTGGCCAATCATGTACCCCATTTCATTGACGTGCACCAACTGGCGCGGGAAATCTCAGACAACTCCCCTTTGTGGGCCTGTTACGCTGTGGAGACACAGAGAGCCTGTCAGACCATATCTCTACACCCATGGTGCCTGTGGGTGCCACACATGCAGACTGGACTGGTGCAGACCACAGACTCCTACTTTAGGGAAAACGAGAGTTCAGTGAACTCATCACTGGTCCTGAGGGAAGCCTACAAAACCGTGATAAGAGATCAGGGACTCTCCCTTATGGTAGGTCACAAAAAAGACATGAGTGGCAATGGAGACACTTGAAAAAGCCATATTAGACTTTGAAGTTTGGTTGATGAGCGACTGCACAGACACGACTAAACACGCACCAGCTCTTAAAAAGCAGGAATATAGAGACCTGGCATTTGAAGCGGCCAGAACTAAGCAGTGGGCGACACAACATAGAATTTATGAAATAGGAGATAAGGCCGGGAAGCTATTGGCCTGGCTTGACAAGCGAGAGCGTGCGGAAAGATGGGTACGTGGGCTCTCCACAATGACGGGTGGACTTTGAGCAACCTGCACGATATTGCCGAGGCATTCGCGATACACAACACTCACCTCTACACTCCTGCGACCTCGACCACAGCGGAAGACTCGAGGGACTTCTAGGTAGACCTCCCACTCCCCAGGCTCTCCCCCGAAGTCTCGGCATCCCTGGAGAGTGATCCCACTGTCGAGGAAATAATCTCGGCTATTCACAGTATTCAGTCGGGAAAGGCGATGGGGCCAAACGGCCTTCCAATAGAACTTTAGAAAGTAACTGCCTTTCATGTGGCACCCCACCTACTCAACATGCACTTGGAGAGCAGACGGGCAGATGAACTGCCAAGGGACCAATGCCTAGCCTCAATCGTAGTTATCCACAAACCAGGTAAACCGGCAGAGCACTGCGCTTCATACAGACCCATCTTGAAGCTTAATGCAGAGATGAAAATATTAGCAAAGCTACTAGCCTCCAGATTGATCCAGCATATCTCCAAATTAGTGCACTCGGACCAATCTGGTTTTATGCCGGGGAGAAACACAGCACTTAACCTGTGCCGACTTAGTGTGGTGTTAGGCAGAAAGGCTACAATACGAGAAGACGCGGTGGTACTCTCCCTGGATGCCTGCATGGCCTTCGACATGGTCGAGTGGCCATATTTATTTGCAGTCCTAGAGCGCATGGGGTTCGGCCCCAAATTCCAGGTGTGGATTCGACTCCTATACACTGGACCCATGGCGCCGGTCGTGGTGAACGGGCAGACTCCGGCGCCTTTCCTCTCGGGCAGGGAACGTGACAGGGTTGTCCCCCGTCGCTGCTGCTCTTTGCCCTGGTTCACGAGCCTCTGGCTGCTTGGAACAGGGCAACCCACTGATACGGGGACTTCGTTGGGCAGAAGAAGGGGAGGATCAAATATCCCTAAACGCAGACCATATTTTATTGTATGTCGCCACACCACACAGCTCCATAGCCAGGATTATGAATATCTTCACAAACTTCGGTAAATATTCCGGCTATTCTATAAATTGGTCTAAGTCCATAATCTTTGTACTACATTGCCGGCCCCCAATTTTAAAGCCGAATGTGAGGCAGCAGTGGCGGAGGAGGGTTTCCGCTATCTCAGGATATTCATTACGGCGGACCTAGACCTGTTTGACGCCCATAATATACAGGTTCCTCTGATGCGCCTCAAAGAGTGACATCCATCACTGGAGATCACTGCTGCTGTCCATACTATGACGGGCAGCACATTTCAAAATGATGGCACTTTCCCACTTCCTCTACGCTTTACAAAACACACCATATGCAATTCGGCAATACTACTTCCAAACTATTGATTGTGAGGTGCGGACTCTGCTCTGGGATGGGAAACACCAGTGAATAGCTATGCTGAAGCTGGTGAGGGGGGCGGTATGAAGGGGGAATTGCATTGCCCAACATTCAGACATATTACTGGGCAGCCCAGTTAGCGGTCATCAATCAGTGGGTGCACCGGTTGAACTGACCTATAGAATGGACAGACTTCTTCTGGGTGCAGGGGCTACACAGGGCATTATACACTAACCTCACAGGCAATAATCTCACAGGCCCCATGGCACAAACGATCAAAATCTGGAAATTGGGATGGCATAGTAAAATAACACAAGCCACTCCACTTTGGGAGACAGAGACTGGGCCGGTTGTCTAAATGCCCTGGATTCGCCAAGTGGGACCTCATAGGAATCTTGAAAGTGGGAGATCTATGGACTAGGGGAGGAGTAGTTCCATTTGCGGACCTACAGCAGGAGTATACTTTTGCTGCGACCGAAACTTTCAGATATTTGCAGGTTAGGCATGCCCTAATGGCAGTCATACCACCCGGAAAGTATCTCTCTCCCCCCCCTACCCTCCCCCCCCACCCTCCCTGCTAAAGGACAGACTCCTTACAGATTTCATGGATTGCCGGGTGATTTCCCGGACATATTATAAGATAATGCATAACTCCCCTGACCCCCTCTGACAGCTCCGTGACCTCTGGCAAAGAGATTTGGGGGAACTGGAGGATGAGGACTGGCAGGAAGCCCTTGGTTCTCCTAAGGAAGTGACCATATCCTCGAAACTACGACTGATTCAACTCCAAATACTTCATAGATCCTATCTCCCTAGAGACAAGTTGGTTAAAATGGGCAGAGCAGTCACCTCCACATGTCAACAACAGTGTGGGCAAGAAGGCACATTCTACCATTTCTTATGGGAATGTCCGAGGATCAGACCATACTGGTAAGCAGTCATACACACAATGGCGCGAGTATGTGGGACGAGCTTACAGCCAGAGCCGAAACAAAGTCTTCTTAACATATGGAAGGTGACAAATCTGAGTCGTAAAGAGCAAATATGGGTAACATTAGGTATGATAATAGCCAACTTGAAATGTGGCTCAACAATGGGGGGCAAAAAACACACCAACCCTTGGGGAGTGGGAAAGATGATCGCAGAGATGGCGGTCTATGAAAGTAGGGGTTGCCCTGGTTAATGGGTACAGGTCTGGGGCAAATGGAACACCCATAGGGGAGGGATCTGCCCTAACCCCTCCGTCGTTCTGGCGGAGCAGTCATAGGGAGGAATCCTATGGATGATCTCGATAATGAGACAGTGGGGACGAACTAAGTTCATGTTGAACAAGGCAATCTGTATTGCTATTTGACTTGTGCAAATGCATGGCTGTTATGTTATAATGTCTTTAACCTACTTGATTGTATAATCACTACAATAAATAGAAACAAATTGAAATATTGAGTGACTATAGTTATACAGTCTGTATACATACTAAGGACTGTGGCCTCTTTGCACTTTTGCTACTAGGTAGGTGGATGCTTCAGGGCTGATCACAAAGCCATGTAAAAGGCAGTAAAAGAATACTCCTGAGGTACTACATCTTGTACTCATAAACGCTAGGGTGAATCTGCCCCACTGCATCTATTCAAAGTGTACTGATTTCACAGGTCATTCAGTGCAGATGTAGAGGAAGCAATAGTTTTTATCCACCATTTTACAAATGTGGGTTAAAGAAACTGCGAGGTGAATACGTGGTAGTATGAGGAGTGAGGATGGTGGTCTGCAACCAGTTAGAAAGATGATGGATTAAATTTTGTAAGATAAGAGAGAAATCCCAAACAGCCAAAGCAGCATGTATTACAATATCTCTCTGTACTGAATCTCTTGCCTTGTTCAGTGGGTTATGGTTTCCGGCTGCCTCCAAATATGCTGTAATTTCATACAGAAGCAAGTTGTCCTCTTTTGGGTACGGCTGTGATGGATCCTGATAATGGGCTTGAATATCTGCTAGAATTGCTCTGCGGATGCAAAACACAAATGTACTGGAGCGTTACAACATGATAAGCTATATATATATATATATATATATATATATATATATACACACACTGAAAAACAAATGCAAAAGTAATGCAGACATCTCTTCAGAACATATTGGACATTTTCAATTCTTCTGTTCAATGAAGGACTCCAGGCACAGGGCTGGTCATCATTACGTCATAAGCCTCTGCCAGAGAATATCATTCTGCGCTTGTTTGGGTAGGAGATTCACAGTACCAATACACCTTCAGGCTCTGGCTGGTTGGACTTCACTGAAGCAGCTGAGGACGTTGCATGGATTTTTGGGAGTCTAAATTGTTTGTTTGTTAGTGACTCAATGGCTGCACAGACCACAATCACCCCCAGGCATGGATTACAGTAGCAGAACAGGGTAGGGGTGGAGAAGGCACTTGAAGGAGTGGGTGACTGCTGGGCAGGTGCATACTGCAGGTATAACAGGGCACATGGATGGTCTCAGAGTGAAAGCAAAGACTACAACAGCACTCAGCACAGTACAAATAGTATAAAGTAAAAGGTAAAAAAAACAAAAGAGTAAAGAACGTTTCAAATGAAGAGATAAAAATGCACACCACTTTTAAATTGTATCAGACAATCAGAGTACCTAGCACGACAAACAGTAAAAACTGAAAATAAATAGAATGGTGTGCAAAAACCACTAATGGCAAGTGTGAAATAATCAAGTAAGCGACTTTGTAGCATCCGTGCTTGAAAACGAAAACAAAAGCAGTATATACAGTGCAGAAAGTAGGGCAGAACAGAAAGAACAAGGTACTTACCTTGGATAACGCCTTATCTGGTAGAGACTATCTAGCCGCAGATTCCTTACCTTAGAATATTTCCCAGGCAGCGCACTGGATCCACAAAATCTTGAGTGGTACCTCTGCGGGCTGGTAGGTGGCATCGATCGGATTTGCGTCAGTCACGCCAGATGTGATGTGCACGTTGCCTATATAGGTGCCACCCCAGCGCGCTGATATTAGTTTCTTTTCGTGACATTTCTGCATCAGCACAGAGCCACGACAGAATGCTGATGGACCAGTGTGCAGACACTACGGACCTACAGGGGTCACACTAGTTAGTAAAATTTGTTCGCAGAAGCGGGGAGGATCGGAGGGTTGGTAAGGAATTTACGGCTAGATAGAGTCTCTATCAGATAAGGGGTTACCGAAGATAAGTAACTCGCTTATATGATAGAGAGTTCTAACCCTAGCATAGATACCCAAGCAATAACTCCCCGGAGGTGGGTCTGCGAACAGATTCAGACCAGGAAGTCCTGGAGGACCTGCGGGCAACTGTCACAACAGACCGGACTGTCAAGGCAGTAGTGCTTGGTAACCTTTTGCAAAGATGCCCATATCGCAGCCTGACAGATGTCCAGGATGCAGGGGGTTGCTTTTTGGCCAGTGCGTAGCAGAACTTAATGTAGAGTACAATCCTTCTGGGGATGGTCCGTTTCTGCAGAACTTTCTCTTACTTTGATCCGGAGAACTAAATGAAGAGTTGATCATCCACCTAGTGTTCATTGGTATGATTAGGCTGTCCGATTTTAGGTTTAAACCTATAATAACTGATAAAACCCCACCGAGAGGAAAATAGCCTTCACCAGTGTAAATATATAAACACTGAAAAAACACCTGCACAACCACAAACTAAATGTCATCCAAAGAAAGGAAAAGGAGAGTGAAAGAGTCATTTTTTCTTCCTGAAGTGCCCAATACAATGTAACTTTGTTATACAAGGTAGCAGCAAGAAAGACTGGGCTAACATTATTCTGCTTCAGTTTTGTTGTTTAGGGATGTCACTAAAATATTGTTTCTTCTTCCTTTTGATTTTTTCAGTTTTGTGGTCTTTGGTCTAAAGTTGCAGGGTTTAGAAGCATGTTTTAGGTCTTGTTTAATTATTTTATAAACTGTATAGAATCAGGAAATATCAAAATCATATTTGATATTTTAGCTGCGTTTTATTCTTTCACTGATAGGTAAAACGGCTGGTTTCATAAGAATCTTTCCCAATATGTGCCATCACATTTACCCACAGAGAATGGGTAAAAAACCCTTGATACATCAACCCCCAGTTTCTATTGAGTCAGTATTGATAGTAGGTGAATTGCCAACACCTCAGGCTTTAAACATTCAATGCAAGGTATAGTGACAAGTATATGTGAAAAGAGTGCCATCACCAAGCATCTGTGATAGTGGTGGAAATATGACACCAGACTTTTGGAAAACATGGAATGCAGTGTCACTTGAAATGCTGCTGCAAAAAGGTTCTTTCCAAGTTCAACAAAGATTGGAGTGATATTGTTTGTATTTGCAGTGATTCGGCTACATATATGAAAAGGTTGTTTGATGACCTGTCAAAACTGATACCTGAGCTGAAGTGCTTCCCTGTAAGAGATCCTTGCCACTTGTTAGATGGTATGCTAAAAGCATCCTTACAATCTTCAGAGTTAATGAAGAATGCTTTTGACTTTTTAGTCCATTTTGATGCCTGTTTTGTTATGCGCTGGAACTAAAACGCAAATATTTCTCATTTTGTGCTTTGTGTGGCATCAAAGAAAGAGTCATCCCAACTGTGTCACTTACACTTAGCTGATGGTTCTCAGTCCAAGGGAAGGGGCTGTGAATGCTATATTATCCATGTGGCAACAGTTTACAGACTTTTTGATGAGTAATGATGCCAAAGGCAAGAAATGTGAGGATCTTTGGTCACATATTGATAGTGATGTGAAAAGAAAAGAAAACTATACTGCATTCTTAGATTTTTACAGGAAAACATAACTGCTGTAGTGGACATAATAAAAAAAATTGTCTGAAAACACTCTTGTCTGCCAAGTGTTCAGCATATTTGGTGTAGATGTGAAACATCTCCTTGAGAGTAGGCTGGGTGACACCTTTAGTGAATTTGGCACTGCAACATGTTCCATGTCAGAGTGCTTGCCACCTGGTAAGCAAAGCAATGTTGAAGAACAATTCAGGAGCTTTTATTTTACAATGTAGAGGGAGAGGTGTGGCGCCGCGGCCAGGGCGACTGACGCTGGACGCTGGGGATCACGGTTCGATCCCTGGCTCCGGCGGCAGGGGTCTGCCCAGCACCATGCTACTCTGGGCAATAGCTCGCTTAATCTTCCCAACGGCCCCCAGTGGCGAGATACCCCTTCGGGGGTGATTTGTGCGCTATACAAGTACTGGATTTACATTTTTATGAGAAATGGTTTGCAATGATGCATAGAAATGTCCCTTCACCAACCATGGCATTTGAAGTCAATGAAACCTCACTGTGGTACTCTGTACAAGTTCTAGATCCCTTCCGTAAAGGGAATATTCTCTGTAGTTTCAAACGTGCTGCTTCATTTTTGACTGATTCAATAACTCTGAGGGCATAAGTGCCCAGTTAAACGCAAATGTTGCAGAACCTGCCCAGAGAATCGCAATCTTCAAGTGCACCAGGATTGGCATGGAAAGCTATGTCAGTGGCCAGAGTTAGAAAATTGTGTACTGGCTGTTTTGGCGTTGCCTGTCTCAAGTGCCAATGTTGAGAGGGCCTTTTCACAGAAAAAAAAGTTTACATGAGAAGGAAAGAGCGAGCGCACATGACCAAAGACTCACTGAAGAAGTATTGTATGGTGTACTACAATAAGTTTGATTTGCAAAAATGTATTTGGACCTCATATACACTGTATGTACACTATCTATATACTATGCACTATCAGTGCAGAAAGCAAGCAATAATAAAAGCAAAACATTCCATAAACACCGGAAAAACACTGTTTCTGTTGTTTTTAATGGCGTGAAAATGTGTAACCACTGATAACCACTGTTTTTTTAAGGTATTGAAATCACTTGAAAACACTGAAAAAGCCCCACCAGAATTTACCAAAAATAGAATCTGAAAACAGGAAAGCCTAGGTATGATCAAATGTAGAACAGTAACACTCTTTTTGGATCCAAGAGATGGAGTCTCTCCTCTTTGGAAGGGTGAGGTGGAGCAAAGAAGGTCAGCAGTGTGATGGTCTGCTCGATGAGGAAGAGTGTCACCAATTTCGACAGGAATGAGGCACCTGCTTATCTAAAAAAAAAAAGCTGGTGTATGGAGGGTGCACACAAGAATGCTTGCAGCTAGCTAACCCTCTTGGCTCCTGTAATGATGACTAGAAAGGCTGTTTTTAGGTCAGGGATACAAACGGCAGCTATGCATAGGCTCGAAAGGCAAGCACATCAAAAAAATGTCAAAACTAAGTTCAGGTCCCATTGGGGAATGATGAAGGGTTTTGGAGGAAACATTTGTGGGAGTCCTTTTAGAAAACAAGTCACAACAGGTGACTTGAACACGGAGGGCTGATCCGGCAACCTCCAAGCAGGCCGATATGGCCGAAAGATACTCTTTAAGTGTGCCCAAAGCAAAGCCTTGCAGGGCTAAATGTAGAACAAATAACAACACCTTGGACAAAACTTGTCCCAATGGCAGGCATATGTCTTGGTTGAAGGAAACATGGCTGCCTCAATGACATCACAGACTTCTGAAAGGAGTTGTCGCCACTCAATCTCCATGCATGAAAGCAGAGCGAACGCAGGTTCTGGTGCAGGACCCTGGCATGTTGTTGTGACAGGAGATCATCCTGAAAGGGTAGCCTGATCGGAGGATCGATGCTCATGCGTTCAGTATACCATACCCGGTCGTTCCTGATCTTCTTGAGAACTCTGGGAAGGAGTGGTATCGGCAGAAAAGCGTACATGACGAAAATGTGTCTCTGAACAAGTGCTGATACTGTGTGTTCTCATCTGTGGCGAACAGATCTAGCCAAGGTTCTACCCAGTCGCAGAAGGGACCTTGCACCACCTCCGGGTGGAAAAGCCATTTGTGATCCATGAGGCATCAATGACTGCTTTTGTCCGCCCTTGAGTTGAGATCCCACAAGGTGTTGCACATCCAGGAATATCCAGCCATGTCCAGAGACACAGGGCCTCTTGACACAGGGTCCACAATCACACCCTGCCCTTGATGGCTTTCAATGCCAGGTGAATCGCTCTCAGCTCCAGCAGGATGATGTGGAGCTGAGACTCGACCTGAGACCAGAATCCTTTGTTCTCTACCTCTTTCAGATGGTCGCCCCAACCCAGGAGTGACAGGTCTGTCACCAAAGTCAGCTCTGGGAGGGGAAGGGAGAGGGGTCCTGACGGAAGGGAGAGGGGTCTGCCGCTGACCCAATTGTGTTTCGTCTGCCACCACTGCAGAGCTTCTACAGTTTCCTCCTATATCTGGACCAGGTCGGAAAGATTTCCCTGATGCTGCATCCACTAGGACTTCAGGTCCCACTGCAAAGCCTGTGGTGTAAGAAAGTGCCCTCTTTTTGCTAAACTGCTGATATACTTTGACTGAGAGTCCCCTGGGTTCCTGCCAAACAGGTACCCAGGGCCTATGTTCTTTCCCTAAACTGCATTAAAAACAAAACCCAATTGGTCCCTTGTAAACGGTACCAAGGGCACTGTGTCCAGGGAACGCCTCCAAGGGCTGCAGCACGTATTGTGCCACCCTTAGAGGCCCTGTACCTTTATATATATATATATATATATATATATATATACACACATATATATACACACACACCCGCCCCCCCCCACACACCCACCCACACCACCCCCCCACCCCACCCTTGCAGGCTGCGTGCTTTGGTGCAGAACAAAGTGAAGAGTCGACATGGCACACATCCCTGTGTGCCATGCCTACAACCCACTGCCCTGGCATAGGTCAGCCACCCCTCTAGCTGGGCGCACTATACCAGTGGTGAGGGTACAGGTGCATGAGTCCTGTACCCCTACAGTGTTTAAGTCCGTTCTTAGACATTGTAAGTACAGTAATGCCATTAAGAGTATATGGTGCTGGGAGTTTGTCATTCTGAACTCCACAGCCCCATAATGGCTTTACTGAAAACTGGGAAGTTTGGTATCAAACTTCTCAGCACATTAAACCCACACTGATGCCAGTGTGGGATTTAATGAAAAATGCACTCAGAGGGCATCTTAGAGATGCCCCTGAAAAACGACCTAACACTAGTGTCCAGGCTGAGTGGGTGCTCGCCAGCTGCCACCACCAGACATGTTTCTGGACCCCTGGGTCGAGAGCCTGCTGCTCTCGGGGTCTGAAACAATGCACATCCTGGGACAAGGTGCCAAGCTTCCTCCCCCAGGATGGGCAGGGTCCACGAAGGGGAAGCTTCAAAGGCTTGCCACCTTTGTGAGCTACCCCAGGTCTTTGTTGCTTCCAGCAACTGGTCCCCACCGGTTCTGACCCCCACTTTGGGCAGAAGAATCGGCTGGAAAACAAAGTGAGAAAGGGAGGTGTGCCCACCTTTGCCAACCCCACCCCTCAGGTAGGGGAGGCAAGGTGAAGCACAACTCTCAGTCCCGACATCTTGCAGATGAGGAGACCCAACCAACCAGAGTGAGGCATATGCCCCCCTCCCACTGGAGGGTGGCATAATAGGGGGTGTACCCACCCCAAGGAAGGGACCCATTGGTCCCAACCTTTACCTACCTGTAACGCTCCCAAATCTAGTATTTAGGGGCAACTCTGAACCTTGCCTCCTCAGACAACAATCGACAAGAAGAGAAAAAGAAGGACCGAAGAACCGGTGCTGAAACTAAGAAGTGGAGGACATCCACTGACTTGACCCCAGCCCTACCGGGATGTCCACACCTCAAACCTGCTCCAGCGAAATCCCGGTGTGTCCTGCAGCCAGCAACCTCAAGAACCCCGAGGACCTGCCCTGCCTTCCAAGTCAAAGACTTTGTTTCCTGTGAGCACTGGATTTGCTCACCAACAGACTCTGGCCCCAGCCAAAACCATGAGTCTGCACCACTCTGCACCAGACGCCCACGGTCCGCGTTTGAGTGGCCCAACACCACGAGGAGGTCTCCCTGGTGATCCTGACCTGAGATCTGGTGATCTCTGACCTGCCTCGACCCTCCAAAAGACGCCTGCAGTCTCTTTCTAGAGGACCCCCACGACCGCGACCGGAGCTGGTAAGAACACCCGACGCCTAAAGACACCCCAGCACCCAAAGTCCCACGGCCTTGGGTGGCCTAACCGACGGTGTCCCAGCATCCCCAGGCATCCCAACTTACCTCTCCAACCAGTGGTCACCTCCAGAAGATCTTCGTCCCCGAGCCTGCAGTCTTTGTTGCAACTGGAGAATCCCAATTGAAAACAACAGGGCACCCAACGCCAAAACACCACCCTGCACGCACCCTGCCGTCCCTTTGGGTGTACTTTGGGTGCTAACTCGGATCCCCTTTTGCCCTGAGCCTAACACCAGGAGCTTTGCTCCCACAACCTCGTGGCCTGCTGGTGAGCAGCCACCAACCGGATGCCCCCTATCCCCCATTGGATAACATTGGGCCTCAGCACTCCGCACCCGGCCGCCCTAGTGCCGTTGAGGGTGCTTTGAGAGTGCATCCTTGACCCTGCGGGAGCCCTGGTTCTAACCCCAAAATGCCAACTCCCACAACCAAGTACTTACCTGTTAACCGATAACCACATTTTCTCCATAGGAATACATTGGCTTTTTTACCTTGAAAATTGTTCTAAGTGTGGAGTTGGTTTTGTATGAGAACTTGAAAAACTGCAAATAATTGAAAACTGCTTTACTTACCTTTTCTCTAGGAAATGTCCCAGTGTGATATCTAGGCATATCACACGGAGTAGAAAAAGTAATCCATAAAGTACTCTAAAAAGTAATCCAAAAGTAATTCGGCAGGGACGCACAACATCCTGTGATTCTGGGCAAATCACTTAATCTCACCGTGCCTAACAAAAATGAATTTGTGCTCATGTAACGCAACTGGTGCTCGTGTAAAGCGCTGTGATACCCGAATCGGGTCAAGTTCGCGCTATATAAACCTCCGTAAAAATTTTTTTTTTTAAAAAGGTGACATCCAACCTCAAAAGGCACTCCTGCATCCAGCCGCCCTGCGCCCTGGAGAAGAGGACCTGAGGTGCACCTATGTCCCCGAGCCCTCCAACTTACCTGCCCAGCTGTTGGTTCCTCCCGGAAGACTTCCTGGACCGTGCCTGCAGCCAAAACCGGCAACTCCCATTGAAAACAGGACACCCGACGCCTAAACAGCAACCTGCACCCGGCCGCCCCTGTGCTGCTGTTGGTGCACCTTGAGTGCTAACTTGGATCCCCCTTTGCCCTGAGCTTAACCCTTGAAGCTTTGCTCCCTCAACCTTGTGGCCTGCCCAAGAGCAGCCACCAACCAACAGCTCTAAAAAGTAATCCAAAAGTAATTCCAACTGTATTTGAATATTTTACTAACCTGTAACGCAAGCCATTATTCATCCAGCTTGCTTGTTGATCAACCTGCCTTAAAAAGTACAATTCCACTTACCTGTACCAAGTCCTGCTTGGTTCTAAAAATAAAATACAACAAAGAAATATTTCTGATACAAACAATTGGTCTGAGTTCAGTCTTTGAGTGTGTGACATCATTACTTGCCTGAGTGTGTACAATAAATGCTTAACACTACCCTCTGATAATGCCTTACTTCTCGCCTATACTACCACAAATAGAGAGCAAGGTATTATCTACTTTGACCTCTGTAAGCCTTTGGGGATCCACTGGACTCTGTGCACACTATACCTTACTTTGGTATAGTATATACAGAGCCAGCTTCCTACAGGTGGCACCTATTTAGGCACATCACACATCGCAACCAGTGCAGACGATGCTGAGCAGATCGACAACAACTACTGGCGCACAGAGGTAATGCTCAAGATTTTGCGGATCCAATCTGACACTTGGGAAATATTCTATGATAAGGAATCTGTGATTAGAAGTCTCTATCAGAGGGAAACGGCCTCTACAACGTGGCCTTAACCACGCGTGCCGTTTCCCAGCAAGCTAAACAATGCTTGCCTTAACCACGCATATGTGTGGTTAAGGCAGTCGGCGTTCTAGCAGTCTAAGCGGGCGGGGAGAGGAACCGGAAGGATCGTTGCAGGAAGGAACAGGACGCAGTAAGTTGGGATGGAGCTTGGAGGGAGGGTAGGTTTTAGGGGAGGGGGCGGTTTTAGGTCTCAGGGCGGGGGGCTAGGGTCGGGGTAGGTTTTAGGGCAGGGGGCTGAGTTTTGGGGCTCAGGGCAGTGGGGCAAGGGGCAGTTTTCAGGGAAGGGGGCTGTTTTTAGGGCTCAGGGTGTGGGGGCAGGGGTTGTTGTAGTTTTTAAGGAAAGGGGACGAGTTTTAAGGCACAGGGCAGGGGGGAGGGTCGGTTTTCAGGGCAAGGGTGCAGATTTCAGGGCTCAGGGGTGCTGGGGTAGTTTTTTCTGGCTAGGGGGCCAGGTTTTAGGGCTAAGGGTAGGGGCGTGGGGTAGTTAATAGGGCTGGGGCGGGTAGATTATAAAGCAGGGGGCTGGGGTGGGATCTTTACCACTTAAATACCTTTACCAAATATGCCTTTACAACAAAATTAGTTGTACAGGCGTGCATGGTAAAGACGCGGTCGTTGTAAGGGCCGCGTGGTTAAGGCATGCGTCGTTTAGGCATGCCTGGTGGTGTCATACAATCCTATCAGATAGAGCAAGTGTCCTAGAAAGGAGCAACCGAAAGAGACATCGGCACATAGGAAGAAGTATTGGCAAAGCCAACAAATCTTGTCTTTTCATACTCCGAAGGAACTGACTTGCTATTTTATATATGTAATGATCCATCCTGTCACCAATTTATCCATCTATTCAATCATCCATACATTTCTAAACTCATTGACATATTCTCTCATTCACCCATCCACATACAGAAACTCACCAATTAACAGCCAGCTCCCTACAGTCAAATACAGTAATGCCATCTCAAAGTAATGGTAGATTATATCCCTTGGCAGACAGTTCAGGAAACCTAATACATACCACGACCAAGACTTGACTGGAAGAAGTCCAAATGAGCTGAGCCTCTCTGCCACTACTCTCTGGACAGTAGACAAGGTAAGAAAACAGGTTGCCATTACTGAAGCTGGAGCTAACACTGTCAACAATTGCACACTCAGGAGGAGATAGGTCAGGCGGGGATCATTCACTCCACAATATAACCATGTAGGAAGGCAATGTATTCTGTGTTCAGCTGACCAGGAATATCTTGAATTATAGACCTTTATTTGTACAAGACCCTTTCTAAGCAAGGCAGCAGTAAGGTGCAAAAATATAGGAGTCTGCTGCAGCCAGCAAATGTGTATGGTTTGGTGAATTCTGTTAAACTGCTAGCAGAGACGAAATGGAACATGAAACATGTGCCTCAGGGGAACTACAGTATCGTGGTTCAGCCTGCCTCTTTGTAGCATCTAAAACCTGGATCACTTTTCCAGTTTTCCCCACCTAGTACAATGTGTTATATGGGGCAAATCAAGGTTTCTCAAAGCCTCACTTTCCTGAACGAAAAACTAAAACTACCTAGTAATAGAACAAGCAATAAGGTCTATGTGAACTTTAATATTTCAATGTAAGTAAAAGATTGCTGCAGCTCATGAAGGAGCATACAACAAAAAGACCATTGTGCAGAAAACAAGCAAAACTTGCATGTGGGGAAAAGGTCCTGTTACTTGCAGCTAAGACAGTTCTTAAGGGTTATCGATGTTTTACAACCTAAGCAACTAAAGTAAAGGAAGGTAAAAATATGTCTGGGATCCAGGTATATCGATCAATTGTATTTCCTGCAACAGGGATTTGCCTACCCAATAACCAATCTGAGCACACAACTATGGTCTATGCTGATCATAAATTCTACATCCAAGACCAAACAAGAGGGAAATAACTAGTAGGGGCTGAATGAAGAAGTAAAGAAAGAAAATATAAAGAAAAACCACCAACATAATTTGAAATGAAGTGGAAGAAGTAAAAGAGCAGTGGATATATAATTTAAAATGGAGTGGAAGACGTAAACGAACAACGAACAATGTATAAATGAAGAAAGACTGAAAATTGAAGCATATCAGAAAGGAAAAGGAGTATAAAAAGGGAAAAAAAGAAATGTATTGGGTGCATAAGGAGACAGAAACATTATAACGCTAAAATGCTGTTTAGTGTTGGGTGATGACTGTAGAATGCATGTAAAGAGCCAGGAATCAGCAGCTGTTGCACATTAGTTAAGTGGTGCGTATGCTCCCTCAAAGACAACAAATACCTCAGAAAATGGTATGAATGTGTTACTGTTTGTTTTTTTAAAAGGAGAACTGGTCTAAAGATTGTAAAAAAAACTTCACATTTACACCAAACAAATCTGCAGAATTCCACCAATTTCTAAATGCGAGGCCTATGAAATGCAGGTTACTTGCGTAAAGGGCTTTTGAAGAATATTACACTACTAATATTTTGGGGAAAAAGTGAGGCTCTTTTAGACTTGGACGCAACAGATGGCCCAGCAAGGAAAACTCTGAGTGCAGCTCACTACACAGAGTGCAAGCCTTACAATTGGCTTAAATAACCATAATTCCTTTTCACATACAAGATCTGATGTTTCTAATTACTGTAAATAATAGATTAATAGATGTTGCATTACACCATTTAATGGTACTCAATTTGCCGATATCAGACACAAGAATGGTGAGCCTGCCTTGCTGAGATTCAACTATGAGCTTAAAATATTTCTACAGATGTTAGATGTAGAGACATGAGCTAATATACCTACCTTTTAAAAAAAAAAAAAAACATGTTATTGTATTAACCCACATAACAAGCTGTTAACAGAGCAGTCGAGGCAACATAATGTTTTACACATACTCATATGGACAATAAAGTTACAGACGCACAGACACTCATCATTGGTATCACCACTGATTTGCAGTTTCTGAAAACAGGCTTCTCCAATGAGTAGCTTGTGAGTTACTGGTACATCTCCAGCTACTTATAAATACCTCTCCTGAGTGCAACCAACTATATACTAAATTAGAAGCTTTTGCTTTGCTACTCTGCGTCATTTCAAGGGACTGAAATCAGGATTGTATTCAGGCTTCCTTATCCCTCTTTAGGTCTCCATATGAAATTAAATGAAAATGAAATAGTGTATTTGATATAGCGCACAGTTACTCAGACTAGAGTGTCCTGGTGCATGACAGCGGAAGAAAGACGTGCGTAGAAGATTAATTAGTTATTAAAAAGCCAGGTTTTTAGGTTCTTCCTGAGGAGAGTAGGTCGGTGGTTAGTCTCAGAGACTCAGGGAGGTTATTCCACAATTTTGCGCCTAGAAAGCCGAAGGATCTGCCTCCTGAGCGGGCGCGGCATATTTTAGGCACGATGGCCAAGTTGGCATTAGAAGATCTTAGGGGTCTAGATGTTATGTAGCGATTTACGCACTTATTCAGGTACCCAGCTCCTAAGCCGTAGAAAGCTTTAAAGAAGATGGTCCTCGCTTTGAAATCAATCCGTTCCTTTATGCGGAGCCAGTGTAGAGACTTAAGAATAGGGGTCATACTAGATCTGGGTTTATATCTCAAGATGGCTCTGGCCGCCGCATTTTGTACCACTTGTAGGCCCTGGATAAGGGATTTGGGAAGACCGAGGTACAAGCTGTTGACAATCAAGCTTTGATGTTACCAAAGCCTGCACCACGATCTTTCTGCTCTCGAGCGGTAACAGTGGCAGGAATTTATTTAACATGTGGAGTATGCCAAAGCAAGCGCCAGTTAGATTTTGGATCTGAAAGCGCATGGAGAGTGTCTTGTCTATGACAATTCCTACGTTTTTGACTTTCTCCTTTTCCACGGACGGGGGCGGCAGATCTTTTGGCCACCAAGAGCTCCAGTCAGATGTTTCTGGTTTACCAAAGAGAACAACTTCAGTTGTGTCAGGGTTACACTTCAGCTGATTGATCTTAAGCCAGTAAAAAACCTTTGTGAGGCAAGACCTAATCCTTGCCCCGTCAAAGTCGGTCTGACCTCTATTTCGATAATTCCTCCCCTCAAGTGTCACCGCCTACTGAATGTGCACTGTGGTGAGTCCTGATTTCTGCAAGTAAGCTTGAATAAATTTTTCATCTAGGTCAGGTCATGAAGCATACAGCTCTTCAGCTATATTTTGAAAGGCACTGTTTATCTCACTCTTCAAGTGCACTATGTGTCCTCTGTACATTCTGATCCCAAAATAGGGGTACATCTTAGTTTGGGATTCGTCAACCACACCAGCAGACTCCCTGATTCTTCTCATTCATTATAGGATTTTGACAGGTACACCTTAAAGTTGAAGCATCTAAGCATTTTCATAAGCTGTGATACATTTTTTCCTTTCATCTGCTAAGTTTCTGCAAATCAGATCTGTCAGGTCCCCTATTCTCAAAGTCTCTCCATATACTTTCCTGCTTCTTAACGTAATATAGCTTCTTTGCCACAAGGACTCCGCTGAGGCAGAGGGCAAGGATCCTACACAGAGCCATGAGCAACCATACGCAAGAAAGATTTACTTGTGTGTGACAACTTGACACTAGCAGCCCTGCATGATTTACAATGCAGCACTGACCAAAAGATTACAACTATAGCAGACACCCTGGCATCCATGGACTGGCATATGAGGAGAGTCTAATTGTCTACAGAGGGGGTGCACATAAAGGTGATGTCTTAGGAGATCTTGCAGGTAAATCTTACATTAGAGGGTAAAGCACTTCAGGAGATTAGAGTCTAGGCCAAACTTTCCAGGAAACAGAAGGATAACTAGGTGGAATTCTTTGAGGATACAGTTTGTGCATCTAACCTCAAATTCCTGCGCATACAGAGTCTGCCTGAGTGGCCTGGAAGAACAGATTCTCTGGGCTCATGCCTCCCTACACTTCTTAGTACAGGTAAAAAGAGGGAGGCGTGGCAGAGATGGACAGTAACTGCTATGCTGTCTAAGAAATCTGAGAAAGACAGAACCTTAAGAGGGGCAGATACACATTGTGACATGTCCCTAAATGGTGATGAGCTCTTATCCTTCACGAGTACAGCAAGTGGAGACTGCAGAGGAAGTTACAGCTATAAAAAGTAAAGAAGTAGGTCATCTTCTTGGGGTTGGAGGCCTCCATATGGCATCTCCCAAAACTGAGAGCACTCCACGATGGTGTTACACTTTATTTGCAATTAGAAGTGGCAGTAGCCTTTTTGTATGCTAAGACATGTAGAAGCAACCCACAAGACGAGAGACGCTTTCACATTTTCTTATCTGTGGATAGCGACTCCTGGAGGTATATTCTTTATTGGGCATCATAGTTAGCCTAGATCTTTGACTAGAACGGAGTAATGGGGTTCGTGAACGTATATTTTTCTGGATGTTGTCAACACTGGAGGTGTTGTTTCTCGTCCATGTCCTCTGACTTGGTCTCTTTACCCCACCCACCATCCCACCCATTTATGTCTGTGGTGGGTGGAAGGAACAGCAATGACAGAGGTGAGATGTAGAGTTGTCTTTACATATAACTGATAGATTCAGTGTGAAATTCACCCTGAATTGTCCATTATGTGGCTGTCACCATAAGTGTTACACTGATGAATAAAAGCTGTTGAAAGTTAAGAGAGGACTATATCTACAGTCAAAACTGTAAAGCAAGGGCATATGGTGTTATTTAATTAATGAAAACAGGTAGCCCTTTAGAGTAGGTGTTAAAATAGCTTTCAGTTCTGGAATGTATACATTTGAATTAGATTACAAGTTCTTAAAAAAACATACATTTTAAAATGCAAGTAATTTTCATGGTATAAAAAATTTCTTACTCATTAAAATTTTCCAGAGCAGCTGCGAGATGCTTAGAGTCAAATTTGCAGGAGTAGTTTAATTCATTGGCAATTTGCTGTCTTAATATTTGCATTTGTCCAACCTTAAAAGATAAAGAGAGACAAAATGTATTACTTTAAAAATCTGATAATGTAAAGAGTAGTGTAGTTTTGTCCACTACAAGTCAAGTATTTTAAACGGTTAGATGTCAGTTTTAGGAGATTGGTTTACAATAGAATTACGTTTGTTTGGTCAAATCACACTTTTATGGTGGTTTAGTAAGCCAGGCACTACTTTAGCCTCCCACACCACATGAGACCTTTAAATAAACCTTTCAGTTATAACATTTGGTTAAACTTCATTTAATGGAAATTGAACTCTTCATTAAGCACAGCAACCACTGGTCTGGAATGAGTTCCTATGGCCAGCTGATATTCCATCATGTCAACTGAAAGTCGTTTAGGTTATACATATTGAAGTCTGCAAGAACTAAGACACTTAACTGCACTCCAAATCAGCTCTTTGACAAGCAACTTTGACTCAAAGCTTTAGTAAGAAGTTTACCACACAATAACATCTTATGTGCAGTCATTGGTATTCCTACAACACTATTTGTTTCTTGCCAACTAGTCAGAAAAACTACCACATTCAATGCTGAAAAATACAGACACCCATCACCATGGTTGACAAGCATGACCACATCACTCAAAATTAAACTCATCCATTTGACCTTGTTTCATCTTGCCCCATTACCCTTTAAAGATACATTCTGCCTTGTGGGCTACACTCTTCCTGCTCAATATCTCTGGCACTCCCTCCTTTCTTTAAAGGCAGCAACTTATTCCTCCTCACTAACTCAAAAACTCAGCTCCAATCAGCAAAGCCATCAAAGCTTAGCTTTTCACTCCATAATTCCTATAGCAGTGAGTCTTTGTTCACTTATTTTTCACCTGTCATCCTTCCAACTACACTGGATAATAATAATTCTTGCTATGTGCAAAGCTACCAACCAGCAAATATTGCACAAGCCACTACTATATAAATAGCAAGATATACCACCACCCAGCTGCCACTTCAAAAGTATGTTGATGCTATTTATATAGCTCCTAATACCCTTGATGATGAGTTGACGTGCATTGTAATTAGGTAGAAAGCTACTCCCTCGGAACTCTGAGTTAGTTTGTAGTGCTAGTTGTAAATGTTGTCGTTTAGCATACTATCCAACATTATCAGAGTTGATCTACTGCTTAGTTACGTACACTTTTTCGTCTAGATGAAAGTCAGCATTTAAATGTTTTATTGATTCAGATGCTTTTGTTATGTGTCGATTTGCATTCTTATTTGTGTCTATTTGAATATAGAGAATGTGTATTACTCTATTGTTTGGTTGTGATAGTTACTGGATGGGAGTAGTCTTATTGGAGAATACAGTTCTACATATTTTGGGTCATGCTTTTATACAGGCTTGGCAATGGGTCTGGTAGGATTTAGTTTGGAAGGTTAAGCTGTACAGGACAAATGTTTACATGGACTTACATGGATTCAGTTAGTAGCCACATGAAATAAGCCTTTTATGCAAGACCTACGCAATTTGTGATGGCTCACATGCTATATCAGGTCTTGAATCCCCATCAGCTAGAGATCGGTGATAAATGTTTGGTAGTCAAGGTGTTGAATATGGAGAGTGATCTAATAAAGCAAGGGTGTTCACAATGTCACCATTGGATGGATGTTAGTTCGAATTCATTTCCCATCTGGGCCAAAATCACAGCAGGTTTTTGTCAACAGGTTGTAATGGTAAGTATGAAGTTGGAGCTGAGAAGTGCGAGTTCACTCCAATTACTTGAAGGGAAGAAAATAAGTAAATGACAGACCTATAATTCTTTGGGTCATAGGGAATAAGTATTTTTACGTATAAGCACTACAGACACATGAGGCTACACCTCTATTAAGTTACGTCCTTTGAGCAGTTGACTTTCCTTGGGTAGCAAAGCTGAGCAGTCAAAGCTTAATGTAAGTGGAGGTACCTGTTAGACATTTTGATTCAGAAAGAAGCAGTAAATAATTCAGAAACTCAATGTCGAGTTAGTGCAACATCTTCAAGGTAGAACAGATTTTATTTTATTACAGATAAATGAAGAGAACATTTACAATTACGATACAGGACGAAAATCAGAAGGTGGTACTTTCTGATGCTAATTTACAAACCCAAATAGTTTCTAGCATTTGTATGCACTGGGTTTAGAATACTATTTCCAAACAGTCCCAGTCAATAGGACAGAGGTACCAGACAAAAGACAAGTTTGCTATGATATTTTAGGCCCTTTGTATCAATGGCCTCTGGTTCTGGATCTTGGGCTTGAGCCCCAAATTCTGAGTATCCAGTAAAAAAAAAAAAAATACTTTCAGCAAAAAAAAAAAAACAAAAAAAAACCTCAAGCACTTATGTTCCCACCCAAGTAAAGCCAAGAGAGAAATTTTGTGGTCCCAATATCTAGTTCCAAATGGCTACAGTGGATTCAATTTTTGCTGTTCAGCCAGAGTTCAGAAACCTGTGACTATGAAGGAATCTAATCTCTGAAAGTCCGAGGCAACCAATCATTTGCTTTGTTTAAATTGTAAATTCTCTCCCAGTCAGGATAAAGTGTAGCCTGCTCATTCGTCTTTGAGTACTGTTGCAGGTAGCTCTAGTAATTGGAAGTGGTCAAAACGTTCCAAGCAGAAGTCCATTGTTGCTCAGCAAACTCCTTCTTCCTTCATTTTCAATTTTTTTCTAAGCCAGGGCAAGCACATAATGAACAATGGAGGTGGGTAGGTGAAATTCCGTTAACTCTTACAGGGGGGCTCAGTTTCAGGGAGGAAACCATGAGCAACAAGACATGCAGGCTTCCATGATTACCATATACAAAGGACAACCTGCAGTGAGACCCCTTCATTTTAAGTAGACATTTTTTTTCCTGCTTTTAGGTGCATGTCTGACTTTCGTCAAATTCTAAATCCAGCACAAAGTATCTTAAACAAATATCCTAAACATCACTGCAGAACAAACCACTCTGCTGGAAGTGGCAGTACGAAAGTAACTAGTAAGGCTAAATTGTGTTCATTTTAAAAAAAAAAGAAACGTTTTCACAGCTTTCAAATAAGTAAATAAAGTTGGTTTCTCTCTAACAACCATGGACAAATGAGTTTCAAATAAGTTGTCCTATTACGGGGAACCTCGAATCATGCTTCCATCAGATACATGCATGTAGAGGCCCCAGCTTACTGCTCTGTTCTAGGGGAATAGTATTCCAACTGAGGGCAGGAAATAATGAAATTGGAAGCCATTTCTCTTTTAGCTTTCAGAAATCACATTTAACAACTGTCTTGCTAACAGAACATCTGCAACAGTTACAGGAGGGAAGGATTCACCCTACTTCATCATGGGTCATTTTACAGCTTGGATCTAACCATGGCGAGTAGAAAACAACTTTAAATAGCAAGAAGATGTACATCCCTGGCAATGCCTCGCTATTCATGACACACACAGGTTATATACATGATTTATACATAGCTATCTCATAAATACATTTTGGGTGATAAGTACTGAAAAGTGGGCGGATAGGAATTAGCTAGGAAAACGCGAGTGTAGCCTGAAAAAGAGTTTTCAGCACTTTAATTAAATGACTGAAACAACAGGGCTGATCTCATGCTCAATAAAAGACTTAGCAAACACAAGGAGATGATGGACGGAGCGCTGAAACTTTTCAGACACTCACCCCCAGTCACGGATCTGGGGTGAATCCATCATCATTTAGCTCACTTCGCCACCTCAGTTCAGACCCAGCTATATGCAAATCAGTCTTCACCCTGTGCCTCATGGGAACAGTCCAGCCCGAACTGCCAAGCCAGGTCTTCCCTGAACCGGAAACCAGCATCCTGGGACCGGTTTCTGGGTCCACCCTTCATCAGCCAGGCTAGCTTGAATCCAGTGGCAAAGTGAGCAAAGGACCCACGTCTGGGCATACCCTGCCAACTTAGGGCAAACAAAGCAAACACAAGGAGATGATGGACGGAGCGCTGAAACTTTTCAGACACTCACCCCCAGTCACAGATCTGGGTTGAATCCATCATCATTCTTTAGCTCACTCAGTACAAGCGACCACCAAATGTAACATGCAGCCAACCCTACCAATGTAATCCTGTGCACGTAGGCCTCGTGACTACCAGGCCATCACAGACCAGCATATAATCATTCGTCTGCTTCATTACCCTGTTTTTTCACTAGGTATTGTGCAAATAGACCCCAGAAGCTTTTAGGTCGACTTTGGGGAGGCAGCAACTCATTATATACGTCAGGCTGGGTTTTACAGTAGAGCATATCCCTCTCCCATTCTGTGACAGTTGGTATGGGACCACGCATCCAGCGCATCGCAATCCTACGTTTAGCCAATAGGAAACCCATAGAGACTAACTTTCTGATGTTCTTATTGAGGGGTTTCGTGTATCCCAAAAGTGCTAGAAGGGGATCAGGGGAGAGGGATTGATCTGCTATGGCATTTAATGCTTGAAAAATGTGCTTCCAAAATTCCGCTACTGGAGGGCACAACCATGCTACGTGCAAAAAATCTGCCTCTGCTACCCCACATCTTTCACAGCGGTCTGTGTCCCTGAGCCCGTGGCGAAACAGTCTCTTCGGCGTGTAGTGCACCCTATTCAGGTACATGAAATGAACCAGTCTATGCCTGCCATTGAGTGAGATCTTTTGGGTGGCTTCACAGCAGCAGTGCCAGATATCATCGGTGAGGGCAACACCAATATCATTCTGCCACTCCAGTCTAGCTTTGGTGTATTGCGTATATTTAAAGGCTTGTGATGTGGCATAGAGTTTCGAGACTAATTTAACAGGGGACTCTGAGCGCAGGAGAAAAGAAAAGGCAGGTAGTTCCGGAGGTTCTTGTAGCTCATCGCCAAGCAGCGCCCTCAGCGCATGGCGGGTTCTGAAAAAGTGAAATTGTGGTAAGGTCAGGTATGCCGGCTGCCGCCTCCTCCCACGTGCATACTCTCCCCTCCTTAAAAAGATCGCCTATCACATGTATCCGCAGGGCGTTCAGCGAGCGGAGTGCTCCTCTTTCAGAACTTATAGTGAACCAGTGGCACCATTCTACAGGAATAAATGGAGAGTACAATTGAGCTCTAGCCTGCTTTTTTAGTAAAACGTGCCAGGCGTGCACAATGGAGTTAACTGAGTCCAGCACGCTGCAAAGCCCGATAGGTGCTTGGATTAGCAAACGCGGGAGGGGGTCAGGGCTTGCTACTACCTTCTCTATTTGGAGGTGGGGTAAATTGTGCGGGCCGTGAATCCAACTGTGAGCATGCAAGCTTTGCGCCACCCTGTAGTATAGTTCTAAATCCGGTGCACCCAGGCCCCCCGCAGAGTAGGGCAAGGTTAGGATATCCAGCTTGACACACAGAGTTTTGCCTGCCCTTGCCAGTTTACCCATCAGGGTCCGCAGCGTTTTAAAAATGTGTTGGGGGACAACCACAGGGATATTGACGAAAAGAAAAAGGAATCGGGGAAGTACAATCATTTTCATCAAGGACACCCGACCCACCAATGAGAGAGGAAGCCGTATCCACCTGCCTATATCTTCCTCCAATTTGGTAATGGCTCTGCCATAATTTGCTCTAAGTACTTGTTCCGCATCGGAGTGAACCTGGATCCCCAAGTACCTAACCAGATCGGATGTCCATTTGAGAGGATAGTCTAAGGTTGTCGGCACTGTGGCCGGGGTTAATGGGAAGAATATAGATTTGTCCCAGTTGATTTTAAGACCAGAGAGACCGCCAAATCATAACACTTCTCAGATTATTGGGGAGAGATTCGTGCCGGGGTTCCGTATATACAGTAGCATATCATCCGCGTAAGCAGAGACAATGAGATTGTAGTTGGGGAAACACAGATCTCTATTCCCGTGGTATTCACGAAGTGCCCGCAGCAGGGGTTCTGCAGCCACAGCATAAAGTAGTGGAGACAGGGGACACCCTTGCCTCGTGCCCCTAGATATCTGAATAGGAGAGGAAACAGCGTCCCCCATGCGCACTCGAGCTGTGGGCGAATTATAAAGTACCGAAACTAATTGAAGGAAGACTTCCCCCTACGCCCAGGCGCCTCAGGACCACTAGCATGAATTTCCATTTGACCGAGTCAAAGGCTTTTTCAGCGTCTAAAAACACTGCTGCCGCCTTAACATCTGGTTTAACATGTTGCAAGGCACCAAAAACTGTTCTCAGGTTGTATGATAGCGGGCAGCCCGGCACGAAGCCCGCTTGTTCAGGGCCTACCATGAGGGGCAAAAGAGGGGACAGTCTATTGGCCAATATTTTAGAACTGAGGTGACGAAGTGAGCTAAAGAATGATGATGGATTCAACCCAGATCTGACTGGGGGTGAGTGTCTGAAAAGTTTCAGCACTCCGTCCATCATTTCCTTGTGTTTACTTTGTGCGCCCTAAGTTGCCAGGGTATGCCCAGACGTGGGTCCCTTGCTCACTTTGCCACTGGGTTCAAGCTAGCCTGGCTGATGAAGGGTGTTACCCAGAAACCGGTCCCAGGATGCTTGTTTCCGGTTCAGGGAAGACCTGGCTTGGCAGTTCAGGCTGGACTGTTCCCATGAGGCACAGGGTCAAGACTGATTTGCATATAGCTGGGTCTGAACTGAGGTGGCGAAGTGAGCTAAAGAATGATGATGGATTCAACCCAGATCTGTGACTGGGGGTGAGTGTCTGAAAAGTTTCAGCGCTCCGTCCATCATCTCCTTGTGTTTGCTTTTTTCAATAAAAGACTTTGGCAGAATAAGTAGTCAGTCAAGATTGGTCTCCTTGGCCTTTCCTCAAGCTTTTTGTGTCTCCAGTTTAGCCATGGATGTGCTTTTGTGGTGTGAATAGGGCACAGTGTGAGGAATTTCCCTGTTAGGTTGTCTGACATCATGATGTTGTCGCCCTTAGATTGAAATGGACATGTGCTGAGAGAAGAAATCAGTAGGGTTCTTCTAGAATTGGGATTATGACATTTGTCTATTTGATAATCAAGATGGTCTTTAAGAATACAGTGACCGGTGCACAGATACAGTTATCAAACAAGGAAGTTGCAGGTGATGGTGGGTTGGTGGATGGACAAAGGCTGCTAGAATCCTTTCTACCTGGAGAATGTGAGAGAAGGCTGAAGAAATTTCAGAAACCTTATGTACAGGGACTTAAATTCTGCAAAACAGTAGATCTGTATGCATGTCTAAGCGTAGCTCCAACAGGTTTTCAGCCACTAGAAAACAACACTGGTTTTCAGATAGAATTGAATGGGCAGAAGCAACCTAACATTTTTCTTTTTTTTCCTGAGTTTGGATAATATATTCCCAGGTGGCAAAATCCCTTCCCGAACAATCCCATCAATGCGGGCATTAGGGTGAAAAAACGATTGATCCGTTTTGTGAATACCCATCCAAGTTCTGACTTTATGGGTGTTTATAATCTTCCCAACTACCAAAAGCTTTTCCCTCTAGCAGCATTTATGTTCCCACACCTAAATGGCGGAAAATCATTTGCTGTCCCAATGTACATTTGTGCCAAACTACAACACCTGCTATCAAATGCAAGATTAAAACTTTAGTGAACACATGCAACAGCCAATTTGCACTAATCTTTTCAAACATCACTTGCTACAATTAAGTTCTTGAGCTTACCTTCATTATAGCGTCAAGATAGCCAGTCCAAATCCTTTGAGTTTTGGCAATTGTAGCTGAATAAACTTTGCTTGAATTTGCTGAAACAAAGACTTTCTTTGTAAATATAGCACTTTGGTACGAATAATAATAATCATGAAAGTTCGATAAGCTAGGGACACAAGAGTAAATTCAGACACATAACTGTACTAGAGCCACCATATTTTATGAGCCAAAGCTGAAGATGTGGGCATGTGGGAGGTAAGACAAAGGCGAACCAGTTTATGTAAAATAAAACCTATACTATTCTGGACCAAATACTTTGCTGTGTAGTTGTACTCCAGCTGTATTTTCCATTAAAAGGCATTTTTTATTTGTCTATTGCCTGGAGATGGATTTGCACAAATTTTGGCAAATCACTAGCTTAGTCAGCTACGGTCCGACATGCCAATTACATACAGTTAAAGAAAAAGCTAAGGGGACAGTGTTCATAAAAGAAGTACTTTCACAACCAGTCTGAGACCAGGGCTGCCCTCAAAAAAACAAATGTTTTGCAGAGATGGGCAGACTACAGAGGTCTTACCATCACACACGGTGATCCTCGCCCTGCTACCTTAGAGACAGAAATGTGTGATTATGTGGGGCAGAGGTGTTGATGCAGTGTGGGCGGATGCCCTACAAACATCAGGTGGGGAGGGGACTCAAGGGGGAGGGGGGGGGCGGCGTGAGGGGGGATTGGGGTAAGTGCAGTGCCCTGTTACAATGTTAGTGAATTGTATTGTGACATATCTATCAATAAAACCAATACAATGTGTTAAAAAATGAAGAAATTTCACATTTTATCTCCCATAAGAAGTTACTTATCTTCTGTAATGCCCTTTTAGGTGGATACTCTATCTGACCGCAAAATCCTAACCTTGTGAATACCTCCAGGCGTCAGACTGACTCCAAACATTTATCTCAGCATCGATCATGTGGGCCAGCAGGTGGTGTTGTGTGGCTCTGTGTCGACTCACCCCCAGAAGTGACGCTAGAGCCACATAGAAGTGCGACCGCTGTGAGGTGGATGTCAGTTTCTCTCTTCAGTACATCTGCACTGTCGAACACAGAGCCTAATAAATGATCAGATGTGACAGTGTACAGATCTTCAAATTGTGAACTTTTTATACAAGAAGAAAAGAGTCCATTCTACAAATTAGAGAAGTGAATGGGCGGTGAGGAATCTGCAGATTGAGTATTCACCAGAAAGAGCATTACTGAAGGTAAGTAATTTGTTCTTCTGATGGATACTTCTAATCGCACATTATTCACCTCATGAATAGATACCAAATTAGTACCTCGCAAGGCCAGGCTATCAAGCCAGGAGTGTTTTGTGAACGTGTGCACCTGACGTTCACGTTGCGGCTGAAAGATGTTCAGAACAGGCGCTCCTTCTGTGGTAACAGCCTTGGTTCTGTTGGAATGGGCCCCCAGTACCTCCCGAGGCTGCTTCTTGGCCAATGCCTAGCAGATCTTAATGTACAGGACTATTTACCTCAATATGGTCCTTTTCTGCACCGCCTTACCCCTCTTTGCCCCAGCGAACCCATAAAGAGCTGATCGTCCACCCAATGGTCCTTGGTATGGTCAATGTAAAAACTCAAGGCTCTTTTGGGGTCTAAGCTGTGGAGCTTCTGCTCCTCTTTTGAGGGGAAGGTGGAGCAAAGAATGCCAGCAGGGTAAAGGATTGTATAACATAAAAGCTGTCACAACCTTCGGCAAAAATGCCACTTGAGTCCGCAAAACAAGTTTGTCAGGGAAAAAGGTGGTAGTGGATGAACGGACAGAGCTTGTAGCTCACTCGTGACGAGGTGAAGTTATTGCTATGAGAAACACTGTTTTGAGAGTGTGCAGATGCAGAAGACTGCTGTGCTCAAACGGGGTATACATAAGGAAAGTGAGAACCAAATTAAGGTCCCACCAAATAACCTTTAACAGTGCCCACGGCAAGGCTTAGCTAGGCTAAAGACAGCACAAAAAGCAAAGCATCCGTCAATTTTGCCTGTAATAAATCTGTATGATGGGCTTTACACCAGGCCACAAACTTATCCCAGCATCTGGCGTAAACAATTTTTGTAGACTGAAGCCTTGCCGCTAGAATGATATCTACTACTTTTGGGGGAAGATCGAAAGCAGTCAATAATCACTACTCAATCTCCATGAACGGAGGTGTAGAATGTGTAGGCCTGTGTGCAGAACCCGGCCCTGCTGCTGTGACAGAAAATACTCCCGAATCGGCAACCTGATCGGAGGACAGATGCTCATGTCTAGAGATTCCTGGCACCAGACTCTCCTGGCCCTATCCAGAGCCAGTAGGATGACTTAGGCCTGTCGTTCTTTATCTTCTTCAGAATTACAGGTAGGAAAAGTAGCAGCAGAAGGCATACAGAAGTTCTGTGTTCCACTATAGGCAGAATGCTTCTCAGAGAGAGAGACTTTCTCTGAACTCCAGCGCACAAAAGTGTTGATACTGCTATTATCGGTGGTGGCAAATAGATAAGCCAGGGTTCTCCCCATCGTTGAAAGATGCCTTGAGCCACCTCCAGTGTAACTTCTTCTTGGGATCTGCCAGGTGTCAGTGACTGAGTTTATCTGCCCGGGTGTTTAAAGATCCCATCGACCTGGAGTTCCTCTGCTGACTCAGCTAGTTCCAGATATGCAGGGCCTCCTGGCACAGGGCCCAGGACCCCAATCCACCCTGCGTTTTGAGGTATCCACCTTGCTTTTGAAGTACCACATGGCTGTGGTGTTGTCTGTGAGGATCAGAACTGGCCTCCTTTGCTGGATGATAGGAAAGCCTTCAATGCCTAGGGAATGGCCTGCACCTCCAACGGACTGATGTTGAGGCAGGTCTTTGTCTGCGACCAGAGTACTCTGCTCTCCACCTCTCCCAGATGACCTCCCCAACCCAACAGCCACACATCTATCACAACAGTGAGCTCTGAGTGGGCAAAGCAGAAGGCTCTTTTGTGGGTTCAACTATAGTCCAGCAGACAGCACTTCAGGTCTCTTACATTCTCCTTCGAAAACTGAATGGACTCTGACCCACTGCAGAGTCCACATATGCCATCTGGTGTAGTCGACAAGCAGGATGCAGGAGGTCAAGAAGTCTAGGAGCCAATCTCACTGAGAACCATTAACGTGGCTGAAACATCAGGAGCATAACCTGAATGTTCTGGACTCGTAGACCAGAGGGAAGGGTCCAAACTGCACCGTATTCAGGATGGCAATAAAAGGGGCCTCTGTGAAGGAGTCAGGTGTTTACGCCAGTATGTTGAAAAAGAACCCTAAAGATGTTAGGTAATTCGCCGTCATTTGAAGGTCTATGACTGACTGTGGTAAGTCTGCCTTCACCATTTAGTCGTTGAGGTAGGGGTAGACTGGTATCCCCAGCCTCCAAAGATGTGTTGCAACTACCACCGTCACTTTCGTAAACTCCAGAGGGGCCACTGTAAGAAAGGTTATTAGTTAAGTGGGGGGAAAGTAAGTACCTACCTCAAGTAATAATCACAATCCTTGTAAGGATGAACCACTAGTCATCAAATAAATCTGAGCTCAACCCTCTTGTAACTATGGCACAGAGCAGACCGGCTTAACTCAGAAGAAACGTGTAAAGTATTTTTGAAGTAGTAAAACAGTATTAAAGTCGAAATGCAAAACAATAATGATTCCAAATCAAATCAGAAAAAGAGAGTAAAACTTAATAAACAAAAGACACCAGAATGCCAAAAATCCAAAAAGGGGATCCGGAAATATGATTTTTTAAAGTTTTTAAAACAAATAGCGCTAAGAATCACAATAGTTAATGGTCACAAAAGAACAGGACTTAAGTGCAATTTAACATGGGCCGCTATGGAGCACAGGTCACATAGACTAACCAGGTTTACCCTTGTCAAAGATTTTACCTTATGATTTAAGTCCCAATTGACCAAAGGAGTACACTTCTAAAGGCCCCCAGGGGAGCCACTTAGAGACTCACAGGGTGGCAGGAAGAGGCCAACAGCAGAGTCCAGTGCAGGTCCATTTGCCACTGGTCGGTTGCAGGAAAAGCTTATTGTGTCCCTCTAGCTTCAACAAGAGATCAGTTTTATGACCTTGGGAGTACATGTCTTTATTTTATTTTTAAAAAATTTAACAATTTTTTTTATTGGAGACGTTCAGCATAAGTGCATACAGAAATAATAACACAGGCGTCAGATGTAAAAATACTGCATGGTGAACAATTTTTGCAACTGAAAAAGACACCAATAGAAATAAGAAATTCTTTATAAATCCACAAAACCAGAGCAAAATATAAGCAAAGAATGATGGGATGTAGATATTAAGCCCCAGAGAAGGAAGGTATAGAGAGAAAGTAGGAGAGATGGGTGGTGGTGGTTAGGAGGAGCAAGAAAAGTTTAATAATAGTATGCGCTGAAGGAAAAATGAAAACCAAAGCTTCTGAGCTGTGTGGGTAGTGTTCAAAGAGGCTTAATTTTTATCAAGTACAGGTCCAGTTTAGACCATAACAGACATGAAGATTTGTTGTTAAAGTCGCAATTAGCTATTGTCCAAGCTTCTTGGAAAACATACCCAAGTCTACCATGTATGATGAGAGATGTTTTTATAGTTTTTCCAATTAGTTAGGATGGTTTTTACACCAATAGAGAGTAAGATATCTATCAGGAAGCGGTCCCAGTTGTTTAGTGAGTCTAAGAGTTGGGCATCTGAACAAGCCAGGATTCCTAGGGAAACGATTATATGATTTAGTCGAGTTTGATGTCAAAAGTTTTATTGAGGGTCTCCTTGATTTCTTTCCATAAAGGACTAACATGTTTGCAATAATAGAGTAGATGATCAAGCTCACCGGCGGGGGAGCCACAATACCATCAAGCCCCTGATTCTGATAAGCCATGTTTGCAGTGGAGCAGGAGATCTATGGGTAGTCCAATACCTGCATTGAAGGATTAGGGGAGATATTTGGTGGCGCAGGAGGGAATCACATATTTTGTCCCAGGAGGAGGGGGAAATGAGTTCAAGGTTATATTTAGAGCAGGACTCATCCCATACCTGTTGAGTATATGTGTTATTTGGCTTAGAGTTTTTATATATCTGGGAAGCGATATGAGATTTGGTTGAGAGTTTCTGAAGGAAGCGTAGGCGCTCCGCAGGGAGGGGATGTTTGAACTCATGCAGGGTGACTTTGACTTTCAGGAAATTGTAGAAATCAAAGTTTCAAGTTGAACCTTTGAAACAGCATAGCAAAGGAGAGGGGGATACTGGATTCGCCAAGATTTTTAATGTAAAGTATGCCAAAAGAAGAGATTCTGCCTCGCTCGAGCTAATTTGGACATCGTCGGCGTTTTTGAAGGCCGCTTTTAAAGGGGATACCCTTTATGTTGATGCTTTCTTTGATGAATGGAGGAGCGGTTCTATTGAATGAAGGAATAAGAGGGGGGGATCCTTGTCTCATTCTCTGGGCTAAAAGAAATGTATCCGATAATTGCCCATTAAGTTAGATACGGGCTGAGGGTTAATAGTAGGCCACCATAGCCATACATATGAAATGGTCCCCTAAATTAAATTGTTCGAGGACAGCCTTGAGAAAAGTCCATGAGACTTTGTCAAAAGCCTTCTCCCAGTGGTGGGACAAAAGCCCCCGCCTGGCCTAAGAGCTCTGGACTGGGTCCGAAGCGTGGGTGGCCCCTGCATGTACTTTGCAGGGGGGCCCCCCCTCAAGTTTCGTTACGCCTCTGCCTTCTCCACATCTAAGGCCATGGCCATGGCGGGAGCAGGAATCAGTTTAGCTTTTTCTATTACATGAGAGAAGGTTTGAATATTATATACAGTCAATCGTCCTTTTACAAAAACATCTGGGATGAATGTACGAGAGAGGGGAGTATTTTCTCTAGTCTAAGAACCAGTAGTTTAGTATAGATTTTATAGTTAGTGTTGAGTAGAGATATGGGCCAAAAATTATTCATCTCTATCGAATCTTTACCTTCTTTCGGTATCACTACTATATGGGCTTCTTAAGTTGACCCTGAGATTTCGCCCAACGACTTAAATTCCTAAAATAGGTATGACAGATGAGGTAATAGAATGTGTTGGTAGCATTGATAAAAGGAGGCCAGAAATCTGTCGGGTCAGGTGCTTTTTCATTTTTAGGGAGTTAACAGCCTTCGTAATTTCATCCGGCTCAATCGGTTTATTATGAACACTATATCTTTATCCCCTAAACTGGGTAGCTGAATTGATTCCAAGTATGTTTACCAAGCTTCAAAGTTGTCCTTACTATAGCAGGAGACATGTTATACAAATCCAGGCACTGGACAGTGTCTACAGTGTTTGTGAGGTCAACCTGCACTACGCCATTCTTATCCTTAATGGCTGGGATATTAATGGAGTTTTTAGAATCTTTAAGGGTTAGAGCTAGATGTTTACTAGTCTTGTTACGGTCCAAAAGATTTTTGTTTTAGTGGACCATACGTGAGCTTTTTCACTTAAAATGTAGCTATATTCATATATAAGTTGTTTTATCCTGGCTGTAATGGTGGGGCTCAGGGATAATTTTTTATCGTTCTCCAGATTTTTAACCTGCTTCTCTAAAAGGTTCAACCTGGTGTTTATTTTTTTTGCCATAATGCTGAGCATCTCCCTTTAATGTTGCCTTCATAGCATCCCAAATTGTCTCTATCTCCATAGATCGAGTTTAGTGACTTGAAAGAATTGAGATATAGAGCGGGAGATTTGTTCTCTGGAATATTGGTCTGTAGCAGGGTATCGTTAATTCTCCATGAGTAGCTTCTGGTATGTTGTATAGAGAGGTTGATGGTGAGACTAAGGCATGCGTGATCTGAGAAGAGGATTGGCTCGATGGTAGAACCAGAAGCCATATGGACTAAATTTTTGCTGGTGAGTAAACAATTGATTGTGGACGGAGTGTTTTGGGAGTAAAAGGTAAAGCAACTGCCCGTTGGGTTATGCAATCTCCATATGACCACCATATTGTTGTCTTCACAGAGTTTATGCATACGTCTTTGCGAGAAATTTGGTCTATAGGGACGCCCTGAGAGTCTGTTTAGTGTTGCGTCATATGGAATATTAAAATCCTCTCCTAGAATAATTTTACTATCCTGGGCAGTTCATGCAATTTATTGTTCAGTGAAGTCCAAAAGGAAGGTTCATCTGTCGGAGGGGCATATATGTTGACAACAAAGAAAGATAACCCATCTTTAGTGATTTTGGTTATCAACCATGTATCAAAGTCATTGTGTGCGATACTGTCACTGGTGCATTTAGCCAGCTTAGAAATTAGGGTAAATACCCTGTTCTTGTTTATTGCTGGAGAGCAAGCGCTATTGTTGATGCAAGAGTGTTGCATAATAAGGGCCTCTCTGAGCCCTGCTCTGGTTTCCTGAAGAAGAATGGGATCCACGTTTTCAGTTTACGTCAGTAGTTGAAGACTCTTTTTCATTTGATTAGATCAGGGATACTCAAAGTTCGGCCCAGGGGCCGCATGCGGCCCTCCTGACCTTTAATTGTGTCCCCCTGGTGAACAGCAGCACTGAGCTGCTGTTCACTTAAAAGAGCAGGAAAATTCAGAAAGCTGCAACTGGCATATTTTATTTACACGTTTTACACATTAGCTGAAGTAACCATAATGAAGAAAAGAAAGTGCCCTAGACAACTTATCTTTAGGAACACCTTTAGTTTCAAAGACACCTTTAGTTTTAAACTCTCTGCAAACAAGTGTATTTTATTAACATGCATGAGAGTATTACCTTAGTAAATCAGATTGTCACTGCATTGAGAGGCATTTATTAGCAGTGATAGTTTCCAAACATGATATTGGTAACTTTAATGCTGCCCCCCATTCTGAAAAGAACGCTATTAGTGAACCAAGAGGGAAGTCATTTGTCAGGTGCACCTTGTGTGTAGTGTAGCCTTGGTTGTTATATAATTGGAACACCATTATAGTTTATTAAATAAAACACAAGAAGGTTTTGTACCATACATATCCTATTCCTGAACTTATGTATTTTAAGGGGCTTCCATATGCGTTAATGAAGAAATAAGAGGCAAAGTGAAATTAACAAATTGCCTAGGATCACACAATTTCATCAAGTGGGGAAGCCAGGACTGATACCAGGTCACATTTTGCAATTCAGCCACCAGATGAGTATCTCTTTCCCTCTCATGTTTTACATTATAAGTTAATGCTTTAACTTTAATTCTTGATGCATGAGAATAGAGCATAGGCGGCAGACAGAAGTCACGTGAAGGCTCGGTTTGTTGTCCACACCATGCATCTGCTTCGCGTCCCCCTACTCTAAACTTTCATCCCCCCGATCCTCCCATTGTTGGCATCAGTGCGGCCCTCGGGCATGCCACAGACAGTACTTTGCGGCCCCCGGGGAAATGTTTGTGAGTACCCATGGATTAGATTATTGAGATCTTTTGTATAACAGGATATTATCTTAAGAAATAGTGGATCCATCAGTATAGCACAAAGTTAAAGTATCCATAGCTCGACCATTAGGGTATTCTTGAGGATGGGATTGGAGAAAGACAAACGGCGGGGAAGAGAGAGTGAGAGAAAATAGAAAGAGATGAATAAGAGGCAGAAAAAATGCATAAAACGAATCATCCAAATGGTCTGCTATGAAACTCTCCATATTTGATTCCCAGCCCTTAGAAGCCCCCCATCCCCTTTCCCAGCCCATACCCCACCACCACCCACAAAATACAGAAACAGGAGCCATGTAGGCCTCGACAGGGAGTTAACCCTGAAAAAGGAGACAAGGCCCAAGCGAAAAAGCATCGAAACGCCACATGAGCACCTAACAATGAGAACAACAAGCAATATGTCGCCCAAAAAAAAGAGAACCAACTGAGGGGCAACCATCATCATTCAGAATGCGCATATGTAAGCTGGGCAATAGCGAAGGTGTCCATGCAGAAAAGTGAATACCTTTCCCCTTCAGAGTGCAATCACACATATCACTAAAACAAGTATATCCTAAGAGTAAGGTGGAAAACAATCTGTAATACACATGGCACAAACAGATCTGAAAGAAAACACCTTTGTGGATCCTTGCTGAACAATCCCAACGTAGTTTATTCAAGGACACATTATTATAAAAAAGTGTGCATAAAATTAGATGGTTGATTTTATCAAAACTGGAAATACATAGCAAAATATGTATGGTATTATCTGTGTAAGGCCAGAAATATACTTTGGATAGAGTGGGAGAAACCTGCAGTAGAACGATAATAATAATAAGTGGGTTAAAGAGACATATGCGAGTCCATCAAGTCTTTCATAAAGGTTTCTAAGTCTCTAGGTTCATCATAGATGGAAGTGCAGCCCTCATGCGTGATCTTCATTCTTGCTGGGCTATCAAAGGAGAACGTAATATTTAACGACCTCAGATGTGGGTGTAGTACCAAGAATCTTTTCCGTCAACCCACCATGGGCTTCACAAAGTCTTGGGAGATCCACACTTTATGGCCCACCCAACAATGGTTTTAATCTGTCTCACGTGATCATGAATCAGCTCTGTATATTGATATCTTAGGGGCCTGATGATGAGGGCTCTTGGTGTTCATGAGGTAGAAGTAGCTCTCGTTCGGATTCTATGTGCCCGTCTGATTTCAAAATCTCTATCAAACGAGATTTTGAATACAAGAGGGAGCCAGGATTCAAGGAAGTATACACATGACTTATCATTGTTCTCTGTATTTTCCGGAAGGCCAAAAATCTTTAGGTTACCTCTTCTATTTCTGTCTTTCAAGTCGCATACCTCACTCTCTAGGGACCTTTCGTGTCATTACATCCGATTTCTTCATTAGTGAATTCTTTTTATCCTCTGCCCTACTGATCCTCGATTCCGACTCTTCCATACGGTTAGCTGGGGCCTTAATATCTTGCTGCAGACCCAACATTTCTATTTGAAGGTTTCCGGGGTTTGTTTTCGTCGATTAGGTCAGATCGTACAAAGAGCTGAGCCACTGTAGTATGCCATCTATGCTGTTGGAAAGATCCTGTTTTCCCTTCACTGGGGAATCTGGCAGGTGAGGATCAGATTTGGAGCACTTTTGCCCTAACTTTTGCTCTCTCAGTTCCTTGGTTGCTTTATGTTCCATCACTTAAATCCTTCTTCTTTGTATTCGCCATGATTGAAGGCACCGTTGATGAAGCGGGCAGGTGGGAAGATACAGCCTGTGATGTGGTAGGTATGTGTAGGCATCGCGCCGTGGGTTTAACAGGTGGGCTGTGCAGGATAACCCTTAATATGGGCAAGTATAGTAGTCGCCAAGTGAGTTTATGTAGGACCACTAACTTACTTTGAAAACAATGAGAAGCAAGAGGGTCAGGCGCCTTAAGAGGTTCAGAAGGCCCTCAGGGATACTGCTCTATTGGGTGGGTTGTAGTTGAATCAAAGGCATCAGTAGAGAGGATTCAGGTACCTATTCAGCGCTTACTGTGCCTGACCAATTTGTAAGGAGGTAAGATAGAACTCCCAAGTATGTAGGTATTGTAGAGGCCGTAGGGAACAGGCCATGCTGGAGAGAAAGCAAGCAATCAATCAATATTCATCACCCGGGCTGGCAATCAGCAAGCAATCATCACTCCTCATGTGGACTGGTATCAGTCAGGTCTTCCAAACCAGGTCCAACATCAGCAATCGGCAGCGCTGAGAAAGTCGAGCTGGCGGGGGAGGGGGGGGGGGTACAGACTAACTATTATGTAGCTTGTGACTGTGTACAGTAGCGCGTTTCTTATGGTAGGGCGTCAGCTAATGACGCAGAGCTCTCAGTTGCCGGTACCATCTTGTCTCAACCTCTGTCCTCCATGTCAGATCGGTTAGACGGAGAGAAAGGCTGCTGAGCATCTCTGCAGGCATTTTGATTACTTCATAGGTGTCTCCGGTGAAACTATCGGCCTGGTATGTCAAATTGTGTGCTCCAGTGCTCCCCTTAGCGAGCGTATGTGGCGGTCACTGAACGCTCGAGCCCGGAGCCCGTCATGCATTAGCCATACCCCCTGGAGTCCACGTCTTTGTTCTGAGTACAAGAGGGAGAGCAGGTCCAGTCTTCTAGGTGCGTTTCAGGTCTGAAGTGGGTGCTTGGAAATGCCACATTTATGCATGGCATGAGCTATTGGGTGGGAACGACTCCTGGAAGCACCCTAATCAATGGGATAAAGGTTCTCAGGCTAAGCCTACCCACTTTGGGTATTTTCATGATGGCGATGTCTTTTGCCACACTAAATGTGGGCTCTGAGGGCTGGGGGGTGAGCGTGGGGAGTGTACTATGGTAATACCAGTGTTACCTCCCACATTTAACACCAAAACCCAGTTTGAGGGAGACCCTGTACCCACAACAACCACAGAGATAGAAGTCTGGTAGAACAAAGCGGAGTTTTCAGCAACCAGAAATGGGATACAAAAAAATGTTTTGGAACCCTGCATTTGCCCTTTGAAGTGCACCCTAAACATTATGTGTAAACCCAGCACACCTGTCAAACAGGCTGTGATGCTAAAATCTCAAAAAGAGTGTGATTGGGCCTGTTTGGCTGGGAGGACAAAAGAAGGGCCCAACCGAAGTGTCAGCTATTATTTGCATGTGACAGGGGATGCCTTTTAGATGGGCACCCCAAGTGTCATATGAAAAACCCCAGCAGCTCTGTCAAGCAGGATGTGACATTCAAGCAGGACTTTAATGTCAAACAGGTTCCTCGCAGTCCTACACTGTATATTCTGTCTGGTTCAGATTTGTCCTCTCTGCCCATTTAGGTCAGCCTACTTTTTGCTCCTGGGAGCAAGGTCACACCTCATTCGCGCCTTTTCAAATGTGTGAGGTTTTGAAAGGATCGAGTTCCACAACAGAGCTGATGTGAGTTTCTTTTATTTCTTTATATACACGTCGTGTAGTATATGCCAGGGATTAATAAGGATAATACGTCTTATCCTTCTTCGGTACTCTTTTCATCAGGGTCCGGGTTTTCGTTCTCTTCCTTCTTCTGGCTCATGTACTTGGTAGTCCTGTGCGTGGCGGGGCGAAGCGTGGGACCGTGGACTTCCATCTCTCGCCGTCAAAACCAGCAGCGGAGTACCCTCGCCTGATATCTCAGTCTCCTCCTCCGTAGTTGCGGGGTCGGCGTCTTCCACGCGACGGCGTCTTCCGGATTCCGTTCTACTCCTTCCTGAAGTCGGGCTTGCCTTTTCAGCTATTGGCTCTGAATCAATGACGAAGGGTCCGGGGGCGGAGTCCTCTGGTGAGAGTTCCCAAATAAAGGAGGCACGTCGGGAAGAGGAAGGCTGCAACCCCGGTATGAGGCTCCGAGACAGTCCAGTCCGGTGAATCCTCTGGCTGTGGAAAGAGGAGAGGATCCTTTCTGTCAGGAACACGCCACCATTCACCCGTGCTGTCCGTTCCCGCCCATGGGACGTGTGGTTCGTGACAAAATGCTAATTATTGACTGACAGAAGAGGGAGAAGAAAATACAGATTTAGTTTCCAGAGATTTCAGGCAGGGCAAAGGTCACTTTCTAAAAGTTACTTTTCCGTAATATTTTGAAAAACAATCTGACTTCACCAACACTGTTCTTAACTTCGATAGAAGGCAGTTGTAGGTCTAACACTTCGGCAGCATGCCAGATGACCACAGTAAAAGAAGCTGATTCTTCAGTTGAGAGGGTTGGAGAGAGGGGGGCTCAACCCAGTGTCAGGAGAGGTGTACAGCCCACTCTCTTACTGTATGTCTATATAAAGATTCTCATCATAGTAAAGGAATGCATCATCCAGTTATCTCCACTGTCATCACCTAGACACTGCTGACTACATTCTGAACCACTTGTGGTTACTCCTGGGCAATGACAGCGTTCTACTAGAGTCAGAATGAGGTTGGGGTGTGAAGGACGTGCCTTCGGTCACAGTTGTGTCAGATACATCTTGGAGTTGGACAAAAGAATTGGGTCTTCCTCTGCATCGCCGGCAACAGGACTGGTGTTGCTGTGGGAGGAACTGGCATTGACCATGGCTCGGGGGGGTTAAACTTGGTTTGAGCAGTGGCCCAGAGTCAGATCATATACCACAGTGGGGTTAAGAGGCTGAGAAAGCATAAAGGACGTATCCTCCAATGGTAATCCAACTGCAGGCCTCCTCGGATCCTTGGGGCTTGACAGAGCACCAGAGGGAGCCAGAAGGGTGCCGAAAGAACACATGTTCTCCTTGAACGCCTCTATTTGTTGTGGCATTGTCCATGGACCTGCAAACTCTGGGTGAAGAATGAGACTCAAGGAAACCTTGATGTCCCTGTAACCCCTTTGGTTGAGAGTTGCGGGACTCCCACTTCGTCCTATGCTTTTTCTTCAGCTTGGACTTACCTGAAGATTTTGAGTGTGAAGATGATCTTCTGTGGGAAAAACCATGAGAACGGGAATAGTCCACAGCCTCTTGCTTTGAACAGGAGCGGTCCTTAAGCGAATTTTGACAATGTTTGGCAACACAGAGTTTGGCTTTGTGGTCCAGCGTGGCCTTGGGGTTCATTCGAGCACAGTCCCCGCAAGATTTGGAGTCATGCAAAGACCCTAGAGACCTATCTTGTGGGGTCTGTCGTAGACATCCGAGTCCCTACAAGGGTTAAAACCTGGAATCCTGAGAGCTGGTTGGAGGCCCAGCCCCCTTTCTCCACCACTCTGCAAACATGACATTCACGAAAAAAAACAAAGGTTACAGGGATGGTATAGTCAGCAAATAGAATTTAAAAAACCTGAGAAAAATTCACTAAAAAAGCCTAAAGGTTACAGGGACGTTATAGTTGGGGTCAGATTTTACACACACAAAACCAGCTGTTATAGTTAGCTGAGTTAACTAGAACTCGCACCCCTGCAACGCACTGCTTATGACCTCACATATTACATTACATATGACATGGTCAGCGACATCACTGATGACATCACTGTTGACATCTCAATGACATCACTGATGACATCAGAGATGACATCATCCACAGCATCTCTGACGTACCCACTCAAACCCCTATAGAATCTTTTATACACCCACTGCCACTCCCTCACAACCATTCACAAGCCCATTCACTGAGCCATACCAGTATTTACACACCCAGTCACTGATTCATTGATCTACACACACATCCACTCGCTCACCCATACTGCCACTCATTGACCCACTCACTCACTAATATAGCCATTGACCTATCCACTCATACACCCATACAGGCACTCACACACTGAGTGAGTCACCCACAGAACTACTCACACACCTAGACACTCACCCATACAGTCAATCACACAGCCACTTACTCACCCAAACAGTTACACACACACACCCAATAACTTACTCATAAAAATAGTAACACATACTCACTCAGCTATACAGTCACTGACAGAAGCATGCACTCATCCATTTAGCCACTCTCACATTCACTCACTCACGCATACAGTAACTCATATACCCAGTCACTCACCTATACTGCCTTTTACATACTCAGTTACTCACCCATACCGACAAATGCACTCAATCACCGACACAGCCATAGAGACACTCAATCACCCATACAACGTCTTACACACGCAACCGTACCCCATACAGCCACTGACTCACCCACTCACTCATCCATACAGGCAGTCACAAACCTCCTCACCCACAGAGACAGACAAACCCCAGAGGTAGTCACTAATCAATCACCCATATAGCCATTCACGTACCCACTAACACACTCATACACTCACTTAGACATCAATTGACAGACAGATACAAACATTCACACAACCAGTCACTCATCCATACATTTACTAAGACACCTAATCCCTCACTTTTACAGATAGTCACGCACCCACTGAGCCATCCATACAGTCACTCATGCACCCACTGATTCACCAATACACCTTGGTATATATATTTAACACTCATAAACTTTTTAAAAACACTCACAGTCACTGGATGATGTCATCACTGAGGTCATTGACCATGTCATGAGTGATGTAATATGCGAGGTCATAAGCAGTGCATTGCAGGGACGCGAATTATAGTTAACTCAGCTAATTATAAAAGCTGAATTTCTCTGGTTTTTTATGAGTAAAATCTGACCCCAACTATAACATCCCTGTAACCTTTGTTTTTTTAGTGAATATATATATATATATATATATATATATATATATATATATATTATTATCTACTGGCTGTCGCCAGTAGATAGTTATAGTTAGGACCTATTTTCCATAGGAAATCCGCGACATTCTATTTGAAATAACTCTCTTGCCGGTTGACGAATCTTCGCGAAATTTTCAAACTTTATGGCCCGCTACGGTCCGCTCCTACCCTGAAAGTCTTGGGGTGATTCGTCAAGCGGGGGCCGAGAAAAAAGGGGGGTCCCAAAACGTGTTTTCCCCATTCATTTTCCCATAGGAAACTTTAGACACGGCTACAGCTCGAACTGCTGAACGGAATTACACCAAATTTGGCAAAGAGGTAGTTCTTGGTTCAGAAAGAACCCTTTTGTTAAATGGTGTAAATCCGTTCAGTAGTTGCTGAGAAAATCAAAAGTAAAAGCACATATATATCTATGGCCGCGTCGGATTCGCGCACCCTCCCGATCACGAGCTGTCTGCTAATTGGCTGTCAACACTCCAAACCGGGAAGTGTTGACAGCCATCTTGTTCCTCGGTAGAACCGAGGAACAAGAAAGCAGTAAAAAAAGTGCGCAAAACGCACAAAGGGGGCAGGGTAGAAACACCCTGACCCCTAGACCTGCTCAGGGGTCCCACAAGGACCCCCTGGGCAGAAAAAAGCCTTTTTTTATTTTTTTATTTATTTTTTTATTTAAATTGGCAGGATGCGCTCAGGGAGCGCGGATCCTGCCGAGAAAAAAAAATCAAAGCGCGGTCTCCCGCGCTTCGATGTTAATTTGCCCCCGGGTGGGCCAAGTCCCGGGGGCATGGTGGGGGTGTTTAAATTTAATGTGGGGGCCTCTAAGGCCCCCAAGCCCCGGGGACCGCCACCCCCCCGGGGCTTCTTTTTAAAAAAAAATGTATGACCTGTGTGGGGGGGCTCCAGCCCCCCCACACGCCCCGGGGACCGCCACCCCCCGGGGCTTTATTAAATAATGATGGCGGGAGGGCTCTCGGGCCTCCCGCAGCCCCGGGGACCGCCACCCCCCGGGGCTTCTTTATTTTAATTTAAAAAACCTGTGTGGGGGGGCTCCAACCCCCCACACGCCCCAAGGACCGCCACCTCCCCGGGGCACTAAAGATTTAAATATGGGGGTCCGTTACGGACCCCAAAGCCCCGGGGACCACCACCTCCCGGGGCTGTGCACTGGATGGGAGGGGGCCGTGCGGCCCCCTCCTGGAGCCCTTGATGGCCCTGGGGACCGCCACCCCCAGGGCCGGCTCCTGCAGTGTCCCGGGTGCCTACCCCGGGACACTGTAGTTTGCTATGACAGGATGGGAGCCTCGCGGCTCCCGTCCTGTCATAGCAAACTTGGTTTGCATTTTGAAAGAGAGAGCAGGAAACCTGCTCTCTTTCAAAATGCAAACTCAATTGCTTTTCCACATGGGGAGCAGCATGTTAGCTGCTCCACATGTGGAAAAGCAATGCCGGCTCGCGCAGGAGGCGGGGAGCCGGCTGGGACTGTGGGGGTATTGGGGACCCCCCCCACAGTCCCCAACCAGAGGCCAGGCCCCGGGGGATGAGGTCCCTGGGGCCATAAGTGGCCAGGGAGGGGGGGCCACGCAGCCCCCCTCCCCAAATAAAAATTAAAAAAAAATTAAAAAAAGGGCAAGGCAGGCCCCGGGGGATGGGGTCCCCGGGGCCTTAAATGGCCTGAGGAGGGGGGCCACACAGCTCCCCTCCAAATTAAAAATAAATAAATCGAGGGCATGCCCCGGGGGATGGGGTCCCCGGGGCCAATACAGGCCCAGGGAAGGGGAGCCACGCGGCCCCCTTCCAGTTTTTTTTTTTCATTTAAAAAAAGAAATGCTCAGGCCCCGGGGGATGGGGTCCCCGGGGCCAAAAGTGGCCAAGGGAAGGGGGGCCACGCAGCCCCGCTCCCATTAAAAAAAAACAAAAAAAAAACGAGCGGCATCGTGCCGGAGGCCCCGCCCCCCTCCCTGCAGTACTCTTTAAGAAGGGGAAGAAATTCCCCTTGAATACTGGGGGTCCCTGGGGGCCAACTAGCCCACCAGGAACCTCCAGTATGCGCCAGGGGGCTGCGTTGCAGAGAGGTGTACAGAGGCTCTGTGGCGCTTTTTAGAAGTACATGGTGGGCTAGTTGGACTCCAGGGACCCTCAGAATTGAAGGGGACTTAATCCCCCAACTTAAAACACGCCATGGGGCGTGTTTGCACAGTGGTGAAGGGAGGGGCGGGGCTTCAGGTGACATGTGTGCAAACAGGCCCTGTGGCGCGTTTTAAGATGGGGAATTAAATCCCTTCAATCCTGAGGGTCCCTGGGGGCCAACTAGCCCACCATGTACTCTAAAAGCGCCACAGAGCTGCGTTGCAGAGAGGTGTAAAAAGGGCGTGGCCTCTGAACACCTCTCTGCAACGCAGCTCCCTGGCGCATACTGGAGGTACAGGGTGGGCTAGTTGGACCCCAGGGACCCTCATGATTCAAGGGGCCTTAATCCCCCAACTTAAAACGCGCCACGGGGCGCGTTTGCACAGATGTCACCTCAGGCCCCGCCCCCTCCCTTCACCATTGTGCAAATATTCCTCTAAAATCAGCCGAAATACGAATTCCGATTTACTCACCTGTTATCAGGAGAGACCTCAGTGCTGCATCTTTCAGCCCAGTACTGATCCTGAAAAGTAATTTTAACCGTACTTACCAGCAACTTGAATTTCCTTCCATAGGCTAACATTGACTGGTTTCACTTGGAAATTCTTATAAGTGTGGAGTTTTGGAACTTTATAATATTCCTCTAAAATCAACCGAACTACGAATTCCGATTTACTCACCTGTTATCAGGAGAGAACCCAGTGCTGCAAGTTTTAGCCCAGCACTGACCCTGAAAAGTAATTCTAACAGTACTTACCAGTAACTTATATTTCCTTCCATAGGAATCCATTGTCTGGTTTTCAGCAGAAAAGTTTCAAAGTGTCGATTTTCACAAACTACAAATATTCCTTAAAAATCGCATGTATGACTTAAACGCATTCTTTCAACTGTTTACAGGAGATGCACCAGTGCTGGATCCAGGATCCAACACTGAGTAAGAAAAAGTAACGATAACACTACTTACCTGCTAAGTGAATTTCCTCCCATAGGATAACATTGGTGATTCTATGTGAAAAAGTTTCTAAGTGTCAACTTTTAAAATACAATAATATTCCTTAAAAATCACTACTGTAACCAAAACGCTTTTACTCAACTGTTTACAGGAGATGTCCCAGGACTGAATCTAGGATCCAGTCCTGTGGTTAGAAAAGTAATCCATAAAGTAACTAATTGCATTTAACTAGAAATTCACATTGAGCTCAATGTTGCATTGTGTTTGAAATTGTGTTGCCCATTGCAACAACTGTAACTACTGTACTTAAAACTCTATTGCCTATTTGCAAAGTATTTAAACTAAAGTAATTCATTCTGAGAAAGTATATTTTGTAATGTAATGTATAATGTAATTACAATGTAATTTAATAAATAAAATATCTAAAAATAAATAGTTTTAAAAAATGTAGTAAATCAGTATCAAAAAAATAAATATAACAATTAATACATTTAAAAATTGTCAATTACAAAACCTTTGAAATTCACTGAAAAAACCATAGGTTTTAGGGGCGTTATAGTTAGAAATTAGCATTTAAAAAACCTTTGAAATTCACTGAAAAAACCATAGGTTTCAGGCACGTTATAGTTAGAAATTAGCATTTAAAAAACCTTTGAAATTCACTGAAAAAACCATAGGTTTCAGACACGTTATAGTTAGAAATTGGCATTTAAAAAACCTTTGAAATTCACTGAAAAAACCATAGGTTTTAGGGACAGTTATAGTTAGTTGGACATTTCACTCGTACAAAACCCGTGAAATTCCCCCGTTATAGTTAGTTCAGCTAACTATAACTCGAGCCCCCGCAATGCACTGCTGATGACGTCACATATTACATCACTCATGACATGGTCAGTGACATCACTGATGACATCACTGATGACATCTCAAATGACATCACTGATGACATCATCCACGTGATAATCTGATGCACCTCCTCACACCCTAATATAACCTTTGATACACCCACTCTAAATTACAGACTACCATTCGCAAAACCATAGACACTCCAACACCAATAACTACATACCCACTCACTGATTCTTAGGTCTACACACACATCCACTCACTCACCCGTACAGTCACTCATACTTACGGTCACTCAGTACAGGACTATCATATGCACTCATACACCTACATAGACACTCACACACCGCCACTCATCCATAGAGGTACTCACACACCTAGTCAGTCATGCAAATAATTAAACACACTGCCATTTACTCACCTATACACTTATACACACAGCAGCTCACTTAATCATACAAATACTAGCACATTGTTACGCTCTTATACAATCACTGATACAAGCACACACTCATCCATACAGCCACTATCACAATCACTCACTCTCGCTTATAGCTATTTATATACTCCAACACACATATATACTGCCTTTCACATATGTAGTTACTCACACATGTACCACTGGGACATACATTCACTCACTAACACACTCTTACACACACTTACCCACCCATACAGTCTATCACAGATGCACTCTTGAAACCATCCACCCAGTGAATCACCCACTCACACATCTATGCACAGAGTCGCACACACCCCTCCCACACAAACACTCAGGCACCCATACAGATACTCAGACAACCATTCAATAACTCATATAGACACTCATGTAGCTATTCACAAACACATGCAGCCACTTACACAGCAACAGACAGACGGATACAGCCATTCACCCAGTTTAGTCACTAACCCATGCATTCAGTAAGATACGTTAAATCACTCACTTATAGAGTCAGTCACGCACCTACTAAATCATCCATACAGACACTTATACACCCACTCATTCTTCAATTCGCCTTTCCCTATATATATTAAAAATATTTAAACTTTACAGAAACACAGTCACTGCATGATGTCATCAGTGATGTCATTTGAGATGTCATCAGTGATGTCATCAGTGATGTCACTGACCAGGTCATGAGTGATGTAATATGTGACGTCATCAGCAGTGCATTGCGGGGGCGCGAGTTATAGTTAGCTGAACTAACTATAACGGGGGAATTTCACGGGTTTTGTACGAGTGAAATGTCCAACTAACTATAACTGTCCCTAAAACCTATGGTTTTTTCAGTGAATTTCAAAGGTTTTTTAAATGCTAATTTCTAACTATAACGTGTCTGAAACCTATGGTTTTTTCAGTGAATATATATATATATATATATATATATATATATATACACGCACACACACACACACACACACATACTTATTGCTTAAAAGGGGAATTAGGGTTGACAGGGGAGATAAAACTTTAACAACATAATCTGTGCTTTTATACATTCTTTAATTGTGTTAAAACATTTTGTCCTTGTACATGTGGATGTCCATGTATTTTAATGATAAATCAATGTAATTTGTGATACTGTACATTGTGTATTGTCGTAATGCAACTACTGAAAAAGTCCCAATGAGGTGGAACTTTTCCTGCACTCAACACCCCCCCCGCCCCCCCTCCCCCTAAAAGGGCCCTGGACTATTATATTAAAGTTTTTGGAGCCTGCACTTTTTCTTTTTTCTTTTATTTTGCTGTGGATCCTTTGCGAATTTGTAGCAAAAGTTATTTAAAAAATATGTTTTTGGCTTCTCCACCGGTATTTCCACCCTGTCCCCTAATATCTTTCTTCATCATTTTTTTTCAGGACTGGTGACTCAGTCCCCGAGACCTAAGATGGCTGCTGCTCTGATCACATTGTGATGTGGTACCAGCCAATCCGATCTCATCTTGAGAATTGCTAGTCCCGCCGATCCTCCACAGAATGAAATATACAATGTTTTTGAGAATTCATTTCTCAAAAACTACGGAAAAGATTTACACCATTTCACAAAAAGCACACTTTCAGGACCATGATCTAGCTTTCTGGGAAATTTGGTTTAATTCCATTCAGCAGTTTTTGCAATATCACTGCTCTATTTTCCTACAGAAAAGTGAAAGGAAAAAAGGTGTTTTGGGGGACCTCCTCATTTTTCTTGGCCCCCGCTTGACGGATCAACCCAAAACTTTCCAGAAAGGAGCCTAGGTGGATGCGACTTTTTGTTTTGGAAAGTTTCACGAATATTCGTCAAACCGCGGCAAAGTTATAGCAAAGCAAAAAATGCTTTCCCTATGCTAACACAGACCTAAATATAACTACCCAGTGGCGACCGCCAACACCACACTCACACACACACAACATAGGCACTTACCTACAATTCCTTTCAGTGGATTCACCGCTTTCTGCAATGCTCTCAAAGAGTCCTGGACGGTTTTATCTTTGAGGACAGTCTTGTGAAACAGTCTCAAGAAGTTCTATAATAAGAGGCAAAAGTTTCAAGTACATGTAAAAAAGAAAATCTTCCCACTTTTCCTACAAACATCATTCCCTGTTTAATTCCAGGATATTGCAGAACGTTGACTGTAAATGTAAAGAAACACGCTGCTTTAGTCAGTCACAATATGAAAAGATAACAGGCAAATCATCTGAACATTTTTGCATGCCTGCACTTCACCGAACAGTGTTATCTACAGGAGGGTACTCTAGTACAGTTTCAAAACCCTGTACAATAACCTGTACCACAAACTGTACAACAATGCACTGTGCCACATTTAGGGGCCAACTGCAGTAGAGTACTGTGGGACTCTTCGTAGGAATACCCTCTGTTATCTTCGTTTTGAAGCCCCCCCGTTTTGAGGCAAGTTGCTCTATGGTGTCAAATATCGTGGACATGTCCAGAATGGTCAGCAGAATCACACACCCCTGATCTAAACCCTCTGACTGTTTCCCCAGAATCTCACTGTGGAAGGCACTGTTCTATGCGAAGGACTAAAGTCACACATAAGAGGAAAAGCCAAAGGTGCTGGGCAAAAAAGTTCTGCAATTGACAACCCAGAGCTTTTTTTTTTTTTACATTTTTGGCTAAACACAAGCAGAATAGTATTTATTTGATGACTGGTGAGGCTATATTGGTCTACAATAGATTGAGAGGTTAAAAAGATCAGCCACAGGAATGCAGAGTGAGATGGCATGTTCTTTCAGGATCTGTACATATCAGCTGACTTAAGTTTAGACTGAAGATCATGAATGAATAGATCAATCAATGAACAAAGCCAGGGAGCTCGTAATTTCCTTCTGGTTGAGGGTTGTCTATTTAGGGATTGACTGAATGAGTTGCTATTGAATTTAACTTGTGTGACTGGATAAGTAATTCAAACTGTTGCACAAATGTTTTGAAACTCATTTTTTGGGGTACGGGATGGGGAAAGGGGTCAGAGTGTACCAGTTTAAACAACATTGTGTGCTCTCTTAATGAAGCTGGCCCAGTAGTTTTTTTTTACTTGACAATGCCAGCACTTAAAATAAAGCAACTGGTCATTAGCCTCTGAAATGTTTACACACCTAGTTTAAATTCTGCACTTGACTAGTCAGCTTTTTTTTTTTTTTAGCTCTAAAGAAAACCAGGGGGTTGGCATATCTGGATTCTGAATAATGAAGTGAGGGCTAGTTTATCCATAAGCATCCATTTAAAAATAGATTCATCCAAATTCAATAAAATGTTGATAGGCCCACAAGTTACTAACTGATGGATGCTAAAGGAGGACCCCCCCCTATCATGGGAGGAGAATCAATATAGACACCACAAGGCATTTCTACCCTGGAATGTCTCCCTGGTCAATGCTTCGAACCTGCATGAGTCTTTAGTAGTTACTGCTACTTATCCCCCATGGGTCTGTGCTCTGCTGTGATGCATCAGTTTATGACTTTGGTTCAACAGAGAGCAGACAATTACAGAGCTGGTAGAGGAAAATCAGATTTTCAAAACTGTTAGTGGTAATAATGACTCTCGTGTCTCAGTTTGGTGCTTAGTTGCTAAGGATGTATCAGGTAAATTGTACCTCAAACCCTCTACTTGGGAAGGATGACAGACTCCAAGATAATGTTAGTATTTGGTGTGAACAACTTGCGCTTTAATTCAGGCCTGATGTTATAGCCATCATTTCAGTGAAGTAGAACCTGCCAGGAGTAGCCGCTCAAAGGCCTGGTCAAATTGGGTTTCCAAACAGATGACCTTAGATGTAATAACAGATGGCCCACAAACACAATGGCTGGCAGCTTTCACCAGCAAATGCCAACTAATGGCTAAATTCCCTTAGCCATCGCCCTTTGCACACCTACCAACTTGTAAGCTGTCATTTTCAACCTCTTCATGGTGCACACTGGGGTTCTACTCACCTATAAGGGTGTAAAAGAAATTACCAATATGCCGACAATACACAACTCTACTTTAAAGTCTCTTTTCTCCAAACATCCTACTCCTCAATCAATCAATCAATCAGGCGTCTGTTAAGCGTGACTACTCACCCGTAAGGGTCTCAAGGCGCTAGGGATAGCGGGGGTGCAGGTTCCAGTCCATCAAGGAGGGGGTCTGTCGAAGAGCCAGGTTTTGAGGTTTCTTGCGAAGATGGGGAGCGATGTTGTCTGTCTGAGGTGGAGCGGAAGGTCGTTCCAGTCTTTGGCCGCGAGGAAGGAGAAGGAGCGGCCTCCCGATCTGGTTTTTCTGGTGCGGGGGACCACGGCATAGGAGAGCTGGGCTGATAGTAGGGTCCTTTGGGGTGCGTGGAATTTGAGTCGGCTGTTCAGGTATGCTGGGTGTCGTGGAGGGCCTTGTGTGCATGGGTGAGTATCTTGAAGGTGATTCTAGCCTCGACGGGGAGCCAGTGGAGTGTGCGCAGGTGCTGCGAGATGTGGCAGTGTTTTGGCAGGTTGAGGACCAGTCTTGCGGCGGCGTTCTGTAGCTTGCGGGTGAGGTTTTTGTTTATTCCGGCGTAGAGTGCGTTGCTGTAGTCGAGTCTGCTGGTGACCAGGGCGTGAGTGACGGTCTTTCTGTGTTCGAGGGGGATCCATTTGAAGGTCTTACGAAGGATGCAGAGGGTGTGGAAGCAGGAAGACGAGACGGAGTTGATCTGGCGGTCCATTTTGAGCTCAGAGTCCAGGATGATTCCCAGGTTGCGTGCGTGGTCCGTGGGGGTTGGCGGGTTTCCAAGGGCGGGGGGCCACCAGGTGTCGCTCCAGGCGTCGGGGTTTGGGCCCATAATGAGTACTTCTGTTTTGTCGGTGCTTAGTTGTAGGCAGCTGTTTTTCATCCATTTGGCGACGGCTTCCATGCCTTCTCGAAAGTTGTCTGGCGGTTTTGGGTTCGTTGGATAGGGAGAGGATGAGTTGGGTGTCGTCTGTGTATGACACAATGTTGAGTCGGACGATGGGGGCGAGTGGAGCCATATAGACGTTGAAGAGCGTCGGGCTGAGGGAGGAGCCCTGGGGGACTCCGCAGGTGGTAGGTGTAGGGTCCGAGAGGAAAGGGAGGAGTCTGACCCGCTGCGTTCTGCCGGAGAGGAAGGAGCGGATCCAGTCGAGGGCCTTGTCCTGGATTCCTGCGTCGTGGAGTCTGCGTATTAGGGTGCGGTGAGGGACTGTGTCGAACGCCGCTGAGAGGTCGAGGAGGATGAGGGCTACTGTTTCTCCTTTGTCCAGTAGGCTGCGGATGTCGTCTGTTGCGGCGAAGAGGGCGGTTTCCGTACTGTGGTTTTTTCTGAAGCCGGATTGGGAGAAGTCGAGGATGTTGTGCTCTTCGATGAATGTGGCGAGTTGGCGGTTGATGGCTTTCTTGATGACTTTCACTGGGAACGGGAGCAGGGAGATGGGTCTGTAGTTTTTGAGGTCGGTGGGCTCCGCCGAGGGTTTATTCAGGAGGGGGTTGACCTCGGCGTCCTCAGACAATGCACGTACTTCATCCAGACTTAAATGTCCACACATACCTGAAGCTCAACTCTACCAACACAAAATTTGTATTTGACAAAAACAACAAACAACTAGCCCAACCCTTGCTCAATTACATTGACCTGGAATGACTAAAAGCAAAACTTACTCACACTGCCAAGTCACGTGCAATCACCCTGGAAGCCAGCCTCACGGAACACAATGCCAGAACAGCAAAGCTAGCCTCGTACCAACTCTCTCTACTAAAGAAAGTGAAACAATTCCTTCCTAAATGTAGCTTCTTCAGAACTGCTGTTCAAGCCCTCATATTCTTGCATCTGGATGTTAACACCATCATGCTCCAAAGCTTCCCAGATTCCTCACTGCCCCCCTCCAACTTAAGCGCATCCTACATACTGCTGCATGACCCATACAGAGCATGAAGGAATATGACCATATCATCCTTATCTTGATGGGAAGTCCACAGGCTCCCCTCATGGGCCTGCACCAGCTTTAAATTAAACTGTACTGTTAGACCTGGCATCCTTGGTGTGGTTTCTCCTAACGTTTTGCCTTTATACCTCCCGATTCTGCTGACCCCGTTTTTGTTGGCCTTATTATTCTGCACACTTTACCACTGCTGACCAGTGCTAAAGTGCTTGTGCCCTCTCCTTTAAAACGTGGTAAGATTGGCTTATCCACAATTGGCATATTTAATTTACTTCTAAGTCCCAAGTAAAGTGCACTACATGTGTCCAGGGCCTGTAAATTAAATGCTACTATTGGGCCTGCAGCACTGTTTGTGCCACCCACTTAAGTAACCCTTTAAACATGTCTCAGGCCTGTCATTGCAGGGCCTGTGTGTGCGCAGTTTACACTACCATGTCAACCTGGCAAGTTAAACCTCTTGCCAGACCCAAACCTTCCTTTTTAGTACATAAAAGTCACCCCTAGGGTAGGCACCTGACAGATCAAGGGCAGGGTGCAGTGTAATTTAAAAGTAGGGGAGCACTGCTCTGTTAGGACAAGAACCCTCACTCACTCGAAGGTGACATGCTTCATCATAAGGCTCCCTCCTAACACTAGGACCACAAGACACCCAGTGTGGGCTACAACTCCCCCGAGGGGGAGGAGCAGAGGTGTTTTAGGAAGCGATGAGCACTAAAGATGTAGGGAGAGAGGGGCAGAGTGCAAGTGTAAATAAAGATGATGTGAGTAAAACTATCTCCCGGTGGGCAAAAGTAATCCTTTATTCTAGTGCCCCCAGTGGATAGGATTAAAAAGCTAAGCGAACAGGAATTATAGATATTACCCTATATTATATGGTCCAACATGTTTCTGCCAAACGGGACTAAAACGTTCTAGGCATTCCTCAGGACCAAAAAGTATGTCACTCTGCTAGAGTAAAAAAATATATATAGAAAAAACACAACCAACTCAATGGCTATTCTGGTGGCCCCATCATCGTAGTAAGGTCCATTAGATGCTGAAAAATAAATAAACAGAAGCAGTTACTCATGCGTAACACTCAGATCAAATACTACCAGTGTCAATCACCAACACTCGCAGAAATTAGCGTGAGGTGGACCTATAATCCCAGTGAGTATTCAGAAAACCTTACCCTAGGCATGTATGCTGGGATCAGCCCAACCATCATGGGTCCCCTGACAAAGTGCAGAGCTAAATGTGTATATACAGAACAAACATCAGGTAAATTTAAAACAGATTGACATAGCCACAAGCCTACAAAGCCCCTGTATTGTAGATTGTATTGTTTTCATAACGTAGAGGGTACCGCCTAGATAGTTGAACTATCACTGTTTGTGTCAGGTAATCATATAAAATCTCTATCTAAGACTATCTCGATAACTGAACACTAGAGATAGTCACGCTATCAACCCTCATCATTTGTGGCCTGTACTGTAATGCAAAACGTCATTTCATAGCGGCGCAGCTGCTCTAGATCAACACCCGGGTCGCACTGAAACTCACAAAGCTAAGCGATCCAACAGTGTAAAATCTGGCGCACATAATTGCATTCCCATCCGTATATTATATCATGGAATGGACCAACACCGCACACAACACACAGAGAGACCGCCGTACCTTGTATGCTTCTATGCACCTCCACATCTGAAAGGCTGGCGGGAGGGAGAACCGAACAAACTCTGGTCTACTTAACTTCCGTATAAAACGCCATAGCGGAAGTACCCAGTGTTCATGGGAAAGGTAGTTCTGTGAGACAAGGTTATGTCACAGGAAACATGGGTACTGTAGTGCCAAAGTAAAGTAGTCTATGTAGGTATATATATTGTGAGTATAAAGTATATAAAGATAAGGAGGTGTATCCAAGATATTGAACCGTCATTCAAGTCACAGGAGGAACACTGGTATGCATATATCCTTCAGGTTTTATGGTACAGAAATCACAATACTCACACGAGATGCAGTAATCGAATAAGAATAAAATCCACTTAACTGTCACAGTGTAATATGTAGTGAGATACAGTACAGGGATAGTCACGTATAGTGTAAAGTCATAATCTATTCCTGTAATCTCATCAAGAGTGCCGTGGTCTCATAAAGAGCACCAAGGAATGTCGTCATTCAGGCCTCTTAAATGACTACCGAGTCTAAAGACCCATCGCTGTTCCCTCTGGAACAGAAGCATATCGAGAAGACCCTTCACAGTCAAGTAGTGGGGTTTGTCTAAGACCTCCCAGTTGATATCGTCCTCTGTATGCCCAGCGTCCCAAAAATGTCTGGTGAGTTTTGTGTTAGATTTCTTGCATCTTATCAAAATTCTGTGTTCGACGATCCCGACTCTCACCTTGCGAGTCGTCATGCCCACGTATAGCAGGCCACACGGGCACCTTCTCAGATAAATGTCTCCCCTTGAGTTATAGTTGGTGTGACTACCTAATAGCCATGGTGTCTTAAGGCCAAGATCTAGCTGTGTCGTGTGTTGGGTCAGTTTACAGACTAAACAGGAACCACATGGAAAATTGACTTTTACTGGATCTCCTGCCTATAGCATCTGTTGGGCTTCATTCCTCTTTGAGCAGTGTGGTCTTGTATGGACCAGAATGTCCCTGAGGTTGCTACTGCGTTTCAATGAAAATAAAGGACTCTCACAGAATTTATTTCCTTTGTTTAAAATATGCCAATTACAGTTTTCCCTCTCTACCCGCGTACATAGTGTGTGTTTATTCATATTGGAGCTGTACAGTTTTTTTAGTGGTATAATGCTCCTACCAGACCCTTTTTGTGTGAGCAAGTAATTTAAAAGTAGGACATGTACTTTTAAGTTTTACATGTCCTGGCAGTGAAAAACCCTTACATTTGTTTTTCACCACTGCAAGGTCTATCGCTCCCACAGGATAACATTGGGATTATCTTATTACATTTGATAAGAGTAAGTCCCAATTGTGAAGAGATAGACTTTAAGTTTGGTATCTACGGAATCACAATTTAAAATATAAACGTATGGCGAAGTCGGATTTTAAATTGCAATCCTGAAAATGCCACTTTTAGAAAGTTGGCATTTTCTTGCTTTTGCCATTTGGTGCCTGCTGCCTGTCTCTGATCACATGTCTGGAGTGGGTGACAGCTGGGCTTTGTGCATTCCCAGTAGACAGCCACACACAATGAGAGCTTAGGTGTGACCTGATGGGCCATCCTGGCAGGATGGGAGGGAGGAGCTAGACCCAGCCTCACTTGCACCTGAATAGGGTGTGTCCTGTCTCCACACAAAAGGCTGCATACCCCTTAATAGTGGTTCTGAAGCCACGGCAGAAAGGGAGGGCATCTGTGCACTTCAAAGGCATCTCTTCGAAGTCTCCCCAATTCAAAGGCTCCACTGGGTATATGGACCTCAGACACCACCACTTCAGTACACTTCTGGGCCTGTGGATACTCTGTCAGGAAGGACTGCTGTGCTGCTGAAAGGACTGCCACTCTGCTGGACTGCTACTATGCTGGACTACTGCTTTGCTATGCTGACCAGCTGCCTGCTGCCCTCTTGCCTGGGTGAGAAGGACTGGACCTGCATCACTTGAACCCAGAACTCAGAGTGACTCCAAGGGCAAGTTGGCTGGCCTCCTGATCTGAAGTCTCAGGGATATAAAAGACTTCCAGCCCTGCTTCTGCACCTGGACTCTGCCATCTGTGAGTCTGCCATGCCAAGTGGTAACACCCCAGTCCTGGACCCTTGCAAGTGCTTGATCCAGCAGAACCGACGCATCCTCTGTCGAACAGATGCTGCTGCGTGGATCAGAATTGGTGCATCACCACAGTTGTGTGGATCGACACAGACACATAGCTGCTTCTGCATGGATTGGACCCGACGCACCAGAACCACTGTGCAAAGATTCTACCCAGCGCAAGGTTCTCGCATCCTCGCCGTCTGCAGCCTTGACAACAACAAAGTTCCGCACAGCAGTGTCACACTCATCGGAGCGGATGCATTGCCACTGCTATGCAGATCAGGACCAGCGCGTCACTGCATGGATAGGAACAGCACCACGCATCCATCAAGGTACTTTTGTAATTGGCCAGCAGTTCACTCCGGTTGGCCTGAACTTTTGACTTGGTCCCGGTCCAGCGGAACCAGATTTCCCAAGTATATTAACATACAAAATTGTACCCTAAGGGGAAGCTAAAAGCCTTTAGCTAGGCTAAAGAAATAAATGCAGTTTTGAGCACATTGAGAAAGGACAAGCTATTAAATAAATACCCATATGCTTGAGTGCACAAGCCTGTGCAAACATTAAAGACTGCCAAGTGGGAATGGGATTTATTCTATCTCAGGGGTTCAGCAACTGTTTCGAAAATTAAATCATATTACCAGATTAATAAAGTATACATAAGTATACAACAAAAAGTAAAAATTAAAACACACAGTAGATGTGAAAGAATTTGAAATAGGAGGCTAAAAATTAAGTTGATAGCCTTAGCTTTATCCATGGGAGCAACACAAGTATGGCAAACAGAATCTAGTATGGCTGACTGGAGGCCTCGACTGAAGCACTGGTATACGCCGACATAAAGGAAGCATACATTTGCAGCTAAAAGACATAAAACTGTGCAAGAGTTTAGCATATCACTTCGTCTTTTGGAAATAAAACCACATTTTGAAAAACTTCAACCTTCCCAATAAAAGTTCGATTTTTGTATATTTTGTGTTTGTAAATTATCTATAAAAAACATAATTTATACATCTGGTTGATGTAAACATTTCAGCATTTTTGTGCATTGTTTTGGGGTTAAAATCATTGAAAATGCTTAGGTCCCCGCCTTCCAGTAGTGATTCAGTGGGTGTCTATAAAAGTCAAAAGATAAAGATCCATTGGCCTGGATGAATATGGTAAGGTCAAGTCATTACAGTGGTTAGGAAACGTTATGGTACATTCAATGAATCAATTTCTCCTGTTTTGGATTACAGGTTCTGTAGGCCTGCAATGTGATTTCCCATTGGACTTTTTGATGATTATAAGGCTGCCTCCTAGCTAAGTGATTGTAACTTACTGGAACTGCATTCTCCATTGCTGCTACAAAAATATACTTTTGATTTTATTTGCTCAGGGGACTAAATGTTTTGTTGCAAGGAAAAGAAAATTAAATTCTAGGTGTTATATTATAATATTTCTCAAATCAGACAGCATTTGGACATAATGGTATTTTAGGAGCATTTTACCTACGTTCAATGTCAAGTCATAATGCTTTGTTTAACTGAATGGAGTCAATGAATGTTTCAACCAACTCACCTCCCCCAAGAAAAGAAGGGAATTCCTGAATTAAACAGACTTTTCAACTTATAGGATAAGAATACAAATCCACACAACTGAGATGTATATTTACAGCAATTGAATTTACAAGTAAACCACTAAACCTACACTTTCTTTTCAAGAATAATCAAAACTAAACAACATTATGCTGATGGAAAATATATGCCGAATTGAAAATAAGTAGTTGAATGATACCTGTAGTTCTTTCACAATCATAAAACAAAGTAGTCTGTCCAATCCATTCAGGCCAAAGGTCCCCAGGGAGTCTTGGATTTCTGAGAAAAGACGTCCGCTCGTAACTTCTTGATGAGTTTTCATATCATACCATGTGCTCATTTGGTCAATGTAACAAGTGGCTCTAAGGAAATCACCAAAATACACATTTTTACACAAGCTTTGATGCAAAAAAGGGATAAACTGTAGCTAGTTCTCAGGGACTTACTTGGGATCTGTAATCCTCAGTATTTCCCGGGAGAGGCGGCCGATGAATGTTATAGATTCATCCACAGGTGGGAATTTAGGGATAGGAATATGAGTAGACTGATAAATACTTTCCCAATCTTGAATCTGAAAGAAATCCAAAGAGAAACAGTTATAAATAATGGCATTTTACCCGACTCCCCCACTATCAAAATAACCAATAACTATCTATAGGATGAAATACAAATATTACATAGTCTATTTTGAAGTTCCCAAAGCAACACAGACCACTGAGAGCTCAATTAAAGAAAAAGGCCTGGTCATGCACTGGAATAGGAATTTCGCTCACTACACTGTGCACCAAGACCACAATGGAATCCAGGTCAGTTTGTTCACATTGGGCACCAGCATGCTGTGGGAGAGCTTGGTAACAAGTGCAAGTGTGGCTTTGATTCTTTGAATATTGTATATTTGAAACAACTTTGGGGTTTATTACCACGCGGTGTTGGGACCAGCCGCCAGACATGCGGCAATCCCGCACCGCGAATTAGGATGCGACCGCCACCCTGGCGGTCGCATTCCGCATTTTAACATTTAACAGCAGCACCCGCTGCGATGTCAAAATCGCATGCCTGGCATTTCCCTGCACCAAGTGGCAGGCACATCGCCGCCATGGAAAGGCCTTTAACCACCCGCATCATAATATGGCTGTCGATTACTGGCCCAGCTCCGCCCGGCCGGCAATCGTAACGATTGCCGACCGGCGGAAACGCGGCAGACGGACTTTGCGTCCGCCGCGATACCCACCGCCATCGTAATATGGCAGGGGGTATTTCACGTTACGATGGCGTAACAGTCGCGAACGTTACGCCATCGTAATGAGCCCCCTAGTTACTTTTGTTCTCGTCAACCCATTTAGGTGGAGGGACAGCCAGTTCATGTCAGTAGGCCCCACAACCTCAAAACCTAAAACATGTTGGTGGTATAAATGCAGCTAAGAGGAAAGAGTTTTAAAACTCTGTTCTCTAGAATGTATTTCCCATTTTTAAACCTTAACAAGAGGTGGAAATTGAAAAATTAAGTGGCAATCAGCACAGGTCCTACTTACTGGCAGGGCACAGTTTCCTAATATCACCTTCATGAGGTATGGGCCACATCCACATTTTGTAATACCATCTAGAAAAATCCCAATCTTCTTGCCCAATAAAGGGCAACTCTAACGTGTGTTAATAGATTACAAATATGAAACACCTTTTTAACTGAATCAATACCTTTGTTCTAAGAAAGTTATTGCACTCTTGCTCCACGTTGTAATTGATGATTCGGGACACTTCTTCCTGCCAAATCTTCAGGCCATAAATACTGACATAATCTTGAATATACTCAAAGGAACGGTGGAATCCATCCATGGTAGCAGCCATATCTTTGAGCTTAGGCATTAGTTCGCTAGACTGCAAAAAAGAATAGTTTAAGAAAAAAAGTTCCTATACCCCGATTATTTGAATATTTTATGACTATATGCGACAATATGGAATGTCTTGGTGTCATCATGTTATTTTTTTAAACACATACACAGATTGGATTTAGAATGGTACAAATTGTTAAACTATAGGCATTGCTTCCTTGGAAATACTACAACTAAAACAAGCATTTGCAATGCAATAGGTCTCGCTTTTACGCGAGTTTGAGCTATTTGCATTGTAAATGACAATCCTTTTATTTCGGTTTTGGTTTTTAAAACATAAATAAAAGGCACTGTCATTTACAATGCCAATGGCTTAAACTCTCGTAAATGCGAGACCTATTGCATTGCAAATGCTTGTTTCACCTGCTCACAGTAAAGCTTGTTCCAAGGGTACCAGGATGTGTGCGCCGGCCTGCAGGTCTAGTTGCTGGCGCGCAGCTGCAGAGGGGTGTGAGTATGCTGTAGTCTCAGGTTTGAGTGCTGTAGGGTCGGACCTAGCTCTTCACCCTCGTAGACTGATGAAGTGAGTGAGGTGGGTTGGATAATAAGAAGGCAGGCGTTCGAAGCGAGTTCACTTTGTGTGCATATATATAAATGGCGTCAATTATACGGGTTTCTGCATATTGTTTAGATTACTGGAAGGCGTTAAACGCAGCGCAGCCATAGCATGCAGTAGAGTGCAGGACTTCTTCTGAAACAATCCTCTGTATCAACAAACCAAACAGCAGTGCACACAGGCAGAGTCCTGAGAACTGTTCCATACAACCTGTTTTAGTCTGGTTCACAAAGCGTGGGCGTGGCCGGACTGGCAGGCAAAGGGGCAAAACAGGGTCCGCAGAAGTGCGCTATATCTGACACAAACAGCCGGATGAGATTCAAAGGTGCGTGGGGTGCTGCCCCCACAGTGTCGTGTACTGCGTGCTGCTCTCCAATTAACCAAGCCCGGGCTCTGTGGGAGTAAATGAGCCCGCACAGAGGCAGCAGGCGAGAACCAGGTGCTAATGTTGCTTGTACCAACTAAGCATCGTGTTGATAAATAAGCCCCGAAGAGATACATAATTAATCAAGTGAGGTGATAAATCTTGGAAATGGCCCCTCAGTCTCAGATTACATCCTGCCTCTTCTACGTGATTGCCAATTTGGGCTCCACTAACTCAGCTCAGTCACACTGACGTGTTCAGTCCCGCGAGGCTGCAGGCTACATGATGCCAACGCAGACGGGACTCGTCAACGTGGGCCAGATTGCACACATTTTACAACAATGCTGTGCACCCGTTCCTCGATCATGGAACCGACAGACCAGGGAAAGTGATCGGCATTAGCTCTGCTCCGGTCGGTCGAATGAAATGTTATATTGCTCTGGGCTGTCCACGTCATTGTCGGCTGAAACTGTACCGTGCACCGCTGTAAATAGGCAAATAGCCCTATTCGAAGGCGGGGGCAGGGAGTGTGAGGCTAAGGAGGGCACGTTAGGGGGCGCCTCTGCCCCGGTCCCGGATTTACCATAACAGCCCCGTCCCATCTATCCCCGCGCCCATTTTTAAACATGGTAAAATTGCACCTTTTTGTTAAATCACGGTCAGTGATCTATGAAATGCATAACCTGATCTTTCATCTACGAGCATTCCCCCAAACACCATCACTGTAAACACTCTTTTCTGAGCTGCTGTGTAAAAACGACATAATTCTAAAGCTGCTTCAGTGTCACCTAATGTGCGTGTGCCTAAAGCCTTCCATTTAAAGCTGTTTACAAACTATTGTGCACCCGGCTGGAATGCCTGGGCGGGCGCGGTCATGTTTAAATGAAATAAAAGTAAAGGCTGCTGTTCAAAACTGTGCCAGATTCAAGGACACACACAATAACAGTCCGCGCGTTTACAAAAACAAGCGCGTAATAGACACCAAAAGGCCATGGGCGGAGCAATGCGCCCGCCTTTGGCCAATTGCGTGCAGTCTTTTATAAAAAAGACGCACGAAAAGGCCAATGGGGTAGCACAAAAGGAATCGCACACGCACGAGCGTGTGCGATTCCTAGGTCAGTGCTGAATCCCTGTTTTTCACCTACTAAATGTATCGTGCTACGCAGTGCAACACTAGGCGCGAGACCTAAAAAGCTACGTCCTTAATGCCTGATCTGCTATAAACTCTAATCCACATGCTGCTCCTAAAGTGGAGTAGAGTATTTTATATTTTATGTGCCAGAAGTTTGGGACACACTTGTTATTGACAACAGCGGGGAACTAAATGTAGTAGCCCCCAGAAAGAAACTGAAAAGCAAGTTTGCATATTTTATAATCTTGGGAGGAAAAAAAAAAGAGACTCAGTTTTAATGGAGAGAAACCCTACCTCTGCAGTACTTTGGAAGAACAAACCAATAGCACCACTGTCCACAATTTATCGAACGTAGCCCAGTTGTGTTCTTCTCTCACCAAACCTTTTAAGATCCCGCTGAAAGAGACCCTGCGCTTGTATTATTTTGCCACTTTGCTCTGCAACATCTCTCAAAACTCAAATGAGAAAGACTTGGCTGAATAGCACATTCCTATCCATCAGGGGAGGTATTCACACCACAACTACAATAAATATGTAAATGGCTAGCCACAGATTTTGTATTCAAGGTGGTGAAAGATGGAAAGGTGGTCTGTATAACAGTCCTGCACATTAAGAGAATACAAGAACACACTGGAAGATACCTTTGCTTTAGGGTTAAATATCAGACCCTTGTGGAGAGCAAGAGCAACTCTTTTAACAAGCTCCTTCCTTATCCCATCTTCCAACAGCTGCTTTGGGTCCACCTGAAATAACGTATGGAATTAAGGTTACAACTATGAAGAAGTATTTTGTTCAAGTCCAACCATAAATCAAATGAATGTTTACGTTATGTGCAATAAAAAGGAGGGTACAACTTTAAAAGCATTTTTGTGCAGAGTATCAACATTCTGAAAATCATCTCAATGAGGAAGGCTTTTAGGATCTGGTTTTTCAATAACAGAACTATTTAACCCCAGTGCCAAACAGCTGCTAGGTGAACATGCACTCTACAAATGCATTAATACATCATTACATGTGTTGCACTCCAACAAGAGTAAAATAAGAAATTGGCCAACTACAGTAACAAAGGAAGGTTGATTATCAAAGCTATTTATTGTGCCGATGTTTTATGTAAAAACTAATTGGATATAAATGATAAGGAACCACTGCAGATATATATGGACACAAGTGATGCTTCAGAAGCTGCAGCCTATCCTCATTTATTTTAACATTGGTGATACGAGTTGCAGGAAGTCAAATTGTTGAATTTTAGAAAAGAAATTCGGGCACACAAGAGATATTTTGGGCACAATATCTTCAAAAGAATGTATTAGCAATGAGAAGCCATGAGCACAATTTTGAACGTCTCAGTGAGAAAGAATAGGCTCTACCACTGGCATATTGGTGGGCTGTGTGTCTGAATGGGAATTTGAAACATATGTAGCTGTATTGGATGAGGAGAAAAGTGTGACCCTCTCAAACATGTACACACCTGAACCACGAGCTTTGTAGTAGTCCACATTTTAAGCAAATAATTAAGCATCATTAAGAAGAAAATATTTCTTACATATAAACACAGCTGTCCCACACAACGTACATAGAAGCATTACCTTGATTATACCAACCAAAGTAGTTTTCATCATTAGAATTCCTTCAGTAAAAACTGAGATGGCGTGAGTGAGCCTGGCAACCTATTTGAGCAAATACAAGGAAGAGAAGCATCATCAGCCAATACCCAATTGATCTGATCCATTCCAAGTACAGTGTTTTAATGGGTGTTTATGAGGCTATGTTTAGGACTTGCTGCACACCACTGATTAATAGAGGTAAAATACCTAAGGAAATATCAGATTTTGTATGGCATGTGCACAGTCTATGTATGCATGTATGTGGTATTTGTATGCCGTAAACCAAGCCAAAATGCAGAATACAATACATGTACACTGAAGTGCGTCCGTACAGTGTGCGTTTTATGTTTTTGAAACTGTCTCATCTACATCTTTTCTTTAACTTGGAGGGTCTGCTCCCTCAATGTCCCACACTTTTTCCTAAGATTACAAATGTTCAGTCTTCAGATCTCTTTATAGGACCTCCCTCAAGATACGTTCTGTACTTTAGGCAGTAACCAGAATGATGCCATTTGGAAATCCATTGCTGAATAACATCCCATCAAAACGACACATCTAGGCATGTCAACACATATCCATATAAGAATCCAGGTGGACTCTGTATTCTCAAATTGTTCTGGTGCCAGAGTCAGAAATCCTCCGACAGCACCCCAGTTCCTAGGTATGCATGGGCAGGCTCCTCCAGCTCGTAGATTGAGTCCTGATAAACGAGTACATGATGGTATCTTTGGGGAGAGGAAATCCCCTAACTCTCTTTCTCTTCGATTTCAAGTAATCCAGTCAGAGGTGAAGTTCAATCTTTAAAGTAACTGTTTACTGGGGGGCTATCTGCACTATGGAACCCCATGTGGAGCTACATATCTTCAAACCGGAGAGTGGCTAATAAACATAAAAGAGCATTCTGGTATTAAGGGTGCCCATTACCGTGTTTTTGGGACATTGTAAGACTGTCGTTCTGGTTTTCAGAAGAGAAGAAATTAAGTCTACTCGACAAAACTGAACAGGGGCAACATTTGCCATTTTTCTTTGAATATATGTAAAACATGTGCTTCATTTAAGTTTGAAATTTGATGTTTAGTTTATTTTTTATTTTTCTCATTTTTAAAATGGGTGTTTCTATCTTTTTGGCCTCAGCTCACCCCAATCGTTATCCGTCTCCTTTCTTTTCATCAACTCCCTTTCTTATTCTATTTATTTGCCCTTCTAGCACTTTTAGTCTAAATCTCCACACTCATCCCGCTTAAGTTTTTTCGCACTGCCCCCAACTTCTCACCCCAGGTGGAGGATAGAAAAAGAGCACCTTGAAATTTTGGATTTCCAAACTTACTGTGTCTTTCTTACGAAATGTTCCCTGAATAACCATTTATTTCTTGTGTTGTGATTTCTGGTGGCACACTAACAAAGATGCCTTTAGTCAATAATTATTACTTAATTTACAGAACATCATTGGGACTTATTTTTGGGTACCCATAAATCATTGTTTATTAATCACACCCTGTAATTTATTAGATTATTATCATAAACACAATACATTCTTGATCATCAGCACAAATAATCATGGTATTGCCCCTGACTTAGACAAGCCCCAAAAGTAGAAGGCCTCAACAACTGAGGTGGAGGGAAAATGACAGACCCAAAAACCTTACCAAAGAAGACCGGAAGATACGCCTTGCTGCGTTTCATCAAATGATGAGGATCGCAACATTAGCCTATATAAACAATATTCAGGCCATGGGAAAGTGTTGCAACGAACAAAGAAGACATCTCCACTTTAAGTCAAGACATGATGGCCTCCCAGTCCGCGCTTGGACTTTGTACAAGACTATACAAAACTCTTCAGGTCTGTCCTAATTATGGAACAGAACATTGCAGTTCCAACAGAGTGGCCACAAAGAGTGGGGCTACTGAGGGATGCCCCCCCAGGCACATTCTCATGAAATCTTGGCGAAGGTGGGGTCCGGTCAGCCAAAGGACAGAATCATCAGGGAAGCAAATAAAATGGACACCCTCTTTCAAGAAAGCACAGTATCCTTATTTCAGGATTTCTCGCAAACCACCCTCAATGGTTCCTATTGCTATTTTTGGCAGTTTTACACACATTACAACTAGGTCAAATTGATTTTTTTTAAGCACGGGCAATTAAGTGATTTGCCCAGAATCACACGTCGCCGGGACTCAAACCTGGTTCCACAGTTCCAAAGTAAGCAGCTCTGGCCACTAAAAAAGAGACAGACCTGCAATAGAAGGACCTTTCAATTTGCCCTGTGGCTCTAGCTTAACTATAAGGCACCCACAATGTGCATGGTAGAAGAAAGCTTTGAGATCCTATTGGATAGCTCCCGAACAACATTGCCCCCGAAGACACAAGAAAAGGCAGAGACACCTCCAGAGAGGTGGGAGAGGCTTCAACCATAAAGAACGCTCACCGAAATGCTTGAACATTATATCCATATGTGACCAATGACTGCTGGGGGTTTGGGGAAAAACAAGAGGTACTGTCTGCTCTATGACATATTTTACAGCAGGAGGTTTCATACACCAAGTTTGTGGGGTGGAGGTATGGGATGGTCCGGGAGAGTGGTTGGCCAAGACGTGCCTCACCAATACATCAAGGATGTATCTAACCATTGCCTGAGGGAGGCTGACAGTTGATAGTCATGCCGAACGATCTATGCTATTTAAGTTGGGAATGTTGTAAGGGAATTGGGTTGGGTGGGGGGTAGGGTGGGTCACTCACGGACCTCGAAGATCAGGAAGGGAGACTCCATAAGTACCTTTTGAGAGCAATCACCTAGACTAGGTAGAGCACTGATAATCAAGAGATCTGGTATATTGCCGCCCTGGTGAAAGTATTCACATGGAATATCAAGAGGTTGCATTCCCCCATTAAGCCTCACAAAATTTAGAGGGCAGCTAGGGTAGAGCTCCTTCACATACTCGGCCTCTAACAAACCCATCTTCTTAAAAACAATGTCCCTTTGATGAGACAAGAGTTATTCCCACAGCAATTTATCACCATAGCAGGTGCTATAAAATGTGTAATAATGATAGCCCTACACACAGAGATCTTCCCTACCCAGTAGAGAATTTCATTCTGGACTCTAGTGAGGGGAGGTTTATATACGTGACAGGGACCTTGGGGGGCTGTGCAATAGCCATTCTAGCTACATATCCACTGGATTTGTGCAAGGAATATTTTTTGATAGCCCCTGTTAAAGAAGGTGAAAGAATGGGCTACGAAAGGGCTAATGCGGGTTGGAGACTTCAACTTGGTGCCAGAAGCTACTTTAGACAGACATCCACAGGACAGATACTTTTAAGGGGCTATGTCTACAAACCTGTGGGGACTGCAGGAACAGTGTTTAATAGACATTAGGCAAGAAACACATATCCAAAAGAGAGAGAACACATTTTTCTCGCATGTCCACAGGTCGTATTCAAGAACAGATCTGGTGTGGGACTCTCAACCAATACTACAAGTTAACAACAGTATAGAAATAGGAAGGATAGCGTTATCAGGACACACTTTATTTAGCTGGGAAACTGACTCTTGTCTGAGAACAAACAAGAGGGACAACTGGAAGTTTAACAAATCCCTACTAAAAGATAGACTCATAACACAAAATTTCAGGAAACACTGAATACTTAAGGAAACCATGACACTAGGAAGGTGTCACCTAATAATCTATGGGACGCTTGACGCTTTCTAAGCAGTGTCTAACACAATCTGCACTGTAGAAGAGAGCTTAGAGATCTTATTGGGTAGCTTCGAAACAACATTGCCCCAGAAGTCGCAAGAAAAGGCAGAGACACCGTCAGAGAAGTGTTAGAGGCTTCAACCATAAAGAACGCTCACAGAAATGCTTGAACATTATATCCATATGTGCCAAATGACAGCCTGGGGTTTGGGGAAAAACTAGAGGTAATGTCAGCTTCATGATATATTTTACAGTAGGAGGTTTCATACACCAAGTTTGCGGGGTAGAGGGGCGTGGCCAATCCGGCGACTAAAATGGCCGCTCGGCTCTGAAGCTCCGTCCGGCCCTCCATCAATATGGCGCGTTCCTTCTGCCAGCGACGGCACCGCGAGGCGAGCACTGTGTGACAGACGCCTGAAGCGATGCTGCACCTTCCGGTAAAAGAGCGGTGCCGCTAGGTGCACGGAGACGGCCGTTCTGGCCCTGCGACACAGCTCCCCTCCACGGGTGCAGCTCCCGTCTCCTGACCCGATGCTTGAGGCCTAAATCTACTCGGAACGGCCCCGGCCGCAACAGACTCTGGTGAGTGCCGCCGCGCCCCCCCCACGGACTAGCCGCCCGCAGCCCCTTTACAATATCGCCGCTAGCCGGGAGATTCATCTATACCGGCGTAGTGACGGGGCCAAGCCACGGCTGCGGGGACGGCGGGGGGAGGGGCGCGCAACTAAACAACACGCGCCTCACCAACTCCTGCCCGGGACGTTATTCTGCTCATGCCTGGTGTGGGGCGCTGTAATCTAGCAGGGGGCTGAGGCGCCTGGCACCCCTTGGGACACCACTAATTTGACACTGGACGCATATGATCTGCGCTGCGGGCCGACAAGCAACATTTGCCGCATCACTGACGACCGACCCGCATGGTGATATCCCCTCTTTAGTAGCCTACCAGCGAAAACGTCATTGCGCTATACTACATGGCCTATATATAAAGGCGCCTGGTCCCCTGTTGCCATTGGGTGCCTGCTTTATATTTGATGCCACGGCAACTGAGACACAGCCATGCGGAACTGAAGTGTGCCCCCCCCCTCTTTACTGCGTAGTCAGACACTTGAAGTGGGGCGTTTCATCCAGCTCAGTAGCCGTGGCATGCTCACGGATCGACCACTGGCCCTTTTGACTCATCGCTTGGGGGCTTGAGGTGGTTGACTGCTCCAGCACACGCCGCGGAAGGGGGCAGTTCACCCTGGAGACACCCACTGAGACCTAGCGGGTAGCGACAGTTACACTTCTGCGGCATGGGCCGCAAGGACCCTAAACAGAGAACGCTCCCTTTCGGAAAAATTGCAGACACCACCTCAGAGCAAACTTCCATCATGGCGGAATCTGCGCAAGGCCCAGTGCTAGGAGACGGATCCACGGACACTGCACACTCACTACTCCAAGAGATGCGAGCAGGCTTTAAGTCGCTAGACAGCCGCTTCGATTCCCTGGACAACACCATCGCCAGCCTTGGCGCCAAAGTTCAAGCGCATGATAGAAGGTTGGAAGTGGCAGAGGCCCGCATCTCTGATATTGAAGATGGAACGGCACAGTCAGCCAAACGCCTGGAGCGAGTGGAGCGCATTTTAAAAGAAGTGACCATTAAAAATGAGGACTTGGAAGCGCGCAGTCGCAGAAATAACGTGCGCATTCTAGGCGTCCCCGAGACAACTCCCACCGGGCGCATGGATTCGTTTCATTGAAAATATGCTGTTGGGTTTGTTCGGCAAGGAGGCTTTCACCCCTGGCTTTGTCATAGAGAGGGCGCATAGATCACTAGGCCCTCGTCCCAACCCCGGTCTTCCTCCTAGGCCCGTTGTAGCATGTGTCATGAACTTCCGGGACAGGGACACAATTCTCCGCCTGGCGCGAGAAAAGGGAGATGTGGACTGGCAAGGTGCCAAACTGTCCTTCTATCCAGACTTTACCGCCATGGTACAGGATGCTAGGCGGAAATTCAACGGTGTTAAAGCCGCCCTGAGAAACTTGGGTCTACGTTATGGTATGCTGTATCCTGCCAGGCTGAAAGTTGATGTAGAAGGCAGGGCCCGCATATTTGATAACCCGACGGAGGCGCAGGAGTTCTGCCGTGTATACAAACAGAAGAACATTCCTAAGAGCGGGGCTGGGTCAAGATCTTCTCCCCCGCACAGCGGCTCAGATGCAAGTGCGGAACAGTTCTCGAGTGCTGGCACGGGATGATCGGACTATTTTATATTACACAATCTTTTGTTTCACTCTGCAGGAACACGTTACATAACTTTGTTTTGCTATTACAGTTTGCTGGAGACTGGCCGGGGCGTTGCTGCCCCCCATGGTGTATCCTTTGGGTATGGTTCGGTCCACCTTGGGGTACTGTTTATTGGGAACGTCATTTCTGTGTAAAGATATTTGGTACTTCACGTTCACTTACATTTGGGGTATGGCCCTTCCCCTGTTTGGTATTCGGCTGGGTGGGGGGTGGTGGGTGGGTAATTTCCTTAACAAGTCAGTCCTTTTCATATGGTTGCAGCATTCCAGATCAATCACTGATGTTCGTAGTCAATTGTCTACACTTCCAGAAACGTTACATCGGCTGGATGACCAAGTTTGGTAATGTAGAGGGTCCATCGAACCTCACTCTGCTCTCATGGAATGTGAGGGGCTTGAATAACACTCGAAAACGAAGACAGGTCCTTCATTATTTAATAAGACACAAGGTAGATGTTGCTTTTTTACAAGAAACTCACCTCCCCAAAAATGACAAGGCGCACTTTGGGTATAGCTGGGGGGCAAATAGATATTTTGCAAACTATAGTAACTACGCCAGAGGGACAGCAATTTTAATACGCAGTGCAGTTCCATTCTGCTTAAGCTCCTGTCAACAAGACTGCGAGGGACGCTATTTGACAGTATCTGGGACCCCGTTTGGTAGGAAAGTTACATTCTTATGCATATATGCCCCCAATGTGGATACCCCAGAATTTTTCCATGCTCTGTCCTCACAGCTCGACAAACTTGACCCACAGACATTGATAGTTGGCGGGGATTTTAACATACTGCCCGACCATGTCACGGACAGTACCTCGGGGGCACAAGACACTAAACCTCGAGCTCGGCGCGCACTTATGGTGCTCTGCGAGCGGTTCTCCCTATTAGACGTATGGCGTACACGGAACCCAAACACGACAGAATACACACACTATTCAGGACAACACAACACGTGGGCGAGGATCGATTTTTGGCTGCTCTCACCTGACATACATGGCTGGTGCTCGCAGTTGGAGACTCTCCCTAGGACCTATTCAGACCATTCCCCGGTTAAATTGCAGTTACAGTTCCCCCGCCCAGAGGGCTTTGTGCGCCAATGGCGGTTCCCTAACCGCGCCTTACAGGATGAGGTCTTCCGGGCCGAAATACAAGAGGCCATTGAAGATTACTTTGATATAAACACTGGCTCGGTAGATTCATGGGCGGTTCTATGGGAGGGCTTCAAAGCGGTTCTTAGGGGCACATGCATTGTGAAACACGCAGGCGTCCTCAAAGATCTACGTAACACATTGACGAGACTCGAACGAGACCTCAAAACGCTGGACGAGGCCACTGCACAACAACCAACACCTACATATGAACAGAGGCGATTGGTGCTATTGGAAGATTACAGAGATACTGCAGATAGGGAAATTTTATTTATGGGAAAGTACCAGGCTGCCAGACGGTAAGGAGAAGGAGAGCGACCTGGTAAAGTTCTTGCTCAACTGTTGCGCCCACCTTACCACAAAACATACATTACTGAACTGCGGGCCTCCGACCCACACACTTACACCACCACGAAAGACATTCAGAGTAGCTTTCTGGGATTCTTCACCAAACTATACTCATCTACTTTTGGAGATGATAAAGGAGCGCAAGAGGGCTACTTAGACGAAGTTGCCTTAGTGTATCTTGAAAAATATATTTCTAGCTGAACCCATTTCTGTTGCAGATGTGCTTCTTGCTATAGACACTATTCGGGGCTCCTCGGCGCCGGGGTTGGATGGATTCACGGGGGAATTCTACAAAACGTTTAAAGATATCTTAGCTCCCAAACTTATTGAAGTCTATGCAGAGGCCCTGGAAAGGCAGATTCTCCCCCCTACTCTACGTGAGGCGGTCATAATTCTGCTTCCCAAACCAGGCAAAGACCCTACGCAATGCGGCTCTTACCGTCCATTATCCCTCCTAAATTTAGATTATAAAATATTAGCGAAGGTTATCTCAAATAGACTGTCCCAACTGATGCAATTTATAATCTCCCCAGCTCAATCTGGGTTTGTGCCGCACCGCTCCACCTCTCTGAATCTCCGCACGCTCTTCTCGGTCATCCATAGGATTGACCCAGCCACCCTGGCCGCCGCCATTCTGTTGGACACAGAAAAGGCGTTTGATTCCCTGGAATGGTCCTTTTATCTCTCTATAATGCGCCACATGGGCATGCCCATGGGCTTTATTGCCACAACAGCCCTTTTATATAATAAACCAACTGCCCGACTGCGTGTAAATGGCACACTTTCCAGTCCATTTAAGCTAACACGAGGAACCAGGCAGGGCTGTCCACTTTCCCCTTTATTGTTCATATTGGCCATGGACCCCTCATACGCCATTTCCAGGAAAAGCATTTACACAGGGGACTGCAATTCAATACCGGCCCCCTATTGGTATCACTATATGCAGACAACACGATATTGTATGTTAGACACCCCCAAGATAACTTAAACGAATTGATTAGAGAAATCATCAGATTTGGCAGTTTCTCTGGACTGGGCATAAACTGGCACAAATCGGTCATATTTCCATTGACAACTAGCACACAACCATGGGAACTTGAGTTTCCCCTTGAATGGTGCACAGAGTCGGTAAAATATTTAGGTAAACACGTTCACCTAGACACAGCCCAAATCCTCAGTCTTAATTATGGTAGGGCAGTAGACACGCTCACTTCTCAAATAGAACAATGGTTAAAATTGCCTTTGTCGATGGCAGGCCGAGTTGCTATTATAAAAATGGTTGTCCTCCCCAAATTTTTATATTTATTCAACAACATACCGATTCCGCTTACTAATCATTTTTTTAGCACACTCCGTTCTCTCCTGAGTCGTCTTGTTTAGGGTGGTAAGCATGCACGGGTCCGATGGGCAGTCCTCACGTTGCCATATGAGAGAGGGGGTTATAATGTTCCAGATTTTCAGCTCTATTACTTGGTGGCACAGTGTAGTTATGCATATCCCTGGTACCATCCAGATGCCCGGATCCCCTATCTGAGGCCTGAGGTGGACCTGGTACTGCCCGGGCACCTCTCAGCTGTATTACCCGTAGGTTTTCCCAGAGACCCGCTCGATATTCAGACTGTATCCTCCACGAGCTGGGCATGGCATAGATTGTGCCGGATCACTGGAATGGAGAGGTTATACTCCTCTGCCCTACCTGTCATTAATCCTCGATTAATTCCCATCACGGTGGAGCGACTGGTGCAGCGCACTCCGACGAAGTTTGAACTGACCAAACTGGGTGACTTATACCCTGATGGCCACATCTTCTCACCCTCGGAGGATGCACGCTTTAACGCAGTAGATTTTATGGACAAATTTGTACTATGCCGCCTTCACTCCGCATTGCGCTCCAGTTTCCCGACATTCCAACTAGAGCCAGCCTCGTTTCCTCCCCTAACGATGCTCATAGAAAATGCAGATGGTACGCACCTGATATCAAAACTTTACAGAGCATGCGCCGCACTAAAACCTGTGCAGGATAGCAAAACTCGCAGTGCATGGGAACAGGACCTGGGTAATACAATCACTGATGAACAATGGGCTCACTGCTGCTCGGTCACGCAAGACATTTCTCTTAACAGCAGACACAAACTCCTACATTTCAAATTTTTACGTCGCATCTATTTTACCCCGGCACTAGCACACAAAATAGACTCATCTAAGCCACACAATTGTCGCAAATGTTCTGCACCGCATGCGGACTTCGCACACCTCACTTGGAAATGCCCGAATCTACACGACTATTGAGTGCAAGTGCACCGCACGCTTGGGCAAATGTTGACCATCCCATTGACCCCGATTCCAGAGGTTGCCCTGTTAGGCTACACTGTAACTTTCCCCCAAAAAATCCGTAGGTTTGCTGCATTAGGTCTTTTATTGGCTAAGCGGGAGGTGGCACTGCACTGGGGGCGGAAAACTGCCCCAAATGTCCAGGGTTGGTTGCGTAGTATCGCCTATTGTAATGTAAACAGTGAGCTCTATGCAAGTATGATGCCCAGCACGTCACGCCCCAAAGATATCTGGGGACCCTACAAGACGTATGTCGAGACTCTTAGACAAGAAACTGAGTCCCAGCTAGAACAGGGAATTGTCCCGGCTGGAGTGGGGTGAGCACGTCACACCGTTTGGCTTGATTAATTTTTGTAGATGCAAAATGTAAGTACACAACACTGACTGGCAGGTTCGTTGTGTGGGAGGAAGTAAAGTAACTGTTAGATGTAACTTGCCTTTTCGTTTGCAACTGTGAGTGAGGTTGGTTTATGGACCCTACTGTTGCTAGCAATTATTAATGCCATTGGTCTTCTTATTTGATGTTTCTTCGAACATATTAACATGCTGCTTAAGACACCGATTCTATATGATGAGACAGCCTGTGACTATGGACTGCTGCACATATATACATGTATGTTTTTTGTATTGATGAAAACGCAAAATAAAGTTTAAAAAAAAAAAAAAAGTTTGCGGGGTAGAGCTAGGGGATGGTCCGGGAGAGTGGTTGGCAAAGAGGTGCTTCACCAATACATCAAGGATGTTTCTAACCTTTGCCTGAGGGAGGCTGACTGTTGATGGTCATGCCGATCGATCTATGCTATTTAGGTTAGGGATATTGTAAGGGAATAGGGTTGGGGGGCGGATCACCCACGGACCTTGAATATCAGGAAGGGAGACTCCATAAGTACCTTTTCAGAGCAATCACCTAGACTAGGTAGAGCACGGATAATCAAGAGATCTGGTATATTGATGCCCTGGTGAAAGTATTCACATGGAATATCAAGAGGTTGCATTCTCCCATTAAGCACCACAAAATTTAGAGGGCAGCTCAGGACTGAAAACATTTTTCAGTGAGATTGGCTCAGTTTGTCATGTGCAATCATATAAAGGAAAACGGGGGAAACTCCAATCTAGGTTATTTAGTCTTTTAGGTAAAAGGGACTCCATTCAAGTCCACGGTCCTTGTATCATGTTTCCATTTCTTTATGCAGTACACCCTGTCATCGGTTGCAAACGTACTGCCTCCCGATCTAGTGTTCAACATGGGTCTTGTTTTTCTGCTTCTGCTCTCCAAACCCCAATGCATCTGGGATTGCATCCTTTATCTTCACCCATCTTGGATTCATGCTGCTGCTTTGTTGTGTGATGCAGGTCTTGTCTGTTTGCTATGTGCCAGTACTCTAATTAATTACGAGCATCTATGGACCGCATCTGAGGTCTCATGTGGCCACTGAATGTGTACAGACCAGCATCATACTTCAAGGTGAGCTGCAGCGTGAAATCAAGCAACTGCATTTTAAACCCCATCATTACGTCACATACATAAAGCCACAATTGGCCTCATGTACTGGCCCTTACTCAGGTCACTGAGATGAACTACAATACGAGATCAGACCGCAGGAGATTCTATACAGTACAGAAGACTTGCCTCACACACTTCTCTGAACTACTGATGGTAGGAATTTAGCCACCTAGCTGTGAATTTGGATTTGAACTTGCTTCATCCTTTTTATTTTCTTCCATACGAGGTACTTTCAATGTTTGATTTGGTATGCCTTTAAAAATAAAGTACAAATGTAAGCAGGTTGCCTTCACTCATTAAGGCTACATTGCATCTACATCTTCCCCTACCTGACTTGCCCATGTAATTTTAAATAAACATGGGGTTTAACAGTTGCTTCAGCGGCTAGGGAATCTTTTAAACACCATTGTCTCACCCTTGTTTTGCGTAGAGGTTGCTATGCCATATTTTCATGTCATCATTCATGTCTGTACATGTTTCAATTAAGCTTAATTTTATTACGAAATCCATATGTTTACTTGAACGTTGTATTTGCCAATGTAAATTTCAGCTTTGATACAGCCCACAGTGCTACAACTACATGGGTGAAACATTTTGGCTGGAAAATCTTGGTATATACAACTTGAATATTTTTAATGTACACAAATGGGACTGGAACATCTTGATGAATTCAAGTGGCTGGGACTTTCTGAAGCGCATAATAGGAAAGGCAGTCAAACCAAAGTAGAAAAAATCCTGTCAAGGAAAAAATTCAATGCATTGTGAAGGCTGACTTGTCTTAAAAAAATTAATTTGATATTTTTTATGATGAGACCTATTTCACACCTTATACTTAATGATAATTCTTTTGAATCTCTATTTACTACTACCGAATTTTCTTCACTATTTCTATGGGTAGTACTGTCTCTAGATGTAATTTGTTTTCAGATTCCTAATTGACTCAGGCAGTACTTAGCACCACTGCCTTCTCCCACCCCATGTTTTCTCAAATAGGAAACATTTTTTAAGCAGCAGTCGTTTCTTTATTAGGTGTAGCTTGTTTAAAAAAGGTTTCCCATTTGGGAATGCATTAGTTCCTAGTAGGCCACAATTCACCCAATTGCAGAGAGTTACACATCGTGATCTGCCAAATTGATATTCATTAGGCAAGAGGATCTGCAATGTTATATAAAAAGGCTATTTGTGATAAGACTACTTTCAAATTGATCACAAATCAGAGGGTGTCTAATATGCACACAGTGATTTGTGAATAGGTATTATTACATTGGGTTGCAAGTATCATTCAGGTTGGCATGTTTGACGTTTATGCACTTCAAGCAACTGACCCTAAGATTTCTTGACTAAATGATCAATCAATAAAATCCTGGAAGAGTTCTGCAATAAGCAGCAGATGGCTCTCTCGTCTTCCCGACACGTGTGCACCAATTTAACAGAGACAATGCTTTTGCTTAATGGCCATAGCATCTGCAAAAAAAATCACACGCCATTATTTTTATCTTCCTCTATGAATACTCATACTTACACACCCATACACACAGTATGCTGTACACTTAATTCACTACCAAAACATAAGTGTTATATTTGTTCAAAATTGTGTTACACATTTCCATACATTGAGTATTCTTTATCTTGTCTAATTATATTTTTAGTATGAGTGCAAAAGATTATGGTTCTGCTGCAATCATAAAGGTGACTGTAATATTTATGTGCACCCTTCTGAAGAGGTCTTGGCTTTTTAACAGTCATTGGGTCCGAAAACGTGTTTGTATAACTATCTGAATAACCCTTCCTGCTTCAGACTATACTATAGCAAAGAACACCTATATTCAAACTGTCTCTGCTGCATCCATCAAGACATGAAATAAATGCTTTCTGCACCACAAGAAAGCGTTCTTCCTTTTTGGAGTCTGGCTAAACGTAGAACATAAGGTAAATTCCACCACCCAAAACTTAACAAAAAAGTCTTTATTTTCCAACTAATTATCTTTTTTTGTTGTACAGAAAAACCAAGAGTGGACAGGTTTTACAGTACACGTCTCATCACCACCAAACATTACAAAACAAATAACAGAAGTAAAACAGAGTAAAGAATAATTGACTAATAAAAGTCCTACATGTTTGAAAAATAGACGAGAAAGGAATTCTGTTCCGGAAAATTAAAAGAATCTTTACCTCATACCGTGAACCAAGTTGAGCGTAGTCCCTTAACTTGTCCTTGTCCAGGCGGGTGGGAACTTCAACAATATTGTGAGTCTGGAGCTTTATGATCTTGGCAAGAGATGTAAACATACTTTCTGGTATGATCTGTAGAACCTTATTTGAGAAAAATATTGGGGCCATAAATTGATTCAGAATATTGAAAACAGGTGACACTTAGATGACATGTCCACATTAGAAAGCTACACCTTCCATAGATGTCTTGATGCTTTATTTATATGTTGCATATTTAACATTCTTTAATGCTGTTTGCTTTTAACAACTTGTGGATCCCTTAATGGTGTCTTCCAAGCCAATTACTGCTTTATTTGACAATACAAGTCATAAAAGCATATAACAAATACAAAACTACTCATAAAATGCAACCTCCATAGGGCATCATAAAACAATGTAGAATAAAATAAAGGCGATACATTACAAAATGTCATCAGTAAAAGAGATAAAAGGTTTGTTAAGAGATTGATTAGACAGCCTCCTCCTCTATTTACATACAGAAAACAGGACAAATAGAAATGGATAGTAACAAGTTCCTTTGGGATCTAGAGGGTATATTTACAGGTCTGAGGATGATCGCCACACATATATTTACAATAAATAAACATGGACAGCTGGTGTAATAGTTGCTAGAGCAATTCAAGAAATATCACTGTGATCAAACAGCACTTATAATTGCCTTTGTGCGAGTGACCCACATTTTGCCCCGAAACTTGGCAACAGCACATACAAATGCCTGATTCAGGTCTGATCTAAATATCCTAAGGGCAGTTTGGCTACTACGAGTCCATATCAGCCTGCATATGGATTTCATCCATGAACGGCGAATGCCGTCATATCCAAAGCAGGCAAAGAAAATGTGACCGACCGATTCAGGGGCAGCATTACATATTGGACAAACGTCATCTTTGTCAGGGGCCCATCTTGCAGTAAAAGTCTTTACAGGCAGTGTACCAGTCTTAAATCGGAAATATAATTTCCTGTCTAAAGGTACATAGATTAAATCCCAGCGAGGTTCCAGATAGAATGTGGATTTAAAATCATAAAAGCCTCCAATGAGTGACCAATACTCGATCTAACTGCATTTTCATCTACCCACTGCCAATAATGGGCTTTCAACAGCCTTGGTATTAAAGACTGGCTTGAGAGTGGATTAAGCCAATAATCCCCAAGACCAATGGCTACAAGCAACTTGTGGACCCGTCTCAGCCATGGAATTTTACAAAATTTGTCTGCAGTCATTACGTCCCTTAATGCGTCACCATAATATGCCAGCTGAGGCTGAAACGACAGCCTCAACCAGAATAACAAGGGCCGCAGTTTGGCTCTATCGGCCAATAGATGATGTCTCATGTCCATCATCAAAGGTTAAGGGGGTACTTTGCGGTAAATTAACAAAATTCCTCAAGAAGCAATTTCTGATCTTCTCAGTGAGGAAAGATCAGAAAAACCCCATAGCTTAGAGCCGTATAAACAGGCACCAATGGCTTTGACATCATAAATTTGCAAAGTAGGAGCAATGGGTTTCGTTAAGGAGCTATTATACTCTCTGACTAGCTCCTGTTATTTGCCTGTGCTTAAGAGTTAGCAGATCCAGCTGAGATTTCCAAGAAAGGTTCGAGGAGATAGTGACTCCCAGATAGCTAAAAATCTCTACAATATCGAGTGGCCGAGTGGCTTGCCCCTTAATTCAAGTTTCCCTTTAAAAGATCTATGCTTGTTAAAGAATATTATCTTTGTCTTCGCGCAATTGATTTCCAAACCTCGAAGGGAGCAAAATTCCGAGAAACGATCTAATGCATGTTTCAAACCACTCTGGGTTTTAGAGATCAATAAGGTGTCATCCGTGAAGAGAAGAATCGGTGTATTAATGCCCGCCAATGATGGAGAGTCAGTATGAAGAGAGGACAGATGGGAGACAACATCATTGAGATAAAACGAAAACAGGGTAGATGCCAGCACACACCCCTGGCGAACACCCTTTGTGATAGAGAATCAGTCTGTCACCTGTGCTTGAGAACCCCACCGGACCTGCTCAACCTTTCCCTCGTGGAGACGAATCAGGAGTAGCAGAAGTTTGTCGAGAAGACCCAGGCTGTCCAAAACTTGCCATAGCCGGTCACGCTGGACCAGATCGAAGGCGGACTTAAGGTTGACGAAGGCAAGATACAGTGTACCTCCGCCGACAGTCACAGTTTTCCAATAAAGTAAAAGGAAATAGAAGATTTGATCAATTGTAGATACCTTCTTCCGGAAACCTGCCTGAAAGGGGGAGATAATGGCCTTTTCCTCGATCCATATGTCGATTTTGCTAACATTATCAATCGGGCAAAAGTCTTCTTGATACAGTCGAGCAAACTAATCAGCCTTTAGTTCGCAGGGATGGATCTGTCCCCCTTTTTAGGTCGAGCCCGAGTCAGTGCGCATGCGCTGCTTTGGCGAGCTGCTGTAGTCGAGTATGGAAGAGAAGCTCCGCCCTCTCTCCGCCCATATTTGGCATTGGCTTGTGCCCTTGACCTTCGTAAATGCAGGCTTCTGATTGGTTAATAGGCTTGTTAGTCCCTCCTTAGTACCACCTTGTCTTCATTTGTAACCTCCCATGGCTACAGGCCCTTTTACTTCGGTTGTTACACGGTACGTGTTATTTAGTCTTGTAAGCACTATTTTCTCTAATCATCTTCCCCTATTCCACCCACGACATCGCAGCGCGCAGCTCGCTTTTATATTATTACTAATATATTTATTTAAATGACAGCGCGGTCCGCTTTCACTGTAGAGGCCGTGCCTATTTAATTTACAGCGCAGGACGCTTAAGAAACCGGCCCGCGAGGAAGTGAAATAGATTTTATTTACGCTTCTTGCGTGGTCTTTATGATATTAAAGTCTAAACTCTTGAAATCTGGGGGCGATGAAAGGCGTCTTGTCTACCGAAGTCAAAGCGGCGACTCCGTGCACGCATGAGCTGTTTTACAAAGACAACAGAGAGGGGCTGTCCAGGGTTCACAAGAATACCGCAGCCTCCCCGATAGATGGCAGGGGGCTCTTGGACTATTTGTGAGGACATTGTTGCTGTATGTGAGCAGAAAAACAGTTTCTACATCTTTGATGTCAGCCCCCTTAAAAAAGTTGCTATACTTAGTCACAGCCTTTGTTAGAAAGTTTTTGAAGTTTCGGTTTTGTTTTTACAAAACTTGAGAAGATGGGTGGTGGCCCCTCTCCTCATGAAATTAGAACAGACGTTATAATGTTGGTGATCTCACGGTGACTGCAGGATCTGACCCCATGCAAGGATGGGGGGCGAGGAAAGGGGAAGGAGGTGTTGGAACACTGTCCCCCACCTCTCCCGAAACTACAACACAGCACCAACGAACAGAAGTGTCTGTCGGAGCAGAGAATGCGAACTGCTGCCTCAGACCTACCGGCCAACAAATATAAACTGGGCTACTACTGCCGTAAAAAATTACAACAAATTGTGTCATACTCAGAAGGAACAGCAAATAAGTGAGTCCTCCTTGACATAGATACGGTGTCACACACAAATCGCAACATGTGCATTAGCCCCCCGAGCTATCGGTACCGCTGGGCAAACTTCCTCTTCTGAAAGCCTGACTGCTCAGGACTGAAGATGGTGTTCATTTGTGAATAGCAAGAATTTTTTTGAGCGAGTGGGAGGTTGGCAGGATGGAAGGCAGCATGCAACTTGAATTTGTCATGTATTTTCTTTTTCTTTTCTATAAAGTGTTCCTTCTGACAGAAACCGCGATTTTGCCTTCCAACAGTGGTCTGCTCCAGCCCTGCAGGACATTCAGAGCCTATCTCGATTTGCAATGCAATAGGTATCACATTAGCGAGAGCTTAAGCTATTGTCATTTTAAATGCCAATAGCTCAAACTCTCATAAACGCGAGACCTATTACATTGCAAATGCTTGTGTTATGCAGACGCCAAACAGATATAACACACTTTGAGGTTAGTTACCCCGCTAACAAAGCGCCTTCCTCTCGTAATGTCTCATTTGCGCCTGGCTTGGTACCCTGTAGGTTTCCTCGGCTTTTTACTGGTATGCATACGTATATATTTGGCTTTTCTATTATGGTTTTACTTTACTGCTTTGTTTGCAAACCGACGTTTAGCCTTCCCTTGCACTTTGGTGCATGGGTCACCATTACAATCTTTTTTTTGCACTTGTTTCCTCTCCTACGTTGTGCCTGGTGGTGGTGCTAACTGTGGTGTGCTGGATCCAGGATTTGGCCTTCCGTTTTGTGATTGCTCGAAGTCTTCAAATCTCGCATTTCTTCTTTGACTTTTATTATCCCTCCACACATCTGTACCTCTCTCCTACCCTCCAATTTTGCCACCAGTACCACCAGCGATTTCTTTTCCGCTGCCTCGCCTTAGTTCTGTTCTTTTCTTTCATTGATCCCACGCTACTTTTTTCCTCTGGTCTCTTTAACACCCTTCTGTCTCTGTCCTGTAGCCAAAAGGGTGTGTATTTATCAGGAAGCCAGCGTGTATAAATAGTTTCTTACAGCTCACCTGCGGTGTTTGCACGCAGCCTGGCTACGGTTTCTCAGTTTTTGGAAAGCAGACTGGTACAAGTCATGTGGCGTCTCTAGACTGAGTGCCAACAGGGGTGGGCGATGGTACAGTGCAATGGAACTCTGCTTTAAAGGGATGCTCATTAGTGGCTCTAGCATGGTCTTCTGGTCCGACTGTTGATGTACTCTTTCACAATTACACTACACTTATTTGTACTTATTTGGCATTCATTTGGCACCTCATGCTGCCTTACTGTAGCTTCCTGGACTTTTCTAGCAACCTGGCTGTTCATTTACCGAAGACCACCATGTGTTCTTCATCATAAGGTATCACAACTTCTTTTTTTTAAGCTTTTGTCATCTTTTTAGGACATTTTTGATGGCGGACATCCACTCTAGGCCCTTCCCTTATAAGACTGATTTCCTAATACTTGATCACCTGGTCCTTGGCGGTATGCTCCACAAAGCACTCGCTATCTTTCACTCTCAATACCTTTATATGTACCCACTCCCAGAACACCACTGAGGCCACTCTTAGGTGGTTAGTAGCACTGAATAAAAATCGTAAGCAAATAAAAAAAATAAAAAAACAAGATGGAAGCAATAATCAAAATCTACATTATTAACAGGGACCCTAATATCGTATTTGTGTGTAATGATTTGAAAGCCCTGCCCAACCTCTACTTCTCAGTAAACGAGAACCTGTTCAAGGGCCACTTACATGGAAATAAGCGAATGGCTCACAATTCTGAGTGGCGAGACAAGACAACTGCATAAGTGTAGAGCATATGTGTTGAACATTCATATTTAACCTCATAGGTTGGGAAACTAATTTGATTACAAAGGTAGTCATCTAATTACCGGGCCACTGGAATTATGCATTTGTGCAGTGATTTTTGCATAATTGTAGATTTGCCACATTATCCATCTGCCACATAATCTGCAGATTTTAACCAAAAAACAAATGTTTCTAGCTCAAACGGTTCAAAAGTTAGTAAAAACTCAGCGGCATGTGCTGCAGCGCAGTGTAAGGCCCTTTGCAAAGGTTGACTGGTCATCCTTTCTGTAGCTCATTGCTATGTTTGTGTGTTAAACTAGTACTAATGAGGTGCAACCGATGCCCAGGCAGTATCAACAAGTGTAAGACAACATAATGAAGTAATACTATCACAAAATGTGCCGCATAATTTGGCTTTTCTTGCCACATAATTTACTCAGTCCTGCCACATAATTTGACCCTCCCCTGCCGCATAATTCCAGTGGCCCCGTCTATGTAAGAAGCGTGGGTGATGGTAGGCTGAACATGTTTTCAAGCTTTCAGTACATAATGTTGATTCTTTGAAATTCCAATAGTGGTGGAAGTGACGTCATATTTCCTTGAAGCATTGATGACATCACAGGATGAGCCTCTGTCCCACCTTTCAACACCCTAAAGCCTCCTATTTGCTGCCGGATGGTCAAGGCATTGGCCAGGTCACTAAACTATAGATAGCAATGTGGCTCTCAGAGCCTTGAACACTATCTCTTCTGCTTCATGAACCCCGAGGCTAGCAGTAGCTAGGGCAATGCCAGGGGCACATTTGCTAACCTTAGCTTTTCTTAAGTGAAATCCCTGCATGAGAAGTGTTTTAATGGTGCACTTGAACTCTGGAATAGAGAGGTGGGCGGCTCAGACCTGACTAAGAAGGGTATTATTTGGAAAGCTTCTGACAACTTGGAAGAACTGAAACCTTGATGCAAGTGTATAGTCAATAGTTTTTGGTGGGCAGGAAACTTTAGGGTTTGAGCCAAGATGAGCTTGCCCACAGCTCAGACAGATAAAAGGGTGAAGTGCCACGATATAGGTTTAACCCGGTGCCAGCATGCTTGATGTCTGCAGCAAGGCTAGTGAATTTATTGTCCAGGAGGTTAAACATTGTTGTTTGTGGAAAAATCAGTCTTCTTTTGGAGTTTCTCTGGGAGGCACACTAATAAGCTGCTGCAGTGACCTAGCTGTCTCATCACCTGGGTGTTGTTGGATTGGGGATCAGGAAGGGAAGGTGGGGGGTGCATCTTTTTTACATTTATTAATTGGAACCTGGAGACTGTGGAGGTGGAAGAGATAAATGAGTCTCTTTGCGAAACTAAAATGTATACAAATGTACCCTGCTGAGGTGTAATAAGGAAATCTATTTTCTACAGTGACATCAATTTTCTTCAGATATGTAAACATACGCAGCCTTTTTCTTGCTCTTTACTTTCTTTTTAGGTCGAGCCTAAGCAGCGTGCATGAGCTGCTCAGCGAGGCATGGCGTATTCCATCTGTGTTGTATGGCCACGCCCATCACTTTCAATTGGTTCTTTGTAGTGTCCCATGTAAATCTTGCTTTTGAATGGCCCCCTTGATGTCTTTGTCCCGCCTTTTGGTTTTTATTTCCACCCTGACCACTGACCGATTTACATGGATCAGTTCACTTTTAACCACATAAGCACTTTTGGTGCACTACTTTTTGTTTTGCCTCAGCCCAAGCACCGACCCATCACCACCCCCGCCCCTTGTTGCCTTTCATGTTTTTTTTTTTTTTTGCCTCTGTTCGTGCACAGTCCTACACCACCCCCCGCTGCTCCTTTTCACGCTTGTTTTTTAAACGTCCTGGCACTGTTAAAAGTTAAACTAAGTGTGAGAAAGCAGTGCAATGCGGGACAGAAGCCAGGAAGATATCCCGGCGATGTGGGAGCGTGTATGACGAGAGCTCGCACCGTCTTCCTGGGAAACGCTGGTTTAAGTTTGCCCATCGCAGGTCGTGGAGCAGTCTCACTGGTATCAACAGTTGGTGGTTTTCATGTCTTCTGCTTGAGGCTGCCTTGGGGGCAGAAATAAAACTGTAACCTACGGCCAAGCTTTTCCTCCTCCTCCCTCTCCCCCTCCCCCCAGTGCTTCAAAGCCGAGCGACAGCAGGGGCTTAGACCACTGCCCGCTGGCAGCATGCTGTGTGGGATCGCTGCCTTCGCCCTTTTCAGCGGGGGGCTTGTTTAATCTGTAGTCACGCCCAGCGGAGTGCTAGGTTTTATTTTTGTTGTTCCATGTTTCGATGGACAGCATCCATCTGGAGAGTGTCACCCCTTTCTCGCAACCAGTTGAGGCCAAGGTAATCATCTGACTTGAATACCGCTCTGCCCATCTCATTGTTTCCAGAGACAAGCATTTGGAATGCATAGGTCTCGCATTTACACAAGTTTAAGCTATTGGCATTGTAAATGACAATGCCTTTTATTTATGTTTTAAAAACCAAAACATAAATAAAAGGCATTGTCGTTTACAATGCCAATAGCTCAAACTCCCGTAAATGCGAGACCTATTGCATTGCAAATGCTGGTTGTATATTAGGATGATCACTGCTCCCTTCCATTAGTCTGGTGGGATCGGGGCACCATGTGCAATTACATTTGCCAACAAGAAGATATATTGAGCCCATTTATCTATACCAGATGATGTCAGTGGCTATGCCGTCCAAACCAGGGCTCTACCTCTGGGTATAGCACTAAGGGCTGACATAACGTCACTCATAGTAAAGAACGGGACATCCACATCAATAAAATCTTCACTTGCCTCTGTCCCCCTAAGAAAGCTCAGTTCATTCAATAAAACGTAGACAGAATAAAGACTAGAAAAATGCTCAATCAATGATTGCGGAGCTATATTAATATGCATGGGATACACAGGTACATCCCTTCCTTGTTTAACAAGGGTCCAAAACCTAGTGGAATCCTTGTAAGAGCAGGCCTGTTTAAGGTCCTGCCATCTAGCACCATCCCAAGCCTTCTTAGCCATAAGCTGAGCCCTTCTGCAGCTCCAGCTGCTCCTCCCTCCCACCTCCCCATAAATGGCGGCCGCTGCGCGGCCGCGCCGCTGGCGCGCCGAAGGCGCGCCTAAGGCAAGCCCGTCTGCGCCCGTCCGCGACTGGACCGCGCCCAGCGCCAGAACCCCTGGATCCCACCGATGCAACACCACTCGACGGACCTACGACGCCGCCACACTCACCGCACTCAATGCCGGCCGGAACCCTGCCTGCTACCGAGCCTCACCGAGACGCACCCACGGACCCTTCACCTGCCAAACCTGCCGATTCACCTGCCCCCTGACGTGCACCACCTCCGCCAAGTCGAGCAACAGCAGCAACCACCTGAAATGCATCCTGCTGAACACCCGCTCCGTCCACAGGCACGCCGTGGAACTCTGGGACCTGCTCGACGCAACAGCACCGGACATCGCCTTCCTCACCGAAACCTGGATGAACGCCTCCTCAGCGCCTGACATCGCCATAGCCATCCCGGATGGATACAAGATCACCCGGAAGGACCGCGTCAACCAGACGGGAGGAGGCATCGCCATCGTACACAAGAACACCATCCGCATCTCGACTAACTCCGACGAGACCTTCACCGCCGCCGAACACCTACACTTCCAGATACACACGGACCCCAAGACCACCCTCCGAGGCACCCTCATCTACAGACCCCGGGACCACGCACACTATTCAGCGAAGACATCGCAGACTTCATCAGCCCGCACGCCATGCCCTCCGCCGACTACATCCTCCTAGGGGACCTCAACTTCCACCTGGAGAACAACAACGACAGAAACACCACCGCCCTGCTGGACAACCTCGCCAACCTCGGACTCAAGCAACTGGTGAACACGCCCACCCACTACGCCGGCCACACGCTTGACCCCGTCTTCTCGTCCAGCAAGCACATCTCCTTCAGCCACGCCACCGGACTCCACTGGACCGACCACAGCTGCGTCCACTTCAGCTTCAGAAAGACTGCGACCCACCACCACCCGCAACAGGCTCCCCGCCGGAGCTGGAGCAAGATCACCGCCCGAGCAGCTCACCGCCTCCCTCAGCCAGAACACACCCACCGACACAACGGACCCAAACGAAGCAGCCAGCAACCTCGCCAAGTGGCTGACCGCCTGCGCCGACGACCTCGCACCACTAAAAACCCTCCCAGCAGACCCGGAAGCAAGAAAACCCCTTGGTTCACCAACGAACTCAAGGAATCCAAGAAGAACTGCCGCACTCTCGAGAAAACCTGGCGACTCGACCAGACCACAGACAACAGGACCGCCCTCAAGCACGCCACCCGCAAACACCACCAGCTGATCCGTGCCACCAAGAAGTCGGCACTCAAAGAACGACTGGACAACAACGCCCATGACAGCAAGGAACTTTTCAGCATCGTCAAAGAGTTCTCCAACCCCAGCGCCGGAAACAACGACATCACCCCCTCGCAAGACCTCTGCAACTCACTCTCCGCGTTCTTCCACCGCAAGATCACCGACATACACAACAGCTTCAACGCACAAACAACGCACCCTACCGCCGAACCAATGCCCGCCACCACCACCCTCTGCAACTGGACCCCGATCAACACCGAAGACACCACCCGCACGATGAACTCCATCCACTCCGGATCACCAACCGACCCCTGCCCACACCACGTCTTCAACAAAGCCGACGCCACCATCGCACCCCATCTCCGGGACATCATCAACTCCTCCTTCCGCACCGCCACCTTCCCGGAGAGCTGGAAGCACGCCGAGCTTACCGCCCTCCTGAAGAAACCAACGGCGGACCCCACCGACCTCAAGAACTACCGCCCCATCTCGCTCCTTCCGTTTCCGGCCAAAGTCATCGAGAAGACCGTCAACAGACAGCTTGCCGCCTTCCTCGAGACGAATGGATCCCTCGACCCCTCGCAGTCCGGGTTTCGGGCCAACCACAGCACCGAGACCGCCCTTATCGCAGCCACCGACGACATCAGAACCCTAACCGACAACGGGGAAACAGCTGCCCTCATCCTCCTGGACCTCTCCGCGGCGTTCGACACCGTCTGCCACCGCACCCTAGTGAAGCGCCTCAGCAACATCGGAATCCGAGAGAAAGCACTGGAATGGATCATCTCGTTCCTCGCCGGAAGAACCCAGAGAGTCCGCCTCTCCCCGTTCAGATCCGAAGCCACCGAAGTCATCTGCGGCGTTCCACAAGGATCCTCACTCAGCCCGACCCTCTTCAACGTCTACATGAGCCCCCTCGCAGCCATCGCACGCCGACACAACCTCAACATCATCTCCTACGCCGACGACACCCAGCTGATCCTCTCCCTCACCAACGACCCCACTACCGCCAGAGCCAACCTGCACGACGGGATGAGAGACGTCGCCGACTGGATGAGGAACAGCCGCCTTAAACTGAACTCAGACAAGACGGAAGTCCTCATCCTGGGCTCATCACCCTCCGCCTGGGACGACTCCTGGTGGCCCCCGGCCCTGGGCACCGCACCCAAGCCAACGGACCACGCACGCAACCTGGGCTTCATCCTGGACTCCTCCCTATCAATGACCAAACAAGTCAACGCCGTCTCATCTTCATGCTTCAACACCCTGCGCATGCTCCGCAAGATCTTCAGATGGATCCCCACTGAAACCAGGAAGACCGTCACCCAGGCACTCGTCACCAGCCGACTGGACTATGGGAACACCCTCTACGCCGGAACCACAGCCAAACTTCAAAAGAGACTCCAGCGCATCCAGAACGCCTCCGCACGACTCATCCTGGACATCCCCCGACACAGCCACATCACCGTACACCTGAAAGACCTGCACTGGCTCCCCGTCAGCAAGAGAATCACGTTCAGACTCCTCACCCACGCACACAAGGCCCTCCACGACCTGGGCCCAAAGTACCTCAACGACCGCATGTCCTTCTACACGCCCACACGCCAGCTACGATCAACCAGCCACGCCCTCGCCACCGTACCACGCATCCGCAGAACCACCGCCGGAGGAAGATCCTTCTCCTACCTGGCGGCCAAGACCTGGAACTCCCTCCCCACTCACCTTCGGCGAACCCAGGACCATCTCGCCTTCAGGAAGCAGCTCAAGACCTGGCTGTTCGAGCAGTAACTTACCCCCTCCCCCAGCGCCTTGAGACCCTCCCGGGTGAGTAGCGCGCTCTATAAATGCCGTGATTGATTGATTGATTCCTGGCCAGGCGAATTTCACCCACATCCTTAGCTCTTAGTGCCCGTTTACGAAGACGTCTGCATTCTCTGTTGGACTACTTGTGCTCTTTGAGGGATTTATTTCCATAGTTTGTGCAGGGAACCAAAAAATATGACAATATTTGCTTGAAAAACACATTATGCAGCGCAATCGTGGCCATAAGACTACCTGACGGTGAAGAGGCAAATACACTTAATTCAGTCTCGGAGTCCTTTAGATACATACTTAATTGGTCTAAGATCAACGGGGACTCAACGGCCTGGGACCATATGAGCCGTCGCATATCAGTTGTTAGTATCAAACTCATAGTTGTGGCTGTTAATGAACAGTCAGTTCTTAATTTGGAGCACAGAGAATTAAAGGAAAGGCTCAATGGATCATGATCACTCTCAATCCTATTTATAACAGACATATCAATGAGTGATGACCAAAGACTGAGGTCTAAAAGGATATAATCAATTCGACTAGAATGGAGTGCGTTGTTATATGTATCAGCACCCTGTCTATCAGAGAGGGCTCTGCCATTAGTGTCTCTCAAGCCAAAATGTAACGTTAGCGCTTTCAGTTGCAGAGCAGCCTCTGTCCACCTCAATACTGGGGGAAGATCAAGTTTTGGTACACCCCATACCTCATCCTCATTTCCTACATCGCAAGAGTCATCAATATCTAAAGGCTCAAACGTGGTATTAAATTCACCCCCTAAAAATCAAACCTGGATTAAAAGTATGAGCTGACAAGAATTCCTCCAAAGCTGTAATAGTGTGAGATCTTAGCCCATACCTAACACCTCTGGAATATATATTAAATATATTAACCTCTCTCTTCCAGCCACGAGGCCAATAGCCAGAATATCTGGGGAGTCAGTGCTAAGCAATTGGATTTTACAATCCAGAGCCATTCTAACCCAGTTGCTAAGACCCCCCAGAAGGCCGGCCAGTCGGTCCATGGATAGCAGGAATAAACAAATTCAAGTAACCAAGTTTAAAAACAGGTTTCACACTCCAGGTTTCTTGGAACAAACAGATGTCATACAGCTCAATAAAAGAATTCCAATCAGGAAGAAGAATTTTAGATTTCAGGTCAGCGACATTCCAAGATAGGAAAAGAAGCCCCTTATTAGCCCCGGAAGGTTTTCTAAGAATGCATTGGTTAACTGGCACCTGTTTAACTTCATATGAATGGACTATACTAAAAGGTGGACCACCTACCTTCTGATCAACAGTACCTAAAGTGATCATATCATGGTAACCAGGTCGTGAAGATGAGGAATGTGGCACAAAAGATGAGATTTCTAACGCTGGAAAGGATTTATTCAGACAGAGGCTGGGTGTCTTCCATATTTCTTTCTTTTCCCTCTTGTCCTTTCCTTTTCACTATCTGCTCCTTTGGTATCTATTATATAGTGTTGATTGCTCAATGCATCAAGTCCATTGTGCATGAACATCTATAGCCCTAAAATGCTTGATGGCATGCAAAGGCCTTCAGGTTATTATAACATGAGGCTAATGTTTCTCGGTAACACTTGCTCCAAATATGTTACTGAGCAGTTTATGTACCGATTTATTCTGCTATCTTATTAAATCTGAATAAACAGTTTTGATTAAAAAAAGGATAGCTACACTTTCCACTCCTCTATCCATCATGAAAATGTTACAAACCTGTAATAATCCTTTTTTATCTTGTAGTCTTGTAGATCACAAGCCACAGACTCTCGGGCTATCCTGTGTTCAGAAAAATGCACCTGGTTTTTCTTCAAAATCTTTGTTTCGGTTTTGAGAATGGATGGATTGACTAGTGCTCATGTACACAGAAACACAGATTTCACCTTATATTAGAGGTTTTCCCCATTGAAAATGGGGTCTCTGTACCTTTATGTGGCATTAAAAAAGTCACCCCTTTACTACTTCCCAGTCATGGGAGATGCAGGAAGGTTGCTTTTGACTAAACACTAGAAGTTGCAAATTAATTAATTGTTGCAGGCCAGTAACACTTTTCTGTTATGCAGCATCTGTTATTGTAGATCAGATGCCCTGCATCAACTGTAAAGCAGTACCCTCTTCCTCTAGAACTGTGGCTGGTGGAACATAGTAGTTTATGTGGTGAATAAAGATCTGTAAGTTTTTAATCGTTTTTATATTAGAGTATTTTGCACTGTTGTTGTTAAATAGTTCTTCAGCGGGCATTCGCACGGATAATCATATTCCTCAACCCACCCCTGTACCATAATTACTACTGCCTCATTCCCCTCAGCCCCCCTTACGGCCTTCCTGACGCACCTGGAAATTAACATTAAAGGCTGTGAGCTTGAAAGGATGTTATCTTCTTTGAGGAAATGAACCCTCTTCTACTCCTGGTTTACTTGGTGAATCCTGTCCTGATCTGTTTAGTATTTCTCTTTGATTAGAAGTCCCAGTACTTTAAGCCTGAGCAAGCAAGTTAGGCCCCTAAAATCCTGATTTTGGTATTCTAAACTCAGATTACACTGTATACTGAAGAGCCTCTTGTCAAAACTGGAGGGGATGGAGAGGAATGTTTGCTATGCGGTCAAGCGCACACCCTCCCAAGGTGTATGTAGGTTCAAGAAATAAAGTTAGTGTGCTGTTCCACCGGACCACTGGATCTCCGCTAGAGACAGTGTAGTCAAAATCATGTGATCATTAAGGGCATTCTTTTTAGGATGTGCAAGCCCTCACCCACTGAGGTGGCATGCTTCATCATCGGGCTGCGTTCCTCACTTGGTGGGTGCTGCAATACCCAGCAGGTAACACCGAGGGGCTCTATTACGGAGTATTTCGGTCTCTCTGCCTGGTGTTGGCCACAATATAGGACGGTGCCCTTTCCTAAAATTTTTGACAGGAGTGGTAGATTGGGAAATAGGTCAATTAAGATTGGCTGAGGACAATATTGTTGAACAATATTTATTCTCAGCAGTTTTTCCAGCAAAGATTAAAAAATTCAAGTGAACAAGTTGTGCATTGTGATGGGCTGGGGTTCTATCTAGCAGTCAACATGTTTCATGCCCTAAAAGCCCCAAGTGGATCTGTGGCAATTCTTCAGAACCAAATGGAAAATATCTTAATCTACTTGTTTGGGTTTCAATAGATGCCCTTGTGGTGTGTAAATGATACACCTAATAAAGATGTTAAAAAATAAATATTAAGTCTCATATTGGAGTCCGTGCTGCCCATATGACCTATTATGTCCTATTCTTGGGTCCCCTGGAGCCCCTTGGAGCTGCTTCTCATCTGTCAGCAATTCTGCTGAGAAGCATGGAGAGAATCCTACTCGGTTTCTGAGATCCCTATTATACTGAAGCTTCTCTCCTAATCCTGCGACCTGTAAGCCAATTTGTCATGATCTATGAGCTTCCAGAGTATTTGGATCCACAATTCAGGAGTAAGAGCTTGCTTCTTCCCCCAAAATAGGAGGATCATCTGCTTAATAAAGTTTTTCTAAAACAGCTTGACCAACTTGTATTTCTTCTCTAACTTGTACATCCTCAAAGTATTGTTTTCTGACAATGTGTATGGATCGATGTAGTAGCCTTACAAATGTCTGCTAAGTATATGTTACCAAAGAACATTATAGCGGCTCCAATGTTATAGGTGTTTTGCGCAAGTAGCATCCTTACAAGGGCATGTTTTGCTCTTGTATAAGAAACATGAATGCATCTAACAAAGCATGTGGTAATAGATTCTGAGATAGCTTTAACTTGACCGCACTTTAGGACGGTCAGAACCTTTGTTTTACAAGAGGGACAAAATTGTAAACAAGTATTTTCCCATTATTACAGTCGTTCTCATAAGGCCTGCAACTTTGAGATGGACTTGAAACATGGCATCTTATCTACTAAGTATGTAGAATTTGCTTCTCCTACTTTTTTCCATATTTGTGCCAGTACTTGCTGCTGTTCATCAAGTCTCAGGGGCCGATTCCGATCTCGGCCGGAAATCTCCCCGACCGAGCCGGACCCGGAGAGAATTCCGACCGAATCGGTCCCTAGCAGTCCGACCGGACGAGTACGATGCATTCGCATGCTATCGGACTCGAGTCGGTCGGACTCCCATTGAAGTCAATGGGAGCCTGTCGTACAACGCGTACGCGGGCTCCCATTGACTCAATGGGTGCGAGGCGGTCAAGGGCGCCCCCTACTGCGTGTATGCGTCCATGCGCATCGCGGCGTACATGCACAGGTAGGGGGGACCCATGGGTCCCCCCTGTGTGCGACTCGCGCGCCTACGCGTACAGGGGGGTCCGACGCGGACCCTCAAAGTCTGGCGCCGACAGCGTTTTCGAGCCGGACGGCGCGAGTCGATCGGACTGCTCGCGGCGCGCATCGTACTTACCCGGCCGGGAAGCGTCTCCATAGCGCGGTGCGAGTCGTGTCCATGCGAGTCGGTCGGAGCGTGTTGAAGCCGCATTCGAGTCGGTCGGCGATTTCGCGGGTGCTTGCATCGTACTCGCTCGGCCCCGCGTACGATTCGGTCGGTAAACAGGGCTCCGAATCGGATCCGGGGAATCCGAATCCGATTTCGAGCACTACCGGCCGAGATCGGAATCGGCCCCTCAGTCTGTAGTTTCTTGACCAAGCACAGAGATGTATCTCCAAACCCAAAGAAAGAAAAACTAACTTAAGGTAAGTCTGTGTCCCAAAGCATTGAGTATATTAGGCAGCACGATCAAGTCATTCCATAGAAATCAAAACATTGGATAAAAACTAGTTTATTACTCTGAACCAAACACTAGATGCAGGAGAGTGCACAGAATGTAATCTACAACTCTACATGCTGCAAACGCACATAAACCACTATTCTACTAAGTCCGTCCTTTCCATCAGATCTTTACCTTCCCCCAATTCTTTAAGCCCTTTCATGAATATGGGTATGACCATTACCTCCTCGTCGGTATTCCTGCCGCAGTTCTTACTGAGTCAGCAATTCCCCTGCTTGACAGAACACCATTACCAAGCTTTAGAAAAGAAAGTTCCTCCAATCTGCCCTAATTCCCAACATGCAGAAAAAAGGAACTGGATATGACCACTCCCCATTTGTTTCCTTTCTACAAACAGTCACCATTGCCTGCTGCATTCAGTTAAGTCTATATTCACTTTTCTCTTTCCTTTGTTTATGCTGACATACTCTTATTAAATTCACAGACGCAACTTCAATATTGTTTTCTGTAGTTAATTTGTTTCCACGTTCTGATCAATCATCCCCTGCTTGGATATTGGTTCACTCAGTAAGGCCTGCAGCAGGAAGACGGACGAGAGGTAATATTGTTCTGTCAAGCAGGGGAACTGCTCACTCGATGCGGACTGTGACAGGAAGACCTGGACTTGGAGTAATATAGATTACCGGTAAGTAACAAGGTTAATATATTAGATGGGATGCAAAGTGGTAGCGGAGTCCTTCATTCTCACATGGCCACAGTGCATTCAGTGACAGCCAGCCAATGCCTCAACATGGACTAATGCAGATGCAAAAGTATTTACTAATAATTTAAAACAAAGAGAACACATGGTCAATCACCGACACAAAGCAACGCGTGATCTGCCTCAGAAGCTGAAAATGTAATGCAGTGGAGAAGTGTGGCTCAATGGTTAGAGCGGCAGACCCTGATGCAGAGATCTGGCCCGGGACCAGGGTTCAATTCCCGCCTCGGCGGGTCTTGGGCTCAATTTCCTCGGACCTGATAATTCTCGCCTCGGTGCCTATTCTAATCATGGGTCCCACTCTGCAACTCTGGACAATAGCTTGCTTAATCTCCACAACGGCCCCAACAGCGCTGGGATGCCTGGCTTAACCCTGGGGGTGCCCAGGAGTGGACATTTCACAGGGAAAAGCCAGGAAGGGTTCCACAGCGGTATGCGTACAGCGCCTGGACACCCCTTTGGGGGTATGGGTGCGCTTTACAAGTACAAATTTCATTTCATAGTTAACAATAAATCTTCCTTTGTTGAAATCTTGAAATAAATGTCAGAGTACACCAGCACAATTTGAAATGTATAATTTAAATGTAAATTCATTGATGAGCCACCCATCCTAATGTACAATGTTTGTTTAGATTTTCCTGCTTTAGGAAAATGTGTCTATTCCACTGACATCAAGAGTACTGCAGAAAAAGGACATACAATGGTTTATAAGAATGTCTAAAATAAAAGGAATAATGAAAATTTGGAGTGATAAAGACTATTCATTAAATTAGACAAGGTAAAGGAACAAGTTATTATACTGTTGGGGGTGGAAGAATTCAGAAGCAGGAGTCAGTCCATGCCACTTAGGTAAAATGGAAACAACACATGAATCTGACACGCTGAAATAAAACAAAACTGCATGTAAAGATTAACATTTACGTTTTTATTTAAAGAATTGATGCATTCATAGAACACACTGTACATTGTGCAGCACTTGCATACACAGCATTTCACATAAGTGACCATACTGCATCTTGTTGCATTTCAAAGTTAGGCTTTCGTTGCCATGAGTTGCATTCATACACATTCAAACATTTTGCTTGTCCAAAGATCAAGAAAAATATTCTCAATTCATTTAATTTAAATTATCTCCTTTTGTAATACTCAAGAAGTACCTCTTTGATCTTTACAAAATTGGATCAACCTGCAGATTTCTATGGAATTTCTAATACAAGTATAAAACAAATGATATAACAGCATTGTTGGGGGGTACTGTCCACAAGATCACGTAAATCTAAGCACAACTCATCTAATAAAGACAACAGACAAAGGTCATTTAGACCCTGACAGATGGCCCACTAGTCCACCAGGTCAGAGGATGCCGCCACATTTAAAGATCCCCGACTGCTTAGAGGGGATGTCTATGACGATGGGGCATCCACCACTTATGTCACTGTAGATGGTGAGTAAGCAGCCATGCCTCACTTGGCATTTGTTTTCTTTTTCAGAGACAAAGCCCAAAAGCAGGTTGTGCCTGAAAAACAATATCTCAGCGGCAGCGAAAAACAGTGAGTGCTCGGCCTGCTTGTTAGCGCCAATGTGAGCTTTCTCTGCGTGGGTCTGCCATGCCTTGTGTGGCAGACATGGCAGCGGAAATGAGCAATTGGTGGGGTGTCTATCACTGTCCCCTGGTGGTCTAATGGGTGACGGGGTAGTCAGGTCAATGGCTTCCAACTGTAGAGCCAGCTGAGTCTCTACAAGCGAAACCATGCAGTTCCCCAACTCTAAATGAGGGCGGCAAACCGCGAGTTTGGTGTAAATGTTATCGGTCATTTTTGGCAATGCCGTTATCCTTCAAAACTCAAAATTACCCCTTTAGTATGCTACAAAAAAGGGAAATGTGAATGCCAGGTTAAAAGTATGTATTTAGATTTTAACTTGAGGAGCTTTTTTATTATGATTAGTATGCAATACAAGAGTTATCACTTACTTTCCGGACATAGGACACTAACTCCCCAGAGTAATACTGCGATACACTCAGAAGGTCGGTGCTGTTTGCCTGATTGATACGAAGCAATGGCAAATCAAGAGCTGATGCAAGCTGAAATAAAAATGTGAAATTACTTCAAACTGCACACATGGTCATTTGTCACATGGTTGGTGGAATACAGCATCAACGCTTGAAGAAAGTTGTTACATATAAATAATTTTTTTAAAACCTTCAACATCCATAACTATCAGGCATTCACAAAAATGAAAATGTCTGAAATCTATGCATCGATTTGCTAAGACTTAAAACCTTAGGAGGATTCACAAAAATCCCGATCTGTAAACATGAAAATGTATTTACATGCATACATGTGTTGACTGCCCTACACAGGCTGGCAAAACACAGCATTGAGTGTGGTGTAAATGTGCTTTCGAACATTTGTTTTCTATGTTTCTCCACCTGGAAAATGCTTTTCTATTTGGAGAAATCTTTCCCCCTACAATCTTAAAAAATATGTGGGTGCTTTTCACTTGAATTGCATGTGTTATGGATATGTCACCTAGTGTCTGTATACCAGATATTATAAATGTACTTTGCTTGGACAAGGAGCATATTTAACTCAACTGGCTGCATTATAGCAGATATTTTAACCTCACCTTGTTTGCATAGGAATTATTAATATGCCACCTGATCTCTGTATAATAGATATAGAGATACCACTTAGTGGCAAAGTAAACTATTCCAACTGCATTAGCATATTCAGTTACAAACCATAACAAAATATGAAAATAAAATGTACGCTGCAGTAGTTTACAACAGAAAAACAAAACACGTACTATCTAGTGGCCCAAGGGCAGAGAAATATTTATTTGGTTTTATGACCTTTGCTAGAACATCTACTTTAAATAACTAACAAAACAAAAAAAAAAACAATATGAACCGCAGGATGACCCTTTGTAAGAAAGTTCAGAGCAAATGATCTTGGGTTCCTAATGCAAAATTTACAATGGGTAGTACAGAAAAAGAAACTCATGTAATCTGAGTGAGGCTCACTAAACACCATTGCTCTTCAGCGTTTTGATGTTAGCAGTCATCAGAATATTGTAGTCACAAATATTGCATGCCATATTATTGTTTACACAAATATCGTCCCACAATATAAGGATTATTAACTCCAAAAGGGCAATATTTTGTTAAGAATATTTAAAACACAATAGTAATGAAAACAATGTATAGAAAACTATTAAGGAAAACAGGCAGATATATTTTTGAGCAATGAGACCAGTTACACATCAGGCAACGTTAAGAACAGGTAGAAAACAAACATTGTGGCATATGGAAAGGGCAGATTAGATTAATGAAAATAAACAGGTTGGTGGTTACGGTTGTCTTCTTCTGCTTTTTAACCTGCCTTTTCTGTATTGGTGAGGAAATATGTTTCTAGGGTAGTTTCTTAAGTATTACAAAAAGCTACCACCACCCTCAAGACTGAAACCTTTCATCACATAACTAAGCTGAGAATACACGAGTATGATTTTGTTGCAGTCAACATCAATGAATAAACTCAATATCTTTATGTTTATTAAATCACAACAATAAATTCAGGAGGTGTCAAATAGCCATACTCTAAACAAACGTTTTGCACAACCAAGAACAAATTATTTGAGGCAAAAATTAATTTGCTGGTGTACATCCTAAATTTTAAATCACAGATCAATATGTATTGATTTTATTTCCGCAAATTCCACCTCTGACTGCAGAAAACACATTAGTATGGTGGATTCAACAACAGGCATCAAATCTGAGAAATGCTCTTCACATTTGTGCACCTACATTTACAGCCAACATAGTATGCTTTAAGGGTGCAAATTAAGTATGTAGGTCCAGGGGTTTCCCCACCTAAAACAATGTTTTCAGGTGGATAAATAGAAGTATATTCATGAATGTAACTGGGAGCTGAAGGTTTTTCTACTAATGTGGAATTTAATCTTTAAGCGTAGGCATACTCATTGAAATGTATAATTTACAGACACTACCTAGCATAGTTGGAGGGAACTTGATAATTCTTATAACAAGTCTATATTTACGAAAATCACAGGTGTTATCTTATCTTTGAGATGTGGCCGTAGAAGGTGTGCTGAATGGTAATATATAAACAAACTCATGCAACTGATATTTTATAACAGATATTATATTAAATGTATCCTGCTAAAATGATGCATACTAATTGGAAAATGATGCTATGGCAAATAATTAATGAATTTATTTACTTCCGAAAATGTAAACTAACTTCAGATTAGTTCGTTTCGGAATTAAAAAGTTATTAAAGAAACCAAGCTAGCTATTACGTGTAGGAGCTGGCAACAAATAACCAGGCCACAAATAGTTTTCATTTCAAACACAAATAGAATTTTAGTTTACATGCAGAAAACTTACCTTTAAGAAGGTAGCTCTAAGTTTGGTTACCATAGAAGGATTGGCTCTTATACTTTCTTGCATAATGGCAGTGTAGCTAAAACGTTTAAAGTACTATGGTTACAAGTAAGAATTATGTATGTTTTTTTGCAGCACAAGTAATACAACTTTGGTTTTAGCGCACACAGAAACATTTGTAGGTGGTATTAGACCAAAAACGCAATAGAAAACACAATACTTCCATCGCCAAAGTGAGACTTTCTTAATAGCCACAACCAATAAAAAAAATCTAATGCTATGCTGTTAAAGGTCTGGCCTGGAACAATATGTATATGTAAAGGACTTGATCTTGCAACAGTAAAAAGACTTTGGTTTAGCGTAGTCTGAAAAATCCAATCTGGAGAGGAAGTATGGGGTACAAAAGTATCTCAACTGCCAGTCAACTCTACATTAGTGTCCTGCAATATTTGCAATCTAATACCAGTGATTTATCACTCCATTCTGGTTGCTACCACATGTTTTGTCCTGATGATGACCCAGGATAAATCTATTCCATAGGGTCAAAATGTCGACAAATGAACTAGTGGACTGATATGATTTATTATGATGTACACATTGTACTCTTATTTTGAATCATGCTGAGAACCTACAATTTTACCAGCCCCATGTAATATGTGTATATATGTTTATATGTTGCATATATATATTCTATGTACAGCACCCATGCACAAATTTTCACCTATGTCATCGTTCAAGTTGGAGCACCTACAATGTGATAGGATATGCCAGTGTTTTTTTTACACATAAATTGACTTTACACATTGAATAAACTAACTGTATAATCACAATTTATTGTTTTAAAATTACAATACTTTGCCTAGGAGGTTTAGACTTAAAACTTCTCCTGAACGGAACCATTGTTTTTCTTCTACATACATCTGCCCAGGTTCACAGGGTTACAGAAATGCCCCATAATAGTTTGTTTTCCATCTGGCCACAGGCAGTTATTACGTCTGCATTTAGTGACATGGAATTAGAAAAGTTATCTCCATTTGGATCCTTAAAAATGCTTCTAAAAATGTCTTGGGCATGGTAAACAGGGGCTGGACTACTGAGTTCCTACTCACCTGTCAATGAGCTGCCAGGCATAAGAAAGGTCTGCAACTATTTGCATGGTGATCAGGACCTCCTCTTTAATATTAATAGTCCGAATCATCTGGTGGAGAAATTTACGACTGTCAGCAAGAAACTGACATACTTGCAGATTGGATTCCAGTTGGTGAAACTCTTGAACCTGTGTAAAAATGTTAAATGAATACCAAAATTATCAAACATTAAAACCTATCTAGGATATGTTCTTGAAAAACATATTAAAATCACTGGATTCAGTTTAGGTATTGCATCGCTACTACTTGCAATAAGTCAATCCCCAGAAGTTAACTAAACACAGCTGCTGTAACCACAGGGAAAAATTGTTTCCATGGGTCATATGAAGTAGAAGCTGAAACCTAGGAACTTAACTCAAGATACTCCCCGTCAGTGAACCTGAAATTACTTTGCCCTGTGCACCTAGGATTGGATACAGAGCACCTGGGTTGGAGTGAAGCAACACAAAATTGGGCATAGGAGACAGGAGATGTCAAAATGAAATTCAAATTGTTTTACAAGCAGGGCCTCTGCATGACTTGGAAAAGCTGTGCTACTTTTGAAGGTGCAGTTTTTCTCTTAACCCACCTTATATTTTCATATTGGTGAGCTCTACAATCAGCGAGCACACAGTAGGTGATCACCATTAAACCAAGAGTGTGCTCAACAGAGAAGAGAGCTCTGCTAAAAGGAGATGCATAGAATATTTAACCCCCAGCCAGAGTTAGGGAGCTTACTACTCTGAGTTAAGGAGCCTTCTGCCCCTACAACCATGCTATAAAACATATGGTAGCAGTAATATCATTTTCAAAAAGGCTTTTTGATTTGCACCTATGAGAAAACCCCTCTTTTTGCATGATCACCCCCATGTTTTTGCTGACAGGTATTTTTGGTTGTTGAACTCTGCCCACTGTTGTCCAGACCCCAGTGTAGGCACTCCAACCCCCTAAAACATGGTAAAATTGGCTAATCCCAAATTGGCATATACATTTTTATTAAGACCACAGAATATGGTGCAGGAAAATGCACCAATGGCATGGAAAGTTAAATGTCATCTGTGGATTGTAGCACATACTGTGCCACCCACTAGGCAGATAAGGAAAAATCTGACTGCTGTAGCTTTTAATCCTGCAAGCAATCCTGTCAAAATGACCATTTTAGGTTTGAATCGTTTTATTGATTTTATATAGACTGACAACAATACAGTATAAACCACCTACAACCCTTGGCCGGTGGTAATTGCAAAAGAAAGCGTATTTGGTAGGTGTCATACAAGGTAGATGGAAGCAGGAAGTATAGATAAAAACAACAAGGAAGGGGGGTGTGCCACATCTCTGATATAAAGATACATTGCGAGAGTGGTAGCGATCTAGTGTGTTGCAGTGTATTCTGTGGCTGTCAGCCGTAGTATCCGTAGATACTGGGGGCAGGATAGCTCGCGAAACTCGTCCGACAGGTACTGAAAGCAAGGTTGCCACATCTTGTCAAACCGGGGGAGGTGTTGTGTGGCTACAGCGGTCAGTTTCGCCATTCCCAGTATTTCTCATATTTTATGCAGCCAGTCTTGGTGTGTGGGTATCTTATCCGTTCCCCACCTAGCAAGAAGGAGTTGCTTCGCTGCCCCCAGTGTAAGAGTGATTGCTTTGCCTCTAGGTGATTTCCGTGGGTAGGTGAGCGTGTTGGGAAAGCCCAATAGTATGCAGCTTGGGAATTTGGGTATGTCTGTGTTAAAAATTGTGTTGACGGCTTCGAACACTCCCAACCAGAACAACTCTATTCTGGAGCATTGCCATAGGAGGTGTGAGAGTGTACCCTGTTGGCCACATTGCCGCCAGCACCGCCCGTCTCCCCTAGGGTCCCAGGCAGCCACCCTGGACAGAGTGAGGTACCAGTAATGTGCTATTTTGAGAAGCATTTCTTTACTGGTGGTGTTGAGGGCGGATGCTCGCGTTCAGTGTAAAATATCATTCCTCTCTTTGTCTGAAAAGGGGCGTTCACACTCTCTCTCCCATTTACCTCTTGTGGGGGAGGGTAGTGGGCGTGTAGGCTGTTTGAGGAAGGCGTGGATATCTGATAGCAGTTTCTTGTCCGTAGAGCATGTGAGGATCCATTTCTCAAAGGGCATTAAGGACCTACTAGCATGCGGCAGGATCCACTGGTGGGTCACCCAGTGTGCCACTGCTAAATATTGCCATCTCGCTGTGTCCAGGAGATTGATGTGGACGGTCTAATGGATTTCCCCACACTGCAGACATACTACAAAGAGGTCATCCACCCTTTTACAATTAGCTTCTTGCCACACCTTGAATCTCGACCCCGTAGCCGCCGGGGGGAAGTCTAAGTTGCCTATCAGCGGTGTCTGTGGGTATATCAGCTTCTGCTGCACTCCATCCCAAACTCCAATCGTTGACCTTGTGACTGGGAGATATAGACATCCACTGGTCTGTGAGATTTAGGTAGCCATGGTATTTTCTAAATGTGTGTGCCCGCAATGGCCTGATCTAGGAAACACCAGTGTTTTTCTGTGAGTGTGCGGGACCATTTTACCATGTATCGTAACTGAGCCGCCTGGTAGTACCTGCAGATGTTTAGGACCCCCAGTCCTCCCGCGGCTAGTGGGAGAAAAGCCCGTGCTCTGGCCATTCTTGCCCTTTTACCCTCCCAGATAAAGCCTGTTGGAAAGTGGATTATTGGTAGGGGCAAATGTAGGTCTGCCACTGGCAATAAGGCCACTAACACATGATAGGACTCACCATAGGTCTTAGAAAATTATTCCTATGCTCAACCCTTGGTAACGTGGCTGCGAGCAGACAGGCTTAACTTCAAAGACAGGTATGTAATGCATTTAAAAACACCAATTCAGTAAATAATTACGACACAACACATAATAAAAATCCAACACCAATTTATAAAAATAGGAAATATTTTTATCTTTAAAATGACACCAAAACGACAAAAATCCAATGTAGGGAACCGGAGATATGAATTTTCAAAGATTTAGCAAAATATAGCACTTAGAAACTTATAGCACCATATTGGGATACAGGCTCGCGATAGACCGACCCAAAGTCAAAGTTTCAGGCCAACCGCGATGGAGCCCTGAGCGGCTACACCTCGCGGTAGGTCCCGGTCACAGTTTTTACCTTCGGACTTAGAAACTTTTCTGGAGCTTTTCTTCCCGGGGTCCTTCGAAGCTCTCAGCCAGTCCGGATTCGGTGAGGGTTCGCCGGATAGCCTTGCGATGAGCTCCTGGTCAAACTTATGGAAGTCCGACCTCCGGAGCGTTCCAGCAGGGCAAACCCAGGATCCAGGCCGACACGCGGTTGAAGGCAGGCGGCTTGGCTTTCGCGGTTGCTCCTGGTCACATTTTCTTCGTTCGGACTTAGAAACTTTTACGGAGCTTTTTCTCGCGGGGTCCCTCGATGCTCTTCACCAGGCCGGATTCGGTGAGGGTTCGCCGGCCTCGGATTTCTTCTACTCCCGGTCAAACTCTGGAAGTTGGACCTACGGAGCTTTTAGAGGGACGAACCTGGATGGCTTGGCCGGCTCGCGGTTGAAGGCAGGCGGCTTGGCTGGCCAGGTTGAGTCGGTCCCTCTATGGAGCTTTTTTTCAAAGTTGTTCCAAGCTTCTTGAACTTCTTCCTGAAGTTCCTCAAGGGGTCCCAAAGTGTCTCAAACTCACTCCAAGGGTCTGGAAGCTCCAAGATGGTCCTTGAAAGTTGAGGACTTCAGTTCCCACAATCCACTTGGACAAAACCCTTACAAATCCACTGGTAGTTCTTCCAGTTGATGATCCTTGGTGGTGATGGTCCAGGTGAGCTCTGTTAACCTGTAGCTTGCAGGGAGTCCACTCTTTAGTTCTTTTGCAGCAAGGTAATCCACAGGGCTGTAGTTTCAGCTGGTGCAGTCTTCAGAGGGCAGGACTTAGAGTTTTGCAACCCCAACTTCTCAGCATGGCAACGTCTTGTTTCCTTAAGTTTCAAGCAGCAGATCTGGAGGGCTCTGACCCTCTCAGATATTTATTCCAAGTTCTCTGGGTCAGGCAGGAAGTCACTCCTGACCAATGGGAGCAGGGTAACTCCTCAAAGATATGACCACATCCTGTAGAGTGTGGCATTATTTTGTCCCAGAGTGCATCAAATCTTCCAAATTCATAATGGCTGATTTTCCAGCAGGGAGGTAAGAGCTGGCTAAACACACCCCTAGGATGGCTAATTTACTTAGACTCTCCCCCCTGCATCTGCTCATACCTTCCTTAATCCTACCATCTGCCTGAGGTGGAAAGTTCAGAGTTGTAAATGACACTGGTTTCTGCTCTCCTCTTTGAAGACCATGGTTTACGACTCCTCCCCCTGGCCTGGCATTCCTGTGGAATAGCACACTGCCCTGCCAGCAGAGCTGGTTAACCCCAGGGGCTCTTTATCACCTCTTCAAGGCAGCCTGGCTAATCCACTTAACTCTGACCAATCAGGGCAGACCACTGGAAGGCTGAATCTGGACCCACAAACAAGAAAGTCTTATAACTTCTTGTATGTACACTTTAGGAGAAATTCAACAATATCATATTGTGGGATTTAATAATACCATTCGGGGAAGTCTTTGAATGATACTTCTAGCCCTCTCCTATCAAGAGTTATTAGTTAATAACTTCCTACCATGTTAACCTATGTAGCGGGGGATTTGCAATGGGAAAAATGACTTGGGCCATTTTTCCAGCACCAGGACTTACAAAAACATATTTTATAAGTACTTAGCTTATATCTACAGGACCCCCACCCCATGGGACACTTAGGTGAGATTTTAGGGGTTCTAAATCTGTAGACATATTGCAGATCCTCACATCACAGTGCTCCTAGCATCAAAGTCGAATTTGGGCAGCACTTTATCACAATGTGGGGAGTGAAATGTGAAATTTCACTTAACCTAGGGCATATAAAACTCATTTTATAAGGGTCTACCTTATAGATACCCGACCCCACACCCCTGGGACACCTAGGGGAGACCCTGGGGGTTCCTAATATGCCATAACATTGTAGGTTATCCATTTTAAGTGCCCCAAACACCAAAGTCGAGCTTGGGCACAATTTACTTTTTAAAAGCAGTCATGGCACCCAGGGCTGCTTTTAAAACTGACCTCACGCCTCAGCAGTGCATACATGCAAGTGCAGAAGGCTGCTGGCCTCTAAACTGCCATGCCCTACTATATACTAGGGACTGATAGGTAGTTTCAATTCCCCAGCCCTATTATATAGTAGGGACTTTTAGGCAGGTCATGCCAATCACAGGGGTACCCCAACCCATAGTGTACCCTAGTGTATGTAGGTGTTTTCACTGTATTCTAAGTGTTTTCAGCATAGCACTGGCCCTGGGCCTGGTTAGGCAAAGCCCAGGGTCAGTCAGAGTCAGTTACCACCAGTACCAGTCAGCAAAAAGTTGGGGGGTGCCCAGGGCAGAGGATGACTTTGCAACAAAGCCCCAGATCAAAGACTGCCGTTTGTCTAGTGTCCGTGAGAAAGGCTGGAGTGACAGCGTTTGCATTACATAGAGTAGTTTGGGAAGCAGTGCCATTTTGACGGCTGCCATCGGCACCAGCCATTAAAGGCCCTGAGACTTCCATTTGGTGAGGTCCGTCCTTGGCATGGCTAATAGGTTCCAGTAGTTGTACTGGAAGCATGGGAAATATCTGTATTCCTAGGTATGGAACCCACCCTCCGCCCATTGAAACGGAAACTGACTGCGGAGCTGGGCTCGTTCGGGTTCCTGTAGGGTCAAGCCCAGGATCAGAGACTTCTGCGGGTTGATTTTAAAGCCTGATGCCTCCCCAAACTCAGAGTTCTCCAAGGCAGCCGCCAAGGAGTTGATCAGATCCGTGAGGGTCAGGAGCAAGTCATCTGCGTATAACATAATTTTGTGCTCCCTCCCTCCCATCCGGATCCCAGTCACTTTCGGCTTGGCCCTCATCCGCCCTGCCAACGGCTCCATGTAGAATGCAAAAAGCAGGAGGGACAAGGGGAAACCCTGTCTAGTTCCTTGCTCTATTGGAAAGGTGGGCGACTGCACACCATTGACACAGATGCTGGCCTGGGGGGGTTGTGTAACCGGACTGCACTCAACTGCGGAATCGTGGTCCTAGGCCCACGTGCTCCACCATCCGGTACAGATACGGCCAATGCACCCGTTAGAAGACCTTCTCTGCATCGACCGTCAATATGAGGTCTGGGATCCGGGAGCGTTGTACTTTGTCCAATAAGTGGCAGAGTCTTTTTGTGTTGTCGCTGCATCCTCGCTCCGGGATAAACACGGCCTGATCGGGGTCGGCCAATCCCTGTACGTAGGGTGCTAACCTATGGGCCAGTACACTGGTAAAAATCCACGTTAAAAAGGGAGATCAGGCGGTAGGAGGTGCAGCTTTTGGGGTCTTTGCCTTGCTTGGGAATCACTGTGATGGTGGCAAGTCGCATTGAGTCTGGTAGCGCACCTCTTTTGTCAAGTGAATTAAATAGTCGCGTGAGTATTGGGGATACCTGGGAGGCGAACGTTTTATAAAATTCCCCTCCATAGCCATCCGGGAATGGAGCTTTGTGGGGTTGTAGTTTGTGTATAGAAGTGAGTACCTCCTGTATTGTAATGTCTTTTTCTAGGGCCGTGAACACGGGTGTGGCGTTATCTGGGGGGTAAACCTGGGCCAGGTATGTCGCCACGGCTTCATCTTGCAGTGGCTCGGCGGTATAAAGAGCCCTATAAAATGTTCCAAAGGCGATTGCGATGCCCACGTCCGTGTTGCATATGGGGCCATCTGCCCCCGTATCTCCGATATCCGGTGATCCATGACCTGGGCCCAAAGGCGGTGCGCTAACATGCGTCTCGCCTTGTTGCCCCCAGCATTATATTTCTGGCTCAGTCGTAACAGAGCGTATTCCGCCCTTCCCATGTCTATTGCATGCAACGGTTTATGGCTAGCTGTTAGGTGGCGGCGGACCGCCATAGAGCCAGACCGGGCATGAGCGGTCTCCAGCTCCTTAATCTGAGCTTTCTAGACGGCAGCGCTTATCCTGCCTTTCTCCATTATACCCCATGGCGATTCCAATAAAATGGCCCCGAAGGACCAGCTTTAAGGTCTCCCACAGTGTGGCGATGTCCGTCTCAGGAGTGTCATTGAACTCCAGGAAGGAGGTCAATGCTCCTAGGGTGGCCATTCATACTTTGTTGTTTGTGAGGAGTTTTGCATTAAGGCGCCAGCAGCGAGGTGTCATCAACTGCTTACCAGGATAGAATCGCAGACCGATGGGAGAGTGGTCAGAAAGTGCGGCCACCCCTATGCCAGCCGATATCCCGCGTTATCCCTGAGGCTGTGAGGAAGTAATCAATGTGTGTGTATGTTTGGTGAGCTGCTGAGAAAAACGTGTAGTCTACTTCTGTGGGGTGTGTGGTGCCATTTAACCGTTCGCCCTGCTTCACCCAACCAGCACCTGGTACCCGGAGTGAGCCCCGCATCTTGGCCCGCACGTCCATCACGACGTTGAAGTGTCCCCCCACCACCATCTCCCTGTCTGGGGTGGATATCAGGCCGCCCAAAACATCCCTGAAAAAGGTTTCCTGCCTGTCATTGGGTGCGTAAACAGTGGCTATCGTGTACCTGGTACCCTGTATTAGGACATGCAGTGCTAACAACCAGGCCGGAGTGTCCAGGAAGACTCTCTCTACCTTCCCTGCGAAATGCGTAGCAAACAGGATAGCTACCCCTGCACTCTTGGTGGGCCCTGATGAAAAATACTGTCGGTCGAACCAGCGGGAGCGAAGCCGCCGTCAGTCTTTTTTTTTTTTTTAAATTCTTTTTATTAACATTGCTCATGTTCAAGCGGGTTACACAGCGGTAGTTCGCAATATATTCACAGGGATCACAGTTCATCACATTTTTTTTTTTAACATGCATGGAAATGCCGAGAAGGGATTGCAACAGTCCTCTATCCCATCCCCTCCTGTACAGCTCGAAACCGTTGCCAGGGACCCCACACCTTCCTCCATTTATTCACAGATCCCCGGGACCTGTAGACCGTTTCCTCCGCCCTCTGGCACCAATCCAGGTCACAGAGCCACTGATCCCACGAGGGGGCGCCTGCGCACCCCAGTACCTGGCAATATTGCGTTTAGCCACCCCTGCTGCCAGCCCCAACCAAATCTCATTATGACGTGTCCAGTCCGTGGCACCTTTGATCATGAGCAAGAGCCACTTGGGCTCCAGTGGGACCGGGGCCCGCACTACCCCCTCCATCGTTTGCGTCACCCTGGTCCAAAACGGAATTATGAATGGGCAATCCCATAGAATGTGGTAAAAGGAGCCCTCCCCTTGACAGCCCCTCACACACAAGGGTGACAGAGTCCTACCCCAGGAGAACAGGTGGGTGCGGGGATAGTAGACCCTGTGGAGTATTTTTAGCTGCACAAGGCGGAATCGTGGCCGGATCGCTACCTGCGGGGGCTCTGCAGGGCGTCTTGCCAGTCATCGTCATCTAGTGCTCCAATGTCTCCCTCCCATCTCGCCCGCAGGGAGTCCCAAGGGGTCCGGCATGTTATTAATAAGTTTTCGGTAAATCGTTGACGTGGGCTTCGTTAGAATGGGGTCGAGAAGGAGCCTGTCCTCCATAGGGGAGTATTCCGGGATGGAAGTGCCAGCACGGATGTGGGCCCGCAAGGCATGTATGAGGCGCAGGTAATGGTAGTGCTGGGAATCATGGAGTTGATACTCTTTTTCAGAGCCGCAAAGGGAACCGGGGCCCCCCTTCCACACATCCCCGAGATGCTCAATGCCGATCAGTTTCCACCCCCTGTAGCCGGATAGTCCCGTCACCTCCTTTAGCCGATCGCCCGTCCAAAGCGGGGTCTGTCCCGTTAGGGTGTTCGTCCAGCCCAAGAACTTGTTGGCCTCCCTCCAACAGTGGAATACCACCCCAGTATGCGCGGGTAGATTACGACCCCGCCCGCGGGGAGTAGAGATACGGCTCACAGGTTCCTCCAACCATCGCGTGCCTATCCATTCTGTAAGCTGGCTCCGAGGCCGGCGTATAGATCCAGTCATTGACCACCTGCAACTGAGCTGCCCAATAATAGAGTCGCACGTCCGGGAGGGCCAGCCCCCGTCGTACACCCCCGCGTAAGCTTCTGCAACGCAATTCTCGGGTTGCCGCCGTCCCAAAGTAACGTCCGCAGCTCCCGGGAGATACGCTTAAATGTCGCCGTCGGGACCAGGTACGGTGTGTTTTGGAGGATATATAAGAGTCGTGGCAGCGCCAGCATTTTAAAGAGCGCCGCGCGCCCATCAAGGACAAGGGCAAGGACCTCCAGTGTCCAATGTCCACCCCCAGCCTCATCAGTTGAGGCTCCAAATTTCGGGCGAAGAACTCCCCGCGTCCCTGGTGACGTACACTCCCAAATACCTGAATCCAGCAGTCTCCAGCGATGCCGGGCAATCCCGCGGTATGCGAGGAGGTGGACCCGACAGAGGGTAAACCACCGATTTGGTCCAATTAATCGAGTAGCCAGAGTAGCTACCGAAAAGGGCGAAAAGGTGGAGGGCCCGCGCCATGGACTGGTAGGGTCGGGCCATGTACAGGACAATATCGTCAGCGTATAGAGAAATACGCTCCTCCCATTCATCCGTGAGTGCCAGGCCCCAAAGGCCCTATCTCTTCTGATCCAATGCGCGAGCGGCTCCAGGGCGAGGGCAAACAGGAGCGGTGACAGGGGGCAGCCCTGCCTAGTGCCCCTATACAGGGCAAAAGCACGGGACGTAGCCCCATTGACCCTCACCCTTGCCATCGGCTGCGTGTACAGGAGTCTCACTCAGCTACTGAACACGGGGCCCAATCCCAGTCTATTCAGTACCATAAATAGGTATGGCCATTCGATGCTATCAAAGGCCATTGAGGCGTCCAGCGCCATCAATGCCGTCTGCGTATGTCCCACGTCTTTAGTCATGTGCAGAATACCATAGAGCCTCCGCAGGTTGTGCCTAGTGCTCCTGTGGGGCATAAAACCCGACTGGTCTACATGCACGAGGTCGGGCAGTACAGATAGCAGTCTTGTCGCCAAGACCTTGGCCAAGACCTTCGCCTCCACGTTCAGGAGGGAGATAGGCCGATAGGATGAGCAGCAGTCCGCCGGTTTCCCGGCTTTATGAATAACCACAATTGTGGCCTCTCTCTGGTCAGGCGGAAGCACGCCTACCTCCCGTGCCTCAAGGAACATACGTCGCATGGGCTCCAGTACCACACTCGCCTGTTTCTTATAGATTTCGACCGGGAGTCCGTTGGGTCCCTGCGCCTTGCCGGACTGAAGGGCATTAAGGGCTTCTCCCAGCTCTGCTCTTGTGAGGTCTGCATCCAGACACTCCGTTTGTTCCTGGGATAGCATAGGCAACGCAAAGTCTTGCAGGAATTCTTCACAGTCTCTCTCGGTTCTGGTACACACTGGGGTATACACTCCTTCATAGTAGGACGCAAAAGCCTCCGCTATAGCCGCACTCGTGGAGGCCAGGGCCCCGGAACCATCCCGCACCTCCGTAACCCAGGAACGTTCCCTGTCCCGGCGCTCCAGCCACGCGAGAAGCTTCATACTCTTGTCACCTGCATCATATATCCGATGCTGCGTGGCAAGGAGTAGGCACGTGCCTCACCCTCCGCCAGCGAGCGAAGTTCCCTGTGCTTCAGGGCCAAAGCATGATTGCGCTCCGGCGAGGGCGATGCACTTGCCTCTCGCTCCAGAGACTCGATTTCGCGCTCCAGCTGCTGAATCTGCAGCGATTCCTCTTTTTTGGGCACCGATCAAGGCCTGGGCCTGTCCCCTCAGGACCGTCTTGTATGCCTCCCACAACGTTAGCTGGGAGGTAACCGACCCCTGATTGTCGGAGAAATAGTTCGCAGAGCCTTCCCGAAGCTTATCCGTGATCAACGTGTCAGTTAACCGCCACGGATCTATTCGCGGGAATGCGGCCCTGTCCACCACCGTCCCCCGAAGGGTAACACCCACCGGAGAGTGGTCCGATATGCCGCGCGCCATAATACTCGGGTCTACAAAATCTCCCAGCTGATCCCCCGCGTGAAAATATAGTCCAACCTCGAAAAGGAGCCATGTCTGGCCGAATAAAAGGTGTAGAGTCTGCGGGCTGGGAACCGAGTTCGCCATATGTCGCATAGGCCCATGGCAGCCGTGAAGCCCCGCAGGCCCGCCTCCCCTCCACTGGCTCGTCTGTCGCCTGACCGGTCTAGTTCGACGTCCATTACCGCGTTGGTGTCGCCCCCAGGATCAGAGTGCCGTTGGGGAGGTTCGCCAAATGTGTCCCCAGTTTCTTGTAGAGTGTAGCATGCAGGCCGGGCGGGATGTAACAGGAGCACAGGAGCACCGTACGCCCTTCCCATCTCACCGCCACTGCCACGAAGCACCCAGCGTCTTCCACCCAGGAATTTAAGACAGTTATTGGCAAACTCCTACGGACCAGTATCCCCACCCCCTCGAGCCGGACGTGAATCCGGAGTGGGCTACCATCTTATACCCGAATCTATCTAAGGCCCTGCAATTATTACCCCAGAGGTGGGTTTCCTGCAGGAGCACCACATCTGGAGAGTGGCGTTTCAGGTGCTGCAGTACTAGAGTTCTCTTGATCTTGTTGCCCATCCCATTGACATTCCATGTCCATATTTTAATCTTAGCCTGATCCCCCATCCCCACTGTGAATCCACATCCTCAACGGATTTCCACCCCGCCACTGCGCAGCGCCCCCACAGTACCACAACATTAACATAAATATATTGACATGAGCTAAACTGAAACTTCCCATCAACCCCATCCCACCCCCCAGTCTGTCCCCCCTCCCAGCCTCCCTGCTAAGTGGGCCCCCAACCCCCCACCTTAAAAACTTGCAGAGTGCCTGTCGCCCAAATAATCCCATTTCAACTAACTGAGGGAACGTAAGCCCACAACTCGCAGAAACTGGCACAACTGACTGTCGGATTTCCACCCCTTTAAACAAGAAATTAGCCCCCACCCTCCCCCCTCTCCCAAACCCCAGCGGGCCAATGCCTAGAGCCCTTTGAGCGAGCAATCCACGTCGGCCAGCGCGGTCACTCACAGTCACGGAGACGTTCAAAATCTTTATGCAGCCTGACTAGTGGCCCCCCGCCCA